>CP125975.1:461045638-461753138 GCA_030063025.1 Avena longiglumis | reverse complement strand
TGATAATCCTAGAGTCCCAAGGATTGGATGTAATTTTGGGCATGGATTGGATGACTAAGTATGAGGGAGTAATAGATTGTGCCAATCGTACTGTTACACTCACAACCCCAGATAAGAAACGGATTAGGTTCAAGTCTAACTTTGAACCCAAAGGGAGTAAGCTAAATTCTCTTAAGGGGGTTAGCATAGACAGTGTACCAGTAGTGAAAGAGTACCTAGATGTGTTTCCGGAGGAATTACTAGGAATGCCACCAGATATAGATGTGTAGTTTTTGATTGACTTACTGCCAGGATATGGACCAATAGCAAAGAGACCCTACAAGATGTCAGTTGATGAGTTGAAAGAGCTCAAGTAACATCTTGGAGAATAGTTGCAGAAAGGATTTATCCAACCAAGTTCTTCGTCTTGGGGTGCACCAGTTCTGTTTGTTGAGAAGAAAGACAGAAGTCAAAGGCTATGCATAGATTATCGTTCACTCAACGAAGTGACCATAAATAATAAGTATCCCTTACCTAGAATCAATGATCTATTTGATCAGCTAGACGGAACCCAAATGTTCTCAAAAATTGATCTCCGATCAGGCTACTTTCAGCTAAAGATTAGAGAACAAGACATACCTAAGACTGCTTTTACCACTAGGTATGGATTGTATGAGTATACCGTGATGTCATTTGGACTAACAAATGCACCAACTTATTTCATGAACATGATGAACAAGGTGTTCATGGAGTTTATAGACAAGTTTGTCGTGGTGTTCATTGATGACATATTGATCTATTCCAAGAGCAATGAAGAGAATGAAGAACATTTGCATTTGATTCTTGAGAAACTCAGGGATCACAAGTTGTATGCCAAGTTCAGTAAGTGTGAATTTTGGTTGAATGAAGTTGGATTTCTTGGACATATTGTGTCTAGAGATGGTATAGTTGTCGATCCCGCGAAAGTGTCCGCTGTCACTGAGTGGGAATCTCCCAAGTCAGTTAAAGAATTTCGTAGTTTCCTAGGCTTGGCAGGATACTATAGAAGGTTCATCGAGAATTTCTCGAAAGTGGCTAAGCTAATGACGGAGTTAATTAAGAAAGAAAATAAGTTTGATTGGACTGAAGGATGTGAAACTAGTTTTCAAGAATTGAAGAAAAGATTGGTGTCAGCACCAGTTTTATGTCTGCCAGATCTAGAGAAAGACTTCCAAGTTTATTGGGATGCATCACACCAAGGATTGGGTGAAGTATTAATGCAAGAAGGAAAAGTTGTGGCTTATGCCTCGAGACAACTCAAAATCATGAAGTAAATTATCCTACACGTGACTTAGAGTTGGCCTCTATTGTCCATGCACTCAAAACATGGAGACATTATCTTTTGGGAAAGTTATGTGAAGTGTTCACATATCACAAGATCTTGAAATATATTTTCACCTAGAAAGAACTCAATATGAGACAAAGAAGGTGGCTAGAACTCATCAAGGATTACGCCTTGAGTTTGCAATACCATCCCGGTAAAGCGAATGTCATAGTGGATGCATTAAGCCGCAAAGTTTATGTGAATGGCCTCACCAAAGGAGAATTGCCAGATGATTTGTGTGCCCAATTTAAAGAGCTGAGATTGGAGATAGTGCCTGAAGGATATCTCATGTCTTTGGAAGTTCAACCAACATTGTTGGATAAGATCAAAGAAGCCCAAAAGTTGGACAAGGAAATAGAGGAGATTAAGAGTAAAATTAGTAAAGGAAAGGCGAAAGGATTCCATGTAGATGAACAAGGAACCTTATGGTATGGGAAGCGTATCCGCATTCCACAAGATCCGGAACTTCAGAAATTGATTCTGCAAGAAGCACACAATTCACCATATTATATTCATCCGGGTAACTCCAAGATGTACATGGATGTAAAGGAAATATTTTGGTGGAACAATCTTAAGAAAGATATCGCGGAACACATTGCTTTGTGTGACGTGTGTAGTAGGGTGAAGGCGGAACATCAGAAACCAGCAGAGTTATTACAACCACTACCAATACCTGATTGGAAGTGGGATAAGATTGGTATGGATTTCATCACCGGACTGCCAAGGACCAGACCTGGATATGATTCCAGATGGGTTGTGGTGGATCACCTAACTAAAGTGGCTCATTTCATACCCGTGAATACCACCTATACAAGTGCTAAATTGGCTAAGATCTACCTAAGAGTATTGTGTCTGATAGAGGAACTCAGTTCACTTTGCATTTTTGGAAACAATTGCATGAATCATTGGGCACAAGACTAGAATTCAGCACAGCTTTTCATCCTTAGACTGATGGACAGACAGAAAGAACCAATCAAATTTTGGAAGATATGTTGAGAGCTTGTGCACTGTACTATGGATCTAGTTGGGATGAAAGTCTGACATACGCATAATTCTCTTATAATAATAGGTATCAAGCAAGCATAGAGATGGATCCGTTTGAATTCCTTTTTTGGAAGGAAGTGTACTAAGCCATTACTATGGAATGTACTAGGAGAAAGAAATTTATTCGGACTAGAACTGATCAAGGAAGCTAAAGAGAAAGTCAGAATGGTAAAGGGCAGATTAAAGATAGCCCAATCCCGAAAAAAGAGCTATGCAGATCCAAAGCGTAGGGAAGTCACATATGAGGTAGGTGGTAGAGCTTACCTTAGAGTCTCACCACTTCATGGTGTGAAGAGATTTGGAGTCAAAGGGAAATTGGCACCTCGTTATGTAGGACCATTCAAGATTCTGAACCGCAAAGGAGAAGTGGACTATGAGTTAGAACTACCAGAATCACTGTCAGTAGTGCATAATGTGTTTCATGTGAGTCAGTTAAAAAAGTGCCATCCAAAGATGGAAGAAAGTTCGTTAAGAGACACTATACCATTGGAAGAGGTTCAGTTGGAGAGTGATCTTACTTATGAAGAGAAACCTATAAAGATTCTCGAGACAGTAAAAAGATTCACTCGTACAAAGACTACCAAATTCTGCAAGGTACAGTGGAATCATCATACCGAGGAAGAAGCAACTTGGGAAAGAGAAGATGACCTTCAGAAAGATCACCTTCACCTATTTTCTAGCCAATCTGAATCACTTGGGGGCGAGATTCATATTAAGGGGTTTAGATTTGCAACATCCCAAATTTCAAAAAACTCAAAACCATGTCGTTGCATTCATATAATCATGGCATATTTACCTTGCACAAATATTTTCAAAACAAAAACCCTAATGGAACCATATTTAAACCCCTTTCTTATATTATATATATGGGGCATGGTTTTATTTTATTTTATGACCTCAAAATGATTTTTTTCTGATTAGATGTGTTTGAAACACTTTTACACACTAGGAACACAACACAAAAACTTGGTGAAAGTTTGAAATCATTTGGATTTGAAATGGCCATTCAAACCTATTCTAGAAAATCAAAACAGAAAAAGAAAAATGCAAAAGAGAAAAATAATAAACCGGCGGCAACCCTTCTGGACCGTTTCCCCCTGGTAGCCCACTTCCCACCCGAGAACCTCCCCCTCTCTCCCCGCAGTATCTCACCCGCGCGCGCACCCCACCCACTAACAGCGAGGCCCCACTACCACGTCGACCATCGTTGTCAATCCCGCGCCCGCGACCAGCTCCTCTGCCGTTTCTTCCCCTCTTCACTGCCAATGAATTCGCGCGTTGATTCCCATTGATTCGCCTAGTAATTCTCGCCCCTACTCCGGCTACTTAACCCCCACCTCCTCGCGACCATTTTCCCCTCCCTTAGCCAGCACCAAGCGCCACCAGGCTCTCCAATTTCGCCTTGCACCGCCGTAGTGCCGAGCCACTCCGATGAGCTATTCCGGTGATTCTAGCGTGACCCTCTGTCTCGTGTTCACGCGAATGTGTTTCTCTTTCTCATGCGCATCTACTCATGCCCTTGGTTTGTCCTATTTCGCCCCAGGTTGTCGTCCCCGTCGACGTCTGCAAGCAACCGAGGCGAAGCTCAACTCCGGCGAGCAATCTCGGTAAAATTCATGCGCCCCTTGACCTCTGCTTCACATGACTATGTTCGCCGTGACCTTGCACACCCTATAATGCCTGACGTTTGCCTTATTGCTCTCTAGGTCATCATCTTCGTCTCCGGCAGTGAGCACCCGACGCTAGTACGAACTCCGACGAGGTATTTCTGCCATGTTCGTGCACCCCTGTCCAAGCCACGTCCACGTTGATCTTATCCGCCTCCTTGCGATCATGGTAAGTGCCAGAACACATCCCCTACCCCTCTAGCCTCGCCGGCGTGTCTCCGCCAGTGGTGTCGCCGCCGCCAGAGCCATTCGCGCCGCTGGTTTTTGGTCGAGCAGATCTGAACCTTTGGATCCGGATCTAGTGGTTAGGATTAGAAATAGATCTAAGGGGTAAGTTTAGATCTGAGCCGCTAGATTCCCTTTAGATCTAACGGTGCGGAAACGTGATCCAGCGCAAACCGGTACGCGCCAATCAGAAGCTGCCGCGTGGCCTGGTTTTTGTTTTAAAATCTAGATTTTCATCTATTAGTTATTCCAACTTGTAAATTCAATAACTTTTGTTTTGTTTATCCAAAAATTTCAAATTTTATATCAATGAATTCAGAAAAATGAGCTATTTGCATATATGGCCTTGGTTTGGCCATTTACTTCTGTAAAATTAGGATTTTATGCAGAAGCATTTGTAGGCCCATTTTGGCTATAAAAATTATTTAGAAAATTGTTTTAAAGTATTTATACTTTAGAAAGTATGCTTTTTGTTCAGTACTGAAAAGTTTGATTTGAAAAGTGTGTGAAATGATCATATTGCATTTTGCATGCATTCATAATTATTTTTGTTTGTATATTGAATTGAATATTGTTGTGAGAACTTGTGGTGTAGATTTTGTGGCTTTTGGAGAGTGTGATTGTCAGGATTGTGCCTATTCTCCTAACTACCAAGGAAAGTGATGCTTCATCTTTTTGTCCTATTATTTTATCTATGCACTAGTGATATTTTGAGTAGGATTTGCATGGTGATTTTCTAAGTATATGCTATTCTATGGTAAATCCTATAGATATGTCTTAGTAGTTTTTCCCTAAGTTAAGAGACATGTTATGCTAGTATGCTTAGCCTATCTAGTGGAAAGCAAGGGTGGAATATTCATGTTATGATACTATGCAAAGTTGATTCCTATGTTTTTGTAGAGGTCCCAACCTAATAAGGTAGAGTCCTCCTGTGTTTTACAATGCTAGTCCCTGGATCAATAGCTAGCATCCACAGTTAAGATGTAATATCAAGATACAAAGGTCATAACATAACTTTATAACCAGGAATAACATAATTTTATTACATCATACATAGCTCATTTGGCTATTACATTACATTGCAGCGGAATAACTATAGTCATGGGGTCCTTCATCTTCAAAGTGCCACAGGCAGATGTTGGTTGTAGACTTTGTAATCCTAATCAAACAATCTTCACTAAAATCAATCAAACCTGCAACATACAAGTTACATACAAAGGGTCAATACATTTGAATTGTATTGGCAAGTGATACTATATTTGTATAGTGGAGTCTAACATCTAAATGCATTTGGCTAAGTGGAGTTGAGGCTTGCATTGCTCAAAATAGATTTTTCTTATCATTTTGAAAATACTAAGTTTTTGCTTGACAAAATCATTTCCCTCAATCAAAGATTTCAAGATCCTTGTACCAAGCCATCTCTCCATCAATGATTGAAGAATTCAAACAACCCTTGTTCAAACCACAAGATTTTAATTTAGAAATTGGAATGATGAGATTCTTGATTGTTTCCATGTCTTGATGCTCAAATTGTCCTTTACCAGGGACATGGCTAAGTACTTAGGTTTTACACTCTGGAGAGGTGGTGCACTTTCCCCACAAGACTTGGTTTCCCAAGACAAAATCTTTCAGAAGCCTTTCCTTAGACCAAAATGGACGCGTTCCCACCTATCAAACACTACCACGCACTGTCCATATGGCTAAGTTCTTGCAACCTATATGATCATGGCAGAGCCCATATTGCCAAGTGGTTGCACTTGAAGCTTCTCAACATTTGACATCTCAAATCTCTTTGTTCCTGGGTGGCATACCACAAGTGAGATACACAATCCAAGTCCATGGCATTATGAACCACTCAACCAATCTCCACCAAGCAAGCCCATTCCACCCAGGGGATTCATTAACTTAGTTGTTTTATTAAACAAAATCACAAGTCCTTAGACTTAGAATATTTTTCCATAGTGTGAATATGTTTTCCACCCATGTTTTCTATTATCTAGGCTAAGCTTGGTAGTATTTAGGAAACTTAACTTAGGAAATCCTACTAAGGATTCATCTACTAGGTTTTCCTATAGCAAGATCTATACTTAGCAAAATCCATGCAAGTTTATTTAGTAAAATCACTAATGTATAGAAAAAGTAGTGGGACAAAAAGTATGAAGCATCACTTGCCTTTTTGGTAGAGTATAGGTTCACTTCTTGATATTTGCAACATTCACACTCTTCAAGTCACTACAAATCAATCAAGCAAGGCACAAACTCAATCTACCAATCAAGCAAAACAACACACATAAATAACAAAGTCAAAGAAATGCATGCAAGCATGCCAAGCTTTGTTTTGTTTGAAAAAGTGGTTCCTAGTGGGTCATAGTCATTTGGGTACATCTAATGGTCATTTCCTAAAGTGGCCAAGTCATTTGCAAAAGGTTTCACTTTAAAACCATTTTCAAAACAAAGTGTTATTTTATGTGGTGTAGAAATATTTTTACTAAGGCATTATCCCATAGGGTTCACCAAATGAGTTTCTATTGTAAAACTTGGTGTTTTGGTCAGTAGGTTTGGTCCAAACCATCTACTCAAAGTTTTCTTCCCATAAACATTTCCATAATAAAATCAATTCTTTTTATTTGGCTAAAAAATGACTAAGTCAAGTAATCCAACCTAAATCTTACAAAAATCATTTTTAATACCAAGGGTTGGTTCCTAGGGTCAGTAAGGTCACAACAAACTATTTTGCAAAGATTTTAATCCAAAAATCATTTTTAAACAATTTTTATACTCTAAACAAGCTCACAAAAGTTTCTGCAAATTCAAACAAGCTAACAGATACTATTTGTCAAACTAAGGGCATGGTTGGCTAGGGCTTGTTCTCCTGAATCCATTGGTATAAAATTTGCCAAATTTGGACGTGTGGTTTGAAAGTTATAGGGTTTTCAAATTTCTACTTAAATCTGTTTTTCAAATCCTGTTTTAAAACTGATCCTGCCACGCGTCGCTATCTCACTGGCTGATACCGGTTCAGTGAGGATCACGTTGCGAACCGTTGGATTTAAGTTGGGTCGTGCGACACAGATTGCTCGATACCCCTTCGGTTAAGTGAATCTATCGTGACGCTGCGATCTAGATCGGACGGTGCTAGCGTGCTCGACCATAGTCGGGCGGCGCTGCGAGGGCTGCTGGCGGCGGCGACTCTGTTTCACGGCGGCACCGGCGATACAGGAAGCGAAGAAGAGGGGGAGTGTTCTCACCGGGTTAGTGGAGCGACGCTGATGCTCAACGTGGGACTGGTCCGTCGAGGGGCGCACGTGGACGGGCAGAATTCCTCGCCGGAGTAGTGGACGGCGACGGACGGTTCTGTCCACGGTTGAAGACGAGGCTGTGGTCCACGAGAAGACAAATGGAGGACGGGGTTAGTTGCGCAAGACCATGGCAAGGATGTGTGACTACTAGGAAAACGGCTATAGGTAATCAGCACATCCGTGGCTCACATGGTTGAAGTGCCCCATGGCTAAAACAGGCGTGGCTCACCTGTGGGCAGTGCCCTACTAATAACTAGAACATCCGTGGCGCACATGACCCTAGTGCGCCACAGATATGTGTGGCCAGTTGGCCACACGCCAAACTTCGTAGCGCACTACAGACCATGTGCGCCACGGTTGTTAGGGTCATCTGTGGCGACGCGGTGCATGGTGCGCCACGACCGAGCGCATGCCCACCTCGCTCAAACGGCCACAACTGGGCGACCGCCAAAGGCGCCACGGGACTAAAACATCTGTGGCACTCCGCCTAGTGCGCCACAGAAGTTTTACCCCGTGGCGCATCGAGGCCGTGCGCCACGGATGTGTCGATTTTTAGGACAGCACTTTATGTGCACATGTGTGACCACATCCACCACCCCACACTTCACTTTCCCTTCTTCTTCCTCCTTAGATCTAGTCGGGTTCTTCTCCTTCCCACCTCAATTTCTCAACACATTCACCATTTTTAGCATGTAAAACTTGCTTTGGGTGTTACATAAGTAATAGAGGTGGTCTCCGGTCTCTCATCTATCCGTCTCCTGTCGACGCGCGCACCTCTCCTTTCCATCTTTCTCGCGATCGGTCTCTCATCTCGGTAAGTTGTCCATGTAAGGATGTGTTCATGTGTATATGGATGATGCATGTGCTCATATGTATGTAGATGATCGATGCTCATGATGTGTGTATGTGTGGAGAGGATCGATGGTCATATGTGTGTGTATATGGAGAGTATCGATGATTCTCATGCATGTGTGTATGGAGATGATAATGATATGTTCATGTGTGTATGGATCGGTCTCTCTCTCTTGTGTTTGTATGTGAACAAGTTGCCATTTGTTTTGCCAAAATGTTGATTCATTTCCATTTTGGCAAGACTTTGGCATTTCGCAAAGGTCCTAATTTTAGGATAGGTCATGCCGAAATTTTCTATCGACCATTGCATGCATGCATTCATTATGTGGTTCTAATAGACTTCAAAATTGTACCCGTGCAGGCAAAAATGGTCTTCATAATGAGCGAAGGCATTGTGGCTAGATTTTTGAAATGTGCGACGGCCTACATGATACGAAATAACAAGACAGATATAAGATGTCCGTGCAGAAGATGCAAACTCAACTGTGTGATCGACCCAGATTTCGGGAATCTGCAGGCGCACCTGCTCCGCCATGGTTTCATGGATGGATACACTCGTTGGATACGCGATGACGTAGATGATGGAGACGGTGATCATCATCACGGCGAGAACGGGCGAGATGATGAAGAGGCTCTGGAGATGGTGAAGGTACGAAGGCATCGGATGATGATGATCTAGATGCCGGAGGAGCATTTACGATGGAACAACGTCAGCCGGGTGCGGGACCCTTATGTGCAAGAGCTGCTTCTCAAGCATTTAGTAACACCGTGGCTGCCGCTAGAGAGAAAGCCAAGCTTAGCAACTTGAGAAAGACGCGTTACTCCATTGTATGAAGGATGCAGGCCCGATGATACCCGGTTGAATGTAACGCTCAAGGCTATGGAGATGAAGGCAAAGCACAAATTGAGCGACGCAAGCTTCGACGATATGATGGCATTCTGGCACGATCGTCTCCCGGAGGGGAACACATGTCCAACTAGTATCGAGGATGCCAAGAAAATCGTATGTCCTCTCGATCTACCGCACGTTAGATATCACGTATGCATCAACGATTGCATCATTTATCGGGGCGAGGACGCGGAGAAAACCACATGTCCCGTGTGCGGCGTGAGTCGATACAAGAAAGGGAAGAAAGCACCTCGAAAAGTGGTATGGTACTTTCCTATCACCCCTCGTCTGCAGCGCTATTTCGCGGACCCTAAGGAAGCGAAGCTCATGCGATGGCATGCGGAAAGGAAGAAGCCAGGAGATGATGATGACCCCGAAAAGGATGAGCTGCTGACGCACCCTTCAGATGCTAGCGATTGGAAAGATTGGACCTCGAATTCCGAACGGTGGAGATTCGAGGAACATCGCTTGGTGCGAGCACCGATGGACTCAATCCGCTCGGTAGCCAGAGCAGACGCACAAGACTTGGCCTGTGTTTGTATGGATGTACAACCTCCTCCATGGTTGTGCATGAAGAAGAAGTACATACAAATGAGTATGCCAATTCAAGGGCGAAACAACTGCACCGACATCAATCAGATTCTCGGCTGAAAGAGGAGCTAGCCACGTTATGGGAATCGAGCCAATACTTACGACGCCGCACAAGATTATTTCACTATGAGAGCCGTTGGTCACTACGGTGCAAGACTATCCAGTTGCGGGTATATCTCGGGCAGGTTATCCAAGGATTCCACGCATGCGTTAGGTGCATGGATAACACAAGCTATCTCCAACTAGAGAAAGATCCGGGTCATCGAAAACCGTGTTCATGGCGCACGGAGGTGGCTCGAAGAATGATCCATGGAGAAAACGTGGAGACCTGTTCGATGGCAAATCGAGACCCGAGGAATCCCGGGCGTAGGAGCAGCGAAGAAGTGGAAGAGTTCTGAAAACCGGAAAGATTGTCCTAAGCCCGGAAAGAAGCGAAAGAGGCAGGAACAAGACAAGCGGCCGATGAAGGTATGGAAAACAAGGTCTGCTTTCCGGGAGTTGCCATATCGAAGTTTCTCCGACGCCTCATAGCCTCGACATCATGCATATCACGAAAACGTGTGCAGAGTCCGTCGCCACCATAATCAACATGCCGATAGGACGAAGATGGTCCAAAGCAAGGCACGACCTGATATGCTTGGGTATCCTAAGGAGCTTCACGGAGGACGCACTACCTCGATGATCGTGAAGATGACGATGATCATGAGTCGGAGACGACACAAGGTCGTCGGGGTAAAAGTTCAAGAAGAATATTATTACCGCCTCCTTCTTGCTTCACTCTAAGCCGTGATGAGATCAAACAGTTTTCAAGTGCCTTCTAGGAGTCAAATTTCCTTCGCTACGCTGGCAAGATAAGCGAGATACCTAGGCAGACGAGCAGAGGTTCGATGGCTCAGTCTCATGCCTGCTGCGTGCTAATGACGTGAGCGAGGTACTTCCTCGCACTAAGAGGGATAATGGACGAGCACGTCTGTGAAACATTATTTGGCTTATGCAAGTTTTTCGACGTCATCTCTAGGAAGTCGATTGGCTTGAATCAGCTCTAAGGCTCTGGAGGAGATCGTGGTGATACTATGTGAGCTTGAGGTCTACTTCCCACCCGCATTCTTCGACATTATGGTGCATCCGCTGGTCCATGTCGTGGAGGACATCGACAACTCGGCCGATGTTTCTCCGCAGCATGATGGCGTTCGAAAGGATGAACGGACACATCAAAGGATACGTTCGCAATGGTCCCGTCGGATGGAAGCATAGCCAAGGGCTTTCGGCGAAGAGTGCATCTCTTTACGCACGAATTATCTAGACATCAAGAACCCCGCCGGTCTTCCCGTCAATGACACCTTGGCAAGCTCGACGGATCTGGTCACCGAGAGGGTCGCCGACATCGCATGCATTTTCGATTTTCGACGCATACTTTGATCGAGCAAACCTCGTCAAGCTACAAGCATTTAGAACTGGTCGATCCTTGGGTACAAGCACAAAAGGTTAATCGAGAAGAAGTACAAAGGACCGGGCATACAGAGGACGCAGGAGAAATAATCAAAGAGCACAACTCAGATTTCACGCGTTGGTTTAGTGACGCTCCTTGATAATCCCCGCTCGCATTCTTCCGACACGGAAAGATCATATTCACCTTGTCGCAGGGACCGATGCAAAACCTGGTGACCTATCAGCGTATGATATCAACGGCTACACATTCTACACGGAGGAAAAGGACAACAAGTGTGATTATCGAACTCAGCGTAACGCCGAATTCTACACCGATGACAACGTGAAGGAAAGATTCTACGGAAGAATCGAGGAGATCCGGGAGCTCGACTACTATGGAGAAAAGGTGCCGATGTTCCGTGTCGATGGGCAAAGAACGTCGAAGAGAAGACCGGTATTTCACAACCATGGTTATACCCGGCAGCCAAATCCAAGGCCGCCGGTGCAAACGTGGCCGCGAAAAATGAACCGTGGGTACTGGCTACCAAAGTGGACCAATGTTTTTTCATTACCGAATCGACAAAGCCTAGCCGTGTTGTCGTGAGGAGAGGAAAAGGAACATCATCAGAATGGATGGAGTCGCCAATGAGCAAGACTTCGACCAGTACGACGATCCAAAGATTGAAGATGACGACGACTACGATGCAGCAACATACATCACAAGAAGAAAAAGGACAACCCTACCCAAAAAAGGTATCATGTTCGAAAGAAGAAACATTAAAGTGCCGGGGATAAATTATTCAACCGCGACAAAGAAGGGAAAAAAGATTGTAAAACGCTAGCTCAAAAAATATTGTAAACGCGTGGTCGAAAAAGATTGTAATATTCATGGACAAATTATTATGAAATTTAGTTATACTTTAAATCATATTTTTGGGCATTTTTGGAATATTATTACTTTTGGGCATTTTTGGAATATTTAAAAGTATTTTAAAATCAAAATAAAACTTCTATGGCATATATCACCACATTTGGGCATTTTTGGAATATTTAAAATTATTTAAAAACAAAACAAAATTTGTATGGCATGTATCACCACTTTTGGAACATTTTAAAGTATTTTTTGGAACATTTTAAAGTATTTTGAACAACCCGACGCGCCCTCCCGTCCTCTTCCTCCCGCCGCCTCTACGCCTTAACATTAATTATTTTTAGAAATAGAAAATGGTTTTGGATTATTTATTCAAATCCATACACTTCTTATGTTTAAAGTTTTCTAAATTCCAAATTGATATTAAAAAATATAAGTTAATTCATTTTAATTGTAAATGGTTCATATTTTAAATGGTTACATTAATTGTTTTTAAAATGAAAATGGTTTTGAATTATTTATTCAAATCCAAACACTTTTTATGTTTAAAGTTTTTCTAAATTCCAAAGTAATTATCATTTAAAAAACATTACAAATTTAAACCCGAAAATAAAAAATAAGGCAGAGAGAAAATAACTGAAAATTTTTGAAAACAGGGGAATACGTCCCGGTTGGAGCCACCAACCGGGACGAAAGAGGCCCTCAGATACGCCCCTTTCACCGTCAGAATACGTCGGTTGGAGCACCAACCGACGAAGAGGCCCTCGCATGCCCTTTCATTCCTGAAAATTGACTATAGGTCCCGTTGGTGGCTCCAACGGGACGATGGACCTTAGTCGGTTGGAGCCACGAACCGGGACTAAAGGCCGTTAATAACAGCGAGGCCTCCTCTTCTTCTTACTGCCCTCGCCACTTCTCATCCCCATCTCTCCATCTCTCACCCCACCAATCGAGCACGATCCGCCGCTCTCGATCCGCCGCGTCGAGGAGGAGGAGGGCTCCTGCGTCTCGGGAGGAGGCCCGCCTCGTGAGGAGGCCCGTGTCCGAGAGGGGCAGCCGCCTCGGGGAGGTGGCGGCCGCCGTCGTCGCACTCCGCTGCTCGCCTGTCGTCGTCGAGCCCCGCCACTGCACGTGGAGGAGGAGGAGCCTGCCACCAAGCGTGGAGGAGGAGGAGCAGTCGTGGCGTCCGAGGAGGAGGAGTCCGTGGAGGAACCCGCCGTCCGCCAGCCCGCCCGCCCGCCTGGCCCAGCCCGCCTCCTCTGGTGAGTCTCCTGCGACCTCCCTCTCCTCTCTCGCTGGCGTTGGATTGATTGGCCGTGACCAAGTCCGTGAACTGGCCCTGCAGGGCCTCGTTCAGGTTAGGTTCAGGTTAGGTTCAAAGTTAGGTTCAGGTTAGGTTCAGAGTAGCAAGATTCAGGTTAGGTTTAGGTTAGGTTCGAGTAGATGAAAATGCAATAGTAGAACAAAGATATGCGTAGTAAAACTTGTGTTTTTAATGCATGTCTCCTATGTTTACATTGCGTAGTAGAACAAAGATATGCGTAGTTTACATTGCACTCACTAACTATGAACCTGTAACTGAAGGTTTCATGAAACCAAGTTCCTTTTTTAGTTGTATAAGAAAGTGCATTTCCTTTTGTGCATATGGACAATCATTACAGGTCCTTATTTGGTCCTTATGGAAAACCAGAAATCGTTAAATTACCAAGGCACAAGAACCATTTGTTCCTTTGATGCATGATCAGCTAAATTACCAAGGCACAAGAACCATTTTAATTGGGTTGTCATTGTTGCTTAAAGAGATAGCTTCATATGGCTATGCTTAAATTGATAACAAAAGTTTATATGGTTGTGGCAATCGTCTGGGACCGGATGGATGTGGTTGTGAAATGGTTTGGAAGAAAAATAGAGTAGTGTTGGTTTTGCTACTATCTCTTGGGACAATAGCACCTTGAAATTGTGCTTGTGCTTGTATATGAAGCACTTTATTATGTGTGTATGCAGTGTTCTTGTATGAAACGAGTCCCGATTTTTGCGGAATGTTGATTAACTTCCGCTTTGGCGTAAATCGGGCACTCTAGTTTAAGAAAATTAGCAAAGGTTATGCCGGATTTTTCCGCATTTAACCAATTATTTGTTTTTATTAGTGCAAAGATGTGTGATAACGACGGTTGGATGTTCTAAGCGCATCAGCTGAAGGAGAACTCAGACCTCAATAAACAATTGACATTCTAGGAGGCGCCCAGCCTAGAAGACGATGAAGAATACCATCCTTCGGAGAGCGAGGATGATGAGATGGAAGACGCGGAGGAAGAAGTCAAGGAACGGCGACGATGAAACCACCGATGGAGGCGAGGGCACGGGAGTGGTAGCAACCCTCCTAAGAAGAAGCGAAGGACCGCGCCAACACGGCCGCACGGCCAGGAGGAAATTACAAGTGAGCCCATCGGGGTTCCTTTGGAGCCCGCCTTGTCAAAAGTGCGGTGGGCAAGTGGCGGCGATCACCGACAACCATCTCGATCAACACCGAGAATCTCCGGCATAAAGATAATGGCTACTTGCACACCTCTTCGAGAAGCCGCACGGATACAAGTTTCCGCTAAGTATCGAACACAAATTATCATGGGAACGGTAAACAAATCCGCCCTCACAAAGATGAGAGCACCGCCACCGGAGAACCCGGATAAAGAAGAAGATCTATAAAGAAGGCAAAAGTCTCGAGGAGATCCGGAAGATTGACCCGCAGATCACAAGATCAGCCCGGAGTTCAAGGAGAGGTGTGAATCGAAGAGCCTGCCAATAGTAATCGGGAAAGGCGCCGCAGGCGAATATAGGTCATCACCATCTCGGATCTGGTGGATACTGAACCGGAGGCCAAATGGAATAAGGAGGACGAAGAGTATAGATCCAAGGGATAGAAAACCCTTTGCTAAATTCAACCCGCAGGTTCGAACTTCATCGAGGCCTGCTACCATGTGGACCCAAAACCAAACAACTCACCGGATCCTGCGGTGAAGGAATTCGAGGAAATTGTGGTAAGTATAATCTAATTACGGTGATCAACACGATTGCAATCTAATCGATGATCTAAATGATTCATCATTACTTCTTCCGCAGGAGGAGGAAATTGTTGCTAGTCATGGATCCTGTGGTTCCTCATCCTGTGGGTCGACGGGCCACCCTGGGATAACCCTTTTACAGGCGATGAACCGGGCCAAGAAAATAGAGCGATTCTGAAGAAGCCGTTGGCCGTCTGCCCGCCTCGGGGTAAGAATTGGGTGGATCATTTTGGTCCACCGAGACGCATGTGGCGCCGGGAAGGAGCGAGGAGGAAAGCAGAGGTTCAAGAACTTAAGGCACAAGTGGCGCGGATCCCGTAGATCGCCCAAGACAACCGGCAATCACCCTTACGCCCTTCCCGCCTACCTTGGTGGAGTCAATAGCGAATGGAGTGCGGGTGGTCGAGTAGGGCGTGCGATTCCAAGCATGGTCGCAGCCACTCGAACAACGCGGCGCCGACGAAACAGGCAAACTCTGTGTTCGTGACTCCGCCCGCAAGCACCGCGGCGGCGCAAGTGTTGGTGACTCCCTGCCATCACCGGCGCCGAGTACATGTTGGTGCCTCGCCATCGCCGCGGCGGCACCGGAGCTCCAAGCACCCGTCGGTAGGGAGAATACACCGCGCCAAGACCGCACCATCAAGCAGCCTTCCGCCTCTTACGCCTGCCGCCAGAGCGTGCGCGTCGACATTAGCCGATCTCGACGCCATCACGGTAAACAAATTGCTTTAATTACCGCTTTCATGCCATCTATATATTACTCTTGTGGCATCTCGCCCGACGACGCCGTACATGTTTTCCGCAGACGGATGTTCCTTGCACTCTTATGCTACGTGAACAACGTGAGGATGTTGCCAAGGGTACCATCGTTCAACCTTGCAGCGACGTTCCACTCAAAGCCGATGCGGATAGCGTGCAGGGTTAAAATTAGTCGGGTGCTAAGGGGCTGACGACTGGAACCTCCCATTCAACCCCTGTGAGCGGATGAAGAAGAGTCGTCCTCGAAGTTGCTTCGGCTTGTTCATGCTATGGCCAAAGAGCATGATCCGTTTGGGGACGGCGGGGCCATCACGCCCAGACAACAAGACCGCATGTCGTGCCGACAAGCGGTGGCAAGGCCTACCGCCTCGCCGTCACCTCCACGCGGTGGGTCGGATGATCATGTTGATGATATGCACATGGCGCAGGATCCGGCCGAGGACTTCGAAGACTGGAATGATCACTTCTTCAGCACTCAGTTTGGCAACGAAGAAGACCTAGCTGGTGGCCCCACAGAGAAAGCCTTGTGATATGCACAAGTCCAGGAATTGTGCATCCTACTTGGCTGACAGTCCCGTCATAAGCAATTCCTGTGTCCAACGACCTAGCTAGTTATATATGAGGCATGCTTTTCGAGTTATTTTTGTCTTTTTCGAGAATATGCCGATGATTGAAATGTCGTGGCACAATATATATGTGAATGTGCTATGACGGGATTGTGAGCCTTGTGATATGCACAAGTCCAGGAATTGTGCATCCTACTTGGCTCACAGTCCCGTCATAAGCAATTCCTGTGTCCAACGACCTAGCTAGCTAGTTATATATGAGGCATGCTTTTCGAGTTATTTTTGTCTTTTCGAGAATATGCCGATGATTGAAATGTCGTGGCACAATATATATGTGAATTTGCTATGACGGATTGTGAGCCTTGTGATATGCACAAGTCCGTGAATTGTGCATCCTACTTGGCTCACAGTCCGTCATAAGCAATTCCTGTGTCCAACGACCTAGCTAGCTAGTTATATATGAGGCATGCTTTTCGAGTTATTTTGTCTTTTTCGAGAATATGCCGATGATTGAAATGTCGTGGCACAATATATATGTGAATGTGCTATGACGGATTGTTAGCCTTGTGATATGCACAAGTCCGTGAATTGTGCATCCTACTTGGCTAATGTCCCGTCATAAGCAATTCCCTGTCCAACGACCTAGCTAGTTATATATGAGGCATGCTTTTCGAGTTATTTTTGTCTTTTTCGAGAATATGCCGATGATTGAAATGTCGTGGCACAATATATATGTGAATGTTATGACGGGATTGTTAGCCTTGTGATATGCACAAGTCCGTGAATTGTGCATCCTACTTGGCTAACGGTCCGTCATAAGCAATTCGTGTCCAACGACCTAGCTAGTTATATATGAGGCATGCTTTTGAGTTTGCTCTTTTGATTTAAGAGTACTTTCTATAAGTGTATCTTCATATGCGACTTTAATTATACATGTTTTTCAATCACCGTTAGTTATTATTGTCAACTTGTAGATGACGTGTACGTCGTGGTACAAGGGACGGGTTCCTGAGTCACGATGATTGGGAAGACTGCCGAGACAAAAGTGCACCGTTTCAGCGACAATAGCTACAAAGGTACAACACTATGGAGGCGGAAGATAGATACACGCGCTATCTAGCGGGAGTTAGGACAAGGAACCGGATGAAGACCTACACCTTCGTCATGGCGGTGATCATGCTTATCTTCTTTGGTTATTTATCCGCATTTGTGTCTAGCTAGCTAGTTTAGATGTATAAAGTAGCTTCCGAGCTCTAACTTGTTCGATCGACACATGTATTCGCATGTCACCAACTACTACTTTGTAACATGATCAAAACAATGTAACTTGGACTATGTATTCATGTATGAGACTTATCTATATGTATTTGTTTCAATCTTGTTTTTCATATCGAGTATTTATATATATAATTGTATATCTTGTATCTGTGTGTGTATATCTGTTGTAATATTGTATATAATCTGTATTGCATATAATCTGGCTTGGAAATTAAAAAAAAAACAAAAAATACATCTGTGGCGCACATGTTCTACCTTCTGTGGCGCACTACACCTAAAGCGCACCATGGATGTTTAGTGGCGCACTTGGTAGTGCGCCACAGAAGATCCAAGGCGTAGCGCACCATGCCAAACTTCTGTGGCGCACTAGGTGGTGCGCTACGCCTATCTCTACACAACCGTGGCGCACTAGGCATGCGCCACTACTGAGAGATAGTCAGAAAAGGCCCGTGGCGCACTACTGGTGCGCCACGGATGGGCCTTTCAGGTGCGCCACAAACGACCATTTTCCTAGTAGTGACACTCTGCAGAGGTGGTGCACTTTCCCCACAAGACTTGGTTTCCCAAGACAAAATCTTTCAGAAGCCTTCCCTTAGACCAAAATGGACGCGTTCCCACCTATCAAACACTACCACCCACTATCCATATGGCTAAGTTCTTGCAACCTATATGATCATGGCAGAGCCCATATTGCCAAGTGGTTTCACTTGAAGCTTCTCAACATTTGACATCTCAAATCTCTTTGTTCCTGGGTGGCATACCACAAGTGAGATACACAATCCAAGTCCATGGCATTGTGAACCACTCAACCAATCTCCACCAAGCAAGCC
The DNA here is from genome assembly GCA_030063025.1 of Avena longiglumis. Taxonomy (NCBI): domain Eukaryota; kingdom Viridiplantae; phylum Streptophyta; class Magnoliopsida; order Poales; family Poaceae; genus Avena; species Avena longiglumis. The sequence goes on along the minus strand of CP125975.1, from coordinate 461,734,438 downwards.
CATTCCACCCAGGGGATTCATTAACTTAGTTGTTTTATTAAACAAAATCACAAGTCCTTAGACTTAGAATATTTTTCCATAGTGTGAATATGTTTTCCACCCATGTTTTCTATTAGCTAGGCTAAGCTTGGTAGTATTTAGGAAACTTAACTTAGGAAATCCTACTAAGGATTCATCTACTAGGTTTTCCTATAGCAAGATCTATACTTAGCAAAATCCATGCAAGTTTATTTAGTAAAATCACTAATGTATAGAAAAAGTAGTGGGACAAAGAGTATGAAGCATCACTTGCCTTTTTGGTAGAGTATAGGTTCACTTCTTGATCTTTGCAACATTCACACTCTTCAAGTCACTACAAATCAATCAAGCAAGGCACAAACTCAATCTACCAATCAAGCAAAACAACACACATAAATAACAAAGTCAAAGAAATGCATGCAAGCATGCCAAGCTTTGTTTTGTTTGAAAAAGTGGTTCCTAGTGGGTCATAGTCATTTGGGTACATCTAATGGTCATTTCCTAAAGTGGCCAAGTCATTTGCAAAAGGTTTCACTTTAAAACCATTTTCAAAACAAAGTGTTATTTTATGTGGTGTAGAAATATTTTTACTAAGGCATTAGCCCATAGGGTTCACCAAATGAGTTGCTATTGTAAAACTTGGTGTTTTGTTCAGTAGGTTTGGTCCAAACCATCTACTCAAAGTTTTCTTCCCATAAACATTTCCATAATAAAATCAATTCTTTTTATTTGGCTAAAAAATGACTAAGTCAAGTAATCCAACCTAAATCTTACAAAAATCATTTTTAATACCAAGGGTTGGTTCCTAGGGTCATTAAGGTCACAACAAACCATTTTGCAAAGATTTTAATCCAAAAATCATTTTTAAACAATTTTTATACTCTAAACAAGCTCACAAAAGTTTCTGCAAATTCAAACAAGCTAACAGATACTATTTGTCAAACTAAGGGCATGGTTGGCTAGGGCTTGTTCTCCTGAATCCATTGGTATAAAATTTGCCAAATTTGGACGTGTGGTTTGAAAGTTATAGGGTTTTCAAATTTCTACTTAAATCTGTTTTTCAAATCCTGTTTTAAAACTGATCCTGCCACGCGTCGCTATCTCACTGGCTGATACCGGTTCAGTGAGGATCATGTTGCGAACCGTTGGATTTAAGTTGGGTCGTGCGGCACAGATTGCTCGATACCCCTTCGGTTAAGTGAATCTATCGTGAAGCTGCGATCTAGATCGGACGGTGCTAGCGTGCTCGACCATAGTCGGGCGGCTACGACGGTCGGGCGGCGGCGACTACATTTCACGGCGCCGGCGTGATACGAAGCGGCAGAGGGGAGTGTGCTCACCGGGTTAGTGGAGCGACGCTGATGCTCAACGTGGGACTGGTTCGTCGAGGGGCGCACGGGGACGGGCAGAATTCCTCGCCGGAGTAGTGGACGGCGACGGACGGTTCTGTCCACGGTCGAAGACGAGGCTGTGGTCCACGAGAAGACAAATGGAGGACGGGGTTAGTTGCGCAAGACCATGGCAAGGATGTGTGCGTTAAAGGAAGAGGTCGGGGTGGTCTGGAATTACCGGAGGAGCTCGTCGGAGGCGAGAGATGATGACGCTGGCCGATGTTGTCGGCCGATGCTCGGGCGCCCATGATGAATGATTGGCACGTAAGATGCGCCAGGGTGCGGAGCGTTCGTGTGTTCGGGAGGCAGGAGGTGGTGGCTCGGCCCAGATTGGTGGAAGCTCGTCGGAGACGGAGCTGTTCGAGGACAAATTGCGATGGACTGGAGGCGTGCTCGGGGGAGGAAACAGAGGGGAAACGGAGAGGAGTGACTGACGTTTAAAGGGGCGTGGTTATTACGAGAAATCAAGGCCTCCTTCACGTGCAATCAATCGCCGGAGTAACTCACTGCAACGGTCAGGGCGACGGAGTCCGGTTGAAGACGATGAACAGAGAAGGGTGGGTCCGCTTGGCAGTGAAAGAAAGGGAGTGGAGGTGGGGCCAGTAGTCATTCTCTGCGCGGTTAAGTTTCTGAGTGAGAAAAGAATGCTTCGGGGAGGAGAGCAGGTGGGCTAGGTGGGCTGCTGCTGGGTTAGTTGGGCCAGATTGGTGGGCTGTTCTATTTTTTTTTCTGTCTAATTCTTTTTCTTTTTCTATTTCTATTTCCTGATTTGTTATTTCAAACAATTATTCAAGCATTCAAATATTTCAAACAATTCAAACAATCATTAAACCTTGCATTGTGTTTTTGGTTCTGTTCATCAACATAATCCAACACTCCAAAATAAAATAATATTTTCATTCCTTTTAGGATCTATTTAATATAGAATAGATCATAGTTATTTAATCAAATATGATATGATTTATTTAATAAATCTCCATTTAAATTCCAAAATATTTTCCCAAACCAAACCAGTAGGTATCATTTGTAATTAAAGAATACTTGGAGTTTGTTTAAAACAAAATAACATTTTTTGCTAAAGGGTCCAATATTAGTTAAATAAAATGGGCCAAGGTTTATTAATCAAATAGGGTTTGGTTCATTTAATAAAATCTTCATTTGAAATCCAAATGCTTTCAAAATCCAATCAGTAGGTTTTATTTGGAAATATTAAATACTTGGAAACTTGTTTTAAAACAAAATAACATTTTATTTTAGAGTCCATTATTAATTAAATATAATAGACCTTCATTATTAAATCAAATAGGATTTGTTTTGTTGAGATATTTATTTTGAAATCTAAAATAAGGTCAAAACACTTTAGTAGGTTTTAATTAAGAAAATAAAATACTTAGAAAACTTATTTAAAATAATTTTAATAAGTTTTGATGTTTTAATTAAAATGGTAAAACCTTTTATTTGAATAAAATTTGATATTAATTCCTAATTATTTTATTTTAAATAAACCTTTTTTATTTTTATTCAAAACTAAATGTTTTAATTTCCAAAGTTTGGTCAGGTTTTAATTTTGGCTTTATTAAATAATCTTTATTTATAAATCCATCTTTTCTTTTGAAAACCAAATCTATTATTAAAGGATCCAAAATAGTAATTTCAAAACATTTTAATTTCCTTTATTAAATTTTCTTCATTATGAATCCCTTTAGGATTTTATTTAATCCAAATGGGTTTGAATTTCCAATTGAGTTCAAAAAGTTTCTTCTGGCTCTGAAAATCAAACAAAGTTTTATTTTATTAATTTATTTTCACATTACAAGATTTGGAAAATCTTGGGATGTGACAGGCTACCACCCTTAAAATAAATCTCGTCCCGAGATTTGGGGAGGCTAGGGTTACAAGCAAGTTCAAAACAACTAGGGTACTACCACCCTTAAAAATTTTCAAACAAAAATTACACATTGTCCTTCTTGGGATCATGAGAAATACTTTCTCTAAGCAAACTTTGCATGTGTCCTTGGTTTCTATACTTGACTCATGGGCCAAGGTTGAGATCCTTCATAGACTTGTTTAATTTGTTCTCCATCCTTTTTGGACAATTGTTTGCATAGTGGCCTAGTCCCTTGCATTTGAAACATGTGACAAGGTTGATATCCCTCATAGGTTTGTTTATCTTATGCTTCATCTTTTCTGGACAGTAGTTTGCATAATGTCCTAACTCTTTGCAGTATTTGCACATCACTTGGCTGATATCTTTCTTTTCCTTTGGTTTCATTGCCTTTTGTTTGTTTCCTTGATTCTTCTTCTTTTCTGGGCATTCTTTGGCATAGTGTCCCATCTCTTTGCAATTGAAACATTGCACCTGTGTAATATCCTTCTTGCTAGTGTTGGGGAATTTCTTTTTCTTCTTGGGTCTCTCCAAAACTAGGAGTTCTTCTAGTTCATGTTCTTCATAGGTGGGAGATCTTTCTCTCTTCTTGGGGCATTGATCTTCATGTTCCTTGGATGCATGATCCTTGTCCCTACAAACATCTTTGTCATCCTTGTTGTCATTGGCTCTTTGGGAAAAGTTTTCTCCCATGTTGATCATTTGAGTAACCAATCCTTGCAACAGTTGGGATTGAAGTTTCAAAATCCTTTGTATGGCTGGGTCTAGTCTATTGTTGTTGGCTAAAAGTTGAGTTGTCTCTTGGCTCAATTGGTTTTGGGTTGCTATAACCTCTTTCATGCTGTCCACTTGGTTGTTGTTGTTGTCATCAACCTTGATGTTGGAGTTTCTTGGAGTAGTCATCTGTTTGGGTTTGAATGAGGATTAGAATGGGCAAGATATTTTCTAAGGAAAAATTTCTAATCACACACATCACAATTCACACAAGCAATGTGCAAGCAATCACAAACAAACATTTCACTCAAACAAGGTTCAAGCACATACTTAGGCAACAAAATATTTTTGTTACACCACATAAGTTGGTGTATTTGACTTTAACTATAAATGGTGGTCCATCTACATGGTTCACTTGTGATATTTCCTTCCTTCTTGGTTGATTCTTCTTGCATGATATCTTGGTTTCCTTGAGATAAACTCTTGGTTACACTACTTCAAAGTTGTTGATGGCTCCTTCTTATTTTGAATTCCCTTAGTCTCCAAATCTTGAGTAAGATTTCCTTGTCTCACTTGTAGTCCTTAGTGGTATCCATGTTGGAAATATTTGGAGAACATGCTGAAGATGTTGAAGATGTTGAAGTCATTAGAGTTGAAGAAGTTGAAGTAGTCCTTTGCATATGGTGAAGTCTTTGGCCATGGGGTAGGTTTTTCCATCAAGTTTGAAATAGAAGAGATGTAGAGTTGAAACCAAAATGATTAAGGAAAGAGTTTACAAGTGTTTTTGTAAATAAGGTTTGGATCAAGTACAACTCCTATTTTCTAAGGGTTTTTGTCCAATCCTAGGTTTACAAATCCTACAGACAACACAATGCTCTGATACCATATGTAGAGGTCCCAACCTAATAAGGTAGAGTCCTCCTGTGTTTTACAATGCTAGTCCCTGGATCAATAGCTAGCATCCACAGTTAAGATGTAATATCAAGATACAAAGGTCATAACATAACTTTATAACCAGGAATAACATAATTTTATTACATCATACATAGCTCATTTGGCTATTACATTACATTGCAGCGGAATAACTATAGTCATGGGGTCCTTCATCTTCAAAGTGCCACAGGCAGATGTTGGTTGTAGACTTTGTAATCCTAATCAAACAATCTTCACTAAAATCAATCAAACCTGCAACATACAAGTTACAGCCACAAAGGGTCAATACATTTGAATTGTATTGGCAAGTGATACTATATTTGTATAGTGGAGTCTAACATCTAAATGCATTTGGCTAAGTGGAGTTGAGGCTTGCATTGCTCAAAATAGATTTTTCTTATCATTTTGAAAATACTAAGTTTTTGCTTGACAAAATCATTTCCCTCAATCAAAGATTTCAAGATCCTTGTACCAAGCCATCTCTCCATCAATGATTGAAGAATTCAAACAACCCTTGTTCAAACCACAAGATTTTAATTTAGAAATTGGAATGATGAGATTCTTGATTGTTTCCATGTCTTGATGCTCAAATTGTCCTTTACCAGGGACATGGCTAAGTACTTAGGTTTTACACTCTGCAGAGGTGGTGCACTTTCCCCACAAGACTTGGTTTCCCAAGACAAAATCTTTCAGAAGCCTTCACTTAGACCAAAATGGACGTGTTCCCACCTATCAAACACTACCACCCACTGTCCATATGGCTAAGTTCTTGCAACCTATATGATCATGGCAGAGCCCATATTGCCAAGTGGTTGCACTTGAAGCTTCTCAACATTTGACATCTCAAATCTCTTTGTTCCTGGGTGGCATACCACAAGTGAGATACATAATCCAAGTCCATGGCATTGTGAACCACTCAACCAATCTCCACCAAGCAAGCCCATTCCACCCAGGGGATTCATTAACTTAGTTGTTTTATTAAACAAAATCACAAGTCCTTAGACTTAGAATATTTTTCCATAGTGTGAATATGTTTTCCACCCATGTTTTCTATTATCTAGGCTAAGCTTGGTAGTATTTAGGAAACTTAACTTAGGAAATCCTACTAAGGATTCATCTACTAGGTTTTCCTATAGCAAGATCTATACTTAGCAAAATCCATGCAAGTTTATTTAGTAAAATCACTAATGTATAGAAAAGTATTGGGACAAAAAGTATGAGGCATCACTTGCCTTTTTGGTAGAGTATAGTTTCACTTCTTGATCTTTGCAACATTCACACTCTTCAAGTCACTACAAATCAATCAAGCAAGGCACAAACTCAATCTACCAATCAAAACAACACACATAAATAACAAAGTCAAAGAAATGCATGCAAGCATGCCAAGCTTTGTTTTGTTTGAAAAAGTGGTTCCTAGTGGGTCATAGTCATTTGGGTACATCTAATGGTCATTTCCTAAAGTGGCCAAGTCATTTGCAAAAGGTTTCACTTTAAAACCATTTTCAAAACAAAGTGTTATTTTATGTGGTGTAGAAATATTTTTACTAAGGCATTATCCCATAGGGTTCACCAAATGAGTTGCTATTGTAAAACTTGGTGTTTTGGTCAGTAGGTTTGGTCCAAACCATCTACTCAAAGTTTTCTTCCCATAAACATTTCCATAATAAAATCAATTCTTTTTATTTGGCTAAAAAATGATTAAGTCAAGTAATCCAACCTAAATCTTACAAAAATCATTTTTAATACCAAGGGTTGGTTCCTAGGGTCAGTAAGGTCACAACAAACCATTTTGCAAAGATTTTAATCCAAAAATCATTTTTAAACAATTTTTATACTCTAAACAAGCTCACAAAAGTTTCTGCAAATTCAAACAAGCTAACAGATAATATTTGTCAAACTAAGGGCATGGTTGGCTAGGGCTTGTTCTCCTGAATCCATTGGTATAAAATTTGCCAAATTTGGACGTGTGGTTTGAAAGTTATAGGGTTTTCAAATTTCTACTTAAATCTGTTTTTCAAATCCTGTTTTAAAACTGATCCTGCCACGCGTCGCTATCTCACTGGCTGATACCGGTTCAGTGAGGATCACGTTGCGAACCGTTGGATTTAAGTTGGGTCGTGCGACACAGATTGCTCGATACCCCTTCGGTTAAGTGAATCTATCGTGACGCTGCGATCTAGATCGGACGGTGCTAGCGTGCTCGACCATAGTCGGGCGGCGCTGCGAGGGCTGCTGGCGGCGGCGACTCTGTTTCACGGCGGCACCGGCGATACAGGAAGCGAAGAAGAGGGGGAGTGTTCTCACCGGGTTAGTGGAGCGACGCTGATGCTCAACGTGGGACTGGTCCGTCGAGGGGCGCACGTGGACGGGAAGAATTCCTCGCCGGAGTAGTGGACGGCGATAGACGGTTCTGTCCACGGTCGAAGACGAGGCTGTGGTCCACGAGAAGACAAACGGAGGACGGGGTTAGTTGCGCAAGACCATGGCAAGGATGTGTGCGTGAAAGGAAGAGGTCGGGGTGGTCTGGAATTACCGGAGGAGCTCGTCGGAGGCGAGACAGATGGCGACGCGGTCAGATGTTGTCGAAGCCGATGCTCTGGGCGCCCGCGGATGAATGATTGGCACGGTAAGATGCGCCAGGGTGCGGTGAGCGTTCTCGTGTGTTCGGGGAGGCAGGAGGTGGTGTGGCTCGGCCGTATTCGTTGGTGGAAGCTCGTCGGAGACGGAGCTGTTCGAGGACAAATTGCGATGGACTGGAGGCGTGCTCGGGGGAGGAAACAGAGGGGAAACGGAGAGGAGTGACTGACGTTTAAAGGGGCGTGGTTATTACGAGAAATCAAGGCCTCCTTCACGTGCAATCAATCGCCGGAGTAACTCACTGCGACGGTCGAGCGTGAGTCCGGTTGAAGACGATGAACAGAGAAGGGTGGGTCCGCTTGGCAGTGAAAGAAAGGGAGTGGAGGTGGGGCCAGTAGTCATTCTCTGCGCGGTTAAGTTTCTGAGTGAGAAAAGAATGCTTCGGGGAGGAGAGCAGGTGGGCTAGGCGGCTTCTTCTTTGGGTTAATTGGCAGATTGGTGTTTCATTTTTTTTTTTTTCTGTCTAATTCTTTTTCTTTTTCTATTTCTATTTCGTGATTTGTTATTTCAAACAATTATTCAAGCATTCAAATATTTCAAACAATTAAAATAATCATTAAACCTTGCATTGTGTTTTTGGTTCTGTTCATCAACATAATCCAACACTCCAAAATAAAATAATATTTTCATTCCTTTTAGGATCTATTTAATATAGAATAGATCATAGTTATTTAATCAAATATGATATGATTTATTTAATAAATCTCCATTTAAATTCCAAAATATTTTCCCAAACCAAACCAGTAGGTATCATTTGTAATTAAAGAATACTTGGAGTTTGTTTAAAACAAAATAACATTTTTTGCTAAAGGGTCCAATATTAGTTAAATAAAATGGGCCAAGGTTTATTAATCAAATAGGGTTTGGTTCATTTAATAAAATCTTCATTTGAAATCCAAATGCTTTCAAAATCCAATCAGTAGGTTTTATTTGGAAATATTAAATACTTGGAAACTTGTTTTAAAACAAAATAACATTTTATTTTAGAGTCCATTATTAATTAAATATAATAGACCTTCATTATTAAATCAAATAGGATTTGTTTTGTTGAGATATTTATTTTGAAATCTAAAATAAGGTCAAAACACTTTAGTAGGTTTTAATTAAGAAAATAAAATACTTAGAAAACTTATTTAAAATAATTTTAATAAGTTTTGATGTTTTAATTAAAATGGTAAAACCTTTTATTTGAATAAAATTTGATATTAATTCCTTATTATTTTATTTTAAATAAACCTTTGTTATTTTTATTCAAAACTAAATGTTTTAATTTCCAAAGTTTGGTCAGGTTTTAATTTTGGCTTTATTAAATAATCTTTATTTATAAATCCATCTTTTCTTTTGAAAACCAAATCTATTATTAAAGGATCCAAAATAGTAATTTCAAAACATTTTAATTTCCTTTATTAAATTTTCTTCATTATGAATCCCTTTAGGATTTTATTTAATCCAAATGGGTTTGAATTTCCAATTGAGTTCAAAAAGTTTCTTCTGGCTCTGAAAATCAAACAAAGTTTTATTTTATTAATTTATTTTCACATTACAAGATTTGGAAAATCTTGGGATGTGACAGTTTTTGATTAATAAAACAACATGTTAATGAATCACCTGGGTGGAATGGGAAGAATGGTTTGTGTTGAGTGGTACACAAGGCCCATGTCTATGGTTTACCTTGTGTATCACACTTGTGGATGGCCACCCAGGAACAAAGAGATTTGAGATGTTTAGTGTTGAGAAGCTTCTAGTGCAACCACATGGCATATGGGCTCTGCCTTAACCAACTAGGTTGCAAGAATTCAGCCAGATGGACAGTTGGTGGTAGGGTTGATAGGATGGACCGCGTCCATGGTGTTCTGAAGGAATGCTTCTAAAAAATCTCATCTCGATGCATGTAGAGTCTTGTGGGGAAAGTGCACCACCTCTCGGGAGGGTAAAACCTAAGTACTTAGCCATGTCCCTGGTAACGGACATTTTGAACATCAAAGACATTGAAATGATCAACGATCTCCTCATCCCAATTTCTCTAAGTTAAAACTTGTGCTTGAACAAGGATAAAGGTTCACCAATGTCTATTGGTGGTTCCTTGGGTGTTTCTGTCAAACAAAAACTTAGTGTTTTCAAACTAATAAGTCAAACCTTATTTTAAATAAAGCCAGCCTGAACTATACTTAGCCAAATTCATATAGTTATTATATGTTTCTATACTACTGTGGTATCACTTGCCAATACAATTCGAAATGTATTGACCCTTTGTGGCTGTAACTTATGTTGTTGCAGGTTACTCTGATGGTGACTAGGGTTATGAGTCTACACTCAACATGTTTGCATGTGGCACATGAAGATGAAGACTTTATTTATTTGTTAAGTATTATGAACTCTATGTTTTAGCCTTGGGATAATGAGTTGTAAGAAATATGTATCTTTAGATATTACGATGTAATAATGACCTTTGTATCTGTGTACTTCATCTTAAACTATGGATGGTAGCAATTCGATCAAGGGACTAGCATTGCAATCACAGGGGCGTTTACCTTAAATGGCGAGGTCTTACAGTTCGACTCAAGTCGCCGCAGTAAGTCAAGATCATCCTGATGCCGGAAGCAGTCAGCATCAAAGAACAAGTGGGCAACATCAGTGGGTACCAAACAACGATGGCAAAAAGCCATATGAACAGGAGAAGCCTTGGCAAGAAAGGCAAAAGTACACTTATGAGATGATGTTGGATCAACCATGCAAGTTTCAGACGCCGAGTCTGAATAAGACGACAAACCACATGACTCGACGGTGTAACTGGTTCTAAAAGGGTGACAGAGTAGATTTGGAAAATCAGTAGCTACCACCACCTCCCCCACCACCACTCACAGGGGGAAATGCTCAAATTATTAGCACTGAGCCGAGATATGAAAATCAATAGTCGAGATACTATAACCAAGAAAGGAGATAAGCAGTGCATCAAGTGCAAGACCCAAGAAACGATGGTGCTCATGTCGGCCACGGAGGTAGAAACGAGTATAGAGAGCATCACCAGCATTGTGTTGTGTTTGTTACATAGACGAATGACAAAAAGAGTCAGTAGAGGCGGATGATGGAAGTAAATGCCACAATACCAGCGATACCAAAGTATATGCACTGGTCTGAGCAAGAAATAACATGGAGCATAAAGGATCACCCCAAGATCATGCCAACTCCAGGAGGTTGTGCCTTAGTGCTGGACCCGACTTTCATGGGCCCTGACATCAATATGAAGTTTTACAAGGTGCTGATAGATGATGGCAGTAGCATCAATATCATGTATAAGGATATGATGCTCAAGCTAGGCATCACCATGAACATGGTGGAGCCGACTATGACGACATTCCATAGCATTGTGCCGGGATTATGTTGCGAGCCAATCGGCAAAGTTTGGGTGGATGTTTTATTTGGAAACAGGGAGAACTGTCGCACTGAGGCCATAGAATTCGAGGTGGTAGAATTTGTCATCTCATATCATGCGCTACTCGGCAGACCAACTATGGCAAAGTTTATGGTCACCCCTCACATTACTTATCTGAGGATGAAGTTGCCAGGTCCATGTGGAGTTATCATAGTTGAGGGTGACTACAAGCGATCTATTGTATGCGCCTCAGCCGGCTCTTCGCTGGCCAAGTCTCTGGTGATAGCATATGAAAAGCATAAAATGATGGACGTTGCAGCATTGGCTAAAGCAGCACAATTATCTATGTTGGAACTAAGGAAACAAAAAAGATACAGATTGATGAGATTTTCCCAGAGCGCACGGTGACCATTGGCGTCGGGTTATCTGACAAATAGGAAAGCGAGCTCACCAACTTCCTCTGTGATAATCGGGATAAATTTGCATGGTCTACACAAGATTTGCAAGGTGTTCCAAGGGAGTTATCTGAGCACTCTTTACATGTAAAGCTAGATGCCAAACCGGTGAAGCAACCCCTCCGCCGCTTCGCTGAAGGTAGGAGGAAAGTAATAGCTGCCAAGATAGCTAGACTCTTAGTCGATGGGTTTATCATGGAAGTACTTCATCCAGATTGGTTGTCAAATCTAGTATTGGTTGAGATAAAGAAGGATGACCCGAACGTGGTAGTGGTATGGCGCATGTGTATTGACTAAACAAACCTAAATAAGGCGTGTCCAAAAGATCCATTTTCACTGCCTCGGATCGATCAAGTCATTGACTCTCCACTGCCGGATGTGAGTTATTATCATTTGTAGATGCATACTCTGGTTTCCACCAGATACCACTAAACCCGGATGATCAAATAAAGAAGACTTTTATTACCCCGTATGGGGCTTATTCCTATCGTACTATGCCGTTTGGATTGAGAAACGCAGGTGCAACATATCAAATATGCATACAAAAATGCTTGCAAGATCAACTTGACAAAAATGTTTAGGTATATGTCGATGATGTGGTAAAAAACCAAGCAAAGTCACACTCTAATCGATGATTTGCGTCAAACATTCGCAAACTTGAGAAGATTTCGGATGAAACTTAACCCGAAAAAATGCACCTTCGGTGTCCCGGCTGGAAAGTTACTTGGATACCTTGTATCTAGCCGAGGAATCGAGGCTAACCCTACAAAGATTATTGCCATTGAAAGGATGGAATTGCCGAAAACCCTTAATGATGTCCAAAAGTTCACAGGGTGTCTGGCTTCAATGAGTCGGTTTGTGAGTCGGCTAGGCGAAAAAGCCTTACCATTATACCAACTGATGAAGACATCAGACAAGTTCATATGGACACAACAAGCTGATAGCGCTTTCCATGAACTTAAGAAGATGTTGGCAATAGCACCAATATTGGCTTCACCACTATCCAAAGAGCCAATGCTGCTCTATGTCGCAGCAACTAATCGAGTGGTTAGTGCAGTGATTGTGGTAGAATGCGAGGAGGAGGGCAAATCAGTCCAAAAACTAGTTTATTACTTGAGCGAAGTGTTCTCTATGTCGAAACAGAATTATCCCCACTATCAGAAAATGACAAATGGGGTGTACATGGTAGCCAAGAAGCTAAAGCATTATTTTCAAGAGCACCCAATCCGAGTAATAGGCGAGGCACCTATCTCGAACATCTTGGGTAGTAAGGACGCCAGTGGTGGAGTGGGAAAATGGGCCATAGAACTAGCACCATATACTCCACAATACAATAGGCGAGACGCCATTAAATCTCAAGTTGTGGCAGACTTTTTCATAGACTGGATGGAAATGTAGTATGAACCACCATTACCATACCCCGAACTACTGGAAGATGCACTTTGACGGGTCCAAGGCGAAAATGGGTCTTGGTGTCGGGATAGTTCTCACCTCACCGAAAAAGGATCAACTTAAGTATGTGTTACATATACATTTCACCGCATCCAACAACGTCGCCGAGTATGAAGCACTTGTTCATGGGATAAAAGTGGCTAAGGAAATTGGTATCAAGAGGATCATGTGCTTTGGTGACTCAGACTTGGCCGTTCAGCAAGTGTCTGGGCATTGGGATGCATTGGACGCGAATATGGCACTATATCGTTTCCATGTTCAACAGATTTGGGATACTTTGACGGATGTGAGTTTCACCACATACCCAGAGCAGAGAATGAATCAGCTGATGAAGGAAATATGCCCTAGAGGCAATCACAGAGATGATTATATTTCATATGTATCCATGGGTTATTGTAATGTTCCTTGAATATCCATATCAGGAAACTTGTATTGATTGGCAATTATGTGAATTGTTTGTGAAACTCTTTACTTGTATGGTTATTTAATAGTTATCCCTAGTCGGAGTTCATGTGAGGACACACGTGAATATTAGACTAGCACATCGATTGGTTGATGACTATGTTTCGCAAGTCATAGACATGGAGATGTCAAACCAATGATGTGGACACATGTTATGAACATGGGGTTGGACTGACCCAACCTGAGACTGGCAATTAGTTGCAGCTCTGTATCTACACATCGTAATGCGTTTGTCCTTAGACACGAGATTGTCGCATGTACTTGAGATGTGGATCGACCTACTTTGGGGCTATCAAACGCTGCATCGTAACAGGGTAGTTATAAAGGTAGCTTTCGGGTTTGTCCTGAAGCATGCTGCAAGGCATGGTCAATCAAGATGGGATTTGCCCCTCTCTAGTTGAGAGAGATATCTCTGGGCCCCTCGAGTGATCGGATCCAGAAATGCATGGTCGTGCTACATAAGGTTAAGAGTTAACCTAGTAAAGGGATTCCGAGTTACGGTATCAAGAAAGAGAGGTCAGCTTGGAGCTAGACCAAATATCGTGAGGCAAAGGGAAAGACATGTGCTAAACCTTGTGATGGTTCGTCTGATATGATCTTTGTATGCGATTAGGAGTTGGCACGTCTTGCTAGAGGCTGCTACCAACTATTGACAGAATAAGTGTATTTGTGTCATGTCTACACGCATATGAACCTATAGGGTCACACACTTAAGGGGCTGGAAGCCTAATGAGGATTGGATCCGAATTAGACCAGGCTTAGGATACTAATGGGTTGCTAATGTAGAAACCCACTAGGGACGCCTATATAAGAGAGGGTGGGGCGAGATGACCAAGGTTAGACCTTAGACCATTCCACCCATCCACCACACCTCACGCCGGTGTTGCACGCGTGGACCTAGCAGTCCGGCATCTGACGCTTCCACCCCGCACGTGTGGATACCTCGGAGGTGCTGCATCTGTGGCACTGGGACGAGCCGCGCAAGGGGAGCTACTCGTGGGACGAGGACAAGGAGGAGACGTGGAACGTTTGCACTGCCTCGACGCGCTTCATCGATTCCGCAACTGTGCGTCTAGTGGTAATCCCGTGATCTATGATAACAGTAATCCTGGTATACGCGGTAGAATTTTCTTGATTTGCGCTAGTGTAGCCTACTCGTATCCATTCAGCTGATGTGTTATCTAAGTTAGGGTCATCTCGGCAAGCAATCCCACCGGGAATAGCACTGGAGCACCTCAGAAAACCATTGATCAAGCTGTCACTTGAATCCGAGTCAATATTTATCCCGGCAAGCCAAGAGTCGGTCGCTGCGCTAATGGATATCGACACAGATGCAGGTTCGAGTCACCCGGGTACTATTTGACTAAACCCGGGGACTTTCGAATCAAACTCGGGGACTCGTCAGGTTATGTCGCGGAAGTAATGTCGGCCGAACCCATGGAAATTGATGGAGAAGCAGAGTTGACGCCAATTATACCAACTTGGGTACAACCAATATTTAATTACTTTAAGGATGGAACTTTGTCGGATGATGAGATATCGGCAAGGCAGACAGAAAGAAGGGCAAAATCATATACCATTATCAACAAGGAATTATACAAAAGGAGTGTAACAAATGTACTGCAGCGGTGCATAGGCTCAGATGAAGGCCAGGATATACTCTTGGATATTCACCAAGGAGAGTGTCGGCATCACGCTTCCTCTAGGGCATTGGTGGCAAAGACATTTCGACATGGTTTCTACTAGCAAAGTGCACTTGCACATGCACAAGAATTAGCAAAGAAGTGCAATGGGTGTCAACGATACTCAACCAAAACACATATGCCGGCATCAGAGCTCAAAACTATACCAATCACTTGGTCATTTGTAGTATGGTGTTTGGATATGGTGGGACCATTCAAACCCTCTCGAGGTGGTATGACTCATATACTTGTGATGATTGACAAGTTCACCAAATGGATAGAAGTGAAACCAATCAAGAAATGCGATGGAAAAATGGCAGTGACATTCTTAAGGGATATAATCCTACGGTATGTTTCGGGGGTATACCCCCAGGTACCCCCAGAGTTAGTGTACAAAGTAAATCAATAAAACATTGAATTATTCAATTAGAGATGAAAAGTGTAAACAGAATGAGTAAAAGAAGAAGAAAAACGAATCTGGGCCGACTTAGGGTTAATTCGGCCTCAGAGGACATTACCTGGGCCGACATATTGTGTCCTGTATCGAATTATACTGAAGGTCGGCCAAACAGCCCACTCCCTCCTTACCCGGTTGGGCCAAGGCAGATTCGGCCCACACCCCAGCAGCATGGTGTTCCCCGCTTCACGTCACCAGGTGCTCCACTCGCCCCAGCCGAAACTCCCCGCCAACGTACGTCCCAGCCAACGTGGCCTACATCCCGACGCTCCTGCGCCAACCTCGTCGTCTCGCCTCCCCGGGTGGGCCAGATTCGGCCCACCGCGGGGCTCCCATGGCACCAGCACTCACCGCCCCCGGGTGGGCTAGGTTCGGCCCACCGCGGGACTTACCACAGGAAACCCCGACGCCCGGCTTCACCAAGCACTTCGCCCGGGTGGGCCGGACAGAGGAGACTTCGGCCCACCGCGAGGCCACGTCGCAAGGCTGGCTTCCCCGGATACGGGCCGACGTGGGGAGACCCGACTGGGCTCCCTTGGACCCAGATGAATGCCCTCCCAGTGGGCCGAATCACTGTGCAACTCGGTTGGGCCAGTAATAATCCGGCTGGGGGCATCTTTGGGGTATCCAGGCCGAATTAACAGGGCCCAGTCCAAGTTATACTTATATATTAACGCCAGAGCCGAATCAGATCGCCCTGAAAGGTAGCTTGTCGTCCAAATTACTCAGAAGGTCACCTACAAATATTCCTCCAAGCTCCACAAGTATTGTGCCAGTCCTGGGTCCCTACAAGCTCAGACTGGCACATGGTAAATGGGATATGCCTTTGGCATCTAATAAGATGCTAGAGAATATGCCTTGGCATCTCCAAAGATGCCAAGGCATATGCTGAGCATCTTCAGGAGATGCCAGGAATATGCTCTCTAGATTCCAATCGTAGGGAACAAGATTTGTCCCCTGGGCTCCCCTTTATAAGGAGCACCAGGGGGATCGTTCACAAGAGAGGCCCCGAAGGGCTCTTCCCCTCTCTGCTCAATAGGAGCTCTCCTTCTTCTTCCTCCTCCACTCTCATAGAGAGATCTAGATAGAGGCATAGGAAATACAGCTCAAGGAGCATGATTGTAGCCACAAGTATGGCAAGATTATAAGAGATTAGATGTAGAGGAAGAAGTGTTATCTCCACATGAGAGCCTCAATCCTAGATACATTGTATTTCTCTTTGTTCATACGAGTGCGGTCTTCACTGCATCATCCCTTCCCGGATTCCTCCATGTCCATCGGCCCCAACTTTAGCCTACCCATGGCATATGTCGTGATACCACCACGACATTTGGCGCCCACCGTGGGGCCTTTTAGTGGCATTGGTTGGGTTTCCATCCGGACGAGAGCATCTTCATCAACCTCATCTTCATAGAGCATCTGCAGCTCCTCCAGGCGAACAGAGAACAGAAAGGTAAGCAAAGGGGTCTCCAAGTCTGACTCAGCAAGGCAGGTAAGACTCAGCAAGAATGAATCAGACTCTTCTCCAAGCATACTGTAAGTAACAGATAACTCAGCCACCAACATTCGATCCTTCACCCCGGGGAGAAAATAACTCAACCCGGGGACTAGACAACGTATCCATGGAATCACCTTTAGATGGAGAAAAACTTATGTTGATTTGGGTATGTATTTGCCAGCTTATTGATGATTCGGATAGAATTTGAGTCAGATAATTTATGATTCGGATAGAATTTGAGTCAGCTTATTTATGATTCAGATAGAATTTGAGTCAGCTTATTTATGATTCGGATAGAATTTGAGTTAGCTTATTTATGATTCAGATAGAATTTGAGTTAGCTTATTTATAATTCGGATAGAATTTGAGTCAGCTTATTTATAATTCGGATAGAATTTGAGTCAGCTTATTTATGATTCGGATAGAATTTGAGTCAGCTTATTTATGATTCGGATAGAATTTGAGTCAGCTTATTTATGATTCGGATAGAATTTGAGTCAGCTTATTTATGATTCGGATAGAATTTGAGTCAGCTTATTTATAATTCGGATAGAATTTGAGTCAGCTTATTTATGATTCGGATAGAATTTGAGTCAGCTTATTTATGATTCAGATAGGATTTGAGTCAGTTTATTTATGCTTTGGATTGACCCTTAACTCGGCTCACCAGCTAGCTTATTGATGATTCGGATAGAATTTGATTCAGTGTATTTATGCTTTGAATTAAACTTTAACTCAGCTCACCGGCCAGCTTATTGATGATTCAGATAGAATTTAAGTCAGTGTATTTATGCTTTGGATTAAACTTTAACTCAGCTCACCAGCCATCTTATTGATGATTCAGATAGAATTTGAATCAGTTTATTTATGCTTTGGACTAACCTTTAACTCATCTCACCAGCCAGCTTATTGATGATTCGGATATAATTTGAGTCAATTTATTTATGCTTCGGATTAACCTTTAACTCATCTTAGTAGCTTATCTCTGATTCGGACTAACATTTGATTCAGCTTGCCAGGGTATATTATAATTCGGATTTGTATTCGGACTCGGCGTACTTAGCATATCTCTGATTAGAACTGAAGTTTGATTCAGCTCGCCAGATTGCCAGGTTATGTTATGACTCGTATTGATATTTCACTATCTTGCCAGGTTATCTCATATCTCGGATGACTATTTGCCAGCTTATCATATCTCGAATCCATATCTCATATCAACATCTCAAATCAGATCTCTCAGTGATTAGCCCTATTATCATATCCCAAAACTTAATCTCGGATCTATATCACGGATCCATATCAAAGGCAAATTGACATCATCTCATCGGATCAAGTTATATCTTGGCAAATAGATGACTTGGTCATATAACTCGGATTTTGAGCCAGATAACCCAGATTCGAGACATAAGTCAAATGAGTAACATAACTCGGATTTGAGTCATATAACTCAGATTTTGAGCCAGAAAACTCAGATTCGAGACATAAGTCAAATATGAGTAAGATAACTCGAATTTGTGTCATATAACTCGGATTTTGAGCCAGATAACTCAGATTCGAGACATAAGTCAAATATGAGTAAGATAACTCGGATTTGGAATCAGATGACTCGGATTTAAGTCATATAACTCGGATTCTGAGCCAGATAACTCAGCTTCGAGACATAATTCAAATATGAGTAACATAACTCGGATTTGAGTCATGTAACTCGGATTTTGAGGCAGATAACTCAGACTTAAGACATAAGTCAAATTTGAGTAAAATAACTCGGATTTGGAAACAGATGACTCAGATTTGAGTCATATAACTAGAATTTTGAGCCAGATAACTCAGACTTAAGACGTAAGTCAAATTTGAGTAAAATAACTCGGATTTGGAAACAGATGACTCGGATTTGAGTCATATACCTCGGATTTGAGCCAGATGACTCAGATTTAAGACGTAAGTCAATTTTGAATAAAATAACTCGGATTTGAAAACAGATGACTCGGATTATGACTTACCCAAAAAGGTTATGACCCGTGCCTAAGAAGGCCAGAAGTCAAAAACTTACTCAAAAGGGTTATGACCAGTGCCCAAGAAGGCCAAAAGTCAAAAACTTGCCCAAAAAGGTTATGACCAGTGCCCAAGAAGGTCAGAAGTCAAAAACTTACCCAAAAGGGTTAAGACCAGTGCCTAAGAAGGCCAGAAGTCAAAAACTTGCCCAAAAAGGTTATGAGCAGTGCCCAAGAAGGCCAGAAGTCAAAAACTTGCCCAAAAAGGTTATGAGCAGTGCCCAAAAAGGCCAGGAGTCATTACTTACTCAAAGGAGTTATAAGACCAGTGCCAAAAATGGTCAGAAGTCATAACTTACCCAAAGAGGTTAAAAGACCAGTGCCTAAAATGGCCAGAAGTCATAACTTACCCAAAGGGGTTAAAAGACCAGTGCCTAAAAAGGCCAGAAGTCATAACTTACCCAAAAGGGTTAAAAGAGCAGTGCCCAAGAAGGCCAGAACTCAAAACTTACCCAAAGGGGTTAAAAGACCAGTGCTTAAAAAGGCCAGAAGTCATAACTTACCCAAAGTGGTTAAAAGAGCAGTGCCCAATAAGGCCAGAACTGTAACTTACCCAAACTGGTTAAAAGAGTAGTGCTCAAGAAGGCTAGAACTCACAACTTACCCAATGAGGCTAAAAGATTACCGCCAAAAATGGCAAGAATTCAAGAACTTACCCAAATAGGTTATATGGCTAAGATATATATATCAAAGAAAACATGTATCAGATAATAACTCTGGGAATATTTGATTTAAAGCCTATGAGCGACTCCATGAGTCCCACATAGCCTCAGGGACTAATGTCGGGGGTATACCCCCAGGTACCCCAGAGTTAGTGTATAAAGTAAATCAATAAAACATTGAATTATTCAATTAGAGATGAAAAGTGTAAACAGAATGAGTAAAAGACGAAGAAAAACGAATCTGGGCCGAATTAGGGTTAATTCGGCCTCAGAGGACATTACCTGGGCCGACATATTGTGTCATGTATCGAATTATACTGAAGGTCGGCCAAACAGCCCACTCCCTCCTTACCCGGGTGGGCCAAGGCAGATTCGGCCCACACCCCAGCAGCATGGTGTTCCCCTCTTCACATTGCCAGGTGCTCCACTCGCCCCAGCCGAAACTCCCCGCCAACGTACGTCCCCGCCAACGTGGCCTACATCCCGACGCTCCTGCGCCAACCTCGCCGTCTCGCCTCCCCGGGTGGGCCAGATTCGGCCCACCGCAGGGCTCCCATGGCACTAGCACTCACCGCCCCTGGGTGGGCCAGGTTCGGCCCACCGCGGGACTTACCACAGGAAACCCCGACGCCCGGCTTCACCAAGCACTTCGCCCGGGTGGGCCGGACAGAGGAGACTTCAGCCCACCGCGGGGCCACGTCGCAAGGCTGGCTTCCCCGGATACGGGCCGACATGGGGAGACCCGGCTGGGATCCCTTGGACCCAGATGAATTCCCTCCTAGTGGGCCGAATCACTATGCAACTCGGCTGGGCCAGTAATAATCCGGCTGGGGGCCTCTTTGGGGTATCCAGGACGAATTAACAGGGCCCAGTCCGAGTTATACTCATATATTGACGCCCGAGCCGAATCAGATCGCCCTGAAAGGTAGCTTGTCGTATGAATTACTCAGAAGGTCACCTACAAATATTCCTCCAAGCTCCACAAGTATTGTGCCAGTCCTGGGTCCCTACCAGCTCAGACTGGCACATGGTAAATGGGATATGCCTTTGGCATCTAATAAGATGCTAGGGAATATGCCTTGGCATCTCCAAAAATGCCAAGGGATATGCTGAGCATCTTCAGGAGATGCCAGGAATATGCTCTCTAGATGCCAATCGTAGGGAACAAGATTTGTCCCCTGGGCTCCCCTTTATAAGGAGCACCAAGGGGATCGTTCACAGGAGAGGCCCCAAAGGGCTCTTCCCCTCTCTGCTCAATATGATGGGTTTCGCGGCATAGTAAATCAAAATTTTCTACGGATGCGAACAGAGGGAAAGCCAAGATCTAATCTAGGAGATGCAAACAACAAGAGAGATTGGATTAGATCTTCATACCCTTGAAGATTCACCAATGGAACGCTCGTTTAACGTGGGTGATGTAGTCGTACTCGCTTCTCCTCCTCGTGATCCGATCCGATCTAGCACCACAAGTGGCGGTGCCTCCATGAGATGCACACGTGCAGCACCTCGACGTATCCTCCTTCCCCGGTCCAGCAAGTATGGTGGAGAGACGGATTGGATCTACAACACGACGGCGTGGTGTATATGGTGGAGAATTTCTGCAGCAGGGCTTCGCCTACAAGCAGTCGGGAGGGAGAGAGGAGGGCAGCAGGGCGGCTAGGGTTGGAGGGGAAGGTGTGGGGGTTGGTGCACCCCCATCCCTCTTTATATAGAGGGGTGGGGCGCAGCCCTAGCCCCTCCCACAAGCCCAAACCTGCGGCCCCAAAGGAGGAGGAGTGGGGGGCAAGGAAACCCCCCTTCTAGAAGCTCTATCTAGGGTTTAAACCCTCTTTGGCCGGCTGGGCCCTATGGGGCCTTGTGCCCCTGGCCCAATGCGGCCAGGGCACTCCCTCATAGGCCCATGCCCCCTCCTGGAAGGTGAGGCCACATTGGTCCCCTTCCGGAAGGTTCTAGAAGCTTCCGGTACAATACCGATTAACCCGGAACAATTCCGAACTCCAAAAACTTCACTACCTTATATGAATATTATTCTCCGGACCATTCCGGAACCTCTCGTGATGTCCCGGATCCCATCCAAGACTCCGAACAAAAACTCATAAACCAATTATCCAATCTATCCTAGCATCGAGACACGTTAAGTGTGTGACCCTGCGGGTTCGAGAATATGCAGACATGATCTTCTATCAATAATCAACAGCGGGGTCTGGAAACCCATATTGACTCCCACACATTCATCGATGATCATATCGGATGAACCACGATGCCAGGATTCAATCAATCCCATATATATATTCCCTTCGTCTCGCGATATTTTACTTGCCCGAGATTCGATCGTGCATGGCCATACCTAGTTCAATCTCGTTCACAGAAAGTACTTTACTCGTTCCGTAATCCGATATCACTTTGTGATTAACTCCTTAACCACATGCTTGCAAGCGGTGTTGATATCGATTACCGAGTGGGCCCGAAGTATATCTCTCCGACTTGGGAGGGACAAATCCCATCTCGATACATACAACCCAACAGATACTTTCCGATCACCTGAGAGACACCTTTATGATCACCCTCTCATAGGATGACATTTGATGACCTCAAAGCTTTCTTCTGATATCAGGGAGTTGTATTATCTCATGGTCTAAGGAATACAATATTTGACATAAGAAAAGCTTCGCAAAGACGAACACGATGACACGATCTAATTGCTTCGCTTAGTTTGGGTCTGTCCATCATATCATTCTCCCAATGATATGATCTCATTATTAATCGACAACTCATGTCCATGGTTAGGAAACCTTAACCATCATTAATCAATGAGCTAGTCCATAGAGGCGTACTAGGGACACGGTGTTGTTCACAAACCACACATGTATTAAAGTTTCCGCTTAATACAATTCTAGCATGGAATATAAACATTATCATGAACAAGAATTATAATAATAACATCTTTATTATTGCCTCTAGGGCATAATTCCAACAGTCTCCCACTTGCACTAGAGTCAATAATCTAGTTTACATTTGGCAACAATCTCACACCCATGGCACTGAGGTGCTGATCATGTTTTACACGTGGAAGAGGTTTAGTCAATGGATCTGCGACATTCAGATCTGTATGTACTTTGCTAATCTTCAGATCTCCATCTGTTATATAATCTCGGATTATATGAAACTTGCGGTGATATGATTGGTCTTTGGATGATATCTTGGTTCCTTAGCGAGTGCTATGGTGCCAGTGTTGTCAGACAATATCTCCAGTGGGTCCAATGCACTTGGAACCACTCCAAGCTCAGTGATGAAGTTTCTGATCCAAACTCCTTCACTTGACGCTTCTGCAGCAGCCATGTATTCCGCTTCTACTGTAGATCCCGCGATCACGCTTTGCTTGCAGCTTCTCGGATCACAGCTCCTCCATTCAAAATATACATGTATCCCGTCGAGATTTAGAATCATCCTTGTCGATTAGTGAAACTAGCGTCGACGTAACCTTTACGACGAGTTGTTCATCACCCCATAGACTAAGAACATTTCTTTAGTCCTATTTAGGTACTTTAGGATGTTCTTCACGGGTCCAAAGGTTCCACTCTGGATCACTTTGATACCGCTCGTCAAACTAAGAGCATTGGACACATCCGTTCTAGTACACAAGATGGCATACATGATAGAACCTATGGCCGAGGCATAAGGCACTTTGCTCATAGCTTCCTATCATTTACCAGATGGACACGAGCCTTGCTCAATATCTTACCTGACAACATAGGCACTGAACCTTTCTTTGCCTTATCCATTCTGAACCTTTTCAGAACTTTGTCTAGGTATGTACTCTGGCTTAAAGCTATCAGGCGTCTTTGTCTATCTCTATAGATTTTGATGCCCAATATATAAGCAGCTTCACCTAGGTCTTTCATTGAAAAACACTTGTTCAAATAACTCTTCACATAGTTAAGCATGTTGATGTCATTTCCAATAATCAATATGTCATCCACATATAGTACCAGAAACGTCACCGAGCTCCCACTCACTTTATTGTAGATACAAGCTTCGTAGCAATTTGGAACAAATCCAAAGCTCTTGATTACTTGATCAAAACGAAGGTTCCAACTCCGAGATGCTTGCTTTAGTCCATAAATGGAACGCTGAAGTTTGCATACTTTATCAGCATCCTTAGGATCGACAAAACCTTCAGGTTGCATCATATACAACTCTTCATCAATGTTGCCATTGAGGAACGCAGTCTTGACATCCATCTGCCATATTTCATAATCATGAAACGCAGCAATTGCTAATAAAATCCGAATGGACTTAAACATCGCTACGGGAGAGAAAGCCTCATCGTAGTGAACACCTTGAACTTGTCAAAACCCTTTCGCGACAAGCCGTGCCTTATAGACGGTAACATTACCATCCGCGTCCGTTTTGTTCTTGAAGATCCATTTGCACTCAATGGCCCTTCGGTCGCTAGGAGGGTCCACCAAAGTCCATACTTGGTTTTCGCTCATGGATCCCAATTTGGATTTCATGGCTTCTAGCCATTTCTCAGAGTCTGGGCTTATCATCGCTTCCTCATAGTTCGTAGGTTCACTGTCTTCTACTAACAAGACAGTCAAGACATGGTTGCCATACCACTCAGGAGGGGCATGCGACCTTGTCGACCTGCGACGTTCAGTAGCAGCATCGTCCGAAGCTTCATGACCCTTGTCATTAGCTTCCTCTATTGTTGGTGCAGGCGGCACTGGAACAATTTCAGGCGCTGCGCTACTCTCCAATTCAAGAGAAGGTTCAATAACCTCGTCTAGCTCTACTTTCCTCCCACTCACTTCTTTCGAGAGAAACTCCTTCTCAAGAAAGGAACCGTTCTTTGCGACAAACACTTTGCCTTCGGTTCTATGATAGAAGGTATACCCAATAGTTTCCTTAGGGTATCCTATGAAGACACATTTCTCCGCTTTGGGTTCGAGCTTGTCCGGCATCAACTTCTTGACGTAAGCTTCGCATCCCCAAACTTTAAGAAACGACAACTTAGGTTTAGCACCAAACCACAGTTCATACGGTATCATCTCAACGGATTTAGATGGAGCCCTATTTAAAGTGAATGCAGCGGTTTCTAATGCATAACCCCAAAATGATAACGGCAAATCAGTAAGAGACATCATTGATCAGACCATATCTAATAAGGTTCGATTCCGACGTTCAGACACACCATTGCGCTGTGGTGTTCCGGGTGGCGTGAGTTGCGAAACGATTCCACTTGCTTTAAGATGCGCGAGAAAATCATAACTCAAATATTCACCTCCACGATCGGATCGTAGAAACTTAATCTTTCTGTTACGATGGTTCTCCACTTCATTCTGAAATTCTTTGAACTTTTCAAACGTTTCAGATTTATGTTTCATTAAATAGATATCCATATCTACTTAAGTCATCGGTAAAAGTGAGAAAATAGCGATATCCACCGCGCGTCGAAACACTCATCGGTCCGCATACATCGGTATGTATGATTTCCAACAAGTCCGTTGCTCGCTCCATCATACCGGAGAACGGGGTTTTGATCATCTTGCCCATGAGGCATGGTTCGCATGTGTCAAATGATTCAAAATCAAGAGACTCCAAAAGTCCATCAGAATGGAGTTTCTTCATGCGTTTTATACCAATATGACCTAGACGACAGTGCCACAAATAAGTAGTATTATCACTATCTACTTTGCATCTCTTAGCCTCAATGTTATGGATGTGTGTTTCATCCCTTTCAAGATTTAGAAGAACTAAACCATTCACAATAGGTGCATGACCATAAAAGATGTTACTCATATAAATAGAACAACCATTATTCTCCGATTTAAATGAATAACCGTTTTGCAATAAACAAGATCCAGAAATAATGTTCATGCTCAACGCAGACACATAATAACATTTATTGAGGTTTAAAACTAATCCCGAAGGTAAAACTAAGGAGAGCGTGTCGACGGCCATCGCAACAACTCTTGATCCGTTGCCAACGCGCATCGTCACCTCATCCCTCGCAAGCCGCCGTCTATTCCGTAGCTCCTGTTTCGAGTTACAAATATTAGCAACTGAACCGGTATCAAATACCCAGGCACTACAACGAGGGCTAGTAAGAAAAACATCAATAACATGTATATCAAATATACCTTTGATGGTGCCAGCCTTCTTGTCCGCTAAGTACTCGGACAGCTTGCCCAAGGACCCTTGTCCTTGCAATAGAAGCACTCGAGGTCCGGCTTAGGACCGGACTGAGCTTCTCGCAGGGCAACGCTTGCCGCCGCCTTTCTTGAAGGGCTTCTTTGCACCCTTACCTTTCTTAAAGGTGGGCTTGTTGACCATCAACACATGATTATCCTTTTTGATGTCCACTTCCGCGGCCTTCAGCTTTGTGAAGAGCTCGGTGATCGTATCAGTGGAACCAATCTGATTATGAGTCACTACAAAACTTTTGTAGCTGGGAGGGAGTGATTGCAGAACCCTGTCAATCTTGAGCTCCTCTGTAATCGTGCATTCCAGTTGCTCAAGAGGTTGAGTGTAGCCCGTCATCTTAATGGCGTGCTCACTAACGGAACTCCCTTCCTCCATCTTGCAGTTAAAGAACTTCTCAGAGATCTCATATCTCTCAGAACGGGCCTAAGTCTGAAACATGGTTTTCAACTCTTCGAGAATCTCAAAGGGCCCAGGATAGTCTTCAAAATGATTTTGAAGTTCCGGTTCCATAGCAAACAACATGGTGCTCTTAATCACACCATAATCATCTTTGCGCGACTGATAGACAGCTTTCTCATCGGTAACCTTGATTCTGCAGGGGGGTCACCTTACGCTTTCCCAAGGACATAGTCCTTTTGACTACCAGAGAGAATGATTCTCAGATTGCGGAACCAGTTGGTGAAGTTAGACCCATTGTTTTTAAGCTTTTCCTTCTCAGGAAAAACGTTGAAGTTGAAGTTGGACTTAGCCATTTGATCTACAGTATTTGCAAGTACAATTTAGACTATGTTCATGATAAATAGTTCAACTTAATCAAATTACTAGATGAACTCCCACTAAATTCAACATCCCTCAAGTTGTTTAGTGAACATGATCCAAATTCACCACACCTAATCCGATCATCACAAAAAGAGATGTGGCTTCAATGGTGAACAACGAAGTGTCGATCATATCATTCATATGACTCATGCTTAACCTTTCGGTTCATGTGTTCCGAGGCCATGTCTGTACATGCTATGCTCGTCAAGTCAAACCCAAGTATTTCCGCGTGTGCAAAAACTGGCTTACACCCGTTGTATGTGAGCGTAGAGTCTATAGCACCCGATCATCACGTGATGCTTGGACACGACGAACTTTCGCAACGGTGCATACATGGGGAGAACACAGTTTTTATCTTGATCTTTAAGTGAGGAATCATCTTATAATGCTACCTTCGCGATCTAAGCATAATAAGATACATAAAAGGATAAACATCACATGCATATAACTTTATGTGACATGGTATAGCCAATCTTCGCGCAATGATCTCCATCTTGTGCGTTACGGCATGATCTCCATCACTCCACCATGATTGCCTCCACCACGAATAGCAACTACAACTATTGCTAACTACTTAGCGATAAAGTGAAACTATTACATGGCGCATAAGAAGTTGACACACAGGTCATACACAATTATAAAGACAACCATATATTCTCGCCGTTGTGTACTCATCGACATGCAAGTCGTGAAACATTACAAAACATGATCATCACATACATTATACACATCACATCTTGGGCCATACCATATCACAGAAAACACTCCCTGCAAAAACAAGTTAGACGCCTCTACTTTGTTGTTGCATGTTTTACGTGGCTTATGGGAGTAGATGCTAAGAACGATTCTTACCTACGGAAAGCCACAACGGTGATATTATGGTTGCCAAACTCTGGTGTTAATCCCATGACAACTATAGTGAGAGAAACTGACATCCACCAGCCGCATGTGTGGAACAAGCCACACGTCAAGTGCGGAGCCGGTCTCGCGAACGACGTCGCGTAAGGTTGGCCTGGACCGCTTCAATCTCACTATCCCGCGTCATAATAAGAACACAAACAAGAGGCTTGCAACAGAAAACATCAACGCCCGCAACAACCATGTTGCGTTCTACTCGTGAAACACATCTACGCATAGATCTAGCTCTGATACCACCGATGGGTTTCGCGGCATAGTAAATCAAAATTTTCTACGGATGCGAACAGAGGGAAAGCCAAGATCTAATCTAGGAGATGCAAACAACGAGAGAGATTGGATTAGATCTTCATACCCTTGAAGATTCGCACAGCGGAACGTTCGTCGGAACGTGGGTGATGTAGTCGTACTCGCTTCTCCTCCTCGTGATCCGATCCGATCTAGCACCACAAGTGGTGGTGCCTCCATGAGATGCACACGTGCAGCACCTCGATGTCTCCTCCTTCCTCGGTCCAGCAAGTATGGTGGAGAGACGGATTGGATCTACAACACGACGGCGTGGTGTATATGGTGGAGAATTTCTGCAGCAGGGCTTCGCCTACAAGCAGTCGGGAGAGAGAGACGAGGGCAGCAGGGCGGCTAGGGTTGGAGGGGAAGGTGTGGGGGCTGGTGCACCCCCATCCCTCTTTATATAGAGGGTGGGGCGCAGCCCTAGCCCCTCCCCCAAGCCCAAACCGGCGGCCCCAAAGGAGGAGGAGTGGGGGGTAAGGAAACCCCCCCTTCTAGAAGCTCTATCTAGGGTTTAAACCCTCTTTGGCCGGCTGGGCCCTATGGGGATGCGGCCAGGGCACTCCCTCATAGGCCCATGCCCCCTCCCGGAAGGTGGGGCCACGTTGGTCCCCTTCCGGAAGGTTCTAGAAGCTTCCGGTACAATACTGATTAACCCGGAACAATTCCGAACTCCAAAAATTGCACTACCTTATATGAATCTTATTCTCCGGACCATTCCGGAACCTCTCGTGATGTCCCGGATCCCATCCGAGACTCCAAACAAAAACTCATAAACCAATTATCCAATATATCCTAGCGTCGAGACACGTTAAGTGTGTGACCCTGCGGGTTCGAGAATATGCAGACATGATCTTCTATCAATAATCAATGGGTCTGAAACCCATATTGACTCCCACACATTCATCGATGATCATATCGGATGAACCACGATGCCGTGGATTCAATCAATCCCATATATATATTCCCTTCGTCTCGCGATACTTTACTTGCCCGAGATTCGATCGTCGGCATGCCATACCTAGTTCAACCTCGTTCACGGCAAGTACTTTACTTGTTCCAGTAATCCGATATCACTTTGTGATTAACTCCTTAACCACATGCTTGCAAGCGGTGTTAATATCGACACGAAAGTGGGCCCGAAGTATATCTCTCCGACTTGGGAGGGACAAATCCCATCTCGATACATACAACCCAACAGATACTTTCCGATCACCTGAGAGACACCTTTATGATCACCCTCTCATAGGATTACGTTTGATGACCTCAAAGCTTTCTTCTGATATCAGGGAGTTGTATTATCTCATGGTCTAAGGAATACAATATTTTACATAATAAAAGCTTCGCAAATACGAACACGATGACACGATCTAATTGCTTCGCTTTGTTTGGGTCTGTCCATCATATCATTCTCCCAATGATATGATCTCATTATTAATCGACAACTCATGTCCATGGTTAGGAAACCTTAACCATCATTAATCAATGAGCTAGTCCATAGAGGCGTACTAGGGACACAGTGTTGTTCACAAACCACACATGTATTAAAGTTTCCGCTTAATACAATTCTAGCATGGAATATAAACATTATCATGAACAAGAATTATAATAATAACATCTTTATTATTGCCTCTAGGGCATAATTCCAACACAATAGGATCTCTCCTTCTTCCTCCTCCACTCTCACAGAGAGATCTAGATAGAGGCATAGGAAATACAGATCAAGGAGCATGATTGTAGACACAAGTATGGCAAGATTATAAGAGATTATATGTAGAGGAAGAGGTGTTATCTCCACATGAGAGCCTCAATCCTAGATACATTGTATTTATCTTTGTTCATACGAGTGCGGTCTTCACTGCATTATCCCTCCCCGGATTCCTCCACGTCCATCGGCCCCAACTTTAGCCTACCCATGGCATATGCCGTGATACCACCATGACAGTATGGCCACCCGCACGGCGTAATTACAGACAATGGCACAAACTTTGCTGAAGGAGCTTTTGCTCTATTATGCATGGACAAACGAATAAGACTCGACGTAGCATCAATCGCTCACCTGGAATCAAATGGGCAAGTTGAACGATCAAATGGTCTAGTCCTATCCGGGATAAAACCTCGACTAATGTAACCACTCCAGAGAACACCTGGCTATTGGACAGAGGAATTACCCGTAGTATTGTGGAGCTTAAAAACAACTCCGAATCGATCAACTGGCTATACGCTATTTTTCCTTGTCTATGGGGCAAAAGCAGTTTTGCCTGCTGACATAGAACATGACTCGCCAAGAGTAATGCAATATACAGAAGCCGAGGTAAAAGAAGCCAGGGAAGATGGAGTCGATTTACTCGAAGAGGCACGAGAACTGGCATTATCCTAATCCGCCATATACCAGCAAAACCTCCGACGCTATCATAGCCAGAAAGTTCACCCTCGTGTGTTCATAGAAGGGGATTTGGTGCTCAGACTGGTGCAACACACAACTGGAATGCACAAACTATCACATCCATAGGGAAGGTCCGTTCATTGTAAGAAAAGCACTGCACAATGATTCCTATTATCTAATAGATCAAAAGAACAAGGCGGACAGATCGGGTGATGAAACCAAAAGACCATGGAATGTGGCATTGCTTCGTCCTTTCTATACCTAGGGAAGGCAATGTATGTATCTCCCAACTCTCATTTGTCGGACGCTTATGTCGGCTATGTGCTAATAATAAAAGTGGTATGACTCGAAAATTGACTCAGGGACTTCCCCTCATGCTTATCGCTTTTTACTATGTCCTTACTATTTAAGTCGGTTGGCGCTGTCGCCTACCCTTATCTCGAAATAGTAGTGTATACTCGTCCAAGGTCAACTCTTTGACTTAGCTGTTGTCCGAAACATGGCTTCATGGCAAGCAAAATAAAAAGACCGAAGACGGGTAAACATGAACAGCGAGTAAGGAAAGAAAAAATGCGAGCCAACTCTATGTATATATATGTATATATATATCTAACCCATTGCAGGGTATGTCGAATGACTTTAGGTCAAGTTTCTTAGTTTCATGAACAGCTAACTTTATCCTTATGATTTTTAGACTCTAATGTCGAACGCCAAAAAAGGTAGACAAGAGCCAAAGTCGAGAATTAAGAAAATGGCAAATGAAACTCGAGGACTTGCCCCAAAGTGATTCGCGCTTAAGCCAGAATATAAGTTTACGCCTTCACAAAGTCACAACATCAAAAGAACCACAATATGTTTTACATCTGCACCTGGCATACTAGGGATCTCATAGAATTTAAGTGTTTTTCTCCAGCTTAAGAAACAACTGGACTCGGGGACGATTCGGCGGGCTTAGAACCCGGCGCGTCATCAGGTTCAGCCGAGTCATGTATGTCACCCACAGCAGGCATATCCGACTCGGTATCCTCACTGTCGACCTCTCCTTCTTCAACAACTTCTTCGAATGACTCGGCGGAATCAAGGAAGCTAGGCCCATCACACCAAGCGTGAACATTGGTGTACTCGATCATGGCGTAAGCTCGTTGTTGGCGCTTCTTGATGACCTATGAGTCATGGGTCCACTTGTCATCGGCTTGCATGTTTTGCAGCACGTCCAAATTGATATATTCATACCAAGATACCATGAAGTACAAAGCCTTATCTCCAGCAGCAGCTCGTTCGGCTGACTCACGCCATTGATCTAGCCGTTCCTCAGAAAGCAGTAGCCTGGCCGTGAGCGGGTTAATCAGTTGGGGAGGATCTTCATCCGGCCAGAGCGTCCTAAAGACGTGGATTGACGACTTTAGCAAATCAACCCCGCATGAATTCAAAGTGGTCACCCGTTCTGAAAGTGCAGCAAGATGCTCATCAATCGTCACGTCGCCATCTGCCATCTCACCAGACTCGGACCGCACTTTCTGCATGGCCCTCAGGGAAAACATATTGGCTTCTGGGATGTTTTCTAGAAGAAAAGAAGAAATCTTTAGAGGATGATAAAAACAGGAATGTCATAAATAAGAACAAGATTACAACGAAAAGGGTAAGGACTCACTACCGATAAAAGAGTTGATCCGGACGAGTTTGGTTTTTCAGGTTTTCAACTTGGTGTGGAGAGCACCGAGGTCTTGGTTGGCTGCATTCAAAGCTGACTCGGCCTCCTTGAGCAGTTCATCTGTCTTTTGGGTTTTACCCAAAAATGCTCTTCTTTCTCGGCGAACTCTTGGCGCAATCCCTCAACTTCATTTTTATGCTTCTGCTCCATCTCCGTGATCTGTTGCTTCAGCCGCGTCACCTCATCTCGCTCCTTTTGGAGCTCTAGGTGGTGCTGCCCTGCTTGTTAGAGACAGTGCTCCATCAGATCCGGCATCGAAACACTATCCCGGAGTTGTTCTGCGAGAAAAAGTTTCTCGGCTACTCCGAGATATAACGACTTGGAAGGAAAAGGCTTTAAGCTAGACAACTACAAATATACTAAGGAAAATAGCAGTACCTTCAACTGTTGGAGATATACCCTAGAGGCAATAATAAAAGATGTTATTATTATATCTTTGTGTTTATGATAAATGTTTACATTCATACTATAATAGTATTAACAAGAAACATTAATACTTTTGTGATTTGTAAACTAAATTAGAGTCCCTGGTAAAGCCTCTTTATAATACTAGCTTGTTGATTAATAGATGATCATGGTTTCTGGATCATGAACATTGAGATGTTGTTAATAACAAGATCATATCATTAGGAGAATGCTATGATAGACATACTCCTATAGATAAGTGTAGCATAAAGATCAAGTCATTTTAATAGTTCGTTTGCTATAAGCTTTCTAATACATAGTAACCTAATTCCTTCGAGCATGAGATCATGCTAATCACCATCACCGGAAGGATGCTTTGATGACATCAAACACCACACCGTAACTGGGTGGCTATAAAGGTGGCATTGAGTGTTCGGAAAGTATGGGTTGAGGCACATGGATCAAGAGTGGGATTTGTCCATCCATATGACGGATAGATATACTCTGGGCCCTCTCGGTGGAATGTCATCCAATTGGCTTGCAAGCATGTGACTGGCTCACAAGGGATCACATATCACGCGAACGAGAAAAGAGTACTTATTAGTAACGAGGTTGAACTAGGTATGCAGAGATACCGACGATCAAAACCTCGGATAAGTAAACTATCATGAGACAAAGGGAAATTGGTATCATATGTAAGTGGTTCATTCGATCACAAAGTAATCGTTGAAATATGTGGGAGCCATATGAATTTCCAGATTCCTCTATTGGTTATTGATCGGAGAAGTGTCTCGATCATGTCCGCATAATTCACGAACCGTAGGGAGACACACTTAAGGATTCGATGTTGTTTAGTAGATATGGAATGTTAGTAGGGATACCGAATGTTGTTCGGAGTCTCGGATGAGATCCGGGATATCACGAGGAGATCCGGAATGGTCCGGAGAATAAGATTCATATAAGGAAAGTCCTATTTCGGAGTTCGGGAAAGTTTCCGATGATTTCATCGGAGAGGTTCTAGAAGGGTCTAGAAGGTTCACCGGTCCGGAAGAAGAATGGTCCATGAATGTGGCATGGGTATGTGGAATGACTGGATCATATCCAAGGTCACTTGGTGTTGGCATATGCGAGAGAGAAATAAAGCTCTAAATTGAAAGTCAAACTGGAACAATGGTTTCCTAGTGGGAGAAGAAACAAGTCCTTCTCTCAATCCAACTTGGGTTTGGGTTTGGATTCAAACCCACCCCTCCCAAGGCTGCCCCCTCTCACAAATAGAAGGGGAGGGCTGCCCCAACACAACACACAAGTTCCAAGCCCTCTCCAGCCGAAAGCCAGCCACCACGCTGCCGGCCCGGTCACGACACCTCCTCCTTCTCCCGGATTTCTAAACCCTAGATTTTCGGGAAACCCTAATCCACCATAACTCGCATCCGGCTTAGGCGAAGCCCTGCAGGATCTTCCCTCTACTTCCGACACCACGCCGTCGTGCTGCCGGAATCACGAAGTGAGAACTACAACATCCGCTGCATGCTGGAACAAGGGAGACCAGTGTGACCGACTACGGAAGCGCTGCCGGAACGCAGCGCCAAAAGGATCGTCTACGCGATCTTGAGATCGGCAAGTGTACGACTACATCACCCACGAGAATCCTCTCGTTAACCGCTTTGGAATCTTCAAGGGTGAGTTCTTCTATCGACTCGTTGCTACAATCTAGTAGATAGATCTTGGCTTGTTTGTGTGCATGCGGTAGAAATTTTTTGTTTTCCATGCTACAGACCCCTACAGTGGTATCAGAGCCGTGTCTATATGTAGATATGTTGCACGAGTAGAACACAATGGTCATTGTGGGCGGTGGTGCTTTTATTATCAATTTCTTTTTTGTGTACTTTGCATCTTGCGGTATGATGGGATGAAGCGGCCCGGGCTAACCTTACATGACAGTGTTCATGAGACTTGCTCCACGCTCAACATGCAACTTGTATTGCATAAGTGGCTTTGTGGGTGTCTGTCCCTCCCATCATAGTATAGATTCAATTTACAACGGGCACTTGATAGTTCAAGCATCAACATTGTGGTTCTTGTTCGTAAGTTAGAACGACACTTATTGAAAGCCCCAAACCACGTAAAATATGCAAAGAAAATTAGAGGCATCTAACTTTGTTTTGCAGGGGTGTGTTGTGATGTGATATGGCCTTGATTGTGATTATATATGATGTATGCAATGTTCCTTATTGTAAGTTGGCAACCGGCAGGAGCCATATGGTTGTCCTTTAAATTCCGTTAAGACCTGCGTGTCTATCCAAAGTAGTTGTAATAGTTGAAGCTGGTGGAAGACAATCATGAAACGGTGCCATTGACCTTGACGCCATACCGGTGATGACGGAGATCATGTTCGTGCTTGAAGATGGAGATCGGAAGCACAAGAAGAAAGGCCATATCATATCACATATTATGAATTGCATGTGATGTAATCCTTTATGCATCTTGTATTGCTTAGTTTGCGACGATAGCATTATAAGATGATCCCTCAAGCACCAAAATTTCAAGTTTTAAAGTGTTCATCCTTAGTAAGAACTGTTGCTAAAGCTCGTTGTTTAGAAGCACCACGTGATGATCGGGTGTGTTAGATTCTGCGAGTGTATAAAACGTGAGCAAGCCAGATTTGCTCATGCGGAAGCTAAGGTTTGATCTTGACGAGCCTAGCATGTACAGACATGGTCTCGGAACACGGATCACCGAAAGGTAAAGCATGAGTCATATAGTAGATATGATGAACATGTTGATTGTTCGCCATTGAAGCTACATCAACTCTCGTGATGATCGGTTTTGATGTGGTGGATTTGGTTCGTGTGATCACTAAAACAATGTGAGGGATATTTTTTTGAGTGGGAGTTCACCTAGATTAATTTAACTATTAATTAGAACTCAATTTGTCATAAACTTAGTCTAAACTATTGCAAATATGTTGTATATCAATGGCGGCCCCTACCATCAATTTTAATGCGTTCCTAGAGAAAGAAAAGTTGAAAAGCAATGGAAGCAACTTCGCGGATTGGTTCCGCAATTTGAGGATTTTCCTCAATGCTGGTAATTTGACCTATGTGTTGGATGCACCGCTGGGTGACCCGCCTGCAGCTACTGCTACCGATGAAGTAAAGAATGTTTACCTCACTCGAAAGAATCAGTACTCCACAGTTCAGTGTGCTATCTTGTATGGTTTGGAATCGGAGCTTCAGAAAAGGTTTGAGAACCATGACCCACATGATATTGTCTGTGAACTCAAAATGATATTTGAGGCTCATGCGACAGTTGAGAGTTATGAGGCTTCTGAAAAGTTCTTCAACTGCAAGATGGAAGAGGGCAGCTCCGTCAGTGAGCACGTGCTTAAGATGTCTGGGCACGCAAATAAACTCCAAAGTTTGGGTATAGTGATTCCTAATTCTTTGGGGATTCACCGTGTCCTCCAATCACTGCCACCAAGTTACAAGAACTTTGTGATGAACTACAATATGCAAAACATGGACAAGACGTTCCCAGAAATCTTCTCCATGTTGAAATCTGCAGAAGTGAAGATCAAGAAAGAGCACCAAGTGTTGTTGGTCAATAAGACCACCAAATTCAAGAAGCAAGGCAAGTCTAAGAAAAAGGGAAACTTCAAGAAGGGCGGTAAGAAAGTTGCCATGCCAGCGAAGAAGACCAAGGCTGGGCCTAAGCCTGATACTGAGTGCTTTTACTGCAAGGGAGAAGGTCACTGGAAGCGGAATTGTCCAAAGTACTTGGCGGATTTGAAGAACGGCAACATAAAAAAGAAAGGTATATCCGATATACATGTTATTGATGTGTATCTCACTAGTACTCGTAGTAGTACCTGGGTATTTGATACTGGTTCACTTGCTCATATTTGAACTCGAAACAAGTACTGCAGAATAAACGGAACCTAGCGAAGAACGAGGTGACGATGCGCGTAGGAAATGGATCAAAGGTTGATATGATCGCGTTCGGCATGCTACCTCTTCATCTACCATCGGGATTAGTTTTATACTTAAATAATTGTTGTTTGGTGCCTGTGTTGAGCATGAACATTATATCTAGATCATGTTTATTGCGAGACGGTTACTTGTTTAAGTCCGAGAATAATGGTTGTTCGATTTATATGAGTAATATGTTTTATGCACATGCACCTTTGATAGATGGTCTATTCTTATTGAATCTCGATTATGGAAATACACACATTAATAACATTGAAGCTAAACGTTTGAAATTGAGCGATAACTCGACCTATATGTGGCACTGTCGTCTTGGTCATATTGGAGTGAAGCGTATGAAGAAACTCCATTCCAATGGACTTCTTGAATCACTTGATTTCGAATCGCTTGAAAGATGTGAAGCATGTCTGATGGGTAAAATGACTAAGACTCCATTTTCTGGTATGATGGAGCGAGCTACGGACTTATTGGAAATCATACATGCCGATGTGTGTGGTCCAATGAGTGTAGCATCGCGCGGTGGTTATCGTTATGTTCTTACCTTCACATATGACTTGAGTAGATATGGGTATATCTATTTCATGAAACATAAGTCCGAAACTTTCGAGAAGTTTAAGGAATTTCAAAGTGAGGTAGAGAATCAATGTAACAAGAAGATTAAATTTTTGCGATCTGATCGTGTAGGTGAATATCTAAGTTACGAGTTTGGCGAGCATTTGAAGAAATGCGGAATACTTTCACAATTGACACCGCCGGGAACACCACGGCGTAATGCTGTGTCCGCACGTCGTAATCGAACTCTCTTAGGTATGGTTCGTTCTATGATGTCACTTACAGATTTACCGCTATCGTTTTGGGGTTATGCATTAGAAACAGCTGCATTCACTTTAAATAGGGCACCATCTAAATACGTTGAAACGACACCGTATGAATTAAAGTTTGGTAAGAAACCAAAATTGTCGTTCCTTAAAGTTTGGGGTTGCGAAGCTTATGTAAAGAAGTTACAGCCGGACAAGCTTGAACCCAAAGCGGAAAAATGCGTCTTCATAGGATACCCGAAGGAAACTATTGGGTATACCTTCTATCATAGTTCCGAGGGAAAAATCTTGGTTGCCAAGAATGGATCCTTTCTAGAGAAGGAATTTCTCTCGAAAGAAGTGACTGGATGGAAAGTAGAACTCGACGAGGTTGTTGAACCTTCTCTCGAACTTGCGAGTAGCGCAGCACCGGAAGTAGTTCAAGTGGCGCCTACACCAATAAGAGAGGAAGCTAATGATGTTGATCATGAAACTTCGATTGAAGTTACTATGGAACCTCGCAGGTCAACGAGAACTCGTACCACTCCTGATTGGTATGATGTCGTTATGAGTGTCATGTTGGTGGATAACACCGATGACCCTGCGACATATGAGGAAGCAATGATGAGCCTAGATTCCAATAAATGGCAAGAAGCCATGAAATACGAGATTGGATCCATGTACGAAAACCAAGTATGGACTTTGGTGGACTTACCGAATGGCCGGAAGGCTGTCGAGAACAAATGGATTTTCAAGAAGAAAACAGATGCTGATGGTAATGTTATTGTCTATAAAGCTTGACTTGTCGCAAAAGGGTTTCGACAAATTCAAGGAGTTGACTACGATGACACTTTCTCACCAGTAGCAAAGATAAAGTCTGTAAGGATTATGTTAGCAATCGCTGCATATTATGATTATGAGATATGGCAGATGGATGTCAAAACGGCGTTCCTCAATGGAGACATTGATGAAGAGTTGTATATGATGCAACCCAAAGGTTTTTTCGATCCTAAAGATGCTAACAAGGTATGTAAACTTCAACGGTCCATATATGGATTGAAGCAAGCATCCCGAAGTTGGAATCAACGTTTTGATAAGGTAATCAAAAGCTTTGGTTTTATACAAACTTATGGAGAAGCTTGTATTTACAAGAAAGTGAGTGAGAGCTCTGTGGCATTCTTAATACTATATGTAGATGACATATTGTTGATTGGGAATGATGTAGACCTTCTTAATAGTGTCAAGGATTATTTGAATAATAGTTTTTCAATGAAAGATCTTGGTGAAGCAGCTTACATATTAGGCATAAAGATTTATAGATATAGATCAAGACGCCTAATATCATTGTCACAAAGTACATATTTGTACAAAGTTCTAAAGAGGTTTGAAATGGAAGATAGCAAGAAAGGGTTCTTGCCCATGTTTCCCAATACGACCTTGAGTAAAACTCAAAGTCCTGCAACGGCAGAAGATAGAGAAAGGATGAGTAAGACTCCCTATGCCTCAGCCATAGGATTTCTTATGTATGCCATGATATGTACTAGACCCGACATTGCATATGCTGTTAGTTTGACTAGCAGATATCAAAGTGATCCAGGAGTGGATCATTGGACAGCGGTCAAAAACATCCTTAAGTACTTGAGAAAAACTAAGGATACGGTTCTTTCTTATGGAGGTGATGAACAACTCGTTGTTAATGGTTACACCGATGCTAGTTGGAACACCCATCCGGATGATTCTAAATCTCAATCTGGATACGTAATTACTTTGAATGGTGCAGCAGTTAGCTGGAGGAGTGCAAAGCAAAGCGTTGTGGAGATATCTTCAACTGAATCGGAATACATAGTTGCTTCGGAGGCTTCACAAGAGGCGATATGGATGAAGGAGTTCATTACAGAGCTCGGTGTGGTTCCAAGTGCGCTGGACCCAATGTCTATCTACTGTTATAACATGGGCGCCATAGCCAATGCGCAAGAACCAAGGTCACACAAGAAGCTGAAGTACATCAAGCTACGTTTTCACGCTATTCGAGAACATGTCCAAGATGGTGACATAAAGATTTGCAAAGTACACACATATCTGAATGTGGCGGATCCGTTGACTAAACCTCTCCCGAGGGCAAAACATGACCAGCACCAAACCTCCATGGGTGTTCGGTATATTACCATGTAATCTAGATTAGTTGACTCTAGTGCAAGTGGGAGACTGTTGGAGATATGCCCTGGAGGCAATAATAAAAGCAGTTATTATTATATCTTTGTGCTTAGGATAAATGTTTACATTCATGCTATAATAGTATTAACAAGAAACATTAATACTTGTGTGATTTGTAAACTAAATTAGAGTCCCTGGTAAAGCCTCTTTATAATACTAGCTTGTTGATTAATAGATGATCATGGTTTCTTGATCATGAACATTGAGATGTTGTTAATATCAAGATCATATCATTAGGAGAATGGTATGATGGACATACTCCTATAGATAAGCGTAGCATAAAGATCAAGTCATTTTAATAGTTCGTTTGCTATAAGCTTTTTGATACATAGTAACCTAATTCCTTTGACCATGAGATCATGCTAATCACCATCACCGTACGGATGATTTGATGACATCAAACACCACACCATAACTGGGTGGCTATAAAGGTGGCATTGAGTGTTCGGAAAGTATGGGTTGAGGCACATGGATCAAGAGTGGGATTTGTCCATCCATATGACGGATAGATATACTCTGGGCCCTCTCGGTGGAATGTCATCCAATTGGCTTGCAAGCATGTGACTAGCTCACAAGGGATCACATATCACGGGAACAAGAAAAAAGTACTTATCAGTAACGAGGTTGAACTAGGTATGCAGAGATACCGACGATCAAAACCTCGGATAAGTAAACTATCGTGAGACAAAGGGAAATTGGTATCATATGTAAGTGGTTCATCCGATCGCAAAGTAATCGTTGAAATATGTGGGAGCCATATGAATTTCTAGATTCCTCTATTGGTTATTGATCGGAGAAGTGTCTCGATCATGTCCGCATAATTCACGAACCGTAGGGAGATACACTTAAGGATTCGATGTTGTTTAGTAGATATGGAATGTTAGTAGGGATACCGAATGTTGTTCGGAGTCTCGGATGGGATCCGGTATATCACGAGGAGATCCGGAATGGTCCGGAGAATAAGATTCATATAAGGAAAGTCCTATTTCAGAGTTCGGGAAAGTTTCCGATGATTTCATCGGAGAGGTTCTAGAAGGGTCTAGAAGGTTCACCGGTCTGGAAGGAGAATGGTCCATGAATGTGTCATGGGTATGTGGAATGATTGGATCATATCTAAGGTCACTTGGTGTTGGCATATGCGAGAGATAAATAAAGCTCTAAATTGAAAGTCAAACGGAAGTTTGAAAAGTCAAACTGGAACAATGGTTTCCTAGTGGGAGAAGAAACAAGTCCTTCTCTCAATCCAACTTGGGTTTGGGTTTGGATTCAAACCCACCCCTCCCAATGTTACCCCCCCCCTCTCATAAATAGAAGGGGAAGGCTGCCCCAACACAACACACAAGTTCCAAGCCCTCTCCACCCGAGCCTGCCGTCGTCGCGCCGCCGCCGGTCCTTCGCCGCCGCCGACACCTCCTCCTCCTCCCGGATTTATAAACCCTAGATTTCCAGGAAACCCTAATCCACTATAACTCGCATCCGGCTTAGGCTAAGCCCTGCGGGATCTTCCCTCTACTTCCGACACCACGCCGTCGTGCTGACGGAATCACGAAGGGAGAACTACAACCTTTGTTGCCTGCTGGAACAAGGGAGAGGAAGGTCTTCATCGAGTACCGAACGTGTGACCGAGTGCGGAAGCGCTGCCGGAACACAGTGCCAGAAGGATCGTCTACACGATCTTGAGATCGGCAAGTGTACGACTACATCACCCACGAGAATCTGCTCTCGTTAACCGCTTTGGAATCTTTGAGGGTGAGTGCTTCTATCACTCGTTGCTACAATCTAGTAGATATATCTTGGCTTGTTTGTCTGCATGTGGTAGAATTTTTTTGTTTTCCATGCTACAAACCCCTACATCAACATCAGAGATCTGTTTGTGAAGTGCCTCCACAATAGATTGAGAAGTAGCTGCAAAGCAAGAATAACAGGAGAAAGTTAGTCTAGCGGGCAGAATGGTTACTCGATAACAAG
Organism: Avena longiglumis; assembly: GCA_030063025.1. Taxonomy (NCBI): domain Eukaryota; kingdom Viridiplantae; phylum Streptophyta; class Magnoliopsida; order Poales; family Poaceae; genus Avena; species Avena longiglumis. The sequence continues at coordinate 461,693,072 of CP125975.1, read as the reverse complement.
CCGAGTGCGATGATATACCTTTACCCTGGCCTTCAGCAATAAGATCGCGATGATTGGCATAAAGCTTCCGGTATTTCCATAACAGGGTCTGGAAGCTCTTGGTGCGCTGGTTGTACGTAAGCTACAAAAAGGAATACGAATAGAAAAGTTCTCAATTGATCAAGATTGTCAACATCCAATCCTGGCAAACAACAAAGAAGAGATGCAAATTAGTTTTGAGCTTATAGCTGAGTAAATGCTTTACTCAGTAGTAACCTCGGGGACTAGGGTTCGATTTTTTCAAACATTTGATCCCAACAAAATAGCAAAGAAGGGATCTGACTTGGCTCTGAGATTACAGCCGGGTAAATGCTTCACTCGGCAGTAATCTCGGGGACTAGGGGTTGTTTTTTCAACATGAGATCATGACAAATAGAGGAAAAGATACGACCTAACTATGAGCTTACGGCCGAGTAAATGCTTTACTCGACAGTAACTTTGGGGACTAGGTAATATATATATATAAACTCAAAACGTTAAAGAATAAAAGATTTGCAAACCTCGTTCACCCGATGAACTCGCATCATAATGTTGATGGCTTGCTGAGTCATCTAAAACATAGTTTGAGGACCCAGCTGAACTTCTTGCTGACCAGACGCTGAAGGGAGACTAGAGTTCACCTCATGACTGCCCGCGGCATTCCACTCTAGCGCAAAAGGTTCAGCTGAACCAAGGTTGTGCCCACTCAAATTCCGAGTGAGAACTTGACCCTTCCTCAAGGCATCTCAAACATCGGCTCGAGTAGCAGCAGGGCTAGTGTGTAGAGTAATCGCTCTAGAAGCGTCACTAGATCCGGGTACAGCTGCAGACTTATCCAATGAACCCGCCGGAGCAGGTGCCTTTGTTGTTGTTGGCTTCTTCTGTGGAGTTGTACCTTGGCCGAAACTTAGGGTATGTTGTTTTGAACCCATCGGTTTGAGGGAAGCGGTCTGGATTTGGCTAGCTCGAGGGGGCCGGATCTGGCTCTTTTGCGCTGGTGGTGGAGGAGTAGGTCTCCTCTGCCGCCTCTGCTGCGGAGGTGCCGAATGAACTGGCTTAGTTAGTGGCTAAGAAGATGAGGCGGACTTCTTCTTTGGGTCATTCACAACGGGATCTGTTGTAGGGGCGGTCTAGGCGGATTCTGCGTCGATGTTGCTGGCACCGGACCCCTTATCCAAGTATCCTTGTGCAACAAGTGGGGCAGGGCGGGTCTCTCCTTCTGGCTATGTTGCCGGGTCGGCTTCACGCTGAGGCTCGGAAGCCTCACTCGTGTAAGCTGAGACCCGGACAGGGCTCTGAGGCTCATTTTCAGCACGAGCAGGAAAGGCAGTCTTGGTAACAGCTGATGCCATACAGGTGGCGAACTGATTTGCAGACATGGCAGGACTGAAAATAAAAGCTAAAGGCTCGTAAAAGAAGCACCAAAAAAGACAAATGATGATGAACAGTGAAACTTACCCAGAAACAACGGGATCACGAGGCACACGCCGAGAGACCTTGCAGACTTTGCGAGGCTGCGAGGGTTCAGTTTCAGGGGCCACAGCAACAACAACAACAACAACAGCTCGTTGTTTCCTTGAAGGCTGGGCGGCACAAGAAGATGCTTCATGCCATTTACCAGACTTGGCAGCGGGAATCTTGCCATGACCACCCGTGGCAAAAGGAAGACCCCCATACACCTGTCCGTCTACATCAGCAAATGCGAAAATCGACAAGATAAGCCAAAGGCGTAAGGCAAGGAACAAGTACCTCTAAAAGTTGACAGTCATCATCATCGTCATCCGCCCAATCCCTCAAAGCAGTTCGGGTAGGATTCTTACCCGGAGAAGGGGCGGCATCGGCGAACGGAATAGGCATGAAGCATTCTAAGTCAAAATCCTCGTCATTAGATTCAGGGCGATCGTCATAGTAACCAATAGGGGGTGGGTGCTGTCATTCACTTGGGCCATAAGGTTCTGCAAAGGCAGATGAAAAGAAATCAACAAAGGAGTATCAAGAAACAAAAGTCAAAAGAAAGCCGAGTAAGAGGTATGTCGGAGAGGTCAAGTTACCCGAAAACTTACCCAGGGGACGAGGTTCTCGCGACTGAAGGGGGAAAGCTCCAGACCCAGTCGTCCGCCATAGTCAGCTTGAAGATCGAGCTAACTCGGGGAGCGACTACATCATTCGGCAGGTCAAAGGACAAATGGCGAGCCAGGTCATGTAAACCACTCATAAAGCAAATATTATGAGGCCTAAGATGAAGGCGGCTACCTCGGCGACTAATAAAAGTGCACATTAAGTCATCCCCAGTCAAGTTGTACCCCTCCTTCGGGTCCAATAACCTCTCAATAAGGGCGTGAGCCTTATTGACTGTCGGGTTCTTATCTTAGGGTCAAACTTCCAAAAATCTTTGCTAGGCACTTCATCCTTGAAAGGGGGAGACGAATGAAGTCGTTGTATGTGGTGTTTTTTATATAGAAAAAGGTTCTATGCTACTTCTTGCAAGAGTACAAACCAGTGACTCGGGAAAAATGGAACCACTCCTAGGTGTGATGCTAGCAGCGCCACATTGGGTGGGTCATTTCTTCGAAGAGGGGACACCCGGATCAGGAACTACTTAAATACAAAAAGAAAAATAATTGTCCCAAAGAAGAACGGTAGTCCAAAGGCCAAGATAACCCTCAGATGCAGAAAACAAAACAAGATAAGGAGACAATGGCATTGGCAGGGAGATGGTGTGTTTGCAGATGAAAAGTCGACAAAAACGACTTGAACAACTCACTAACAGGAAGACTGAAACCACACTCAAAGTGAGATAGAAAAACCACACGCTCGTCGGGCTCGGGTTTAGGAGAAATCTCACCACCGGGGGCGGAACCCAACACCCAAGGGGATGCGTCTGGTGGAGTGCAGCCACTCAAGCTCCTCGACGGAGACCTCCGAGCCCTCCCAGACACCTCGTTCGCCGGCGGTCTCGTGCTCCTCCACCTCCTCGCCGGTGTCGCGGGCATCCATGTGCTCCAGGGCTTTGGGCGCTTTCTCCATCGGAAGTGGCCTGGACTGCCAAGGACCCGTTGAGGGATCAAAGGAAAAATAAGGGATAGGAAACCGCCTAGACAAAGCCAGCAATGCGGGCAAGAAGAAGATTTTGGAGGCAGATGGAGATTGGAGTGGCGCAAGGAAGAAGAAGGGTGGGTAAAAACTGAAGTGGTGGGGCGGTTATTTCCCCCACGCCCCTACTTAAGGGGGGGTGAAAAACCCCAATCGTGGGATCAACGTGTGATGTGTGGCCCCGGTGTGGCCATGTATGCAGCCAAAGGATGCCTCAAAATGGTCCACGTGGGCACGATACACGCCTTGGGACGCACCGCATCATGCAGTGAAGGGACCGAGGCGCTGCGCGATGTGACTGCCATAGTGACAGGTGTTATTGCGCCGTCGTCACTGTGCTGTCAGAATTAGATATGAATTTGAGGCAAACCTCTATGATTATAATCTGTCAATGACTAATACGAATATTAAAAGCCAAAAATTACTCGACAAAGCCCAAAGTGACCCGGCTAAATATAAGACAATTCCGCTAAGTCAAAAAGAGACTCGGTAGCACTTTGAATAACTCGGCAAAGAACGAGATCAGGTGAAATAGGCCATCTTGCGCAAATAATACAGGAAATAAAAGAAGTTCCAAATTCATTAAAGGAACCTGCAGACGCCTAACATCCAAACACCTTAGGCCTCACCAGCTTCGGGGAGTAATGTCGGCGGGATAACCCCCGGTAGGGTCATAAGGGGTAAAACTTTACCCATCTTGGCTTTAGCCGAGTCAGGTAAACACCGGTTGGGTCCTAACGGATAGGACATGAAGCCTATATAAGGCCGACATAAGAAGTATGTCGGCCCGTATAGGACAAGAAACTTAAACCTGCAGGAAACGACAAGTCGAGTCTCACAAGGGGAAGCCGAGTGACTGAGGACCCGTCGCTCCTTTCCGAGTGAGATCCAGGAAGGACCACGTTAAAGCAGAGTCAAAAGAGAAGGGCGCCGCCTAGTGACAACAAAGGAGGCAGGTGACACTAAAATCATCAAGTGACGTATATAGCAATGACGTCGTAGAGCTGGTTTCTACGTACAAGAAGACCATAGGTTGTATACCTTTGCTAACTGGGTCAAGGGCCTAGGGCTGGCCCCTTGACCCGACCCACTAAATAAAGACAAGATCCAAACAATAAACCCTAGGGACCAAACTGTAACCTATCTATTCATGTTGCCTATATAAGGTAGGGCATAGCTAGGGTTTAGAGATAGATGCAACAGGTGCCCCAAAGCTGGCAACCACAGTTTTACTAGTAAGGAAAAATGGCTCAAGGAGCACTTGTAAGATAGAAAGAGAAATAAATCGAAAGTCCTTGGTGGTTCTTCATGTTCTTTGTGTGCAGCTACACCGTGCACACCCTCCCTGGATTCCTCAAGCACTCATCCGGCCCCAACTCAAGACTACACATGGCATTTGCCGTGACACCACCACGACAGGAGTGTCCGACTGATTCTGGTCGGAGTATCTGGACCAGCCGAAGTGTCCGGCTAGTGCTAGCCGTAGTGTCCGGCCGTGGATTTTCGACAAGAGGTGGTTACCCGTCATTATGCCATATAGAACTCTGGCCGGACTCTGGCCGGATTCTTTGAAGAAACTCTGACAGGCCGGAATGTCTAGCGTTGTGCGGCCAGAGTGTCTGTCCCAGGCCGAAATGTTCGGCTGGTTTCTGACAAACACTCTGGGTTAAGTGGATCCAACGGCTATTTTTCCTGGGGCCCTATATAAAGGCCCCTTCTTCTACCTTGGGTAGTTGCTCGTCTAGAAACTCAAGAACCCTAGAAGCTGATCCACTAAACCTTCAATATCTCGTCCCTCAACCACCCAAATCTCTTGATCTTTGGAGAATCAAAGGATAACACACCGATCTACATCCTCAGCAAACCGATTTACATTTCCCCCTCATTTTCTTGAGGGCCCCCTTGTTCTAGTGTTTCTTAGGAAACCCTAGATAGTGTTTTTAGTTCTAACTTGATTGGTGTCATTGTGGCATCTAGCCTTGTACTTGGAAGACTCCGTTCTATTGCAGAAGTTTCTCCAAGATTGTTGTAAAGGCGCCGATTCCTGCCTTGAAGGGTATCGATAGTGGAAAAGTGGACTAGGCCATTGTGGCAGAAGTTCACCGGAGAATAGGGTGAGGCCTTAGTGGCGTGGTGGTCTTAGAACCGCCCACCTCTCCAATGCAGTTGTACTTCCCCTAAAAAGGAAGGAACTGTGGTGAATCAAATCCTGTGTCCCCATGTGCTTCACTCTCGGTTACCTCTATCCTTTACCGTTCATTTACTTGTGTGGTTCAAGTAGCTAGGTTGTCATATAAGTAAATTCACCTTAGTTGCATATATATAGAATTTACCTTTATGCCAAGCCTAAATTGGAAAACAAGTAAAATTTGGAGTAGCACCTATTCACCCCCCCTCTAGGTGCCCATACGATCAATTTCAATCCCGACCCAAAAAAACCACTACCCCGAACAATCCACAATCTTCCACCCAGCAACGTCGCCCGCCAACATGCACCGCCATGATCTTGATGCCACCTTCATAGTCTCACTTTGAACGGATGCGAGGCCTGGAAGATGGAAAATGGAAACAACTGGTTCCGAGGTCAGCAGCGCTGCAGCCGTGTGGGAGGAAACTACCTCCACCGCTATTGTGGTAACTGATAGGACGCGACAGAAAGATGAAACCAAGCCAACATTGGTGTTGGAGGGCGGCAGTAGTATAGCAACCCGGAAGACGTCCTTCACCATCATAGGTGGGAGCCGACCGGACACAACAGCAGGGACACACCATGCAAACCAGGCCTGCCCAGACCTGGGTCAGGCCCAAAAGTCCTCACTGCCACGATGTAGCATGTAGACCACCGCTGCCGCTGAAGGGAATATGCCCGAGAGGCAAAATTATCTTACTTCATGTTTATGATAATGTTTATTTCACGTGATAGAATTCTATTAATCAGAAACATTAATACATATGTGTTTAATAAACAAACCAGAGTTCCTGGTTATGCCTCTCATTTAAATAGCTCATTGATTAACCGATGATTAACATTTCCTGATCATAAACATTGGATGTTGTATCATAGAACAAGTAAACAGCACTTATCGGTAACGAGATCGAACCAAGAGAATCTCCACTAGGCTGACCCATCCGGTCGCCCCAAACAGTCTATTTTTGTCCGTTTGGGTCGGGCCACGGTCGATTTGGGGCCATGGTTCGGCCTATCCGGCCAACTGCACCCAGTGGTGCGACCCATTTGTCCGCGATTGGCCATCGCCAACGCCGACGTATTTCCAATTCCCATTGTCGCGCCGTCTCCCGCCTTTCTTTCCTGTCGCTTCCCGCGAATTCTGGGCATTTTCCACCGCGTCCAAGCGCAGCCATAAATAGGGGAGGCCGCCAAGCTATCTACGAGCAGACCCGCACCACCCACAGCACAAAAAACACCATGCCTGGCCGCCGGCGTCGACCCGACGAGCTCCGTGGCAACCCCAACACCGGTAGAGAAGAGGTTCCCGAGCCCTCGTGGAACCCGTCGGAGTTGTCGGGCGTTCTGCAGCCTCCGATTCTGGGGCGCCCGCGGATTTACAGGATGAACCCCCTACAGCGTTGCCCTTTCTATAACCGTCACGTGACCATCATCTATCTTTTCACGATGGAGGTGGCGGAACGCGTCTTTCTGTCGGAGTACCAGCGATGAGACCAGCTCGCACTGGTCCGCAGCGACCTTCGGGACGCGGTGCGGGCCAATCCCGACAACGCTTCCCTGCGTGCCCAACTCGAACGAGCTGAAGAGGACACGCAGGTGCAAGAGGCGATCATTCGCTCTCTCTATGACGAATGGTGTATCTGACACGTCGCATCCATCGCCTCCAGTGCCGGCGGCCGCGCGTAGTTTTAGAATGTGTGGTGTGCTTGTAACAAATGTTTTAGGAAGTGAATAAACTTTTTTCATTGCAATGGCCAATGTCTATATTGATAGATCATACATGGCGCGCACAACCTAGCCTACTCATCAGAGTCGGAGGAGGAGTCGGAGTGGTAGCAGCGGCGACACATGGTGTGGTCGAAGACGCTGACGCCGAACTTTCCTTCGTCGTTGTACTTGAAGACAAGAATGTTATCCGCCTTGATCTGGTGCGAGCGGGCGAAGCACTCCCAGCCGTTGCCGAGGTAAATCTGGCTGAGGTGGTCGAACTGTAGATCGACCGGGTACCTGGTGGTCCTGAAGCCGTTCGCGCGCAGCATGACAAGTGTTGGCGGCTCGTCGCCGATCAGCGTCATGAACCTGCGGGGGAGGAGCAGCCTGCCGTGCGGCATGCCAAGGTGGATGGACACAGCGAACTGGGTGCCTGGGTCGAAATCTTCGGGCGACGATGGTGGTGAGGGAGAGCGTGGTGACGCGGTGATTTGGCCACGTCCTCCACGCCTCCCTCGACGTCCACGGTTGTCGCGCCCTCCCCTCGATCCAGCGCCGCCTGCCATGGATAGCTACAGGTAGTGGAGAACGAAAAGGAGAAGGAGGATATGATGGTGTTCTATGGGGAGAAGATGGCCGCATATAGCCAGTTAAAAAGGACCGGCATCGAATGCCGGCACGGAGGCCGAAGAGACGGTATTGAAGTGTCCAGCCAGTCAGTGTGTCGTCTCGTCGCCGGTCATCCTTCTGCACAGCGCCTCTAAATCGATGTCGCGGTTGCGTCTGAATCGGTGTCGCTGCAGGCGTCTAAATCAACGCCGCGGTGGCTGATGGGTGGGCCTGCGGCACCAACGGGCATGACACCCTGAGTTGTCTGCGCGCGTTCAGACCGATGCAACCGTTGGCCAGATTAGATGCACGAATGGATCGAGCTGGACGCGTTTGTCCGGATGGGCTGGCCCGCTCGGGCGCCGCACACGCCCCGCGCGTTCGCGTGGATAAGTTCGGACACGCTCAGACGAGATGCGTCGAGCCGATGAAAATGCCCTAAGGCATGGTTGATACCGATAATTCGTCGTCCACAGACTGCCAAAACCAGCCTTTGGATTCGTCGTCCACAGCTAGTTGGAACAAAAGTTCAAGTGACATAGCAGAGAGCGTACTTGAGGAAAAGATCCGGTTCAGCAGAGAATGTGCCTGATTTGCCGCCATCTCTTCCCTAAAATCAGCAAATCCGTACTCCCTCATCCTGATACAAAATATTGAAAGGATTTCAGTAAGCTCAGAGAACATACAAGATCATGGACATGTACATGACCTTTGCATTGCATCCAAGCTCTACAGAACTGTCTCCACGACTCTGGGAACACCTTCAGAACTGTCTCAACGACTCGACGTGCACGTTCACAGTTCACTGAAGTCTCAAAAAAAAAGGTCTGCTTAGCAGATCGCAATAAAACAAAACAACTCTGGTACGGACTGGAGGGGGCAAACCAAAGTAAACGAAAAGTGCGCGAAAGAAATGCTTTACCGCTGCTTTTTGGCAAACGAGCGCAGTTTTACGGTACCGTTTCAGTCATTCAGTTTTTTTGTGTTTGATTGGTAGTTTCAGATCAAACTTCAGACTTTCAGTAAAATGCAAGCACTGTGCGTGGAATAAACAGACCGGGATGAATGACAAAATGAGCAGCTGTGCAGTGTCGCGTAAGAGTTGACGAAATTTCATGAGTCCTACGGTGGGCCCTGAAAGATCTGTCGTCCATCTAACCAGCCCAAAGTAGCCCAGCAGAACACCACTATCCCATGGCACCCGCGTTGGTTTGTGGCAGTTTGGAAGTGCGTCATGCTCGTGGGCCCAAAGTTCCGCGTTTTGGTCACTTACAAGTGTACAGCCCAACGACGGATTTAACGATCCATGGGAGGCATCACAATCACGTGTATGCGGGGGAATTAGGGCATGTATAACGCGGACGCTTAGCCCAGACGCTAGGGTCAAGATTCTTGCCGTTACGCCTGATTCCCAACAATGGATCTTATGGTGAAGAATTAAGATCCACGCGCTATACAATGGATCTTATGGTGAAGAATTAAGATCCAGGCGCTATATGTTTTTTTCTTACAAGCAAGCCTATGTGTTCATGCCCAACACTTTGATTTCGTCTGATTTACCCGCAAAAAAAAGAGAGTAATAGAAAATCTTGGAAAATGAGAATACCTTTAAAAAATAATATTTTTGCTTGATATCTACGTCGGGAGTTATCTTTACTAATGATAATTTTGTTCGGCGGAATTGGCACGGGAATACAAAATGTGTTTTTTTATCCCCATGAGGAGAGGATTAGGCATTTATTTTTTAATATAACTTTGCTTGTGCTAAATGATCAGTCATTCAAGACTTGTATCTAGCATGTAACATTGCCAATATATTTTAAATTCGATGCATGGTATAGAATACAAGTACATAATTCTTCTAGGATGGGATCGATTATAATTATTTGGTCGCTATGACTATCTAAAAATAATAAAGTGTTTAATAATAAAAACGCTTCTCTTTTGCAGATTATCTACCGGTATTTCAGCACTCTTCGCCTCTGATCATCCCTATATCGTGCAGAGTTGCAGGACCTTTTTACGAAATTGTGTATACGTCTGGAGAATACGGTGCGAGATTTATTTACCCTTCACGAATAATGATAGCATAATCTATGAATGGGTCCTCCACCTTAGGCATTATGATATGTAATTTGCATTTTTATTTTTAGTTTTAAGACTTTAGACTTATGTCGGTTGTATGCATACTAATTATACAGAGGCCGGGTGTAATGCTTAAAACTCATTAAGCGATAAAAACACTCTTTGTCCGAGAAGAGAAATACAATTGATGCACATTGGATTTTTTTAAGGATAAGCGTACCTGTAACTCTAGCACTCCATGGCGCAGCCCCAACGCGTGATTAAACAAGACCGTGCACCCAGCCCATTTTGGCATGGCAGAGCGAAACCGTCAACGACAGAAGCAAAAGCTCTGTTGAGTGCCTTCTCCAAACACCTCAGCTGAGCTACATCTCGGGGCATTGCCGCATAGGTCTGAACTTTGGAGCACGTAAAACCTTCGATACACTACTGCTAATTATATTATCGAGCACGAACACATCAAGATGCTATATATAAACAACCGTTTATCGTGCATTAGCTAAGGCGTATTTCTCTCGTTCTACATGTATATATATACCTAGCCGTTGCTTCTAAAACTCTCACATAGGCTCCGCAATTACAAACGTGTTCTTATGGCAGCTGGCGTCCTAGGTGGCGCAAGTCAGCATGGAGGCTAGGTAAGGTAGCTATCAGAGTTCCCAAATTCTGACTCACTGAATAGAGCACACACCTGGCAGCTCAACCAAGCCAACCACACGCCTAGCTAGCCAGCTTCGTTTATTGTTTTCTTTTTTCCCCGGATGAGAAATGAAAGTGATTTTTCTTTTTGGGTGAGCCAACCAGACAAATATAAGAAAACTATACAGCAGCTTTTACTACTCCCTCCTTCTTAAAATAGATGTAAAAAAATTATAAAATTTTGAATGTATCTATATTCTAAATAGTGTCTAGATTCATATAAATTTTTATAAATCTGCGATATTTATTTTAAGATGAAGGGAGTAGATAAATTCACTTTATCAAAATTGTGTACGTCAGACACTTGTGTTTTCATATAGTAAACTAGGTGATTTAAATTTTAAAACTAGCCTCGCTAACATTAATTGCAGATGTTGACATGACGCGCTTGAGATCGATGGAGTCGTCAAAGTTGGAGCAGCAAACAGGCAACATCCTTAGGATGGTTCCAAAATAGATCCTTGTTTGGTTTATGACCTTTCTAATCCCTCCAGAACTCTCGGAATTTGCTAGGATCAGCGGGGTCACGGAAGGTATCCTCAAGGCCATGACAGTGCAACACGTGGGATTTTTTCAAAATAGGAATAAGAACCCAGCCTCTGCATCGATAGATACATATGGCTTTTATTAACGCAACACGTGGGATAAAGGTATTTAATCATTTTTTTCTTGCGAACTAGCAAGATACACCATTTCTCCAAGATGTGGCCGGTTGAGACTTGACTTACTTGAGATGGAGCATAGTAGATATATATGAGCACACTCTCTTGCAGGCATATATTCCCTCCTTTCACGATGCAACAGAGTGGGCGTAACATACAGCAATTGTTTTCACGATGTTCAGAGATATTGGTACAGAACAGTACACAAGAGCTAAAATTTCTAATGGTGTGCCGAACTTTGACGCACGTGTATTTTTTGTTTATGGTCGTATAGTCAATTATCACTTGACTAGGTTTTGTTGTATTGCTCCATTGACAAGGACATATGCATTGCCAATCAGCAACTCGTGCTCGTCGATCGTACCGCCACAGAAGTTTGTACTTGCCGGAGTCAAGCGCATGTTAGTGCCACACGACGGCCTTGATGATTGAAATGGGGCAGTACACACATGCCTAATGATTTTGTCTGTTTAATTTGTATTGTGTTGGCTAATGTTAAGCATATGCAGCAATTTGCTGGGTGGTGACTCGTCAAGGTCAGAAATTAGGCGTCATGTGCTCGATTAGGTGAGGCAGATATGCCATGTGAAAAATACCTCGTGTATGCTAGAAAGATACGTGCCACAACAGCTATGCTAGCTGCGGCGGTCTGTGGCTGTCTGGTCATTCCAAGTCATGGAGTTGGCCTACGATTTGCACTGTACATCTCTTATTAGTTCTACTCCACTTTATACGGTATGGATCTTTTGCCCATCAAGGTTAGGCAAAGTTTGACTGGTCGGCACGTCGTTGTACGATGGTTTCTTTTCATCATTAAATAAAAGGGTCAAAGAGATGTTAGGTACAGTAAAATAAAGCATTAATTGTGATCATCATCCATTCCGTCGCCGGTAAAGAAATGCTTGCAGTGGCAGAAACGGCGTGACCTACGGTTAAGCAAAAAACTGCCATCATCTAGAAACACACACACACAGAGAGAGATGGGTGTGGGTCCCGGGATTCTTTTTTCTTGGACACCAAGACTTAGCCAACCTGTGGCTGGGACCATAGTGGGCCACCAACGGTTATCACCGTTTGCACTTGACGCGCCGAAGCGCGTGAAACGTCGCCTCCCCACGACGTGGATGGGAGGAGCGGATTAAACGAGCCCATCATCATGTATACCGACGCCGCCACATAAAAAGTAAAACCCACCAAAAACGTTTTACAATTACATATACTCCCTCGACACATATTAGTTGCCTCAAATTTGTTAGATTTGAATAAATCTTGACATTATTTAATATATAAGTTCATCCAAATTTTGATAAATCCAAGTTGAGTAATATGAGTCGAATGGAGTAGATAGAATTATATAGGAAGTTTTAAATTTCATTTTCTTTTTCCTTTTCTTGAGAGAGAAGGATACTAGTATCTAGAAATGCAGAAGTACTACAACTGATTCGTCTGTAAAATTGTTACTACTTCCCTTACTACACATATCTCTGTAAAATGGTTTGGCTAGCATAAACTCGCAACTGTGCTGTATTATTGTGACATTTTCATCCAAAAGTAGCTCTTCTTTCTGGGGCACAAAAGTAGCACCTCTACCTGTGAGAAGCTGAAACAAGTCAAGCGTAGAATCAATGAGAGCGTGTGAGCAACATGGCTGTCAAGCAGGATTACAAACTTTATGAAAAAGGTACAGGTACTGTACCTCATCTTACTCCAAAAGTATGTGGAGAGTCCATATCTCTGCCATTACTCCAGGATCCCATTTTATTCTGGTAAAATCTTTCTCTTGCTAAAAGGGCAGATAATTGCTGGATTTGATGATGCACACCTGTGAACCTGTCCAATAATCTAGAGGCAGATGTGATGTAACATTCCCAGATTACTGTCCGGCCGTCCAGGCGTCCACTTCTTGACGCGCTCCCGTGTCGCGCGCGCGCCCCCGTTTTCTGAAGAAAAACGACCACCAGGTGATGCGTATGAACCGTAGATGGGAACCCATTATCCACGGCTCGGATCAGTTGATCACGTATTTTCGGATACTACGCAAGACTGGTTTTTTTTTTTTTTTTTGGAGATTGACTGAGTTCATCCTAGGTATGCGGGGACAACAGCATGGACATGTCCAAAAAGAAAAAAAGAAAACGAGCGAAACAAGAATGACTCTCAACCATTGCGCTCCCCTTTCTAAAAAAACAACCATTGCGTCCCCTACTTTGTCCCATCATGCTCCAAGCACCCCGAAGTTCGAAGTATGAAGCAACACCGTCAAGAAGGAAAGAATCGTCGAAACAGTCGATGTTGCCTGGACCGGTGCATTGGTCATAGGGTTTTCCTAACACTTGGAGTAAAGTGGACTGAGGATTCTCGTGACTCCCTCCAGGAAGGACTGAAGCCACTCAAAGGTGGCACCGCATCGGAGTCAGACGAGTCGACCAGGATTTCTCCGACCCACCCACAAAAAATCCAATGGCGCAACAGACCACCACCACCAAACCTCGCTGCCCACCAACATGCACCACCCCGATCATGTAGTCATCATCCTCGTCTCTTCGTGAACACTAGAGCGAGAGGCCTATAAGAAGAGAAACGACATCGCCGGAACAAGAGATCAACCTCCACCATCGAGTTGTTGTAGTCGACAGGATAGGGAGCAGGCGCACACCAGGCCCAGTCAGGCCCAGCGTGGACCATATCAGGCCCATAAAAGCCCACGCTACAACAGGAAAGCCGCAACATCGTCTGACGTGGTTTAATCTCGTCAATGCCCATTGTTATGGACTTGGGTTTTGAAGAAGATGGGGATGCTGGAGATCGCGAAACGGTTAGCAAACAAGCAACACGGGGACACGAGGTTTACCTGTGTTCGAGCCCGGAAAACCCTAATCCCGCTTGTCCGCTTCTTGATTACGGAACCGAAAATGCAGTGCGCGCAGATGCAATCTGGCGTGGAGGTGTGTATCTTGGTGTCTGAGAGATTGTCAGAGCCTCGTCGTGTCCTCCGGCCTTTATATAGAGATAGGCGTGTCTCGTGCACAAATCGAAGATTCTGTGTTTTAGGGTTTACCCCTTTAAATTTTCTATCTACTCTAGTCTTGCTTTCCAAGGATCCGAATGCGTCATGGGCCCTGGCCATCCGAAAGTCTTCATGGGCTGGCACATGTTCTCGTGGGCCTTCCCTGGGCTGGACTAGGTATGCTAAGGTCGTGTACCCGTAGGGTATAACCATGTCATCGTCGATGCCGCCATCTCCAAGAAGCTCCTCAGATGTAGGCACGCCTACCCACCCAAGTCCATCTAGGGCCCGAGGGTCCAAGGTCTAGGCCGGGAGGACAACTCCGACGCCCGCCTTCACTCAATAGCCAGCGCCACCGCAGTACGTCCACTCGGCTATGTGCAGAGCCTCTACCTCCCGAGTCACACCGCACCGGTGAGAGGTCTGGCCCTGACCCTCTCTTAGGGGTGCGAGTAAAGTCAATCCATCGGCGCTGGCGTCGCTCGGGCTACACCCAGCAACCCATCCTGGTGGCGGTGAAGGGGGTATAGGGTGGAGGAGGGGTCGTTGGGCTGGAGAGGGAGGGGTGTCCTCGTAGCCCTGTTGGAGGCGAGAGGATAACGCACCATCTCGGCACCCTTTTGTCTTGAAAAAATACAGTATTACTATACCACGTACTATTTGTTGTACCGGTGCAAACTACTACATTGAACGAAAGATAAACAGGGTTACAAAATTCCCTGCCGGATGCAAGACTTTTGGGACACAGCTCTCGGTGGCCCATGAATCTTGGTAGTTAGTGGTCACGTCCCGAGCGATCCCTGATATCAACTCTGATGCGAAAACAAAGCTTACCGAAGGTTTGGGAAGAAAATAGTATCGAATGCAGAGGCCCCACGTCAACCGCCACTGGCCGGGTCTTGTCTAAATCGGCGGATAAAATGGGTACAAAATCCGCGCCCTAATCAACCGACTGACAGCAACCTGCATCTGGACATCTCTCCCTCGGGTTAATTAACCAAATCCTCAGCTGGGAGATTAATTAATCTACAAGCTTAGGGGGGGTGGGGGCAACATGGGTGACGCATCCTCCTTCGTCACAAGCTTTGTTTAGACCTCCCTGTGATCATTGACGAGGAGTTAAAAAATAAAAATATGGATAATTAACGTGTCTAGCTAGAGGGCTAGAAGGGGCAGCTAGCAGTGCTACTTAGAAAAAGAGAAAGAGAAGATGAGGGGAGGGGAAAAGGGGTAGGTGCAGGTGAGATGTGCCACTGGACGGGGAGCCTAAAGTTGTGACGTCACGGCGCGAAGTGGACAGCTAATGATCCAATCCGAAATCCCTGAGGCGAAGCGAGGGACCCAGGATTTGCGACTGGTTTTTCATGTGAGGAGGGGAGAGCGAGCGAGAATATTCGGGCGGGAAGTACGTGCTCCTCTTTGTCATCGATTTATTTCCATGTGTCTAGCTAGCAGTCGTTCGTACATGGGGTGAATGATTCTTGCTGATCCTTGCATCCTTTTCCTTGCTGGACCGCCCTCGCGCCTCGCCTTGCCCCGGGTTTTGATGCACGAAGCGAGCGCGTGGAGACGCGCGCGTCGATCGCCGCGAAACTCGCCACGGCTGCGAAGAGCCGAAGCCTGTTGCGTCGAATGGAAAGCAAGCGATCGATGCCCAGGTCGCGCGCGCATACCCGTGTCTCGTGTCTGTCCGTGCGTGCCGTGCTGTGCTGTGCTGCGCGCGCAAGCAAGCAAGCAAAACCGAGCGCGAGCACACAGAGACAGAGCGCGCGCTGGCTGGCTCGTCGCCGTCGGCCGGCGTGTGTGTGAGCGACAAGCTTTGGCGCCTCCCCCCGCGCGCGCGTCGAGCCCGGGTTGGTCGGTTGGTTTGTTAGGGTCGGCCATCGATGTGCCCGTTCCGTCTCGTTCTTCCTGTCTTGTCTAGGCCGCTAACGGCTTGGGGACACGAGAGAGGCGGGCGCGCGCCGAGGGTTTCCGAAAGGAGATAAGGCTGGCCGCCGGAGCCTCGTACGAGCATAGCCTGCCTGCCTCGGCGCGTAGCATAGTACTACTACTACCTCTATCTATCTATGTGTCGAGCTCACCAACTGGACGCCATGACGGCGACGACGTGGTCCGCGCGCGAACATGATTGGATCCGAATCCGATGACCCCAAACTGGAGCGAACCCATCGCGGTGACCCGATGGGGCCCAATCCATCGACCCGCCCGTCCATGATCAATCCATCCATCCATGTGCCGTGAGTGAGACCTTCCCCTCTTCCGCTAGATTTCGGAAGGTGTCCACGCATCAGTACCAGTAATCTCTCGTCACGTCCAGTTGCGCCGGGAAAGGAGTAACGGAGCGATCGATTAACAAGTGTAAAGCGGTACTACACAGACACAGAGAGACAAAGCACCAATTTCACATAATGAGATGTCAAACTCAAACAATTAATGGTATACGTACATGTACATACAAAGCTAGTAGTAGCGCTAGCTGGCTCATCATCAACGCCCAAATTAATCAATTCGTTCATAAATGGATGCCCCGAGTCCTTGCAGTTGCAGCCCCCTAATCTATACACCCATCCATCAATTAATTGGCTACTCACTACTACTAAACGCAATCAGAATACTGGTACTAGTGGGTATGTACACAGATTAAGGTGTAGATGAACCTACGACTACTAGTAAATTAATTAATTAATTAATTAACACAAGGAAGGGAAGGAAGCCTAGCTAATCCCCGGAGGTCTGGACGGATGCTAATCTGATCCGGCCCGAGACTCCACCGGAAAATAAGATGAGGATGAGGATTATACATGAGGAAACCACTAGCACGAGCATCACCCACCAAGTTAAAGTAATCAAATTAACCGTAATGATTAATCAACGGCCGGGGAACCGAGCGAATCATCCTGCCCGGTAGAGATGTAGTAGGCAGGCAGCGGCTCCGGCTTCATCAGTACTTCCAGATGTCGGCGAGGTTCAGGGCCGGGTACTCGTCCAGGTGGTCCAGGAACTCCTGCTGATGCTGAGACACCGCCGACGAGATCTCCGCGTTCGGGTCGGTGCTCAGCCCGGTGTCGCGGGACGGGCTCAGCGCCGACGTCTGCCCCGACACCTGCTCCGCCTTGCAGTACCGACGGATCGCCGGCGACTGGTCGCCGGAGCTCGCCGCCGGCAGCGAGAAGTAGGGGCTCGAGTACATCATGTGCGCTTGCTGCTGCTGGTACTGCAGCTGCACGGGCTCTTCCGTCTTGACCTGGAGCTGATGATAGCCCATGCCCGCCGCGGAATAGGCGCCGGCGTCGTAGGCGGAGGTGGACGCGGGGCCCTTGTAGTCGACCACTTCGTCGAGGTCGGCGCCGAAGGAAGGGTCCATGAGCGGCGGCAGCTCCCCGGAGTCAAGGAATTCGCTGATGAAGCCGAACGAGCTGACTCGCTCGATGCCCGCCTCCTCCGCGGCCGCCATTGCCCCGTTGGTTGCCGCCGTGATGAGCTCCTTGTTGAACACCTTGGACACCGCCCACTCGTCCTGCACGCGGAAAGGAAACAACGCGTCAAGAAACGAAATACTTTACTAGCTCATGAACCCAGAATTAAAGCGTGAATTAAGTGGGAGGGGCGAACCTTGGCGGAGCGCGGGAGCGGGTGGGGGATCTTTCCCTCGAGACGGAACTCGTGCATGACCCAGCCGGTCTTGGTGCCGCGGGGCGCGCGGCCACGGTAGAAGACGAGCGTCTTCTTCATGCCGACGAGGATTCCCCTCCCGCGGAAGATCTCCTTGTCCTTGCCGGTGGCCTTCCAGTAGCCGCTCTCCGTGGCCCGGTTCGTCCTCGTCCCAGTTGGGTACTTGCGATCCTTGTGGCAGAAGAAATACCACTCCTTCTCCCCCATCTTGGCCTTGCCTGTCAAATCGAGAGGCGCAACAGCGTAAGGCAAGGTTCTCACGGTCGGCCCGGCCGGCCGGATCAAGAAGGAAAAAACAGCTCGATTTGGATGTGGATTGACGACATACCTGGAAGGTACCATGGCTCGCACTTGTTGAGGTCGACCTCGCCGATGACGGCGGAGCAGAAGCGGTGGTCGAGCGCCTTGGGGGTAAGGTAGTGCGAGATGATCTCCTCGTCGGTGGGGTGGAACCGGAAACCCGGCGGCAGGTCCAGCGCTGCCGCCGCGTCCTCCACCTCCGCCTGGTTTATGACCGACACCTCAGACATCTCTGCACACCACCAGCACGGACCGGGAGCTCGAAGAAGAAGAAGAGGAAATGGAGATGCCGGGAGAGAGAGAAGAGGAAGAGGGAGAGGCGTGTGTGAAAGAGAAAGAGTCGGCTTTAGGAACAAGGGAAGGACTGGGGGGGGAGGAACCGAGGGGCGGCTTATATAGGCGGCCGCGGAGGTACACTGGCGGTGGGAAGGCGCGCGGGGTGAGAGAGAGAGAGAGAGCCGTGAGGAGGCGGCTTGCGGGCGACGCCTCCCGTCTTTCACTTCTTACCGCGCAGCTGTGGCCTGTAAGCCACTCTATTACCTGTCCTCATCCTAATGGCTCGCGGTAAATACTGTTCACACGCACCCATCTCTCATTCACATCCATCGTCAGAACTCAGAAAGAAAAACTCTCTCGAACACACACACAGGATCATCACACTATTTTCTTCCCCTCCACCGGCCGTTGTCGTGTGTCCTGTGGAATATTCACGGCTAACGCGGCAACGATGCGTTGGACAGAACGTGACTTCTTAATTCCTTTTCTTCTCCCCTTAAAAATTCAACAGCAGTACTGGCAATTCATACTTGTATATACACTACAGGGAGTATTGATTTGTTAATCAATTTCATTACTCTGACTTTGGAAACAGGTAGGCTAGCTGAGTTGGGTCTATCCCCACATGCAGCGAGAGAGCGAGCCTGAGAAGGATTCAACTCATCAACAACAGCACCAAGCGATAAGGCAAAACCATTAATCGCTCCCAGAGTTTCTTTTAGTCAGAAGGGAGGGCGATGATAAGAGGTTGATATGGCAGCTAAGTATATATCTGCAACTCTCGCGTGATTCGCAGCGGTCGGTTCATGTCAGAGATCGAGATGTGGTTGCGATGTACCCTTCTGTTTTTCCTCCACTGCATCTTTTTTTTTTTCGTTCCGAGTCTTTCCAGTACTGTTTTGGGTTGCCATCGAGCCTGCGACGGCGACAATTTTGTGCAAAGATACCGCCCGCTTTGCCTCGCTGCCCAACAAAAAGCGCTGGAAATTCGACTATTCGGGCACTTCTTTGCCCTTTCTGAAGTGAACACGCTCGGTGCCTGCGGGCGGTGCCACCAATGGGAAGGGAAGCGGTCCCAAAGCTCATTGTCTTTCACTCATCGATCCAGTAGTATAAATCTCCTGCTTTAAAAGGACGGCGAAACGGCGACGTGCTTCTGTTCTGGCCTAGTTCCACTACCTAAAAGAGAGAGAGCAAGCGGGTGATATTTCTTTTCTACCCCTCGATATACACAGGCTTTCAGGGCAGTGACGGTCGTCAAGATCACGGCACCCTGTGTTTGACGCTATGCCAAAGTTTTTGGAAAGGAAAACGCTCCGCTTCCGTCGGAGGTTGCGTCGCACGCGTCCTTCGGATCGTGGGACGTTGGTTCCTTGCAGATCGGACGGTTCTCGGTTTGCCACGTAGACGCAGGAGTTGGGCAGCATCTACTCTCTCTCTCTCTCGCAGCATCGCTCCCCCGCAGACTCACGGACTCACAGACTCGAGTCACAGACTCGCAGACGGAGGCGACCGCAGGGCGGGCGTCTCACGGTGATCGCCGACTGCGAACTATGGCGCCGCCTCCGATTGTCTCCGTAAGTTCCTCCATATGATTTTGCTTGCATCCTTGATTCTCTCCGCCGATTCTCTGCGCCATAGAAACCCTAACTACCCATCTCGCGCTTCCTGAGCAGGGGAAAGAGAAGAAATCCACGGTGGGGGGATCATTTTAGCGATAGAGAAGCAAGTTCCTCGGGTCAGCGGCATGGGTGTAAGTGTTTTCTCTCCTTCCAAGCCCTACTCAGCCGGATTGGTGGATGCTTTCCCCAATTTTTGTAGCAAGTTAGTGTGCAGAAATTTTCATGCTATGTAGGTTGATGCTTTTTTATGTGTTCTTACTGTGTTGTGCTTCCAATTTTGTAGTAATTCAGTATACAGATGAGTTCATGTTCTTATTGTTGTTGTTCTTACTGTGTGGTGCTTCCAATTTTGCTTCATTTCATTTTGTTTTTGTTTTATATACATACCTAGTTTTTGTTAGTTTGCAGCATAAATTTATTTCGTTTTACTTTGTAGATTTGCTTCCTATGTTAATGTTTTTTGCTTTTAGCATACCTAGTTTTACTCTTTTGATATTAATTGCTTAGGCAGTGCATATTTTCTGTTAGGTTGTAGCAGTTTTTGGTTTGTTAGTTGTGCATATTTGGTCCTTATGTATGTTTGCTTTAGCAGGAGCCACCTATATGGATGTTAAAGGACCGTTTTGTTGCGAAACGGCTCCATACTCTTGCTGATAAACTTGTCGCTGACAAGAGAAGTATAATTGAAAAGAAGAGCGCGTTTGGAGCGTTGCTTAATGTATCCCCTTTCATTATTCCAAACAAGCTCATTGATTTCATTTCTACTAACACAACCCTCAACAAGCGTGAGTTCAAATTCAACAACAACAAGATTGTTTTCAAAGGACATGGTGACAAAGTTTATGGCATCCGGCGGCAACATGCCGATTTTACGGTTGAAGAAGAGTGAAAAGACGAGCTTAGAGAGGTGTACAAGAATGGTAATCCCAAGCAGAGGCCTGAAATTCAAAATGTTGTCGACTTGCTGCTGAAGTGTCCTGTGACAGATGAAGCAACAATTCTTAGATCATGGGATCTTATTTGCTTGGCAACTGTGGTCGATCCTAGCAGTGGTAATATGCTGGCATTGGATTATCTAGCCAGCATGGAGGATCCTACAAGGACAGCTGAATTTGCATAGGATGAACACTTGCTGCAGCTTGTTATGGATTTGGTGCAAAATATTCAGAATCACAAAGCCATGCCTCTGAAACTACCGGAGGAGAAAGAACCCAAGAAAGGTGCAAAGCAGTGTGTTCAGAAAAATGCAAAAAAAGAAGCAAAGCATGATGCGGTGGAGGGTGACGAGGAGGGTGATGAGAAAGGTGCCAAGGATCCTAAATTTGAGTTCTGGATCACCGGGCCTTATTCAATTCTTGGTGTAAGTTGTCTTCTGCCTGATCATTTTTCTTTTTTCTTTGTTGGTGTTTCACATGTTGCATTTATTCAATTTTGACATTGTTGACTAACTAGTTTATTTTTTCTGCTTATTGTTTTCAACAGATTGTATACATGGACCACCTTCAGTTTCCATCTAACTCTCATGTCTTTGACTACTCGCTACCTAGAGTGTGTCATGTGACTAGTTCCGACTTCAAGTTTGTAGTGAAGACAAATATTGAAAGGAAGATTCTGAACAATACAACCGTTTTTGGAAGGCGTCCGGTAAGTTGACCAACATCTTTTGTACTTCTGTTGATGTTTATCTTTTCTTTTTGCTCTTTTGTCAAAATTATTCTCCTCATTCTTTTACTTTTCTCTTTTTTCTATATTTATTTGTAGTTTCTTCAAATATCAGAAACTCCATATGAAGTTGAACCACCTATCATTGAGGCTGTGGGAGAAGCAGAAGGCAACTTGTCCGCCTCTCTAAACGAATGGCTAGTGTTCCCTAGTAGTCAGGAATTAGAGGTACATTACATGCTTCCTTATGATTTTTTTTAGCATTAATTGCATAAATTTAATGCTTCATAAGGTACTTTTCTAGTTGCTTCATCATAACAATTTCTGAGCACATGTAATTGATATTATTGTTGCATTTTTCTTGTATTTTTGCTTTATTATGTTCTACCAGTTGCTACATATGAGCATACAACTTTTTAAAGTGTTCTGCTACTTTCAGTTATACTGCTGCATTAATGTTATATTCTTGTTACATTAATTTATCTTTTTTTGCTACTTACAGTTTTCACCACTTTTGTGTTATTTCATAAACTAAAGTTTTATGCTTCATTCATATGTATAGTTTGCTACTTCAACCATATGATTTTGCTACATTCACTATCATTTTCTGTATTATTGCTGCGTCTTTTTGTTTTAAAGCAGTGCTCCATTGTTACATTATTTTACACTTCTTTTACAGGTTCCAGCTCGCTTCAAGCACTTGTATGACAAGCACAAGGCCATCTACGGTGCTGATATTGACATGGCTGTGAAGAACTTTGCTATTGGGTTAAAACAAATGAATGCACACCGGATGGCTTCTTTGCTTCTTGATGTTGATGCTGCGCAGAATTCACAGGACGATCCAAGCGTCATGTTTCCAATGCAGTACCGAGAAAGAGCCAAATGGTAATGCTGAAATGCGATCCGAATTTGATATGGGATCTGAAGAGCAGGGCATAGAGAAAGAGGGAGGATTCCTTGAGGCTGAAGAAAAGGGGGATATGGAACATGTGGATTATCGAAGCACCGATGAGGAAACTGATGATGATGAAGTCAACCTTGCAGCAAAATTTAGGGTGCTCAAGCGTGCATAAACCACCACACAAGATGTTCCACAGCCCGCAATAATTGTGGATTTGTTGACCCCTGGAGGTGTTGTTGGCGGCCTTCCCGCTGTTAACAGCCCAGTTAGTTCACCTTACCGGTCCAGCCCACCTCATGGTATATCAATCGAAGCATGGAATGCATCCCCTGATGCTCCATCGTTTGAACTTTTCTCTCAAGAGGATAATATCATGGAAAAACCAGCTGAAGCAGGTATGTTTTGATGGATGTCTTTTTTATGTTTTTTCAGGAGATGCATATCATGCTGCCACAGTACATTTATATTGCAGTATTAGTATGAAAATCTAGCTGCATACGTTTCTATATCTTTGCTTGCATAAGTTGCTATATTCTTGCTGCATAAATGGGTATTTCAATCATCACTGCTGCATAAGTTGCTATATTCTTGCTACATAAATGATATATTCTTGCTACATTAGGATATAAGCACTGCTGCATATTATATGGTTCATTTTTAGATTTCATGCTTACCATTTTCATTTTCATGCTTCATTCATCTATTAATTTTGCTTCATTCATCTATTAATTTTGCTTCATATGCTAATGTGATTCTAACTTTTACAAACTTGTCGTGTTTTTGCTTGTTTTGATTTCTGTAGGCCTTACAGAGCAGGCTAAAGAAATGGATGATGCAAATGTTGCACCAGTGTCACCTAAAGCCTTCAAGGACGCTCAATCAAAGTCACCTAATTCTTCCGAAGAACCGACCAATATAGCTTTGTCACCGAAAGCTTCTGAAGACAAGACCAATGTAGCATTGTCACCGAAAGCTAGGAAGCTATATCAGTAGAAGTTTTGAACAAGCCTGCAACCCCAACCAACCGCATGAGCATAGGTTAGAAGTTATATTTTTTTGGTTTTGCACATGCTGCATAGAATGCCGAATTAAGTTTTGGCTATTTACTTGCATATGCTTCTTAACTTCCTTGGTGACAATTGTTTCTCAGATGATGTAGCAAAAGATGATAGTATTGGTGCTGGAACACTTGAGAAGAAGAATAGGTTCAAAAGGGCAGCCAAAGAAGTTCTTTCACCTCCCAAGATGAAAAAGATTAAGGTCTCTCAAGATATGATCCACACATATGACAAATTTGTCATGAATGGTCGCAGATTCAAGAGGGCTAAGAAACATGCACCGTGAGTTACCCCTACCAATTTTATATGCTACATTAATCCCCAACATTAGCTTCATCTGTACAATCTGGTTGCCCCCAAATTATAATGTTGTTTTGTTTTTATTTCCAGCAAATGTTTTGTGAAGTATGGTAGGTTCTATACTTCCTACAGAGGTTTCCAAGAGTCTCTCCGCCCCTGCCAATATCTGAGCAGCGGGGTGATGAATGTGTTTCTTGAGAAATTCAACAATGTAGCAAAAGCATATGCTGTCAAGAACACTCGCGCAAATAAGAAGTACTCTTTCTCAACATATGACACGGTAAGCCTGTGTGGTCTTTCTAAACCAACAATGTTCTTGCTAAACCATCAAATACCATACTGACATATGGCACCACAGGCTGTGAACTAATTTCTTCTCCATCTTCAACAGCAACATGTACTTCACTTGCACTTGCTGCACTCTGAGGGCCTGGAACAAATTGTGGCACATCACCATTGTGGTTCAAGTTTGAAGCAAATCCATCTGGCTGTGGAGGATCATTGTTCAGGTCAAAACCAGCATGTATGCTGTCAGCCACAAAACCCTGACATTGAAAATAAATATTCTTGTTACATTACCAGCAAATTATATTTCAATGATGCATATCTAATCAAACCACATATGCCAATGATGCATATCTAATAAAAAACCAGCATATTACCAGCGCATTGCAGCATGTAAGCAGCAAAATTTAATTGCTGCCAAACATGTTTCTTATTGCACCATGTAAGCATCAAAATTTAATTGCTCTGTATGTTAGTTGTGCATATTTATTTGCTGTGCATCAACATTGTTTTATCCACAACAAGTCGATCATACAACAACTTTACCAGATGACTAACATAATGAGCACATTACCAGAGTTTAAAATTTATAACCTAGCAGCAAATCGGGAAGGGATGAGGCATACCGATGGAGCAGGGTCATCAGCTTCTTGGTCTTGGTCAAAATACGTTGGAGGATTGTTCAGCCCGCCCCGATTTTGAACTCTGTTGTCGCCGTTCGCCGAATCGAGTTCACAGCGCCGCCGTGGAGCAGGTTTGAACTAGAGCTAGAAGCAACAATTGGTGGAGGAATAAGATGGTTAGGATGACCAGCAGGAGGGTATATGACGAATCTTAGGAGATGCGCCATGAACGGATCCAGCCGCCGCGGCCCCCGTTCCGGCCGTCGTCGCGAGATCGCGAGAGCTCCGCCGCGGCCCCCGTTCCAGGTTTTTTTGCTGCGTACCTTCGAATATTTGTTGCGTAGCGCAAAAGCGGGAGGAGGATACTAGTAGTTGTAGCGGACTGTCCAGGTTTGCTCAATCTAACGGCGTACGAGTCGGAGGTTGCGTCGCGCGCGTCCTCCGGAGGACGCTCAGCGCTGTCCTGGAAAATGATCCAGTTCCCCCGGACGATTGCGTCGCTCGCATCGTCCGGGTCCGTTTGTGCGCCTCGCGCGGTCAGCGCTGTGGGACCCAGTACCTTATCTTCGTTCGGTTCTTCTCCTCCCCGACCGGTTCCTCTTTCATGGCTTGATCTTGCCGGCCCCTTCTCCCCGTGGCTGGTCGGAGTGCCTTCTCCCTGCCGCTGGCCAGCACGGATCCCGCCCGTCGAGGATTTCGCCGCTGTGCTGCCATCAAAATCCCACGCCTCCGAGAAGAGCTGCGAGTGCTGGCCTCGACGCCAAGCACCGCCATCGCTCTCGCAGCTTCCCCAGCCGCTGCCATATCTGCTCCTCCGCTGCTGACGTATGGTGGTGGCGGTTCCGCTTCGTCACGGCCGCCCTAGCGGTTGAGCTCGGTAGTCCGCTTGCTGCAAGGCGGGCGGTTGCTGTGAGTAGTGGTTCTGGAGCTACAAACTAAGGATGGTGGTGCCACTCCGGCCCGACCTTGCTTCCCGGCAATGGTCGAGCTTGCTTCCACGGCGACCAACCCCGCCAACCTTGCCGCCACGGGGTCGTGGAAGCCGCCAACCGACCTTGCTTCCGGCAATGGGCGAGCTTGCTTCCACGGGCGACCAAGCTTGCTTCCAGCGGTGGCCGAGCTTTGCTTCCATGGGCGGCCGTGGTTGCTGCCAGCGGTGGCCGAGCTTGCTTCCATGGACGGCCATGGTTGCTGCCAACGGCAGATGGTCTAGCTTTTTCTACAAGTTCTCCGGCGAGCTCTTCCGACTAAATTCTCCGGCCATGTATCCGACGAAGTCACTTTTTTGCTACATTAGAAGAACTTTGTTGCTACAACCGTCTTGTGGTTTTTCTACAAGAGTGTCAACCTTTTGCTACAAGGTCTCCGGCGAGAGTCACCGGCGAGTTTTTCCGACGATGTCTCCGGCAAAGTCGGTTTTGCTGCATTAGCATATTTTTTTGCTGCATGGTCTCCGGCGAGGTCTCCGGTGAGGTCTTCGGCGAGAAGTTCTATTTCTGAAACGAACCGTTTTTTTTTTGCTTTGGAAGCAAAAACGGGGACATATGTAGCAAAAGCGGGATGTTTTGCAGCAAAACGCGGGATTTTGAGCTATTTGGGGGACACGTGGCGCACGGGGGACCAGGACGATGGGAAGCCCCCGTCGTCCGGGGGACGCCTAGCGCGGTCCAAAGTTTTTTCTCTTAGCATTTTAATTATATTTAGCATTGGATATACCAACGGAGTTGGCCCAACGTGAACGGCTGTGAAAGGATAATTATCGCTATGAAATATGATCGAGTCGTAGTTGTAGACAGGTCTCAAGTCAAGCTCTGGAATATACTAAGGTGGTTCAAACTTGAAACTATTCCTTCCCTTCTCACCCTGCCTCAGAAAAATACAAGTTATTCTAGCCATCCCTACGGAACTCCCAAGACTTTGCAAAGTTGGTTCGTATTACTTCCCCATTTTATAACTTAATAATCAGTTTCAAACAAATGAGACTATTCATCATATACATAAGACGGGTTTCATCTCGCTCCTGGTTCCCGAGCCTCCCTCCCCTCCCTAACCCTAGCCTCCCACTCACCTACCGCCGCCAGGAAAAAGCCCGCACGGTGCAGACGGCGATGGACGACCTCTTCCCAGCCTTTGGAGGGCCTCACGGGGAGGCTTCGAAAGGCGGTGGTGCGTTGATGTAACCAGCGAGACGAGTCTAGAGGCAGTCTGGCGTTTCCCGCGACGCGTGACAGCACCGGCGGCTTTCAGGAGTGGGCGGCCGGCGGCAGCAGGAGTGGTGGCACGGAGGCCTCTAGGCAGCACGAGCATCAAGGCCCAAATCGAGTGTAACATCCCAAAAATATTAAACTAAAATCATCAAACTCTAATCATCAAAATTTAGGATTAACAAAAACATTTCCAATTAAAATATGAAAGCATTCATATGTGTGTAAGCATGACAATTTGGATTCTTTTGATTTGCCATGATTGTGTGTTTTCTTGCTTGTAAAAGGATGCTTAGGTGAAATAAACATCATCTAAACAATCCCCACACTTTTCCCAAAGACAAATAAATCAAAACAAACAAAATAAGGGAATGGTCACTTTGGCCAAATTAACTCCCATGCCTACTTTGGCTATCTCTAACTTTCAGAACTTAACAGAAACTTGTTTTGATCTTTGCACCACTTGATAGTACTCATAACAAAGTATCAATTCCCACCTTATGATCATCCAAAATCATTCAAGTGCATAGTTTAAATGACAGATTAAAATTGAATCTATATCATATGGGAAGATCCCACTTTTTCAAAAACCACTCAAACAAGATCAACTTTCAAAACCCAAGCATCTACAGACTCACCATCACATGCCTAGCACACCCACCAAAAATCTTTTCAAAATTCAAAACCTGAATTCATGCGGCCATTTTATCAAACACCTTGCATATGCAAATCAAATAAAATCAAAACACTATAGTGTGCAGTGTTTTGGGCCAAACTTGTTCGCTCTCTAGCTCACAACAACCTCAGTAGATCATCTAGCAAACTTAACTAATCACTAGCTCCACTGTAAGCTTGCCAATGTCATCAATGGTGAATAGGCCGAGAGCACCCATGTCACCCCAGTGTGGACAGCAGGCTAGAGGAAGAACTAGCCGTGCCGACCTTGTATGGGAGGTATCCCATGCCTCACCGCCCCCTCTCGACCAGCCCTGCCTCGCAGACAACAGCCAGAACCGCCAGGAACGCCGCACCCGTGCCGCTGTCGACCATGCCGACCCTCGCCGCACAACACACACCGTTCTCATTTAACCAGACCACCTAGAGCCCTCGCCCGCCTCGCCGACCCTCGTCTGAGCCCCAGTGAGCCTCCCACGACCCCTACCTGCCGCGTTAGGGTTCTGTCTCGCCGGCGCTGCCCGACGTGGACGATGAACCAGAGTCGTTGGATTAGAACCAGATCCAACGCACCACGTTGCCCCGTACCGCTTTGTACCCCCCGTCTCACTGACGCGTGGGGACAGCAACTTAACCAGCCCACGTAAGCGTTGTGCGTAGCAGGCCGGCCCATTAGTAGTTCCCGCGCAGCCCATTCATTTGAATTTGGATCTTTCCATTTTCATTCAAACACAGTTCTGTACCTAGTTTCAAATATCAACCCAGCTCGATTCAGTGAACCAAATTGAATGAAACCAATTTTGTTAGAAAGGTCTGGAAATTCTGAATCCAAGACCGTTGGATTCAAATCATTTGAATCTGTAGATCACCCTTGTTAAAAATAACAAGGCAGAAGCTTTTCTACATTCAACCATTTTTCAAATTTAAACCATAATAGCTTTTGAGTTTATTTCAACTCTCAAAAATCACATTTGATCATACCTTTCAGAATATATAAAAAATATATGGGTTTACTTACAGAAATAATGTTCAAGTAATAAAATGATGCCACATAAACATTTCTAGTCACTTTATTTAATTAAAATAAAAGGTTAAACCTTATTAAATTGTGACACCACTTTAAATCACATTCCCATGAACTAAAATATGTGGTGATGACATGTGTCAACATGATCCCATGTTTGGTTTGGAGAATATTAAATTTTAAGTAGTTTTTCAATGAGTAGAAATTACTTTTCTAACAATAAATTAAACCAAGCTTTAATCTTGTAATGTTAGTGATGATGCTAGATCATCTATAGGACCCTTTTGTGTGATGATTGAAAGTAGTTAAGTATTGTTTGGTGATTGTGTACCTCGTATTTATTTATAGACGCTAGTACCAACCAAGAATCCGAGGAAGAAGGGGGATACTACGAAGAAGAAGCCGAGGAGAACTTCAACCACTGCTCTACACAAGGCAAGCTAACACTTGCAATTTAGCAAGCTTATACTGATACTGATGCAAGCCAATACTTGCAAGCTATTAACTTAGCAAGACTAATACTACTAGTTGAATGTGCAAGCTAACACTTGCAAGATATTATACTTTATCAAGCCTTACCATGCCAACCATATGCCTTGAGCATATATGGTTATACCCACTTGATAAACCAATCCTAGTTTTACTTACAAGATTTATACTTTATTTCTTTATCAAAGCTACTACTTAGAGCTTACTTAAGTGTATTGTAGAATCTAGAGATATAATTGAAGGTTGCATAAAGAGCATAAAATTTGGCCTAAGCTAGATAATATTTATGTCATCCTAAGGCATGAGATTGAACTTAGTTAAACTCCACTAGTTTACCACCCCTCATTAGTACTTACCCCCACCTGTAGATGCTAGTGCTAAGCATAAAACTTGATCAACTTTATATGGGAATACTTGGTGGAAAATGGTTATGTAAACCTTAGAATGATGGATCATTCTACTGAGATGTTTTGACATGTGTTTCTGAACACCAGATGATTTTCGGTTTTGAAAATGTTAAGGCATGAGCCTTAGCCCTTTATAAAACTGATGGATGTCTGGATGCG
Organism: Avena longiglumis; assembly: GCA_030063025.1. Taxonomy (NCBI): domain Eukaryota; kingdom Viridiplantae; phylum Streptophyta; class Magnoliopsida; order Poales; family Poaceae; genus Avena; species Avena longiglumis. The sequence goes on along the minus strand of CP125975.1, from coordinate 461,663,338 downwards.
ATACCATTCCAATTTTACCGTACAACCACAATACCCGAAGATTGGGTAGGGCTTGACTGGAAACTTATATACCTTAGTATTGGCTCCCTCACAGCCAAGGTCTGAGCTGAGGCTACCTTGTGAAGATTGTCCACCTGTGCAGTACCCAAGATGACAGTTGGTCATGGTTGGGAGGCCAAACTCACAGGAGAGGTTCTTATACTAGGGCATGTAATTGAAACGTTAGGATTGATTATCCGCATACTGAGTATGGTGAATTCAGGATTTGTTCCTGACGGATGTATCGAATGTTGTGGTGAAAGTGTACAATCTCTGCAGAGTGTCAAACTATTCGAATAGCGTCATGTTATGGACAGTTGGAGTGGCCATACTGTTCCCCCGTTAGATGTTTTCAAAATGACTTGTGAAATGGATTGATATTTTGACTTGACCACAACAGAGTTGTGATATGAAATACAAGTTCCCACTTAGGTGTTATAAAACTTCAACTAGATTTCTTCATTTCTAAACTTAGTAGAGGTAAATCTGGCTTTTTGCGAAACAATCCTAGAGCTTAGTGTCCTATTACAAAAACCCTTTCCCTTGTTAGTATTAGTTTGCGAGTACTTAAAGAGTACTCATGGCTTTGTCCCTGGCTATTCCCGTGGCCAGACTATGAAGAGGAATACCAGGAGGATGGACCCCAGGAAGGTTACGACAACTAGGATCATCTCCCATCGTCAGCATTGCCTGTGACCCCGAAGATGGCGCTTCGCCTACGCTACCGTTATTATTACGTATTTCCGCTACTTGAGTTGTATTAAGAAATGGATCATTAGATCCTTATTTGTGTAAGACCTTATGTATGGTTTGTAATAGATGATGTACTGTGGTAACCCAATTTTTTATGTCTCGCAAAAATGGTAATCCTGGGATTGCGATGTATGGCATAACAGGCATCTGGGATTAAAAATCCGGGTGTTGACATCGGGGCCCTTCTGGGCCTAAACTATCTATGGAGGTCATGGCATGGGTCTGGCATGCTCTGGTTGTTCATCCTTGGCCCACAAGTTTCCCGGCGGTGGCTCCGACTACGGATTCTAGAAGTGATGAAAAGGTTCAGGAGTGGTAAGGACTTGTAGGTTGTTGGCAATGGTGGTCATGGAGATGTAGCGTTGTGATGGGGCTAATAGGGGCCTGTTAGGCCTGACAGGCCCTATTGCTATGTCCGTTCGGCGACCGCCTCTGGCAGTAGAGGACAGAGGGTCTCCTCCGAGTGACCGCGACACGGCCGAGGGAGAATCCGGACCTACGAGTCTAGATTTGATTGTTAATGCCTATGGAGTGTGACCGGTGGGTGGCACAAGGCTGACATCGACTACACTTCTGCAGACCATGCGAGTCTGCTCTAATGTCGGTACCTTGCCTGAATCGTTCGTCTTGTGGTGAGCTGTCTATCACTGTCTCGTCTTGAGATCGCAGAAGCCGGGGCGGTGACCTTACGCTTTGGTCATTTGGATGGTGAGGAGTAGGCAGCGGATGAACCTGGTGTTGATGGCTCTTCAGCAATGGCAGCTCCTAGATCACATTCTGGAAGTCGGACATGATTTGGTGAGCGAGTATAATCCTCGAGCGTGTGTGAAGGTTTTTCAAGGCAAAAGCCCTGCGGTCCGGCCTATTGGCCATTTTTTCTATTTTACCTATCTAAAAATACCAGGACAAAATTAAACACTAGTTAAGGACCACCTGTTACCAGTCTTTCATACTCCGTCCCGCAAACCCAATAGGACCACATACATAGTTCATAGATGCATGAAAATAAAGATAAAAGATCAAAAAACAAGGATCAACTTTCTCTTCCTTTCAAACCAAGCCGATAGTGTTGGATCCATGTCTTCGTGGTCGATGGTCATGATCCTATTTTCCTCTGCGAGTATGTAGAGCTCCACTTCCTTTTTCTTGAGATCCAGTTTTCTAACTTTTGAGTGGGCATTCATCTCTTCTAGATCTAGATTTTCATATTGAATATCATAGTAGCTCTTCGCCGCATCCTCCCTTACTCTATGCTTCATTTATTCCCTCTTCTCCAAAGACACCTCCTTCTCGGTCATCATCTCCTTGAATGTATCTTGGATGGCAAGTGACGAAGATCCACGCTTGGCATCGAGATTTATGGTGGTCCTTCCTCTCGCCTTTTCGATTTACCTCCACTTGGGGTTGGCTCATCAACGTTGGTGACTCCGGAGCTTTCTCCCTTTCCCCCATCACGAGCTCCTTCCATTTTTCGCAATCTTTGAGCTTCATCCAACAATGGGGGCAATGTGAAGGACTTATTATCTTGGACGGTCTTGAAGTGTTCCAAAGCTTGGAACACCTACAAAATAAATATGTTGTTATGAGGGTGCAAATGTGCATTCATATATGAACAAAAACAAAATAGGGGTGAATGAGCGTACTAAGTCTTGGACTCGAATGCCACTCACGGGCCTCAACTTGACATGATCATAGAAATTACAAAACTTGGAGCATTGTTCGTTGATTGTTGCCTACCGTTTCATGAGAGAGTTTTCGTTCTGATCACTCTCAAACGGTTTCTCACCAAAATGACGATGCTCGTGGAAGTACTTCCATATCTGGTTCAAAAAGGTCGTTCCCTTTTGCTCGGCACCAATTATTGCATCTTGGCCTATTTATAGCCAAGCATCACATAGCATCTCATCGCTGAGGACTGTGTACGAGGAGGTCCTCCTAATACCGCCTACCCAAGATTGTCGCAATAGTTCGTCCTCGAACAAGGGCTCGCTATCGATTGAGATACCAAGTTGTTGGGTATCTTGTTGGGCACCTATGTATTGGGTTTCCTATAGGGACAAAATCACCGTTGTTTGACAAACTGTATGTGTAGGGACCACATCAAACAAGGGACTAGAATCATACCTGCACGGGAGTTCAGGTTGGAGTAATGTCGAATAGTGAGCGGGGAGCAGGCATGCTACCCGCGGGAATGGTCCTTGGGGTCTTGCTGCTTGACGAGGACCCATCGTCGCCCACCGGTGTAACGTTTAGATCAGTGACCCGTGGCATAGGCAAGGACTCGCCATCTCCGGTGAGGGATCCCGCGCGTTGCATGCCAAGGACGGGACCGCACCGCGTGCGTCCATGCCGGGCACCGGTGGCCTTAGGGATGACGAGTGGTAACTCGTAGCCGCTGCATATGTCTTGGCATGTTGTGGTTGCTATTTTATGAGTAGAATGGTGGCCTCCTGATACGTCCAATTTGCATTACCATTGTATATCATAATTTATCTCTATTCATTGATATATGACTTATTATGAGGTATTACTTATGTCTTTTCCACTGTTTTTGCATGTTGGATGATTCTTGGAGGATGAACTCCCGGAGTCTGGATTCTAATGGAAAAGGAGGTGTTTTCATGCAATTTCGCGAAGATCAGAAAAATACTAGAAAAATATGGGAAAATTATATTTTCCCGGAAGACAGAGGAAGCCAGAAGGGGAGGTGAAGAAGGACCACATGGGCCCACACCCCCTAGGCACGGGCCCACCTTGCCCCGCGCCTAGGACAAGTGTGGACCACCTGGCCGGCCTCCGACTCCGCCCTCTCGCCTATATCTTCCTCACGGAACCCTAACACCAGGGGAGCGACCACAGATAGATTTCCGCCGCCTCTGCGGGGCGGAAAACACCGAGAGAGCAAGATTGTTGCCTGTCAGAGAGGACTTTGTTGGGAACCCCAAGAGCAAGGTGTGATGACCACAGCAACAAGTTTTCCCTTAGTAGAGACTGAGGTTATCGAACCAGAAGGAGAAAGCAAACGTCACACATGTGTTGCTAGCAACGCGGAGACCTGCACAACACAAACTCAAGACTTTGCCCCGACTAATCAGTGAGGTTGTCAAGCTCACCAGTTTGTTGTAACAAAAGATTAAACATATGGTGTGGAAGGTAATGATTTGCAACAAGTAAACAAGTAACAGTGGAAGATGTATCAATGGTAAAGATTGGACCGGGGTCCATAGTTCACTAGATATGCTCTCCTTAGATAAACAACATGGCATGAATGGTAAACAAATTACAACAGGGCAATTGACAGAAACTGGGCAAGGCATAACAATGCAATTACTAGTCAAAAATATCCCATGAGATTCGATTGGGCAATACAACAAGATAAATAAACTGCCATCCAACTGCATCTATAACTAGAAGTCCACCTTCAGGTTATCATCCGAACCCCCTCCAGTATTAAGTTGCAAGCAACAGACAACTGCTTTAAGCAAAGTGTGTAAGGTAAACAGTACACATGTTCCATGAACAAGAGACCGTTGTTTTCTCCCTAGTAGCAACAACACATCTACAACCGAAGAGATTATTGTCACTTCCCTTGGAAACTAGAGGCGTGAACCCACTATCGATCATAAATACCCCCTCTTGGAGTCACTAGCAACTACTTGGCCAAGATACCTACTAACAACGGAGAGCATGCAAGATCACAAACAACACAGACATGATAGAATCATAAAGATAAAATCATTAATCAAACCAACATAATAATCTCAATATCCATCGGATCCCCGCAAACACAACATGCATGATTACAAATAGATTAGATCTTGATCATGAACGGAGCTCACAAAATCTATACATGAAAGCACAAAGGAGGAGATACAACCATCTAGCTACTACATGGACCCATAGTCCAAGGTGGAACTACTCACACATTGTTGGGGAGATAACCCCGGATAGGGTAAAGACAGGGAAAGACGAAAGGATGTTCCCCGTCTAGTTTCCGAGTTACAGTCTGAATCGACCGAATCCTGTAGAGGTCGGCCAAGATAGGAAAGGGCAGGACCCTTATAATAATGGCAAGGCATGACCCGGCCGAGATATTGCGTAAGTCGGCCGGTATAGCCCGAGTAATCTTGATGCAGGTGAAGGACAAGCCGAGTTATGGGAGGCAGGGCCGAATGATACGAAGCTTGCAGGAGAAGGAGAAGCCTGAAGTCAAACCCTAGCCGTAGGCTAGGGAGAATCTGAGCGGAGCCAAGCACTACGGACAAAGGCGCAGAGCGACAGAGAGGCAGAAGGAGGTCACGGAGGTGACAGTCCTGAAGCCCGAGGTGCACAGGAGGGGCCCTCTGGAACCTTGCCGTCATTAGGGGAGCGAGAGGGAAAGGGGGGCGCCGAACTACTATATTGGGACAAGCATATGCCTCGAATATGCTTACCACATCAGCCCTAAAGGAACCCAAGGCTCTCCTTTATAAGGGGAGGCTTGGACCCTGAGGAAGGGATCGGCTCATTCTTTAGTACTGTTAGGATGGTATAGTTCTTCCTTCTCGAACACAGCTCAAGGAGCACTTGTAGCCCAAGGAAGGAGAAATAAGATCTCACCTTTGCCTTTTGTGTGCAGAATCAACTGCATCTTCCCTCCCCAGATCCCACTAGCATCCATTGGCCCCATACTTTAGCCTACCCATGGCATCTGCCGTGCCACCACCACGACAGTTGGCGCCCACCGTGGGGCCAGCAGCGGTGCTAGCTGGAGTTATGATCCGGACGGGAAACTTCATCAACACTGGCGAGCGCGTTGTTTCTGGCTTGGTCCGGAGGTTTGATCTCTGTGACTACGTCAGCGACAATGCGGGCAGCTTCAGGGGAAAAACTCCCCCGCGCAACGGTGTCTTCATCAGCTTGGGCGAGCACAGGGTCTACGTCGGCGTCGACATCTCCGGCATTTATCCTCACCAAGTTGTTGTTGCAGGAGAGCCACCCCTTAGCACTGCGAGCCATCCACGCGGAGCGCGTCCCACAGGCAGCGTCGAGGTGATGGTCGCGGCCGGAGTGCAAGCGGGAGTGGCAGCGGCCGGATCGACCAGAGACCCCGCCACAGACGTGCAGGGCGCGCCCAGGCAGACGACACCACTACCCACCGAGGTAATCCCTCCAGTGACCAACCAGGCCGAGGTACATGGCACTACTCCAAAAGCACCAAGAGTAAGAGGGCCACCTCTGGAAAGGCCAGAAAACATTCTTCAGGCAACCATAGAAAACTTGACTACACCTATAGCACCGATACTTGATCCGGCTAATGCTCAGGCAGAATTAGAAGAAACCAGGCAAAAGGTGCTGGTAGAGGCAAAAAAGTTGTCGGCCTTGCGGGAGTCCTTAAACAGGACCCTGCGAGAATATGCCAAAGCTAATAAGCTTGACGTCGCGTCCGAACGGGTGGACGAGTTAAGATTGAGAGGGAAAAACCTCATAGATGATATCAACAAGGAGCATGATGCTCATAAGGCGGAATCAGTTGATTTGGGCTTGCCGAGGTACAGTACCCCGGCAAAGAACCTAAGAGTGGCAAATGCCACAGCATTAGAGTTAGAGGGGTTGACCGGCGAAGCCCGGCAGAAACAACAAGAAAGAGTGAATGAGCTGGTGCGCATCGCGAACCAGCAAAACGAAGAAATGCTCAGGGCAGACCCGGCGAGGCCGGGGGCCTCGCGAATGGTTCACTCGGCTGGAGCAGCACCTGCCTTGTCCGTGGCACCAGCGTCATCACCCGGAAATAATGCACGAAAGGACAAAGCAGTAACTTCAAGAAAGAGAAACAAGCAAATTGTTCCGTATGATCCAGCAATAGCCGAGAAGGCAAACGAGAACAGAGGCAATGGAAGCCGAGGTAATAGTGGTGAGAGGAATCCCGGCCGTATTGAGAAAGACGACGGAAGCCGAGGCAATGGAGACCTCGGCAGAAGAGAACTCGGAAGAGGCAATCACGAGAACAATACCCCGGTTGAAGTAAGGAGAGAACCGCCGCTCAACCCACAGCCAAGACATGAACCCCGGCAAGAAAGAGAAGCGAGACCAGCTCGCCACAATCAAGTGAATGAAAGGTACAATGATGGTTACTCCGAGGTGGAATATGTGATCCGTGGTGGAAATAACCACTATGGAATGCAAGACAGAGCTCTGTAAAGAGATTTGCCATCAAATGATGCAAGAGTAAAGCTAGACAGGCTATACAGGTCCGAGTTGCTGGAAGAACAGGGTCCACCAGGTCCGACGTGCTTTGGACCACGGATCATGGGCGAACCACTTGTGTCGAACTTTCAGCTAGCAAGAGGCACGAAAACATATAATGGGAGTACCAAACCACAAGACTGGTTGATTGATTATGCCACTGCTGTGAAAATAGCAGGTGGGAACTTACGATGGGTAGTACGGTATGTCCCACAAATGTTGGAAGGACCAGCTAGGGTATGGCTGAATAATTTACCGGCAGGCAGTATCAACTATTGGTTAGATTTTGAAGAAATGTTTGTCAGCAACTTTACCAGCACATACAAGAGGCCAAACAGGCCGCAACAGTTAGCCATGTGCAAGCAGAGGCCGAATGAAACAGATAGAGAGTTTTTAACTCGATGGTGTAACCTGAGAAACTCGTGTGAAGGAGTCATAGAGTCGCAAGCAATAGCTTGGTTCGCTCAAGGATGCCGTTATGCTAGTGTATTGTGGCAACGACTGCAAAGAGATATGCCAACCACATTGGCAGAAACTATCAGAATAGCGGACTCCTATGCATTAGGAGATCCAACGCAACCAGAATTAATGTCGGCAGATCATCGGGAGCAACAAGACCAATATGCAAGAGACTTGGCCGGGTCATCCAGGCGCAATGACTTTAGAGGAAGAAGAAGAGAAGAAAGGCCGGATTATAGATATAATTCGGCCCAAGTGGCAGCGGTAGCACAGGATCAGCCGAGTCACGGAACGACTCAATGGAAAAAGAATGGTCCTTAGCAGTGGACACCAAGGAATGAAGGAAAAAGACAGTGGACCCCAGAACAAAAGAAGCAATGGCAGGAGAGGCCGAAGTACACGTTCGAATCTATGTTAGATCAGCCGTGTAAATTTCACACGTCAACCCCATCCAAAGCCCAACCATACGACCCGCCAATGTGCATGGATGAAAAATGCAATGGGAAACCCCGCATGCATTCAGCAAATACCTTCAAGTACATCAACAGCATCAGCCATAGTTGACTGGAGCAAATGCACAGCAACTGATGTTACCACCTCCTCCCCCGAGATACGATAACTCGGACCATAGAGATGCGGTACATCAGGTGATGAACCAAGGCCAGGATGGAAGGACAAATCCAGGAAATACTGGACGCAATGATTACAGAGAACATCATCAGTCTTATTGCATGTTCACAACGGAACAACAAGACAAGCAGAGTGTGCAGCGCCGGCATATGGAAGTAAATGCAGTTATGCCGGCAGTACCAAGATATGTGCCTTGGTCAGATCATGAGGTAACTTCGAGCATAAAGGATCACCCCAAGATCATGCCGAATCCGGGGTCTTATGCACTCGTGTTGGATCCGACATTTGTTGGACCAAGCATTAATGTGAAATTTTCAAAGGTTCTCATTGACAATGGGAGCAGTATCAACATCATGTACAAAGATACCATGCATAAACTCGGAATATCGTAGAACATGCTGCAATCCACGAGGACCACTTTCCATGGGATAGTGCCAGGGCTTTCATGCGAACCCATTGGTAAGGTCCGAGTGGATGTGTTATTTGGCACCAGAGATAACTGCAGAGCAGAAAACTTAGAGTTTGAGGTGGTGGATCTAGAAAGTTATTATCATGCTTTACTCGGACGGCCCGTGTTGGCCAAATTCATGGTCAGCTGTCATATAAGTTATCTGAAAATGAAGCTACCCGGACCACAAGGAGTGATAAAAGTAGCAGGGGATTACAAGAAGTCAATGGAATGTGCTTCAGCCGGGTCAAATTTGGCCGAATTATTGGTTATAGCAAGAGAAAAAAGAAGGATTCAGGAGGTAGCAACCCTCGCTCAGTCGGCACAGCTGAATATGCCGGCACTAGCCAATCCACATGGAAGTGTCTCCTTTCAGCTGACTAAAGAAACGAAGAAGTTTCAGATAGATGAGCAATTCCCAGAACGTACTGTTACTATTGGAGCAGGCCTAGATGCTAAATAGGAAAGCGAGCTCACCAACTTCCTCCGTGAGAATCGGGACATATTTGCATGGTCAACTCAGGATCTGCAAGGTGTTCCGAGGGAGTTGGCTGAGCACTCTCTGAATGTAAGGCCAGGAGCAAGGCCGGTGAAGCAACCTCTCCGCCGCCACCAAGACAGGAGAAAAATAATAGGGGATGAAATAGTTCGGCTCCTCGCGGCCGGGTTCATCATGGAGGTGCTGTATCCGGATTGGTTGTCGAATCCGGTGCTAGTAGAAAAGAAGAAAGATGATCCGAATGTAGCCATTGTATGGCGAATGTGTATCGATTACACGAACCTGAACAAGGCGTGTCCAAAAGATCCTTTTCCATTACCTAGAATAGACCAAGTCATTGATTCGACCGCTTGTTGTGAGTTATTGTCATTTGTAGACGCGTATTCTGGTTTTCACCAGATACCGTTGAACCCGGCTGATCAAATAAAGACTGCGTTTATTACCCCGTACGGGGCTTATTGCTATCGCACAATGCCATTCGGCTGCGAAACGCAGGAGCAACATATCAGAGATGCATGCAAAAATGTCTACACGACCAGATAGGAAAAAAATGTACAAGTATATGTAGATGACGTGGTCATCAAAACCAAGGAAAGCAAAACGCTACTGGATGATATACAGCAGACTTTCGCGAACCTAAGAAGGTTCTGAATGAAGATTAACCCAGAAAAATGCACATTTGGCGTGCCAGCAGGAAAATTACTCGGTTTTCTTGTATCTAGCCGAGGTATAGAGGCCAACCAACGAAGATAAAGGCAGTAGAAAGAATGGAGTTGCCAAGGTGTCTAAATGACGTACAAAAGTTCACAGGATGTTTGGCCTCGCCGGTTTTGTATGCTTTGGGAGAGAAGGCACTACCACTCTATCAACTGATGAAGAAATCAGATAAGTTCATTTGGACTCCACAAGCAGACAGTGCATTTCATGAGCTGAAAAATATGTTGAGCACAGCACCCATTCTGGCTTCTCCATTATCGAAAGAGCCTATGTTACTCTATATAGCGGCTACCAACAGAGTCGTGAGTGCTGTAGTCGTTGTAGAACGACTCGAAGATGATAAGTCGGTACAGAGACCGGTGTATTATTTGAGCGAGGTGTTATCCACTTCAAAGCAAAATTACCCACATTATCAGAAGATGGCTTATGGAGTGTATATGTCGGCAAAGAAACTTAAACATTACTTCGAGGAACATCCCATAAAAGTGATCTGTGAAGCACCCATAGCCGACATATTGAACAACAAAGATGCGAGTGGCCGAATAGCAAAATGGGCAATTGAGTTGTCACCGTATGCTCCACAATTCGATAGGCGAGATGCAATCAAATCTCGATCGCGACTTCTTCAGAGATTGGGTCATGCAAGGTATGAGCCACCATTACCGGACCAAAATTATTGGACGATGCATTTCGACGGTTCCAAACTAAGAAATGGTTTGGGGGCAGGAATAGTGTTAACCTCGCCCAAAAGAGATCAACTGAAGTATGTGCTGCAAATACATTTTGCCGCGTCAAACAATGTAGCCGAGTATGAAGCATTGGTTCATGGATTGAAAGTAGCAAAAGAAATTGGCATACGCCGAATCTTATGCTATGGGGACTCGGATCTAGTGGTACAACAAGTCTCAGGCAATTGGGACGCATTAGATGATAATATGGCTTTGTATAGATTTCATATGCAAAAGATCAGTGGATACTTTGAAGGGTGTGAATTTCACCACATACCTCGGACAGAGAATGATGCCGCAGACACGTTGTCAAAGCTAGGATCAACCAGGCAGTCAATTCCCCCAGGTATTGCCCTAGAGAACCTCAGGAAACCATCAATAACTCCATCGCCAGAGTCCGAATCCATCTTTATTCCGGCAAATTCAGCAGAAGATAATGTGCCGATGGAACTAGACCAGCAATATAACCCGGAACTCCCCGAGAGGAGGGCAGTAGAGGTAAGTATAGCTATGGATAAAGCCGAGGTAGTCATGTCGGCAGAAAACATGGAAATAGACAGTGAGACCACACCAGAGAAAATCACACCGGTATGGGCGCAACCCATATTCTCTTTCCTTAGAGATGTGATTTTGCCGAATAATGAAGTGTTAGCAAGACAGATAACAAGGAGAGCTAAAGCTTATACAATCATAAATAATGAGCTATATAAAAGAAGCGTCACAAGTGTATTGCAAAGGTGTGTGAGTTCGGCAGAAGGCCAGGAGATCCTCCTCGATATACATCAAGGAGAATGTGGACACCACGCCTCATCTCATGCCTTAGTGGCCAAAGCATTCAGGCATGGGTTTTATTGGCCAACGACGTTGAAGGAAGCCAAAGAGCTGGTTGAAAAATGCAATGGTTGTCAGAGATATGCAACCAAGATACACATGCCGTCGTTAGAGTTAAAAACGATACCCATTACTTGGCCGTTTTCTGTATGGTGATTAGATATGGTGGGACCATTTAAGCCGGCCCGAGGGGGGATGACCCACATATTGGTTATGGTGGACAAGTTCACAAAATGGATTGAAGTGAAACCAATAAAAAAATGTGATGGTCCCACAGCAGTGAAATTCCTCAAAGATATTATATTAAGATATGGGTACCCGCACAATGTTACTACAGATAACGACACAAACTTTGCAGAAGGAGCTTTCGCTAGGTTTTGCCAAGAGAAACACATAAGATTATATGTTGCATCTATGGCTCACCCAGCATCTAATGGGCAAGTGGAAAGGTCTAATGAACTAGTGTTGTCCGGAATAAAACCACAACTAGTCGAACCATTGCAAAGGTCGGCAGGATATTGGATTGAGGAATTACCAGCAGTATTATGGAGCCTCAGGACTACTCCGAACAGATCAACATGTTATACACCATTCTTTCTGGTATACGGGGCAGAAGCCGTGCTTCCAGCCGACATAATACATGACTCGCCAAGAGTTACTCAATATACAACTTCAGAAATAAATGAAGTAGCTCGGCAAGATACTGTTGACCTGCTAGAAGAAGCCAGAGAGCTAGCGCTATCACGATCAGCTATTTATCAGCAGAACTTGCGACGATATCACAGCAAGAAGGTGAATCCAAGAGTATTCAAAGAAGGAGATTTAGTTCTCCGACTGGTGCAACGCACGGCCGGCATGCACAAACTATCACCTCCATGGGAAGGACCATTCATCGTGAGCAAAGCATTGCACAATGATGCCTATTATTTAATCGATGCTCAATCTCCTGGAAAGAACAGGGCAGACAAGGCCGGCGAAGAAACGAAGCGGCCATGGAATGTAGCTTTACTTCGTCCATTTTACTCGTAGCATAGTATCTCAAGGTCAAGAACCAATTATGTATTAAACCTCGGCATCCAGAGCAGTGACTCGGGGACTGCCATATGTTATTTCGATTTCATCTTATGTATTAAACCTCAGCATCCAGAGCAGTGACTCGGGGACTGCCATATGTTATTTCAATTCCATCTTATATATTAAACCTCGACATCCAGAGCAGTGACTCGGGGACTGCCATATGTTATTTCAATTTCATCTTGTGTATTAAACCTCGGCATCCAGAGCAGTGACTTGGGGACTGCCATATGTTGCTCCAATTTTATGTTACGCACTAAACCTCGGCAACCTGAGCAGCGACTCGGCAACCGTCTGATATTATTTCTGAAATTTGGTTTACACACTAGACTTCGGCGCTATAGGCAGCGACTCGGGGACTGCCATATATTGTTCCGAAGTAGTGGTTAGCCTTTGATACAAGGAAGGTATCAAACTTTGACACTCAGAGTAAGAACAACTAAATCTCGTATGATATTCGAAGCTCACACCCAGATTAATTGGCTAAACCACGGGAATACAAAGGCAAAGATATATCCTAAAACCAAGAAATCGCAGGCCACCAAAGCAAGGATTCGGACGAACAAAACCACTTAAAAAAAGTGATAACAACTACAAACATATATGTCGCAGCAGAACATGGCAAAAGAAATTCATGTCATACAGAAGACGGACAAATGTTCCACGTACATCGTACGCCCGGCATACCAGGGATAAGAAATAACTTAAAGGTTTTCAGCAGGAGAGGCAATAACTTGGTCAGGGGCTGGGTGCTTCGAGGTAGGCGGAGCCTCGGCCGAGGTTGCCTGTAACATCCCAAAAATCATAGTTTCAAAATTCATTCATATCATCTTTGCATCATTCATCCATTTAGGGTTTTCTTAAAAATCATTTAGAAACATAAGTTGGAGCTATGATTTCATGTGGACAATTTATCCCAAATGACCATCACCCTTTGAAATTTGAAAGTTTAAATACTTGTTTGCTTGCCTCCATTGATGGAAAGATTGGGTGAAACTTTTAAACCCAAGTTTTCAAATTTAGAAATGGATTCAAAGTCCTTTTTCAAATATTTGCAAACTAGAGCAAATCTTTGTTTACTTTGAAACCCAAGCTTGACCAAGCTTTGCCAAGTAACCACTTAGTTAAAAATGACTGTTTATGAAACCACAAAACCCTACAAAATTCCCAAAACAGTTTAGATTCAAAAGGATTTGAATTCATATCAAAAATCATTCCAGGTAATAGAAATAGAAAAAGAAAAGACTTAAACAAAAGGAAAAGGCCATGGCCGAATCGCCCAGCAGCCAATCAAGCCAACAAGCCCACCCGGGGATCTTCTTTTCTTCTCACACGCGAGCACACGCAAACAGACGCTGACAACCTGACCCCACCAACACTTTGCGCGTTTCGCTGACGAGCGGGACCAGACCACGTCGTCCTCGTCTTCCCAGATCGCGCTGCGACACGCCGCTCAAGCGATGATGGCCGGTAATGGCGCGGAGTAAATGGGCAATAATCCTCGAGCGTTTCTTGTCGATTCCCCGGCTATAAGACCCTCTCTGCCCCGCGATCTTTTTCCCCCAAACACCTCGCTCACTCCGCCACCAGGCTGCCCTCAATCCTCCGCGAATCGCCGCTGACAGAGCCCTCTCCGACGAGCGATTCAGGTGAGCCTCGCGTTCCCCTCTGCCTATCGTTCTTGCTGCTTGACTCAGTGCATCTTTGCGCATCTCCTGACCTCACTAGTCCGCCTTGTACTGCCCAGTGCCGCTCCACTCGACACATGAGCACCGACGGCGACATCAACTCCGACGAGTTTTCCGGTAGGTACCACCACCTCGCCTTTCCGCTCATGCACAAAACTTTCCTTGACCTGTGAACCTAATCGTCGCTCTTTTGCCTTGAGGTGGTTCACGGCGTCCACGACGACCATCTCGCACCAACGCCGCCACGAACTCCGGTGAGCAATCACAGTCGTGCCCGAGCGCCCCCTGACCAACCACGAGTACGTCGAGCCTCGCCAAGATCTCCTGAGCATGGTGAGCTACTCCTCGTTCTCCCTTACCCCCTGTAGCGCCGCCTCCGTCAACGATGATAGTTCCGGCCGTGGTAGCCGCTCGCCGGATCCTAGTCGGTACAATAGCCGTCGGATCTTTATCGTAGCGCTAGGATAGAATCACTTACTCTGAAGCGGTACGCGATCTGAGCCGCCTGATTTCATTTAAATCCTACGGTGGATCTCGATCCGATCTTGAGCGATGCAGGCGAATGAAAACACGACGCGTGGCAAGGTTTAGATTAAAAGCAATTTAAAACCTGATTTAGATTCAAACTTCAAATGCTCATAACTTTCAAATGCCACGTTAGATTTTTGCAAACTTTATACCGTTGGATTCAGTGAAACAAGGCCTTTCTGAATATCCAATTTGTTTAGCATATAGTAACAGTTAAAAATGATTTTATTTGTGGAACAAGTTTAGGGCTATTTTAGATATAGATTTATTCTTGTAAATTATATGGGAGCCAAATAAGTTTAGTTAGCAATCTTGTGGCATGTTAAGTTTCTGTGAGAACCTACTTGTAGAATTTTCAAAAAAAAAATTCAACACTTGGTAAATCCTTGCATGCATGCATTCATATTATTTTTGATTGTATTTAAATTGTGTGTAATTGTATGTTTAATTTCTTGTGTAGATTTTGCTAGTGATTGTGATTGTGAAGAGTGCTACTCTCCACACTACCAAGGCAAGTGATATTTTCATAATATTCCTATCCTAAGTTTTGTACTAGCATTAGCTATTTTTGTTAAAGTATTGCATGATATTTTGCTTAGTGCTAAGATGGGAAATCCTAAGTAGAGTGAAATAGTAGAATTGCTAGGGAAAATTCTCCTAAGTTAAGTTACCATACTTTGCTTAGCCTAGCTTATAGTAAACAAGGGTGGTGAACATCTATATAGTTTATGATAAAAATATTCTAAGTCAAGAGACTTATGTTTTCTTAATAAAACAAGTAAGACAAATGAACCTCCTGGGTGGAATGGGAAGATTGGGTTATGTTGAGTGGTTACACAAGGCCATGGACTTGGGTTGTGTATCTCACTTGTGGTATGCCACCCAGGCACAAAAGGATTTGGAGGCCAAGTGTTGAGAAAGCTTACGGCAACCACTTGGCAAAATGGGCTCTGCCATGATCATATATGTTGCTAGAACTTAGTCATTTGGAAAGTTGGTGGTAGATGGGATGATAGGATGGAACGTCCATTTGACTAAGGAAAGGCTTCAAAGGTCCTGTCTTGGGAAACCAAGTCTGGTGGGGAAAGTGCACAACCTCTGTAGATGGAAAACCTAAGTACTTAGCCTTGTCCAAGGAAATGGACATTTTTGAGCATCAAGACATGGAAGCCACAAGAATCTCATCACTCCAACTTCTAAGTAAAAATTTGTGGGTGAACAAGGGTGAAGGACCCCAATGTCTATTGGTGGTTTCCTTGGGAATGTTTTTGACAAAGAAAAAACTTAGTGATTTCAACTAATAGGAAAAACTTATTTTTAAGCAAAGCAAGCCAAGCTACACTAGCCAAAAAGCATATAGTATTGTAGTCCACTTAAAATATACTAAGGTATCACTTGCCAATACTATTCCAAAGTATTGACCCTCTGTGGCTGTAACTTGTGATGTTTGGGTTACTCCGATGATGATTAGGAGTCATGAGTCTACACTCAACATGCTTGCCTGTGGCACATGAAGATGAAGACTTGTGTTTATTTACTTATTCCTTAAAACTCTTGTATTAGGCCTATGGCCCTGAGTTGTAAAAGACTATGTTTTATCTCTGGAATGAATGTAATAAACGACCTTTGTATCTGTGTACTTCATCTTAAACTGTGGATGCTAGCATTGATCCAGGGACTAGCATTGCAATCACAGGGATCCTATCCTTTTATAAAGGAGGGGTCTAACAGATGGTATCAGAGCACTGTGTTGCCTGTAGGATTATGACCCTAGGATTGGAAAACCACTAAGGAAAAAGTTTTTCAACTACTTCTACACTTGTCTATTCTTCTCGTAAAACTTTTCTAATCTCTTTCAACTTCCTTTGTAGATGAATTCCATCAACGAAGCTGTGAAAAAGGGACCACTCATGACCATGACCTTGGAATGTGAAACTGAGTTTCCCAATATTCTCAAGGACCTCATGGAGGCAATGGATGCACATGGTGAAGACGTGTACAAAGGCTTTCCAGTGATGGATGAAGGAGTGGAGTATTGGTGGGTACAACTTCACTTGTACAAAAACAAGGAAGACAACCACAAAGAAAGGGGATTCTGCATGTACACCAACACTACAATGCACACCACATTCTTTGAGTCAGCCAGGGATGCAGCTTGGAGGACTATCAAAGAACTTAGTGCTAGAGTCAAGTGCAGAATGCTCAACCTCCAGAAGGACTTGGAGAAAGAGAAGGAGCTTACTCAAGAGTTGGAAGACACCAACCAAGAAATAAGAGGAGATGTTATTGACTTAGTGATAGAGTCAAGAGAGCAATATTGGTGGATTGCCTCTAGGAACATTGTGTTTAACAATAGATCCCGCGAGATTGGATTGTAAGGTCACTTCGTTAGTTGGACCACCACTTATCACCTCATTTTCAAAAGATATTTTAAATAAGTTTGGACCTTGAGTGATGTAGTGAATTTATGTATGCATGACTTATATGACGATTTTGTTTCATGGATATGTATGAATGTAAGTCTTGATTTACCTTGAATTGCAATGTTCTAACTTTTCAATCTTATAAATAGATGCCTGTTGCTGTCAGCACTGTTGAGGAGTTTCGGGTTACTCGTTTTGGTCCCCGTATCATTGAGCTTACCACTCTACTTGATCTCCCTCTTCCTACCATCACGGTGTATCCACTCACCAAGTTCGAGAGGAAGGACCTCTGGGGCTTCAAGGTGACCCAGCCGGGGCCTTGATCCTGCTACTGAGGCCATCGTCTTCAAGTTGATGCACGATGAGGGAGAGAGGCATGGAGGTAGTCATGCAGACTGATAGGACGTCACTCCCGACGAGTTAGGGGTACTCACTTTCACGTCTTGGAAGACGTGATGTTGATGGAGATTCCATCGACTTTGAGGACGACTCGAGGAGCACCGCGAGCCGATACGTCTTTATCTTGAGGACTTAGAGACTCTTCTCGTGCACGTAGATACAGACGGAGCGTCATGCTAGGTAATGACGAGCTTGAGTGCAGCGAGAAGGACAAGCTTTTTGCGCAGCAGGATGAGATGATCAAGGAAATGGAGACAAAGTTCGAGGCCCAGGACCGCAAGTTCAAGAGTAAAGAGAAACGCGTCCAGGATAGGAACAAGAAGATCCGGGACATGACCGAGGAACTGAAGTCCAAGGACTTCGAGCTTGAGCAGCAGCAGATGGTTATTGAGAGGCTTCGCTCCCAGAAGAGGGCTCTCAAGACCAAGGTTGATTCTTTGACCACTACGATTGAGGAGAACAAGACCGCGATGGAGGACGCAGGTCTTACGTTCGTCGAGGAGGAGATAGATGCTGACGAGTAGACTTGTTTACTCGTTTTTATCTTTAGTATTCATACTTGTTGTTGCGAACTTTTTATTGGACCATCCGACATGTGGATGGCTTGCCACTTGTGTGTTTTATTTCATGAGTTTGTTATGTGGATGTTGCACTTATATTCTCATGTTGCTTGTTATGTGTTGCTTGTGATGTATTGTGCATCAAACATCTATGGGTATCTCATTCTTATCTATTTGAACAACCACAGATGCCTCCCCGTCGCGCAAACCCCAAACCCAATAACATCACCCCGGAAATGCAACAGATGATGAATGCGCAAACTCAACTTATGCAAATGATGACGACATTCATCCAGAATCAGAATAACAACAACAATAACAACCCCAACAACAACAATAACAACAACAACAATAACAACCCCAACAACAACAATAACAACAACAACAACAACAACCCTCGGTTTTGATATGCTCACCAGATTCTGCGACTAAGGCCGAAAATTTTCGGGACAATCGATCCCATGGCAGCCAATGACTGGTTACGTTACGTGAACAAAGACTTGGTGACGATGGGCTGCATGATCTGAAAAAGTCGATTTGGCAAGACATCCGTGGAAGGACCAGCCGCCACATGGTGGGATAACTTCCAAATCACCACTCCCATTGATGAAGTGACATGGGACATATTTGAGGATGGGTTTCGCACCGCTCATATCTCATCCGGGATAATGAGTCTGAAAAAGGAGTTTCACAACCTGAAACAGCGCCACCGCAGTGTGGCAGAATACATAGAAGAATTCAACAATCTGGCGCGCTATGCACCGGATGAGGTTGATACTGATGCCAAAAGAAAGGAAAAGTTCTTAGAAGGCTTGAATGATGAGCTGAACCTACAGTTGTCTGTGGCATATGTTCCAACTTATCAGTCTTTGTGTGACAAGGCTGCTATTTTGGAAAGTAAAATGAAGCAAGTCGAGAGTAGGAAGAGAAAACACTCCGACAAACACAGCTCGGGATCGTCTCACAAACGATCTCATTATGATGACAGTGGCAGCTCAGGATCCCATAAACATGGGAAATTCAACAAGCACCACAACCACAACCGTCATGACAACAAACATCACCGTAGTCATGACAATGATAAGTACAAGAACCACAAGAGTGGACATAAGAGCCACCACAGTGGAAATGGTAGTGGAAGTGGAGGTCAGCATGTTAAAAAGGACATCAGTCAGGTTGAGTGCTTCAAATGCAAGAAGCTGGGGCATTATGCTAATGAGTGCCCTGAAAAGAAGGTTGAAGGACCTAACAAGCCAAATCCTTTCCAGAAAGGACAAGTTAACCACATCAATGTGGAGGAGGTCTATGAGGAACCTGATGCCGCTTTGGTAAGTTCGACTCAATTCAATTTCAGCATTTGTACTCTTTGATCTGGTGCATCTCATTCATTCATATCAAAAGCATTTGTTGAAAGAAATGAACTACCGGTAGAAACCATTGGGTGTCCTATAAGAGTAAGTTCTCCAGGTGGAGAAATGATAGTAAACTCAGGATGTCATGACTTAGTCATAGAGTTTGGAAAACATAAGTTTCCAGTGAACCTAATAATCCTAAATTCCCAAGGATTGGATGCAATATTGGGAATGGATTGGATGGCTAAGTATGAAGGAGTATTGGATTGTGCCAATCGTACAGTTACACTCACAACCCCAGAAGGAAAAAGAATAAAATTTAAGTCAAACTTTGAATCCAAAGGAAGTAAGCTGAATTCTCTTAAGGGGGTTAGCATGGACAGTGTGCCAATAGTGTGTGAGTATCCGGATGTATTTCCGGAGGAATTACCAGGAATGCAACCAGATAGAGATGTGGAGTTTTTGATAGATTTGGTACCAGGTTCTGGACCAATAGCTAAGAGACCCTACAAAATGTCAGTTGATGAACTGAAAGAACTCAAGAAGCAATTAGGAGAACAGTTACAGAAAGGATTTATTCAACCAAGTTCTTCATCTTGGGGAGCCCCTGTATTATTTGTGGAGAAAAAGGATAGAACACAAAGATTATGTATTGATTACCGTTCTCTCAACGAGGTTACCATCAAGAACAAGTATCCTTTGCCAAGAATCAACGACTTGTTTGATCAATTAGAAGGGGCGTGTGTATTCTCGAAGATTGATCTTCGGTCAGGCTATTTTCAACTTAAGATAAGAGAGCAAGACATACCTAAGACAGCATTCACCACAAGGTATGGATTGTATGAGTACACTGTGATGCCTTTTGGTTTAACCAACGCTCCAGCATACTTCATGAATATGATGAACAAAGTGTTCATGGAATTCCTTGACAAATTTGTGGTCGTTTTCATCGACGACATCCTAGTCTACTCCAAGAGCAAAGAAGAACATGAAAGACACCTGCACTTGATACTTGAAAAGTTAAGAGAGCATAAACTTTATGCCAAATTCAGTAAGTGTGAGTTCTGGTTAGAGAAAGTTGGATTTCTTGGTCATGTTATGACAAAGGATGGTGTTGCAGTGGATCCTGCTAAAGTTTTAGCTGTGACAGATTGGGAATCACCCAAGAGTGTGAAGGAAGTTCGTAGTTTTCTCGGCTTAGCAGGTTACTACAGAAGGTTCATTGAGAATTTCTCGAAAGTCGCTAAGCCTATGACAGAATTGCTAAAGAAGGACAAGAAGTTTGCTTGGTCTGAAGGTTGCGAAGTCGATTCAAGAATTGAAGAAGAGACTTGTGACAGACACGTTCTATGTTCCGCCATTTGGAAAAGGATTTCCAAGTGTATTGTGATGCTTCTCATCAAGGTTTGGGTGTTGTACTTATGCAAGGTGGTAAAGTCGTAGCCTATGCTTCGAGACAACTCAAAACTCATGAAGTAAACTATCCTACTCATGATTTGGAGTTAGCTTCTGTCGTTCATGCACTCAAAACATGGAGACATTACCTTTTGGGAAAGCGTTGTGAAGTGTTCACTGATCATAAGAGTTTGAAGTATATCTTCACCCAGAAGGAGATCAACATGAGACAAAGGAGATGGCTAGAACTTATCAAGGATTACGACTTAAGTTTGCAATACCACCCCGGTAAAGCAAATGTAGTAGCCGATGCTTTAAGTCGTAAGACGTTCGTAAATGGTCTTACCAAAGGGGAATTGCCAGATGATCTATGTAAGCAATTCAAGGAACTCAGATTGGAGATTGTACCAGAAGGACATCTCATGTCATTAGATGTTCAACCCACTCTTTTGAACAAGATCCAAGAAGCTCAGAAGACCGATAAGGAAATTGAAAAGATCAAGGAAAATATTAGTCTAGGGAAGGCTAAGAGTTTCCATATTGATGAACAAGGAACCTTATGGCACGGGAAACGTATATGTGTTCCACAAGACCCAGAGTTGCGGAAACTGATCTTACAAGAGGGTCACAACTCCGTATTCTATTCACCGGAAATACCAAGATGTACATGGACATGAAGGAAAGGTTTTGGTGGAACAATCTCAAAGGGACATCGCGAACATATTGCTTTGTGTGATGTGTGTAGAGTCAAAGCGGAGCACCAAAAAAGCAGTGCTTCAACCACTGCCTATTCCTGAATGGAAGTGGGAAAATATTGGTATGGATTTCATTACCGGATTACCAAGGACCATGTCAGGGTATGATTCCATATGGGTAGTAGTGGATCGCCTAACTAAAGTGGCTCATTTTATACCTGTGAAGACCACTTATACAAGTGCCAAGTTAGCAAAAATATACATGAGCAGAATCGTATGCCTTCACGGTGTGCCCAAGAGTATTGTGTCAGATAGAGGAACTCAATTCACTTCTCACTTTTGGAGACAGCTTCATGAATCCTTAGGAACGAGATTGGAATTCAGTACTGCCTTTCATCCTCAAACAGATGGACAAACAGAAAGGACCAACCAAATTCTGGAAGACATGTTGAGAGCATGTGCTTTAGAGTATGGAGCAAGTTGGGATGAAAGTTTACCCTACGCAGAGTTTTCTTACAACAATAGTCATCAAACTAGTGTTGGAATGGCACCATTTGAATTACTTTACGGAAGAAAGTGTACCACCCCATTGTTATGGAATGGTGTGGGAGAAAGAAGCCTATTTGGACCTGATCTTATCAAAGACGCCGAAGAGAAAGTCAAATTGGTTAAGGACAGATTAAAGATAGCACAGTCTCAACAGAAAAGCTACGCGGATTCTAAGCGTAGAGAAGTCACCTATGAAGTTGGGGATAGAGCTTATCTCAGGGTATCACCACTCCGTGGAGTAAAAAGATTTGGAGTCAAAGGAAAGTTGGCACCAAGATATGTTGGGCCATTCAAGATTCTAAGTCGCAAAGGAGAAGTTGCATATGAAGTTGAATTGCCAGAATCTCTATCAGCAGTCCATAACGTATTTCATGTGAGTCAGCTTAAGAAATGTCACCCAGAAATGGAAGAGTCCTCTTTGAAGGATACCATACCTTTGGAAGAGGTTCAACTAGAAAGTGATCTCACTTATGAAGAAAAGCCTGTCAAGATTTTAGAGACCGCAGAAAGAGTCACCAGGACCAAGACTATCAAATTTTGTAAAGTACAATGGAACCATCACTCCGAAGGAAGCAACATGGGAAAGAGAAGATGATCTTGGAAGACCACCCTCACCTATTTGCTAGCCAATCCGAATCTCGAGGGCGAGATTCATCTTAAGGGGGTTAGATTTGTAACATCCCAAAAATCATAGTTTCAAAATTCATTCATATCATCTTTGCATCATTCATCCATTTAGGGTTTTCTTAAAAATCATTTAGAAACAGAAGTTGGAGCTATGATTTCATGTGGACAATTTATCCCAAATGACCATCACCCTTTGAAATTTGAAAGTTTAAATACTTGTTTGCTTGCCTCCATTGATGGAAAGATTAGGTGAAACTTTTAAACCCAAGTTTTCAAATTTAGAAATGGATTCAAAGTCCTTTTTCAAATATTTGCAAACTAGAGCAAATCTTTGTTTACTTTGAAACCCAAGCTTGACCAAGCTTTGCCAAGTAACCACTTAGTTAAAAATGACTGTTTATGAAACCACAAAACCCTAAAAAATTCCCAAAACAGTTTAGATTCAAAAGGATTTGAATTCATATCAAAAATCGTTCCAGGTAATAGAAATAGAAAAAGAAAAGACTTAAACAAAAGGAAAAGGCCGCGCGGCCAGAATCTGGCCCAGCAGCCAATCAAGCCCAGCAAGCCCACCCGGGGATCTTCTTTTCTTCTCACGCAGCGAGCACGCAAATGCAGCGACAACCCTGACCCACCAACACTTTGCGCGTTTGACAAGCGGGACCGACCACGTCGTCTCGTCTTCCCAGATCGCTGCGACCACGTCGCTGCGGCGATGATGGCCGATAATGGCGGAGTAAATGGGCAATAATCCTCGGCGTTTCTTGTCGATTCCGCTATAAGACCCTCTACGCGCGATCTTTTTCCCCCAAACACCTCGCTCACTCCGCCACCAGGCTGCCCTCAATCCTCCGCGAATCGACGCTGACAGAGCCCTCTCCGGCGAGCGATTCAGGTGAGCCGCGCGTTCCCCTCTGCCTATCGTTCTTGCTGCTTGACTCAGTGCATCTTTGCGCATCTCCTGACCTCACTAGTCCGCCTTTGTCAGTGTCGCTCCACTCGACACCGCGATGAGCCGACGCGACATCAACTCCGGACGAGTTTTCCGGTGAGTACTGCACCCCTCGCCTTTCCGTTCATGCACACAACTTTCCCTTGACCCTGTGAACCTAATCGTGTCGCTATTTTGCCTTGAGGTGGTTCACAGCGACGTCCACGACGACCATCTGACGCACCCGACGCCGCCACGACCTCCGGTGAGCAATCACAGCCGTGCCCGAGCGCCCCCAGACCATCCACGAGCACGTCGAGCCTCGCCAAGATCTCCTGAGCACGGTTAGCTACTCCTCGTTCTCCTTACCCCTGGCGCCGCCTCCGTCAGCGATAGTTCGCCGGTAGCCCGCTCACGCCGCGGATCCTAGTCGATACAGCGGCCGTCGGATCTTTATCGTGGCGCTAGGATAGAATCACTTACTCTGCAGCGATGCGAGCGATCCGCCTGATTTCATTTAAATCCTACGGCGTGGATCTCGATCCGATGCGGTATGCAGGCGAATGAAAACACGACGCGTGGCAAGGTTTAGATTAAAAACAGAATTTAAAACCTGATTTAGATTCAAACTTCAAATGCTCATAACTTTCAAATGCCACGTTAGATTTTTGCAAACTTTATACCGTTGGATTCAGTGAAACAAGGCCTTTCTGAATATCCAATTTGTTTAGCATATAGTAACAGTTAAAAATGATTTTATTTGTGGAACAAGTTTAGGGCTATTTTAGATATAGATTTATTCTTGTAAATTATATGGGAGCCAAATAAGTTTAGTTAGCAATCTTGTGGCATGTTAAGTTTCTGTGGGCAAGAACCTACTTGTAGAATTTTCAAAAAAAAAATTCAACACTTGGTAAATCCTTGCATGCATGCATTCATATTATTTTTGATTGTATTTAAATTGTGTGTAACTGTATGTTTAATTTCTTGTGTAGATTTTGCTAGTGATTGTGATTGTGAAGAGTGCTACTCTCCACACTACCAAGGCAAGTGATATTTTCATAATATTCCTATCCTAAGTTTTGTACTAGCATTAGCTATTTTTGTTAAAGTATTGCATGATATTTTGCTTAGTGCTAAGATGGGAAATCCTAAGTAGAGTGAAATAGTAGAATTGCTAGGGAAAATTCTCCTAAGTTAAGTTACCATACTTTGCTTAGCCTAGCTTATAGTAAACAAGGGTGGTGAACATTTATATAGTTTATGATAAAAATATTCTAAGTCAAGAGACTTATGTTTTCTTAATAAAACAAGTAAGACAAATGAACCTCCTGGGTGGAATGGGAAGATTGGGTTATGTTGAGTGGTTACACAAGGCCATGGACTTGGGTTGTGTATCTCACTTGTGGTATGCCACCCAGGCACAAAAGGATTTGGAGGCCAAGTGTTGAGAAAGCTTACAGTGCAACCACTTGGCAAAATGGGCTCTGCCATGATCATATATGTTGCTAGAACTTAGTCATTTGGAAAGTTGGTGGTAGATGGGATGATAGGATGGAACGCGTCCATTTGACTAAGGAAAGGCTTCTGAAAGGTCCTGTCTTGGGAAACCAAGTCTGGTGGGGAAAGTGCACAACCTCTGTAGATGGAAAACCTAAGTACTTAGCCTTGTCCAAGGAAATGGACATTTTTGAGCATCAAGACATGGAAGCCACAAGAATCTCATCACTCCAACTTCTAAGTAAAAATTTGTGGGTGAACAAGGGTGAAGGACCCCAATGTCTATTGGTGGTTTCCTTGGGAATGTTTTTGACAAAGAAAAAACTTAGTGATTTCAACTAATAGGAAAAACTTATTTTTAAGCAAAGCAAGCCAAGCTACACTAGCAAAAAAGCATATAGTATTGTAGTCCACTTAAAATATACTAAGGTATCACTTGCCAATACTATTCCAAAGTATTGACCCTCTGTGGCTGTAACTTGTGATGTTGCAGGTTACTCCGATGATGATTAGGAGTCATGAGTCTACACTCAACATGCTTGCCTGTGGCACATGAAGATGAAGACTTGTGTTTATTTACTTATTCCTTAAAACTCTTGTATTAGGCCTATGGCCCTGAGTTGTAAAGACTATGTTTTATCTCCGGAATGAATGTAATAAGCGACCTTTGTATCTGTGTACTTCATCTTAAAGCGTGGATGCTAGCATTGATCCGAGGACTAGCATTGCAATCAGGATCCTATCCTTTTATAAAGGAGGGTCTAAGATGGTATCGAGCAACCTTTGTTGCCTGTAGGATTATGACCCTAGGATTGGAAAACCACTAAGGAAAAAGTTTTTCAACTACTTCTACACTTTTCTATTCTTCTCGTAAAACTTTTCTAATCTCTTTCAACTTCCTTTGTAGATGAATTCCATCAACGAAGGCTGAAAAAGGGACCACTCATGACCATGACCTTGGAATGTGAAACTGAGTTTCCCAATATTCTCAAGGACCTCATGGAGGCAATGGATGCACATGGTGAAGCCGTGTACAAAGGCTTTCCAGTGATGGATGAAGGAGTGGAGTATTGGTGGGTACAACTTCACTTGTACAAAAACAAGGAAGACAACCACAAAGAAAGGGGATTCTGCATGTACACCAACACTACAATGCACACCACATTCTTTGAGTCAGCCAGGGATGCAGCTTGGAGGACTATCAAAGAACTTAGTGCTAGAGTCAAGTGCAGAATGCTCAACCTCCAGAAGGACTTGGAGAAAGAGAAGGAGCTTACTCAAGAGTTGGAAGAAACCAACCAAGAAATAAGAGGAGATGTTATTGACTTAGTGATAGAGTCAAGAGAGCAAGATTGGTGGATTGCCTCTAGGAACATTGTGTTTAACAATAGATCCCGCGAGATTGGATTGTAAGGTCACTTCGTTAGTTGGACCACCACTTATCACCTCATTTTCAAAAGATATTTTAAATAAGTTTGGACCTTGAGTGATGTAGTGAATTTATGTATGCATGACTTATATGACGATTTTGTTTCATGGATATGTATGAATGTAAGTCTTGATTTACCTTGAATTGTAATGTTCTAACTTTTCAATCTTATAAATAGATGCCTGTTGCTATCAGCACTGTTGAGGAGTTTCGGGTTACTCGTTTTGGTCCCCGTATCATTGAGCTTACCACTCTACTTGATCTCCCTCTTCCTACCATCACGGTGTATCCACTCACCAAGTTCGATAGGAAGGACCTCTGGGGCTTCAAGGTGACCCAGCCAGGCCTTGATCGAGGCACACTCTGAGGCCATCGTCTTCAAGTTGATGCACGATGTGGAGAGAGGCATGGAGGTAGTCATGCAGACTGATAGGGACGATCGAGGCCGTCACTCCCGACAGGTTAGGGGTACTCACTTTCACGTCTTCGGAAGACGTGATGTTGATGGAGAGTCCATCGACTTTGAGGACGACTCGAGGAGCACTGCGGAGCCGATACGTCTTTATCTTCAGGACTTAGAGACTCTTCTCAGGCACGTAGATACGGACAGGACGAACGTCATGCTAGGTAATGACGAGCTTCCGGTACAGCTTCGCGAGAAGGACAAGCTTTTTGCGCAGCAGGATGAGATGATCAAGGAAATGGAGACAAAGTTCGAGGCCCAGGACCGCAAGTTCAAGAGTCAAGAGAAACGCGTCCAGGATAGGAACAAGAAGATCCGGGACATGACCGAGGAACTGAAGTCCAAGGACTTCGAGCTTGAGCAGCAGCAGATGGTTATTGAGAGGCTCCCGCCCTAAGAGGGCTCTCAAGACCAAGGTTGATTCTTTGACCACTACGATTGAGGAGAACAAGACCGCGATGGAGGACGCAGTTCTTACCTTCGTCGAGGAGGAGATAGATGCTGACGAGTAGACTTGTTTACTCGTTTTTATCTTTAGTATTCATACTTGTTGTTGCGAACTTTTTATTGGACCATCCGACATGTGGATGGCTTGCCACTTGTGTGTTTTATTTCATGAGTTTGTTATGTGGATGTTGCACTTATATTCTCATGTTGCTTGTTATGTGTTGCTTGTGATGTATTGTGCATGAAACATCTATGGGTATCTCATTCTTATCTATTTGAACAACCACAGATGCCTCCCCGTCATGAAACCCCAACCCCAATAACATCACCCCGGAAATGCAACAGATGATGAATGCGCAAACTCAACTTATGCAAATGATGACGACATTCATCCAGAATCAGAATAACAACAACAATAACAACCCCAACAACAACAATAACAACAACAACAACAACAATAACAACCCCAACAACAACAATAACAACAACAACAACAACCCTCCGGGTTTTGATATGCTCACCAGATTTCTGCGACTAAGGCCAGCAAAATTTTCGGGGACAACTGATCCCATGGCAGCCAATGACTGGTTACGTTCTGTGAACAAAGACTTGGTGACAGTGGGCTGCACTGATGCTGAAAAAGTCAGATTCGCAGCACATCTGTTGGAAGGACCAGCCGCCACATGGTGGGATAACTTCCAAATCACCACTCCCATTGATGAAGTGACATGGGACATATTTGAGGATGGGTTTCGCACCGCTCATATCTCATCCGGGATAATGAGTCTGAAAAAGAAGGAGTTTCACAACCTGAAACAGCGCGACCACAGTGTGGCAGAATACGTAGAAGAATTCAACAATCATGGCGCTATGCACGGATGAGGTTGATTGATGCCAAAAGAAAGGAAAAGTTCTTAGAAGGCTTGAATGATGAGCTGAACCTACAGGTTATGCATGGCATATGTTCCAACTTATCGGTCTTTGTGTGACAAGGCTGCTATTTTGGAAAGTAAAATGAAGCAAGTCGAGAGTAGGAAGAGGAAACACTCCGACAAACATGTACGGGATCGTCTCACAAACGATCTCATTATGATGACATGGCAGCTCAGATCCCATAAACATGGGAAATTCAACAAGCAATTACCACAACCGTCATGACAACAAACATCACCGTAGTCATGACAATGATAAGTACAAGAACCACAAGTGGATATAAGAGCCACCACAGTGGAAATGGTAGTGGAAGTGGAGGTCAAGATGTTAAAAGGACATCACGGGTTGAGTGCTTCAAATGCAAGAAGCTGGGGCATTATGCTAATGAGTGCCCGAAAAGAAGGTTGAAGGACCTAACAAGCCAAATCCTTTCCGAAAGGACAAGTTAACCACATCAATGTGGAGGAGGTCTATGAGGAACTGATGCCGTTCTTTGGTAAGTTCGCACTCAATTCAATTTCAGCATTTGTACTCTTTGATACTGGTGCATCTCATTCATTCATATCAAAAGCATTTGTTGAAAGAAATGAACTACCGGTAGAAACCATTCGGTGTCCTATAAGAGTAAGTTCTCCAGGTGGAGAAATGATAGTAAACTCAGGATGTCATGACTTAGTCATAGAGTTTGGAAAACATAAGTTTCCAGTGAACCTAATAATCCTAAATTCCCAAGGATTGGATGTAATATTGGGAATGGATTGGATGGCTAAGTATGAAGGAGTATTGGATTGTGCCAATCGTAAGTTACACTCACAACCCCAGAAGGAAAAAGAATAAAATTTAAGTCAAACTTTGAATCCAAAGGAAGTAAGCTGAATTCTCTTAAGGGGGTTAGCATGGACAGTGTGCCAATAGTGTGTGAGTATCCGGATGTATTTCCGGAGGAATTACCAGGAATGCCACCAGATAGAGATGTGGAGTTTTTGATAGATTTGGTACCAGGTTCTGGACTAATAGCTAAGAGACCCTACAAAATGTCAGTTGATGAACTGAAAGAACTCAAGAAGCAATTAGGAGAACAGTTACAGAAAGGATTTATTCAACCAAGTTCTTCATCTTGGGGAGCCCCTGTATTATTTGTGGAGAAAAAGGATAGAACACAAAGATTATGTATTGATTACCGTTCTCTCAACGAGGTTACCATCAAGAACAAGTATCCTTTGCCAAGAATCAACGACTTGTTTGATCAATTAGAAGGGGCGTGTGTATTCTCGAAGATTGATCTTCGGTCAGGCTATTTTCAACTTAAGATAAGAGAGCAAGACATACCTAAGACAACATTCACCACAAGGTATGGATTGTATGAGTACACTGTGATGCCTTTTGGTTTAACCAACGCTCCAGCATACTTCATGAATATGATGAACAAAGTGTTCATGGAATTCCTTGACAAATTTGTGGTCGTTTTCATCGACGACATCCTAGTCTACTCCAAGAGCAAAGAAGAACATGAAAGACACCTGCGCTTGATACTTGAAAAGTTAAGAGAGCATAAACTTTATGCCAAATTCAGTAAGTGTGAGTTCTGGTTAGAGAAAGTTGGATTTCTTGGTCATGTTATGACAAAGGATGGTGTTGCAGTGGATCCTGCTAAAGTTTCAGCTGTGACAGATTGGGAATCACCCAAGAGTGTGAAGGAAGTTCGTAGTTTTCTCGGCTTAGCAGGTTACTACAGAAGGTTCATTGAGAATTTCTCGAAAGTCGCTAAGCCTATGACAGAATTGCTAAAGAAGGACAAGAAGTTTGCTTGGTCTGAAGGTTGCGAAGTCAGTTTTCAAGAATTGAAGAAGAGACTTGTGACAGCACCAGTTCTATGTCTGCCAGATTTGGAAAAGGATTTCCAAGTGTATTGTGATGCTTCTCATCATGGTTTGGATGCTGTACTTATGCAAGGTGGTAAAGTCGTAGCCTATGCTTCGAGACAACTCAAAACTCATGAAGTAAACTATCCTACTCATGATTTGGAGTTAGCTTCTGTCGTTCATGCACTCAAAACATGGAGACATTACCTTTTGGGAAAGCGTTGTGAAGTGTTCACTGATCATAAGAGTTTGAAGTATATCTTCACCCATAAGGATATCAACATGAGACAAAGGATATGGCTAGAACTTATCAAGGATTACGACTTAAGTTTGCAATACCACCCCGGTAAAGCAAATGTAGTAGCCGATGCTTTAAGTCGTAAGACGTTCGTAAATGGTCTTACCAAAGGGGAATTGCCAGATGATCTATGTAAGCAATTCAAGGAACTCAGATTGGAGATTGTACCAGAAGGACATCTCATGTCATTAGATGTTCAACCCACTCTTTTGAACAAGATCCAAGAAGCTCAGAAGACCGATAAGGAAATTGAAAAGATCAAGGAAAATATTAGTCTAGGGAAGGCTAAGAGTTTCCATATTGATGAACAAGGAACCTTATGGCACGGGAAACGTATATGTGTTCCACAAGACCCAGAGTTGCGGAAACTGATCTTACAAGAGGGTCACAACTCTCCGTATTCTATTCACCCAGGAAATACCAAGATGTACATGGACATGAAGGAAAGGTTTTGGTGGAACAATCTCAAAAGGGACATCGCCGAACATATTGCTTTGTGTGATGTGTGTAGCAGAGTCAAAGCGGAGCACCAAAAACCAGTGCCTTCAACCACGCCTATTCCGAATGGAAGTGGGAAAATATTGGTATGGATTTCATTACGGATTACCAAGGACCATGTCGGTATGATTCCATATGGGTAGTAGTGGATCGCCTAACTAAAGTGGCTCATTTTATACCTGAAGACCACTTATACAAGTGCCAAGTTAGCAAAAATATACATGAGCAGAATCGTATGCCTTCACGGTGTGCCCAAGAGTATTGTGTCGATAGAGGAACTCAATTCACTTCTCACTTTTGGAGACACTTCATGAATCCTTAGGAACGAGATTGGAATTCAGTACTGCCTTTCATCCTCAAACAGATGGACAAACAGAAAGGACCAACCAAATTCTGGAAGACATGTTGAGAGCATGTGCTTTAGAGTATGGAGCAAGTTGGGATGAAAGTTTACCCTACGCAGAGTTTTCTTACAACAATAGTCATCAAACTAGTGTTGGAATGGCACCATTTGAATTACTTTACGGAAGAAAGTGTACCACCCCATTGTTATGGAATGGTGTGGGAGAAAGAAGCCTATTTGGACCTGATCTTATCAAAGACGCTGTAACTACCTCGGTGAATTACGCTCCTAGATACAAGCCTGGATGAGTGGTAGTGGTTGAAATAGTACGGTGGGGCCCCAAAAGCCACTCACTGGTAGTCCTTCGACGTCCCAACCACTACCCTCTCAACGGGACTCAGACGGGCGTGTCGGCGAAGGGATCAACTACGTACACAAGTGGGTATGTACGCAAGCCACCATACAAGAGTACATTAGAGCCATACCATCTAGAAAGAAAGGAAATATAGCAACGCCATACGGCAAGATTCAAATGACCTAGATAGATCTATATTTTAGGATAACTCCTCATACAACACACATCAGAGTATCATGCGGAAGCGGCAAACAAAATCCAAGTACGGATAAGAAGCAAATCGGCATAAGATGCCATGGAAATAAGCACATCCCAACTACAGGTCTCACGGATCCCCGTTCCCGGAATCTCTACACCGAACGATCGTTCCCCACATCTTCGGCTTCTTCCACCAAAGATCCTGCGGAGGTACATCCATCTGAACCAATAATTTATCGTGTGAGACCCTAAGGGTACTCGGCAAGTCTTAATGCCTCTAAAGGGGACACAACCGGGTGACGAATTGCAGCGAAAAATAAACCCTAGCAGTTCTACAGATAACGCTAACCATCCGCCTAACCAATGATAGACGGATGTCCGTGAATTAAGTACAGTTATAATGGTAATCTCATCATCCATCCTCCTCCAACTACCAACAAGGAAGCGACGAACAACCCCCATCCGTTGGCAATTTTATTAACCATTCCATGAGTGTTGCACTATTTACTAGTCAAGTTACTTAGTCGTTAAGGCGGTACTTTAGTTATGCTTGTCTATGATCAAGAAACTGTGCTCCAAGTCGTCCATATCCATGGACACGGCTTTCGAAAGTTTTACCCGGCGGTGCACCAATAGCAACACACGCCGATCAACCTCGGAAAAACCAAATCAAAACCCAACGAGGCTTTCACGATGAACAATCACAGAATTCAGAAATATTTCAGGGCCACCCTTGAAGTACACCATAACGGTAAGCAAGCTCGAGACGGACTCAAGGTTTGGGTGGGCCAGGTGAACGATCGGGAACCCAAAGCTGGGCTTGTCGACACCGCGAATCGTGTCCCGATCCTAAAGACAAAGTGTGCTCCTCGCACAATTTAAATACGTAAAGTAGCATGGCATAAGTACAGATAGTAAATAAAACCTCAAACTAGTTTGTGGCCCCAAGAAATAAGACTAATCAAGCTCGGCTCGGGGGTCCCATATACCTCCGGATGTGGATAGCGCGATAAATCAAGGAACAGGAATCAAGTACTCGGGGTCTTACGGGACACAAGTGAGCAGGAAAAACCAAATAGCAGATGTTGCTCACCGGTGCCACTTTCTTTAGTTATCCCAGAACTACTCAGGTTAAGTTGTTTAGGTACCTCGTTATCCAACAGACACTCACATACCCTACACATGCTGTTCTACGACTCGCATGGCTCAAACAACTCCTATAGTAATGGCTCATGGGATGGAGGAACAAGCTTGGTGGAGTTTGAAAGTAAAGGCTATGCATACTTGGGATTCAATTTAATGCAATCGCGACTCAATGATGCAAGAATAAGATAGAGGCGATAGGTACTGTATGTATGCAAGCATGAGGAAGTGCTTGCCTGTCAACTCAGTTGAAGCGAGGGACGGATCTGGGTAGTGCTCCTGGTTCTCTTGATATAACCCCTGCTCAGTGTCTATCCGAGAAAAACCAAACAAACCAGGCCAACATGAATATAGAGCACAAGCATATGAATAAGATGCGTCAAGCAAACAATCATGCCATGATGAATGATGCACAATTTACATGGTAATAAGGTAGCATGGCATGGTGAGGTGTGGAAAACAAATAGCAACATTTTAGTGGAGTTTTGGTTCACATTTTGTTGTCATAACATTGCTGTACACTATATTTTTACATGATGCATGCTGCAATTGAAGTTATGGATAGCTTAAACAGAAAGGTCTCGTCGAGCTGATCATTTTAGACATATCATTTGCCAAATTTGGAATTATAAAACAAAAGTTATTAATTATTTAAATTCTAGTGGCAATTAGTGTAATTTAAATAAACTTGGAATTTTAATTGTGCAAAAGGCAATATGGATGGAATATTTGGAATCCTCTCATTTTTCTGATATCCAAACATATATTATTTGTCAAATTTGGAATTACAAAGGAAAAGTTATTTAAAAATCTGAATTGAAAATTGAATTTGAAAAATTAGAAAAAGATTTGAGTTTAAAACAGAAACAGGCAATACTTTCTATACTCAGATTAACCTAGCCGCAGACGCTGTCAGTTGGGGTCACGCGCTGACTCAGCACACACGCGCACGGAAAAGTTTTGTCACCGGTTGAGTTAGCCCTAGAGGATGACAAGTGGGCAACCGACTTACAGTGCCACGGCGACCCGAGGTGCCACGCAATGGCGAGGAGCGGATTGAGCTCCGAGAAGCGGGGGGCTCTTTTGGAAGTGTGCTCGGCGACTGACCGGTGGGCCAAAAGCATCATGGGTTAAGCGTAAAACTAGCAGGGTTACGCGCAAAAGGCCGCCCGTCTTGTTGATCTTCCTCGACGACCGATCGGGCCGCGGCGCGATCGAGGACAAGCCGCGGT
Source organism: Avena longiglumis (assembly GCA_030063025.1). Lineage (NCBI taxonomy): Eukaryota > Viridiplantae > Streptophyta > Magnoliopsida > Poales > Poaceae > Avena > Avena longiglumis. The sequence continues at coordinate 461,629,087 of CP125975.1, read as the reverse complement.
GGGGCTAACGCAGCGACCAGGCATCGCTTGCAGCGGTGACCGCTGGGCTAGGGCGGGGTTGCTGCTAGGAGGGTGGACGGGGCCTAGGTAGGGTTTGCGCGGCGCGGAAGCGAGCAGGCGCGCGCGCTCGTCGGTGCACCGAGGGTGCACGACGAATCGTTCGGCGGACCTAGCGCGGAAGCGAGCGGGCGACCATGTCCAGGGGGTTAGGGAGCTCACCGAGGTGGCGTTGGCGTGGTCAGATCGAGCAGAGGGGCGGTAGATCGTCGGTGAAGCAGGCGGACGACCGGCTAGGGTTTTCGGCTCGGGCGCGGCAGGTTCTGGTGGCTCCGGTCCATCTCCTCCTCGACGGCGTGTATAGGCGTGGTGTAGGGGCTCGTCTTGGTCTCCTCGATCACCTCCCCGACGTGCTTGTCGTCTGGAACGGTGTAGTCGCGAGGGGGCCGAGGGTTGCCGGCGATGGCGTAGCCGGTGGCGATGGAGAAGAGAGGGGGAGAGGAGAGGGCGCCTTCGGGGTGGATCTGGGGTATCTGGGCGAGGCAGAGTGGGTGGATAGGGACGGAGAGGGAGCGGGGTGCCGTGGGGAGTAGATAAGGACGGCAGGAGGGGGGCTTTGCGTGGAGGAGAGGAAGGTGGCCTCGGTACCACCTTTTTCCCTCTCACGTGCTCGGCAAGGGGCCAGGGGGGTTGCGTGGCAGAGCTGGGGGAGGGAGAGAGGCTGGCAGGTGGCCCTGGGGAACTCGTGGGCAGGTGGGCAGAGATCAGAGGGAAAAGGGAGAGGGACACGGCCGGCTAGTGCTAGGGTTTGTCCTCGATGGGTAGCTAGGTGGGCCAGGGTAGAGGGGGCCAAGCTAGAGTAGGGAGAGAGGGTGGCGAGCTAGGGCAGGGTTTGGTGTGGCCAAGCTAGGAAGTAGGGAAGAGGAGGGTTAGTTAGGGTTTTGTTTAGGGTAGGTGTAGTTAGTGTTTTGGTTAGCTAGGATGGGGGTGGCATGGGGTAGATTTTAGGGTTTTAGCTAAGATGGTAAGAAAGAGGTGGGGTTCTCCAATTGATCATGCAAGCTCCACACAAGCCATAACAAGATCAAGGCAAGAAAAAGGAGGAAGAGGGAGAGAGAGATGGTCATGTGATGATGGGGTGTTTCTCTTTGGTCCATGCATGCCCCAACAATGACCAAGCAAGGACCAAGAGAAGAGGTGGGTTTAGGTTTGGGCATGCCACATTAGCACATGTGTGTGCATGGAGCATGGGGATAGGGGTTTAGCTAAAGGGGAGAAGAGAGGTAGATGATTTGATGAAGAAACTACAAGCCCAAAACAAGATTTAAGCAAAGGCAAAGATGATCCACTTAGAATTCAAGTAAAAACCAGATACTAGAAAAGGTGGCACTTGCATGGCCCATGCAGAATAATTAATGCCAAATTTATCCTTGTGAAAACAATAATATTAACATGGCATTATTCATATGCATTCCCAAAAGGTGGGCAAGGCCAAGCAAAGATTATGGGTGGAATCCAACCAACCAACATGAGCTAGAGATAACCCAAATTAAAATGCCAAGCTCATATTAATTGGATGGTGGAATATAAGGTGGTGAAAGAAAAGGTGGTGGAGTCAATAAGAGAGATGCCCTCAACTCAACTTGGGCATATAACAATATATCAAGAGCCAAATACAATATCAAGAGGCAAATACAATTAATCATGCACATGAGGTAAGAACCAAACAAGAAAGGGTTTTATATGATGCTCAAATGCAAGGTGGTATGATGGTATGAGCATGATATGATGATGATGCAACAATTATATGTTGGAAGTGGCCCTTTTTATTATTATAACATGTAGCATTACAGGGGTTAGACAACTGGGATGCTACAACTCTCCCCCACTAAACAGGAATCTCGCCCCGAGATTCTAGGAAGAAGAAGAAGATACAAAAAGACAAGGATGGTTGGCACGGAGTTCATCTTCACGCTCCCATGTGGCTTCACAAGTAATGGTGTGACCATCGCACCTTGCGTAACTTGATGGACTTGTTGCAAGTCCTTCGCTCTCTGGTCTCAAGGATTTTGGTGGGGTGTTCTTGATAAGACAGATCTTCTTGGAGGTCGATTAGCTCATGATCCACGGTCTTGCCGGGATCTTTGAAGCACTTCTTGAGCTGAGAGATGTGGAAAACATCATGGACTTTGAGTTTTTCCGGAAGCTCAAGTGCATAAGCAACTTCTCCTCTTCTACCACGTATCTTGAAAGGACCGATGTATCTAGGAGCCAACTTTCCTTTGATATCGAAGCGGTGTGTTCCTCTCATGTGAGTGACACGAAGGTAGACGAGATCACCAGGGGCATACACCATATCTGTGTGCTTCCTGTCATAGTTGCTCTTCTGACGACTTTGAGCAATCTTCAGGTTCTCCAGAATGATATGCACCTTCTCCTCTGCTTGGGTTACAATGTCAGGGCCAAACCAGATTCTTTCTCTGCACTGACCAACCAATTGGAGTTCTCGCACTTGCGACCATAGAGAGCCTCGAATGGTGCCATCTTGAGACTCTTCCGAAGCTGTTGTTGTAGGAGAATTCAGCATATGGAAGACATTCCTCCCACTTCATGCCAAACGAGATGACGCAAGCTCTAAGCATGTCCTCCGAGAATCGATTGATTCTTTCCACTTGTCCTTGAGACCGAGGGTGGTAAGCGTCGAAGTTCAACTTTGTTCCCAAAGCTTTTGGAAACTCTCCCGAACTTTGAGGTGAAGATGCTCCCACGGTCGAACTGATTTCAAGTGGAACCCCATACAAAGAGACAATCCTGTTGATATAGAGCTCACCAACTGAATTCCGTAAATTGTTTCTTTGATGGGAAGAAATGAGCCACTTTAGAAAGCCATCGATGACAACAAAAATTGCATTGTTGCCCTTCTGCGACCTTGGAAAGCCAGTGATGAAGTCCATCTCTACTTTCTCCCATTTCCATTCCGGAGGTTTCAATGGCTGTAGAAGACCAAATGGTTTCTGATGGACAGCCTTCACTCTGCGACAGACATCACATTATGAGACGTACTTAGCACAATACCGTTTCAACCTGTGCCACCAAGATTGTGTTTTCGTGTCCATGTACATCTTTGTGCCGCCAGATGGATAGAAAGAACCGAATCATGTGCCTCCTTGAGAACTTGGTCTCTCGGACCGGGTAGTTTGGAACAAACATCCGTGTTCAAAGAAGAGCGTGCCTTGATCATCAACATGGAAGGACTCGTGATTGAAGGTCAAGCTTAGCGATGAGCTTTTGGTGTCGGATCACCAAGGCGAGAGCGAATTTGTTCTTCCAATAGAGGAGTAGCCGAAGGTTCATGAGATGCCCTTGTTCCACAATTTCGTGTTCACCGGAATTCCTCGCACAAGAGAGGTTGTTGCTCTTCTACCATGAGGTTGTTGACATAAGCTTTACTAAGCGCATCGCCATTACATTTGCTTTGGCTCGAGTGTAGTTGATGGTCACATCAAAGTCATTGATTGCTTCGATCCATCTCCTCTGCCAAGGTTGAGATCAGCCGAGTGAAGATATACTTCAAACACTTGGGGTCGGAAAAGATCTCACAACGGTTACCAAGCAAGTAGTGCCTCCATAGCTTCAAAGCAAAGACAACTGCCGCTAGCTCGAGGTCATGTGTGGGATAGTTGATCTCATGCGTCTTCAATCGGCGAAGCATAAGCAACCACTGTTTCTCTTGCATAAGGACCGCACCCAATCCTTGCAAAGAGGCATCACAGAATATCTGGAAAGGCTTAGATGTATCCGGAGGAACCAAGACTGGTGTGGAAGTGAGCTTCTCTTTGAGTGTCTCAAAACTTTCTTGACAAGCAGGAGTCCACAGGTACTTCTTGCCTTTCTTGAGGAGATCGGTAAGAGGCTTTGCTATCTTCGAGAAGTTCTGAACAAAGCGACGGCAATAGCTAGCCAAGCCGAGAAAACTCCGCACTTCCTTGACATTAGCAGGAGGAAGCCATTCAACTATTGACTTCACGGTTTCCGGGTTGACTGCAATGCCCTTGGCGGAGATAACATGACCCAGGTATGTTACTTCAGGCAGCCAAAACTCACACTTTGAGAACTTTGCGTACAAGCGGTTCTCACGAAGCTTGTTCAGGACACACCGCAGGTGTTCTTCATGCTCCTCCCTAGACTTGGAATAGACCGAATATCATCCAGATATACCACAACAAACTTGTCCAGGTACTCCATGAAAACGGAGTTCATCAGCCTCGAGAAGGTAGCAGGTGCGTTGGTGAGGCCGAAAGACATGACCGTGTACTCATACAGGCCATAGCGGGTGGTGAAAGCTGTTTTGGGCACATCTTCTTTGCGAATTTTGATTTGGTGATAACCACTTCTCAAATCCAGCTTAGAGAACACCACAGCTCACGCTGATCAAATAGATCATTTATCCGAGGGAGAGGATATTTGTTCTTGATGGTTTTAGCATTGAGAGCCCGGTAGTCAACACATAGCCTATCGGTTCTGTCACGCTTCTTCACAAAGATTGTTGGACTACCCCAAGAAGAAGTGCTATGTTGAATGAAACCCAACTTCTCTTGTTCATCAAGTTGTCGTTTGAGTTCAGCCAACTCAGAAGGACCCATTTTATATGGCCGCTTAGAGATAGGAGCCGTTCAGTTCAAGCTCAATCACGAATTCAACTTCGCGATCCGGAGGCATACCGCAACTCTTCGGAAAGACATCCGAAACTCACGGACCAGGTACACTCGAATAGCTTCCATAGCATCATCATTGAGCCGCCAAGGAATAGAGCTGGACAAAGCGAGTCGACTTGGAGAAAAGACTATATGGCCTTCAGGGATCTTCAGAGACACTGAGCGTTCAGCACAATCAATCACAGCTCCATTTGCTGTCAACCAATCCATGCCCAAGATGACATCAATGTCAGAGTTGCCCAGAACAATCAAAGAAGCCAAGAATGAAGAACCACCAATCTCAACTTGGTTGCCATGGCTGATATGAACAGCCCTCATGTTTGCTCCAGGAGAAAGAACCATTAACCGCTTAGAGAGAGGAACCATGACTAACTCATTTTCTTCTGCAAACTTGTGTGACACAAAGGAATGCGATGCACCCGAATCAAAGAGAACTCGTGCAGGGACTGAGTTAACGGAAAGCATACCCATCACAACTCCAGGTGCGAGCTCAGCTTGAGAGGCGTTGACGCAGTTGGCACGAACAACCACAGACCCGGGCTTAGTGTTGATGTTGAGAGCCCGAGGCGGTGGTGCACGAACCGAAGGAGAGCTTGTTGCAGATCTTGGCGGGGGTTGAGGGAGAGCTTTGTTCTTCATTGGGCAGCTCCAGTTTTGATGTCCAGGATCTCCACACACGAAGCATACACCAGCTGGACGTGGAGTAGAGTAGCCAGGGACTCCGCCAGGCGCTCCAGGGTAGTGGTGGTTGTAGCCCCTGGGAGCCGCAGTGGTGAAGTTTGATGGCCTTGGCGCGAAGCTTGCAGGTCTTGGTGGAGCCGGGAGCGACGGTGGGGTGTTAGGAACCCAGACACATCGCTTAGAAGGAGCTGCCATAACTGCAGAGCTTGATGCATCCCTGTTGTGTTTCTTGGACTCCTCGAACATTTGCCTGCTTGCCTCCTCTTGCGGTTGTGTCTGTAGTTCAGAAGGTTGCGGTCTTGCATGCGTGATTGCATACTTGATCGACATTGAGCCCTTACGAACCTTTTACGCTTCTTCTTGTCATCAGATACCTCATCACCACCATAGCGAGATAGGTTCATGAAGTTCCTGATGTAGGTGTTGACGTTATCATTTCCCTGCTTCAGGTTGAGGAAAGCCTCCTTCATCCTTTCCATCACAATCTCTGAGAGAAACTGCTCCTTGAAAGCTGCAGTGAACCTTTCCCAAGTTGGCTGGAACCCAGTGCAGCTTGCCTTCAAGTAGTTTTCCCACCAAAGAGCTGCGTCTCCTTGAGAAGGTGAGTAGCACACTTGACCCACTCTGCTCGAACATCGAGCCTCGAGCAACCTTGAGATCTCATGCGCCAATCATCCGCGTCAAGAGGTCGGTCGGACACATCAAACCGCGAGGGTTGAACTTGAGGAAGCTCTTGATGTCTCCGCTTGGGAGGTGGAGGAAGTGGAGCAAACTCGTTTCTTCGACGCTCTCCTCAAAGCGCTTGGTTCTCTTGCATGGCTGCCAAAGCATTTGCAATGTTTGACATGCCGAGCCCGATTCGGGAGGTATGTCCTCCTCGATCCGTGGGGAGCCATCTGTCATTGATATAAAACTCAAGTCAGTACTATGATGGAGAATGATAATAATCCAAAATAGTACTAAGATGGAATTAACCAAGATTAAAGGATACAATTCTTGAGATGATATTAAAATATCAACAAAGTTCATAGCACCTCAAAGATATTAAGCATATCGCACCACTGAAAAGGAGTGTGGTACACAAATATATCAAAGAAAATTTTCCACAAATTTCGCATTAAAATACCAATAGATGCTAAAATTACTTAACGAATCAAGATTAGTGACTCTACCGATTCAATATACAAAAGCGAATGATATAAGTAGTGGTATGGTCGCGACTCCATCCCGCACTCAAATCATTACTCCGCACATGAACAAGTGGAACACATATCCTAACCCCTTCTTCTCACGACGAAACCTAAAGATTGGTAACTACGGAAACGAACACCCCAAACAAGATAGCATCGGATACAAAGAGGAAGATAGATTGCGTCGGTTTGCATAAGCCTGTCGGTATGGAATGTACCAACAGTTGATAACCAAAGGCAGATAAGATAACAACTTGGATGCAACAGATAGACAAGGGATTACACACACACACAACCTATGGTACTACGGAAACCCAGAACACGTGAATCCTAGTTTGAATTTTGAGAAGAGGATTGAAAACGTTGCACTTCCTTACCAGAAAAGGGTGGGTGGGTGGGTAAGAAGAAAAGTGAAAGCAGTCTTACTCTCGCGTTTTGTTTTTCCCTAATATACATAACTACCAAAATATTTGCTAGACGGACAACGACCGTTTGGCTGAAACCCTGAAGGTCAGGATGGCTCTGATACCAATTGTAACTACCTCGGTGAATTACGCTCCTAGATACAAGCCTGGATGAGTGGTAGTGGTTGAAATAGTACGGTGGGGCCCCAAAAGCCACTCACTGGTAGTCCTTTCAGACGTCCCAACCACTACCCTCTCAACGGGACTGTCTGGTGCGTGTCGGCGAAGGGATCAACTACGTACACAAGTGGGTATGTACGCAAGCCACCATACAAGAGTACATTAGAGCCATACCATCTAGAAAGAAAGGAAATATAACGCCATACCAAGAAGATTCAAATGACCTAGATAGATCTATATTTTAGGATAACTCCTCATACAACACACATCAGAGTATCATGCGGAAGCGGCAAACAAAATCCGAGTACGGATAAGAAGCAAATCGGCATAAGATGCCATGGAAATAAGCACATCCCAACTACAGGTCTCACGGATCCCCGTTCCCGGAATCTCTACACCGAACGATCGTTCCCCACATCTTCGGCTTCTTCCACCCAGTATCCGTCCTGCGGAGGTACCTGTCCATCTGAACCAATAATTTATCGTGTGAGACCCTAAGGGTACTCAGCAAGTCTTAATGCCTCTAAAGGGGACACAACCTGGGGTGACGCAATTGCAGCGAAAAATAAACCCTAGCAGTTCTACAGATAAACGCTAACCATCCGCCTAACCAATGATAGACGGATGTCCGTGAATTAAGTACAACAGTTATAATGGTAATCTCATCAGATCCATCCTCCTCCCTGCTTACCAACAAGGAAGCGGACGAACAACCCCCCATCCGTTGGCAATTTTATTAACCATTCCATGAGTGTTGCACTATTTACTAGTCAAGTTACTTAGTCAGGTTAAGGCGGTACTTTAGTTATGCTTGTCTATGATCAAGAAACTGTGCTCCAAGTCGTCCATATCCGCGGACACGGCTTTCAGAAAGTTTTACCGGCGGGTGCACCAATAGCAACACACGCCGATCAACCTCGGAAAAACCAAATCAAAACCCAACGAGGCTTTCACGGTGAAAAATCACAGAATTCAGAAATATTTCAGGGCCACCTTGAAGTACACCCATAACGGTAAGCAAGCTCGAGACGGACTCAAGGTTTGGGTGGGCCGTGAGCATCGGGAACCCAAAACTGGGCTTGTCGACACCATGGAATCGTGTCCCGATCCTAACAAGACAGGTGCTCCTCGCACAATTTAAATACAGAAGTAGCATGGCATAAGTACATGATAGTAAATAAAACCTCAAACTAGTTTGTGGCCCCAAGAAATAAGACGGAATCAAGCTCTGGCTCAGGGGGGTCCCATATACCTCCCGGATGTGGATAGCGCGATAAATCAAGGAACAGGAATCAAGTACTCGGGGTCTTACGGGACACAAGTGGGCAGGAAAAACCAAATAGCAGATGTTGCTCACCGGTGCCACTTTCTTTAGTTATCCCAGAACTACTCAGGTTAAGTTGTTTAGGTACCTCGTTATCCAACAGACACTCACATACCCTACACATGCTGTTCTACGACTCGCATGGCTCAAACAACTCCTATAGTAATGGCTCATAGGATGGAGGAACAAGCTTGGTGGAGTTTGAAAGTAAAGGCTATGCATACTTGGGATTCAATTTAATGCAATCGCGACTCAATGATGCAAGAATAAGATAGAGGCGATAGGTACTGTATGTATGCAAGCATGAGGAAGTGCTTGCCTGTCAACTCAGTTGAAGCGAGGGACGGATCTGGGTAGTGCTCCTGGTTCTCTTGATATAACCCCGCCAAAGGTCTATCCGAGAAAAACCAAACAAACCAGGCCAACATGAATATAGAGCACAAGCATATGAATAAGATGCGTCAAGCAAACAATCATGCCATGATGAATGATGCACAATTTACATGGTAATAAGGTAGCATGGCATGGTGAGGTGTGGAAAACAAATAGCAACATTTTAGTGGAGTTTTGGTTCACATTTTGTTGTCATAACATTGCTGTACACTATATTTTTACATGATGCATGCTGCAATTGAAGTTATGGATAGCTTAAACAGAAAGGTCTCGTCGAGCTGATCATTTTAGACATATCATTTGCCAAATTTGGAATTATAAAACAAAAGTTATTAATTATTTAAATTCTAGTGGCAATTAGTGTAATTTAAATAAACTTGGAATTTTAATTGTGCAAAAGGCAATATGGATGGAATATTTGGAATCCTCTCATTTTTCTGATATCCAAACATATATTATTTGTCAAATTTGGAATTACAAAGGAAAAGTTATTTAAAAATCTGAATTGAAAATTGAATTTGAAAAATTAGAAAAAGATTTGAGTTTAAAACAGAAACAGGCAATACTTTCTATACTCAGATTAACCTAGCCGCAGACGCTGTCGATTGGGTCACGCTGACTCAAAGCACACGCAAGACGAAAAGTTTTTGTCACCGCTGGTTGAGCTAGCCCTAGAGGATGACAGGTGGGGCAACCGACTTCGCAGGCCCACGCGACAGCGGGCGACCCAGGGGGTGCCACGCGGCGCAGCGAGGGAGCGCGGATTGAGCACCGAGAAGCGGGGGGGCTCTTTTGGAAGTTTGCTCGGCGACTGACTGGTGGGCCAAAACATACCGCGGGTTAAGCGTAAAAACTAGCAGGGGTTACGCGCAAAAAGGCCGCCGTACTGTTGATCTTCCTCTGACGACCGATCGGGCCGTGGCGCGATCGAGGACAGCGCAGTGGGGCTTCAACGCGACCGGCATCGCCAGCAGCGTGACCGCTGGGCTAGCGGGGTTCGCTAGGAGGGTGGACGGGCCTAGGTAGGGTTTGCGGCGCGGGAAGGCAGCTACAGCTCGTCAGTGCCGAGGGTGCACGATTTAATCGCTCAGCGGACCTAGCGCCAGGCGGCGACCATGTCCAGGGGTTAGGAGCTCACCGAGGTGGCGCGTTATGGTCGGATCGGCGGAGGGCGGTAGATCGTCGGTGAAGCAAAGCGACGACCGGCTAGGGTTTTCGCCGGGCGCAGGTTCGTGGCTCGGTCCATCTCCTCCTCGACGGCGTGTATAGGCGTGGTGTAGGGGCTCGTCTTGGTCTCCTCGATCACCTCCCCGACGTGCTTGTCGTCTGGAACGGTGTAGTCGCGAGGGGGCCGAGGGTTGCTGGCGATGGCGTAGCCGGTGGCGATGGAGAAGAGAGGGGGAGAGGAGAGGGCGCCTTCGGGGTGGATCTGGGGTATCTGGGCGAGGCAGAGTGTCGTGGGAATGACCACGGCAGACGCTGCAATCGGCAGCGAGTAGTAGAACGAAATGCAAGGGCGGCCAGCCATCTGCGGTGCGAGATGAGGGCGGAGACTCAGGGTTTTACCTGTGTTCGCTCTCGAGGGTAAAGACCTACTCTGCTAGATTGTATTATGGAAGTGTTTACAATGGGCGAACTCGGCTAGGGCGAGTTGCTTGGGTGTATGAGGGAACGATCTCTACTCACCCCTTAGGGAGGTTTATATAGGCCTACCTCCCTAGGGTTTTCATATCTCAACCGATTCGGTTACAACTTTGTTAATCATTTAACCTGCATCGACCGGGCCTATCTACCCTGGGCCTTCGACCTCCGATCGCTGGTACCTGATGGGTCTTGATCCATTCGCCGCTCTGCAGGCCCACTGCCAACCTTTGGGCGGTCGGAAGCGTCCGAGGATACCCCGAGGCATATCCCCATCAGTAGTCCCGAGGCCGCCGTTGATTAGGCGCGGGTGGCTGCCGGCATGAGTATCGGCTTCAAGTTGGCATCCAGATCGCTTGGGCTCCTGTACAAAGGAAAAAATCCGGCGAACCGAGTCGCGTCCCGGGTGACACGAGCCAACGGGTCGCAACCTCGGCGAGTAACTTAGCGAGCCGAGTGCCAGGAGGCGGACCGTCGGGTGTGGTCAAACTAGCCGTTAAGGTAACTTAACGGTAACTTTCGGCGTAATCATCGCGGTAACGGCCCCCTAATTTGGCGGGCAGCTCTCGCTATATAAGGGAATGGTTGGCCATCGGAAAAGCCAACCGCCCACCATTTCTTCGATCGCACATCTTTCGCCCGCTGATCTCGCGACCGCAATCCTCGACCTCCAAGCAAATCCTCGATGGCCTTTTCCACGAACCTTGGCAGATCCAAGTGCACCATGGCATCGCCTCCTTCGAGGCGGAATCCTCGGGCCGCTGGCGAATCCCAGCCGAGAAACGATCCGAACTCAGCCACAGAGAGTTCATCTGCTTCACTAGTCACCTCGAGCGGGTTTAGGGTTTCCCACTCTCTGTTCTTCGGCCTGCGCTTACCACGGATCCAGCCCTCGATCTGGGTCCCCATAGTATCGAGCAGCTCGCCATCTTTGTGGCGTTCTGCGAGTGCTACTTGGCCCGCCCTATTTTCCCTTGTGGCAAGATCTTCCATGGACGGATCAGCGCGAGGCGGCGACAATGCTAGCTGGCGGCTTAACCTTCGGTGAAATCCAAAGCCTCCTTCTTGACCTTATGCTGCCGGCCAAAGCAGCGAGCGACTGGAAAAAGTCTTGGTTTTACGTGACCGAGGCGACCCCAGAAGATGAGGCGGCGATCCCACGATACTCGGCCGATCGCTCCGAGCCGCGCAATCTCCAAGTCGCCAAGCTACCCGACGACCAGCGGATGGTCGTCGACGAGATGCTCCGACCATTCGCGTGCGAAGAAGAAGGGCTCAGACGGTGAACTGCATAACCGCTGGCTTGGGCGGCGTCGTTCCACTCGCCCAGCCTTGAGCATTATATGTACCAAGACACGGGCGATAAGACTCGGCGAAGCTGCCTCGCCGAGTGGAAGCGGAGGACTACCTCCTGGCGTTGAAGAGGATCACCCAGGCGGCATACACGGATGCGCAGGCCGGGCTCCCTCCATACACCACGAAGCGTCCGGCTCCAACGGTAATAATCTGATCCCATTCGCAGTCGCAGCATATGCAGTCGCGGTAGTTCTAACTTTCTTTCATGTTTAACGCAGTTATTTCAAGTGGTGGAAGGGTGGCTCCCACCCGCCGATGTAGAGTTCGGGTCATCCGCCCAGGACACAAGCGAGTCGCCTCCCGCCGAAGGCAATGAGGACGACGAAGACGAATCCGAAGAAGAGATCGCCCCACTGATCCGAAAGACCCGTGGGCAACGTCAACGCGAGCTCGAGGCGAGCAAGAGCCTCGAGCGTCATGATGATGACGAAGAACTCCCGGAGACCACCTCGCCCGCCAAGCCACTCCCGCAAAGAAGAGAAAGGAGAAAGGCGAGGCCCCCGAGGAGGAGGAAGCCGCCGAGGATGGTCTCACCGCGCTTCGGCGGCTCCGATGCCCATAGCTCGGCCGACGAGGCGGCTCCGGCAACTTGGCTGGATGCGCCATCCATGGAGGCGCCTGGCTTCACTACCTCCGCCCTTGGCCGGTCTCCGGCTAGGAGCGGCTCGGCCGGCGGCCGCCTCGCGAGGAGGTCCCGGCGTGGCGGTCTCGCCGCAAGGAGGCTCCCGGCGCAGCTCCACTTCACGAGGGGCCTCCGTCGAAGGTGTTCCGAGGCACCAACCGCTACCTCAACGTCAAAGAAGCCCTCCGTATCTTGGGCCTGGCGTCTGGACCTGGGGCTTAGTCACCGGGCCTGAGCTGGAGAAACCGGCCGGCCTCCGTGGGCTGCGCTTCATTCCGCTTGCCAAGTAAGTGCACTCGGCCTTCATCTTCCTCTCTTAGTATTTAAATTCTTCGATCGAGTTGTCTCGATACATAGGACCGGAGTGAAGAAGATGGGCCACCCGACGGTGGCCAAGGTGCCCTCCGCTAGCGAGGAGGACCCTTCTCGTAAGAGGAAGGCGGACGAAGTCGCCGCCACACGGAGGGTAGCAAGAAGGCCAAGGGCGACATTGTCGTCGTCTCGATGCGACACAGCTGCGGGCTGGGCCAGCGTGGAAGCGACCGCATCCACGAAGGGGCATCGTTGCCGGAGGAGGCGAGCTCCCTTGGGCGCGGCGTCAATCGCTACCTTCCCCGCTTCATGACCAAGGCGGCCACGGCAGTGCCGCGATCGCGAGCCCTACTCCGAGATCGCGCCGGCCGAGATTGACCAACGTCGCGGACACACCGGCGTTGCTTGCGTCGTGGACGCGCAATCGCACAACATGCTTGGCGCGGCCATCCGTGTACCTCCAGTCCCGAGGATCGGTCGTTGTTTTGCAACGGCCTGATTCTTTTAATTTGATTTGCGCGTTGAAGTCCAGTCCCGAGTGCGCTCGCTAAATTTTAGCGGTGGGCACCTAGGCATTGTTTCAACCGCCAGTCCCCGAGTGCGCACTTGCTAAATTTTAGCGGGTGGGCACTTTAGGAATTTTTCAACCGCCAGTCCCCGAGTGCGCACTCGCTAAATTTTAGCGGGTGGGCACTTAAGAATTTTCATGTGTGCTAACTTTGACGATGTCTGGTCTGCGGTGAGTCGGCAGAGCGATTGGCTGCAAGCGTCTTGAGAAGGAACCGGCTGCTCTCCGAGCGAACAAGGAACTTGGTTGTGGCTGCAGCGGAGGTGGCTCGCCAAGGGCTTGTCCCAGCCGGAGAGCCGGAAGCGATGCGGTTGGGCACCGAACAAAGATCGCCGACCTCGAGCGCGAGCTTAAGGAGGCGAAGAAGAAGCGAAGTTCGGCGAATCGGCGAAGGCTGCCGTTAGGCGGAGGACGATCGAAAGGCGCCCTGCCATCATTGTTGGGCTTCAGAACGACCATACATCGCTTCAAGATTTCATCACGGGGCTCGCCCGCCCTTTGATTGGTGAGTGCGTCTTCCTTGCCTTTGCGATTGTACCGTTTGTGGGTTCCATTGTACTCACAGTTGTCTCCTTCTCGCAGGCCGTATGATTGATAGCCATGAAGAAGCGAGTTCTCTTGATGCGAGGGAGTGCGTGAGCATGCTCGTCGACTCGGCGACATTGGGCGACTTGCATCCGCGCCTACCTTCAAGAGATGTCGCCACGGAGGTTATTCCCAATGACCTCATTGAGGTGGGAGTACTGGAGAAGGCGCCCGGTCGTGGAGTTCATGACGCGTCGGCTTTTCGGCGTGGAGCGCCGACGGCTCGAAGTCCGACTCGCCACTTCAAGATTTCGACGACGTGACGAGTGGTTATCCTTCATCGTCCGCTACCGTGGATCTGTCGAGGTTCTTAAGCTGCAGGAGCGTCCGCCGCCGCACTCGAGCGTGTTTGGGCGATGGGCGACCTTCTTCCGTACCAGAAACGGTCGTCGCCGAACGACGCCGAGCCGCCGCATCGCGACTTCAAGGTCGAGCAGCCCTTCCGCGGCGATGGCGGGCCACCGACGACTTATCCATCGAACCCGTGATCAGATTCGTCCGAAGCGCCGGATGCTGTGCATCATCGCCGGTCGCGAGTAGAGTAGTGTTAACAATTCGCCGAGTAGGCATATTTTGTAATGTAAGACAATGCGATATGCGATTTGAATGGAACGTTGTGTTCGTTTTGCTATTTGTTTGCGTGTTTTGATTGATTTTGGGTGAGTCCTCGAGCGCCTTTTTGCGGGTTTCACCTTAAATATGATGTTTTGTTGTTTATCATGTGTTGTTGGTTGAGTCGACTCGCCGAGCTCGGAGAGCCCGCAAGGCGACTCCCTCGAGTGCTCAGATTTTACCGCTTTCCGCACGCGAACGGTGCTGGGTGGCCGAGTCCCCGGCGTGGTACTTGGTAGTTCGAGGCGCGACTCGAGGGTGGTTGAGAGCTGCCAGCTTGTGTTAGCTGCCCGCCTCGCCCGGTGGGTCACCGCGTGGCGAGTCCCGCACGCCTTCACTTGGCGTTTCGTCCGATCGAGACGAATCGTATCCAGTCCCGAGCGTGGTACTTAGCCGCTCGAGCCCGCCAAGGATGCGGAGGACCAGTGGTCACGGGAAGCGAGGATGATGTCTTGGTTCGTAAAACCAGTCGAGCTAGGCGACTCGATGGGGCTCCGTTGGCGTTTTGGACGATGCAAGACCTGAAATGACTCGGTTTTACATCGACTACTTAGCTGCGTGCGGTCGCTGTACCAAGGGTTGACTTCAGATTTTAGCATGACGCTGTTAATTACGAAAGTGCGAGTGGCACAAGGAATGGAGAGTAGACGAATTTTTGCGTAACCGCTTTTTATTCATAGCGACCGGAGAGTACATGTGGGGTTCTAGGTATAGAACTTTCGAGGAGATTTACATTCCACGGCCTTTTGACGCCGAGTTCACCGCCCCGCGACGCCGACGAGGTAGTAGGCGCCATTGCCGAGCACGCCCGATAGCGAACGGGCCTTCCCATGGGGGAGAGCTTGTGCATGCCCTTCTTGTCCCGGATGAGGCGTAGCACCAAGTCGCCTTCCGAAGGTGCGGGTTCTCACCCGTCGGTGGTAGCGACGAGCCTTGCCGATAGATAGCGGCGCGATCGGGCGAGGTCGCGCTTGCCGAGTTGGTCGAGCCCATCTTGGCGGGCCAGCCTGCTGCGGCCTCCGTATAGTGGACGATCCGCCGAGTCGTGTTCGAGGTTGGCATGACGGCTTCCGCCAGAGACCATGAAGAAGGGGTGAACCCCGACCTGTTGACCGAGGTGCGATTCAGATGACGGAGGGAAGCTTCGACCCAAGACCGGGCGCCGAGTGGTACTTGGAGTCGCGGCTTCAGCCGTGGAGGATGCTTTGGTTGGCTCGTTCCGCTGGCCGTTGATTCGGTGCGATCGACGCGAGGTCGAGCCGGATGTGGTGCTCCTCGCAACTCGCCATTGCTCCCTTGGCGAAGTTTGTGCCGTTATCCGTGATGATGCTGTTGGGGAAGCCGTGGCGTATATGAGCTCGCGAGGAACTTAGTGGCGCTTCTTCCGTCGCATTTCGGACTGGCTTGGCCTCTATCCACTTTGTGAATTTGTCGACGGCGACCAGCGGTGGGTGTAGCCGAGGGGCTTTCTTGAAGGGACCGACCATGTCCATGCCCCACACGGCGAATGGCCGTGATGGGTATTGTTTTGAGCGCCGAACTTGAACGTCGTCTGTTGGCGTATTGCACCCGCATCGCTGGACGATGTCGACAGCCGGCGTGTGGGCCAAGAGAAGCCGTGTCGCATGGCTTTGGCGACCAGGAGCGGCGCGTGGTGGCCGCAATACCGAGTGGATGTCGTAGGATTTTGCGTCCTTCACTGGTTGGACGCAGCGTTGAACACGGTGACGCCGCTTGTGTAGCTCGCCGTCGACGATGGTGTAGGACTTGCATCGCGAACAATCATTCGAGCGCTTGTCTCATCTGCGGGCAGGTTGCGCCCCGTGTAGGCGATGTAGGGCTTGGTCCAGCCGTTCGTTCGGTGACGAAAGCGACCAAGGTTGCCTCGTTGGAGCGGACTCAATGTCGATCTCCTTCGGAGGAGAGACGACGCGTGAAGATGGTGTCGAGGAACACGCCGGGTGGTGCGGATCGTGCACCGATGCGAGAGGGCGCCGGCCTCGCTTTTCCTCCCGTCGATCCATTCGACCGAGTAGCCGGTGAAGTGGCCGCCCACCTTGTCCACCTCTTGGCGATGCCGCCATGGTAGGGGAGACGGTCGCAGGTGCCGGCGACTTGACCCGCAACGAGGTCGGAGTCTCCGAGCATCAAGGCGATTGACGCCATCTCCTTTGCGGCTCGCATGCCGTCAGAGTAGGGCCTCGATTCAGCCATGTTGTTGGTGCAGGCGTGAATTGAGGCGTATGTAGCGGAGCTTGTCGCCTTTGAGAGATCGATTATCCCGCCTCCCGCACGTCCGCTCTTGGACCCGTCAAGCATGTGCTCGATAATGGAGGTATGGCGGCTTCTCTGGGCTGGGCCTCCCGCCGGCGAGGAAGTCGGCCGCTCGGACTTAATGGCCTGCGTGGCTCAGATTAATGTTGTGGACGCCGATCTCGACGGCCCACTTGGCGACCCGCCTGCCGCGATTGCGGATGATGTCTTGTAGTGGAGCGGAGGAGACGACCGTGATGGGTGCTCGAAGTAGTGCGGCAGCGCCACGAGCTCAAGACCGCATATACCAGCTTTTGGTATCAGGTATCATTGCGCGACTCGGTTAAGACCTCGCTGATGTAGTATACCGCCGGATCGGGCGCTTTTCCTTCCTCCGTCGTTCGACGACCATTACAAATACCGACGACGCCGGACGCCGCGACGAAACCAGCATGGGCTCCTTGTCGACGGCGGTGCGAGTAGTGCGCGAGTAGCACCTTTTTGAGGTCGCGAGCATCGTCCGCCTCCTTGTCCCACCGAAGGTGGGATTCTTGCGCATCAGCGGTATAGGGCATCGCCGCCCAGCGGGATGAAGCGATCGAGAGCCGCCACCCGCCAGCTTCGACGCCGCAGCACTCAGTTTCTTGAGCCGAGGCGATCGTGTCGATCTTCGGGTTTGCCTCGATCCTCGCTTGGAGACGACGCACCTAGTAATTGCTCCGGGTACACCAAGGTGCACTTGCTGGGTTGAGCTTTATCTTGTACCTCCGCAGGTTGGCGAAGGTCTCGAGGTCGGCGAGTAGGTCGCCTTGGCGGCGGATTTTACGACCACGCCGTCGATGTAGACGTGGATGTTGCGCCAATTTGGCTCGCTAGGCATTCTTGCATGCACCGTTGGTACGTTGTTCGCGTTCTTGAGGCCGAAGGTCATGGCGGTGTAGCGTAAGGCTCAATGGCGTGATGAACACCGTCTTCTCCTCGTCCTCGACAGCCATTTTGATCTGGTTATACCCAGAGTAGGCGCCGAGGAAACACCGACTCGAGCCCGCGGTGGAGTCGATGATCTGATCGATCCGCGGGAGGACGAATCGCTCCTTTGGGCAAAGCGCTGTTCAGGTTTGTGTAGTCGATACATTCTCCGTGTCCTGCTTTTTCGACCAGGACTGGGTTTGCCACCACTTGAGTATTTGATTGGCGAATGAAGCCGGCAGCGGTAGACGCCGCACTTCCTCGACGGCGTTTCTTCGTTGAATGGCCGAGCGATCGCTGACCGTCGCACTTTGGGGTCGGCGTTTAATTTGTGCTCACGAGCTCCCTAGGGACACCGTGCATGTCGGATGGTTTCCATGCGAAGATGTCCCTGTTCTCACGAGGAACTCGATGAGCGCGCTTCCTATGCCGGGCTCATGCTCGTCCCGATCCACCGTCTGGCCGTCGCCGGGACCAGCTCGACGGCTTGGTGCGTCGTGGCCTCAAATGTTGAGGTGTTTGTGCCCTCTGGAAGGCTTCTTGAGTATTGTGGGGTCGTCGTTGTTGACCCCGGCCAGATTTGGCGAGCTCATCGGCGTGACTAGCTTCCGCCGCGATCACGGGCGTCGGCGAAGTTCGCCTTTGGCCTCGCATTCGCAGCCATGTCGTGGTCGCCATTGATGGTGATAACGCCACGCCCGGAGCTTCATCGCGTACGCAGAGCGGGTGCCGCCATGAATTTGGCGAACGCCGCGCCCGTGACGCAATGGTAAGGGCTGTCGAAGGGCACCAGTCAAGACGATCCGCTCGGTGCGGAAGTTCGCCGAGTGCCAAGGTGACGGTAGCGTGACTTGCCGATCGGGTACGCCTTCCGACCGGGACGATGCCGTGGAACGTGGTGGGTTGTCTCGATCATCGATCGCGGAGCCGCAGTGATCGAATGTGTCGAGGTAGAGGATGTTGATGGAGCTGCCGCCGTCCATCGAGTCTTGGGGATGTCGCCGACCTTGGGCTTGACCACCAGGCGACTCGCCCAGGTACTGGATCGTGGCGAGTGGTCTTGCCGCCTCGGTGATAGGTTGCCCGACCAGTTCAGAACCGGGGACGTCTGTCGCCACCGCTGACGGCGACGGCGCTGGCGATGACCTTCTTCGCCGTGTTGAAGCCGGTGAAGGTGTGGAGCGAGCCGCCACTTTGAATTTTCCGCCATTTTGGGTCGTCGGTGTCCTCCGCCGCTGCGTGCCTTCTCGATCTCCCGAGGGTGTGGCGTCGGCGGTGGTGTGCGTGGCGGGCTTTCCTTCCCGCCGTGAAACGCACATGGTTGGTTAAGGAGGGCGGGATCGAACCTTGGCTTGTTTGTAGTTCCCGCCGCCGTCGTCGTTGCCCTCCGTCGCGCGGTAGCTCTTGGGTCGCGTTGTGCGTGCCAGCATTGGCGACGAAGTCGACTTCCATCGTTGCGGCGCTTGCTGGAGGCGAAAGTGCCGCTGTAGCGTAGGGTTGGCGCCGCCGCTGCCGCCTGCGCGCCGTTGTCCGCCGGACTCGCCGTCGACGCCTTGATTGGGATCTTCCTCGGCGTATCGTTTGGCGATCTCGAGGAGGTCGGGATGTTGTCGAGTGTGCGGCGTGTCGCTTGAGCTTGGCGACTAGGGGCTCAGAGCGCACGAGGTCTTGAAGCAATGGATGGCGGTGTCCGTGGATGCCGACCGCTGTACTGCAGCTCTTGCCATCGTTGGACCCAGCGGGTCGACTCGCTGGGTCCCCGGACGACTGCCAGGTCCTCGATGGTGGTGGCGCGGTGTAGGAGCACTCGGCGTGCGACGGCGTCTCGCATTTCCTCCTGTGAGTCGACATCGCCCCGGGAGCGTGTTGATCCATTGCCCGCACGCCCCTCCATCATCGTGGGAGGTAACAGGCGGCAGTAGGTCGGTGTGACCCGCGATCCCCATTGCCATGAGGTATGTGTCAAGCCGCATCACGGGTCGTCGAGGAGTCGATTTTTCGATCTCCTTGGCGCCTTGAAGTTGGGTGGGTACTTTTCTCGGATCATTGGTCCGAACTTGGGCCCTAGTCGATCGAGCGACCCCATAGGCTCGCCATCGCGCGAGTGGTTAGGTGTCGCAGTCGTCGCCGGGCGGCGCGCCAGTTTCTGGTTGGCGATGATATGAGTGCGGCGTCGATTGGCTCTCCATTGGCGACGAGGTTGGTCGCCGCCCGGGATCGCTTAGGAGAGTGCCGCATCGGCGGTCGTCGTTGAGCTGCAGTGGCTCCGCGGCGGGCAATTGAGGGTGTTTGCCACCGCTGGACGGCCGCTTGAGGCCGCCCGCCCGGAGGAGCGAGTACACTCGCGAGTCGGCTACCGCCGCTGTTCCACGGCCGCGAGTAGGGCCCGACGCATCGATCTGTAAAGCACCGCCGCCGGTCCGGATGTTGTCGGCTCGGCTCGCCACGAGATTGTCCATCGGGTGGAGAACAGTGGAAGGCCGTCGCTGCCAGCCCCGTGAGGAGACGACTATCCGCGCTGGTCCTCAGGAGGTGCGGTTGGGTGGTGGTGGGGCGATCGCCGCTGATCCTGGCGAGGGCGGTTGCTTCCCCGGTGGCGTTTCGCAGATCGCGGCCGCTATGCGAGCCGGGTCGTCGCTGCCGGTTCGTGGCGCCTGAACGGTGGGGTTCAGCGTGACTGATCCGCTGGTGGTAGCGCGACAGTTCTGCTGCCACCTGCCGAGGCGAAATTTTCGCGCCGCCTGCTCTGCATCGCCTCCGCCGCAGTTTTAGGCGGAGTTCCTCACTTCGCCGTGGCGTTAGGAGGATCGGAGTGAGAAAGGGTCCTCCGGCGGATCGGTAGCCATGTAGGCCGCGGGCGTGGCGGCTGGCACCGCCGTGGAGGTCGGCGGAGTTCTCCACCCGAGTCGGAGTCGAAGATCCCGAGGATGGAGGGTCCTCGAAATCTCCGCTGGAGACCTGGCGATGGAGCCCGCGACGCAGCGGTGATGGATCCGGCGAGTGACGCCGGGTCGCCGAAGTCGGCGTCGGTGAGGGTCGCGTCTTCGCGGCTGAATTCGCCACGCTGTCAGGCCGAGCATTTGGAGGCGAGGCGGTGGATCGGCGGATCTGGCTCTCGGAAAGCCGATCACAGGCGGCGACCGCGGATGCGAGCCGAGTCTTCCGAGGTGGTGACGCGTGAAGCCGACGAAGAGGCTGATCGTGCCGACCGCGGGATCATCTTTGGCGTGACGGTCGCGGCCGGACGTAGCTGCTCGGCAAGATCTGGAGCATCTCGCCGATCGCTATCATGCGCGGTGGCGACCGCCTCGCTGATGGGCAGATTGGATCTCGCCGCGTAACACCGCCAGACCGCCAGGCCCCACGGGCGCCAGCCGTGGGAATGACCACGCAGACGCCGCAATCGGCAGCAGTAGTAGAACGAAGGGCAAGGGCGGCCAGCCATCTCATGCGAGATGAGGGCGGAGACTCAGGTTTTACCTGTGTTCGGCCCCGGAGGGTAAAGACCTACTCGCTAGATTGTATTATGGAAGTGTTTACAATGGGCGAACTCGGCGGCTAGGCGGCGAGTTGCTTGGGTGTATGAGGGAACGATCTCTACTCACCCTTAGGAGGTTTATATAGGCCTACCTCCCTAGGGTTTTCATATCTCAACCGATTCGTTACAACTTTGTTAATCATTTAACTCACCGACCGGGCCTATCTACTCGCCTGGGCCTTCGACCTCCAGCCGCTGGTACCTGATGGGTCTTGATCCATTCGCCTGCAGCCCACTCGCCAACCTTTGGGCTATCGGAACGCCCTACGAGGATACCCCAGTAGGCATATCCCCATCACAGAGTGGGTGGATAGGGACGGAGAGGGAGCGGGGTGCCGTGGGGAGTAGATAAGGACGGCAGGAGGGGGGCTTTGCGTGGAGGAGAGGAAGGTGGCCTCGGTACCACCTTTTTCCCTCTCACGTGCTCGGCAAGGGGCCAGGGGTTGCGTGGCGTGGCTGGGGAGGGAGAGAGGCCGGTGGCCCCGGGGAACTCGTGGGCAGGTGGGCAGATCGGAGGAAAAGGGAGAGGGACACGGCCGACTAGTGCTAGGGTTTGTCCTCGATGGGTAGCTAGGTGGGCCAGGGTAGAGGGGGCCAAGCTAGAGTAGGGAGAGAGGGTGGCGAGCTAGGGCAGGGTTTGATGTGGCCAAGCTAGGAAGTAGGGAAGAGGAGGGTTAGTTAGGGTTTTGTTTAGGGTAGGTGTAGTTAGTGTTTTGGTTAGCTAGGATGGGGGTGGCATGGGGTAGATTTTAGGGTTTTAGCTAAGATGGTAAGAAAGAGGTGGGGTTCTCCAATTGATCATGCAAGCTCCACACAAGCCATAACAAGATCAAGGCAAGAAAAAGGAGGAAGAGGGAGAGAGAGATGGTCATGTGATGATGGGGTGTTTCTCTTTGGTCCATGCATGCCCCAACAATGACCAAGCAAGGACCAAGAGAAGAGGTGGGTTTAGGTTTGGGCATGCCACATTAGCACATGTGTGTGCATGGAGCATGGGGATAGGGGTTTAGCTAAAGGGGAGAAGAGAGGTAGATGATTTGATGAAGAAACTACAAGCCCAAAACAAGATTTAAGCAAAGGCAAAGATGATCCACTTAGAATTCAAGTAAAAACCAGATACTAGAAAAGGTGGCACTTGCATGGCCCATGCAGAATAATTAATGCCAAATTTATCCTTGTGAAAACAATAATATTAACATGGCATTATTCATATGCATTCCCAAAAGGTGGGCAAGGCCAAGCAAAGATTATGGGTGGAATCCAACCAACCAACATGAGCTAGAGATAACCCAAATTAAAATGCCAAGCTCATATTAATTGGATGGTGGAATATAAGGTGGTGAAAGAAAAGGTGGTGGAGTCAATAAGAGAGATGCCCTCAACTCAACTTGGGCATATAACAATATATCAAGAGCCAAATACAATATCAAGAGGCAAATACAATTAATCATGCACATGAGGTAAGAACCAAACAAGAAAGGGTTTTATATGATGCTCAAATGCAAGGTGGTATGATGGTATGAGCATGATATGATGATGATGCAACAATTATATGTTGAAGTGGCCCTTTTATTATTATAACATGTAGCATTACAGGGTTAGACAACCGGGATGCTACAACTCTCCCACTAAACAGAATCTCGCCAGATTCTAGGAAGAAGAAGAAGATACAAAAGACAAGGATGGTTGGCACGGAGTTCATCTTCACGCCCCATGTGGCTTCAGCGTAATGGTGTGACCATCGCACCTTGCGTAACTTGATGGACTTGTTGCAGTCCTTCGCTCATGGGTCTCAAGGATTTTGGTGGGGTGTTCTTGATAAGATGATCTTCTTGAGGTCGATTAGCTCATGATCCACGGTCTTGCCGGATCTTTGAAGCACTTCTTGAGCGAGAGATGTGGAAAACATCATGGACTTTGAGTTTTTCCTAAGCTCAAGTGCATAAGCAACTTCTCCTCTTCTACCACGTATCTTGAAAGGACCGATGTATCTAGGAGCCAACTTTCCTTTGATATCGGGTGTGTTCCTCATGTGAGTGACACGAAGGTAGACGAGATCACGTGGGCATACACCATATCTCGGTGCTTCTGTCATAGTTGCTCTTCTGACGACTCTGAGCAATCTTCAGGTTCTCCAGAATGATATGCACCTTCTCCCTCGCTTGGGTTAAAATGTCAGGGCCAAACCAGATTCTTTCTCCTGCACCTGACCAACCAATTGGAGTTCTGCACTTGCGACCATAGAGAGCCTCGAATGGTGCCATCTTCAGACTCTTCTGGAAGCTGTTGTTGTAGGAGAATTCAGCATATGGAAGGCATTCCTCCCACTTCATGCCAAACGAGATGACGCAAGCTCTAAGCATGTCCTCCAGAATCTGATTGATCCTCTCCACTTGTCCTTGAGACTGAGGGTGGTAAAGGCTGAAGTTCAACTTTGTTCCCAAAGCTTTTGGAAACTCTCCAGAACTTTGAGGTGAAGATGCTCCCACGGTGAACTGATTTCAAGTGGAACCCCATACAAAGAGACAATCCTGTTGATATAGAGCTCACCAATCAATTCCGTAAATTGTTTCTTTGATCGGAAGAAATGAGCCACTTTAGAAAGCTCATCGATGACAACAAAAATTGCATTGTTGCCCTTCTGCGACCTTGGAAAGCCAAAGTGATGAAGTCCATCTCTACTTTCTCCCATTTCCATTCCGGAGGTTTCAATGGCTGTAGAAGACCAAATGGTTTCGATGGACAGCCTTCACTCTGCGATGCACATCACATTCGAGACGTACTTAGCACAATACCGCTTCAACCTGTGCCACCAGTATTGTGTTTTCAGGTCCATGTACATCTTTGTGCTGCCAGGATGGATAGAAAGAACCGAATCATGTGCCTCCTTGAGAACTTGGTCTCTCAGACCCGGGTAGTTTGGAACAAACATCCGGTGTTCAAAGAAGAGCGTGCCTTGATCATCAACATGGAAGGACTCGTACTTCGGAAGGTCAAGCTTAGCGATGAGCTTTTTGGTGTGCGGATCACCAAGCTGACGAGAGCGAATTTGTTCTTCCAATAGAGGAGTAGCCAGAAGGTTCATGAGATGCCCTTGTTCCACAATTTCCAGGTTCAGCTGACGGAATTCCTCGCACAAGAGAGGTTGTTGCTCTTCTACCATGAGGTTGTTGACATAAGCTTTACGGCTAAGCGCATCTGCCATTACATTTGCTTTGCCTGGAGTGTAGTTGATGGTCACATCAAAGTCATTGATTGCTTCGATCCATCTCCTCTGCCGAAGGTTGAGATCAGGCTGAGTGAAGATATACTTCAAACTCTTGTGGTCCGAGAAGATCTCACAACGGTTACCAAGCAAGTAGTGCCTCCATAGCTTCAAAGCAAAGACAATCGCTAGCTCGAGGTCATGTGTGGGATAGTTGATCTCATGCCTTCAATCGAGAAGCATAAGCAACCACTGTTTCTCTTGCATAAGGACCGCACCCAATCCTTGCAAAGAGGCATCGCAGAATATCTGGAAAGGCTTAGATTTATCCGTAGGAACCAAGACTGGTGTGGAAGTGATCGTTTCTTTGAGTGTCTCAAAACTTTCTTGACATGCAGGACTCACCAGGTACTTCTTGCCTCTCTTGCGGAGATCGGTAAGAGGCTTTGCTATCTTGAGAAGTTCTGCACAAAGCGACGGCAATAGCTAGCTGCCGAGAAAACTCCGCACTTCCTTGACATTAGCGGGAGGAAGCCATTCAACTATTGTCTTCACGGTTTCCGTTGATCGCAATGCCCTTGGCGAGATAACATGACCCAAGTATGTTACTTGGTGCACCAAAACTCACACTTAGAGAACTTTGCATACAAGCGGTTCTCACGAAGCTTGTTCAGACACACCGCAGTGTTCTTCATGCTCCTCCTTAGACTTGGAATAAACCAGAATATCATCCAGATATACC
Organism: Avena longiglumis; assembly: GCA_030063025.1. Classification (NCBI taxonomy): domain Eukaryota; kingdom Viridiplantae; phylum Streptophyta; class Magnoliopsida; order Poales; family Poaceae; genus Avena; species Avena longiglumis. The sequence goes on along the minus strand of CP125975.1, from coordinate 461,603,800 downwards.
ACCACAAACTTGTCCAGTACTCCATGAAAACGGAGTTCATCACCTCGAGAAGGTAGCAAAGCGTTGGTGAGGAAAAGACATGACCGTGTACTCATACAAGGCCATAGCGGGTGGTGAAAGCTGTTTTGGGCACATCTTCTTTGCGAATTTTGATTTGGTGATAACCACTTCTCAAATCCAGCTTAGAGAACACCACAGCTCTCGCTAGTGATCAAATAGATCATTTATCCGAGGAGAGGATATTTGTTCTTGATGGTTTTAGCATTGAGAGCCCGGTAGTCAACACATAGCCTATCGGTTCATCACGCTTCTTCACAAAGATTGTTGGACTACCCCAAGAAGAAGTGCTATGCTGAATGAAACCCAACTTCTCTTGTTCATCAAGTTGTCGTTTGAGTTCAGCCAACTCATAATGACCCATTTTATATGGCCGCTTAGAGATAGGAGCCGCCCGTTCAAGCTCAATCACGAATTCAACCGCGATCCGGAGGCATACCAGCAACTCTTCAGAAAGACATCCGAAACTCACGGACCATCGGTACACTCAATAGCTTCCATAGCATCATCATTGAGCCGCCAAGGAATAGAGCCGACAAAGCAGGAGTCAGACTTGGAGAAAAGACTATATGGCCTTCAGGGATCTTCAGAGACACTGAGCGTTCAGCACAATCAATCACAGCTGCATTTGCTGTCAACCAATCCATGCCCAAGATGACATCAATGTCAGAGTTGCCCAGAACAATCAAAGAAGCCAAGAATGAAGAACCACCAATCTCAACTTGGTTGCCATGGCTGATATGAACAGCCCTCATGTTTGCTCCAGGAGAAAGAACCATTAACCGCTTAGAGAGAGGAACCATGACTAACTCATTTTCTTCTGCAAACTTGTGTGACACAAAGGAATGCGATGCACCAGAATCAAAGAGAACTCGTGCAGGGACTGAGTTAACGGAAAGCATACCCATCACAACTCCAGGTGCGAGCTCAGCTTGAGAGGCGTTGACGCAGTTGGCACGAACAACCGCAGACCCGGGCTTGGTGTTGATGTTGAGAGCCCGAGGCGGTGGTGCACGAACCGAAGGAGAGCTTGTTGCAGATCTTGGCGGGGGTTGAGGGAGAGCTTTGTTCTTCATTGGGCAGCTCCAGTTTTGATGTCCAGGATCTCCACACACGGGCATACCACCGGACGTGGGAGAGTAGCTGTGACTCGCCAGCGCCCAGTAGTGGTGGTTGTAGCCCCGGAGCCGCAGTGGTGAAGTTTGATGGCCTTGGCGCCAAGCTTCGTCTTGGTGGAGCCGGGAGCGACGGTGGGGTGTTAGGAACCCGACACGCCGCTTAGAAGGAGCTGCCATAATCGCAGAGCTTGATGCATCCTGTTGTGTTTCTTGGACTCCTCGAACATTTGCCCGCTTGCCTCCTCTTGCGGTGTTGTGTCTTTGTAGTTCCAGGAAGGTTGCCGGTCTTGCATGCGTGATTGCATACTTGTTCGACGCATTGAGCCCTTGCCTGAACCTTTTCTGCTTCTTCTTGTCATCAGATACCTCATCACCACCATAGCGAGATAGGTTCATGAAGTTCCTGATGTAGGTGTTGACGTTATCATTTCCCTGCTTCAGGTTGAGGAAAGCCTCCTTCATCCTTTCCATCACAATCTCTGAGAGAAACTGCTCCTTGAAAGCTGCAGTGAACCTTTCCCAAGTTGGCTGGAACCCAGTGCAGCTTGCCTTCAAGTAGTTTTCCCACCAAAGAGCTGCGTCTCCCTTGAGAAGGTGAGTAGCACACTTGACCCACTGCTCGAACATCGCCAGCCTCGAGCAACCTTCAGATCTCGCAGCCCAATCATCCGCGTAAGAGGTCGGCCGACACATCAAACCGACGAGGGTTGAACTTGAGGAAGCTCTTGATGTCTCCGCTTGGGAGGTGGAGGAAGTGGAGCAAACTCGCTTCTTCGCCTCTCCTCAAAGCGCTGGTTCTCTTGCATGGCTGCCAAAGCATTTGCAATGTTGACAAGATCGAGCCCGGGCCCGAGGTATGTCCTCCTCGGTCCCAGTGGGGAGCCATCCGTCATTGATATAAACTCAAGTCAAGACTATGATGGAGAATGATAATAATCCAAAATAGTACTAAGATGGAATTAACCAAGATTAAAGGATACAATTTATCGAGATGATATTAAAATATCAACAAAGTTCATAGCACCTCAAAGATATTAAGCATATCGCACACGACTGAAAAGGAGTGTGGTACACAAATATATCAAAGAAAAATTTTCCACAAATTTCGGCATTAAAATACCAATAGATGCGCAAAATTACTTAACGAATCAAGATTAGTGACTCTACCGATTCAATATACAAAAGCGAATGATATAAGTAGTGGTATGGTCGCGACTCCATCCCGCACTCAAATCATTACTCCGCACATGAACAAGTGGAACACATATCCTAACCCCTTCTTCTCACGACAAAACCTAAAGATTGGTAACTACGGAAACGAACACCCCAAACAAGATAGCATCGGATACAAAGAGGAAGATAGATTGCGTCGGTTTGCATAAGCCTGTCGGTATGGAATGTACCAACAGTTGATAACCAAAGGCAGATAAGATAACAACTTGGATGCAACAGATAGACAAGGGATTACACACACACACACAACCTATGGTACTACGGAAACCCAGAACACGTGAATCCTAGTTTGAATTTTGAGAAGAGGATTGAAAACGTTGCACTTCCTTACCAGAAAAGGGTGGGTGGGTGGGTAAGAAGAAAAGTGAAAGCAGTCCTACTCTCGCGTTTTGTTTTTCCCTAATATACATAACTACCAAAATATTTGCTAGACTGACAACGACGCTTTGAACCCTGAAGGTCGGGATGGCTCTGATACCAATTGTAACTACCTCGGTGAATTACGCTCCTAGATACAAGCCTGGATGAGTGGTAGTGGTTGAAATAGTACGGTGGGGCCCCAAAAGCCACTCACTGGTAGTCCTTTCAGACGTCCCAACCACTACCCTCTCAACGGGACCTGTACGGGCGGCGTAATCGGCAGGCGAAGGGATCAACTACGTACACAAGTGGGTATGTACGCAAGCCACCATACAAGAGTACATCAGAGCCATACCATCTAGAAAGAAAGGAAATATAGCAACGCCATACGGCAAGATTCAAATGACCTAGATAGATCTATATTTTAGGATAACTCCTCATACAACACACATCAGAGTATCATGCGGAAGCGGCAAACAAAATCCGAGTACGGATAAGAAGCAAATCGGCATAAGATGCCATGGAAATAAGCACATCCCAACTACAGGTCTCACGGATCCCCGTTCCCGGAATCTCTACACCGAACGATCGTTCCCCACATCTTCGGCTTCTTCCACCCAAAGATCCGTCTCCGGAGGTACCATCCATCCGAACCAATAATTTATCGTGTGAGACCCTAAGGGTACTCAAGAAGTCTTAATGCCTCTAAAGGGGACACAACCTGGGTGACGAATTGCAGCGAAAAATAAACCCTAGCAGTTCTACAGATAGCGCTAACCATCCGCCTAACCAATGATAGACGGATGTCCGTGAATTAAGTACAACAGTTATAATGGTAATCTCATCCGATCCATCCTCCTCGCTACCAACAAGGAAGCGGATTTAACAACCCCCATCCGTTGGCAATTGGATTAACCATTCCATGAGTGTTGCAGTATTTACTAGTCAAGGTACTTAGTCAGGTTAAGGCGGTACTTTAGTTATGCTGGGCTATGATCGAGAAACTGTGGTCCAAGTCGCCCATATCCGCGACACGGCTTCGAAAGTTTTACCCGCCGGGTGCACCAATAGCAACACACGCCGATCAACCTCGAAAACCAAATCAAAACCCAACGAGGCTTTCACGACGAACAATCACAATTCAGAAATATTTCAGGGCCACCCTTGAAGTACACCAACGCGTAAGCAAGCTCCGAGACGGACTCAAGGTTTGGGTGGGACGGTCATGAACGATCGGGAACCCAAAAGCTGGCTTGTCGACACCGCGGAATCGTGTCCCGATCCTAACAAGACAAAGGTGCTCCTCACAATTTAAATACGAAAGTAGCATGGCATAAGTACAGGATAGTAAATAAAACCTCAAACTAGTTTGTGGCCCCAAGAAATAAGACGGAATCAAGCTCGCTCGGGGGTCCCATATACCTCCCGGATGTGGATAGCGATAAATCAAGGAACAGGAATCAAGTACTGGGTCTTACGGGACACAAGTGGGCGTGAAAAACCAAATAGCAGATGTTGCTCACGGTGCCACTTTCTTTAGTTATCCCGAACTACTCGGGTTAAGTTGTTTAGGTACCTCGTTATCCAATGACACTCACATACCCTACACATGCTGTTCTACGACTCGCATGGCTCAAACAACTCCTATAGTAATGGCTCATAGGATGGAGGAACAAGCTTGGTGGAGTTTGAAAGTAAAGGCTATGCATACTTGGGATTCAATTTAATGCAATCGTGACTCAATGATGCAAGAATAAGATAGAGGCGATAGGTACTGTATGTATGCAAGCATGAGGAAGTGCTTGCCTGTCAACTCAGTTGAAGCGAGGGACGGATCTGGGTAGTGCTCCTGGTTCTCTTGATATAACCCCCGCCGTGTCTATCCGAGAAAAACCAAACAAACCAGGCCAACATGAATATAGAGCACAAGCATATGAATAAGATGCGTCAAGCAAACAATCATGCCATGATGAATGATGCACAATTTACATGGTAATAAGGTAGCATGGCATGGTGAGGTGTGGAAAACAAATAGCAACATTTTAGTGGAGTTTTGGTTCACATTTTGTTGTCATAACATTGCTGTACACTATATTTTTACATGATGCATGCTGCAATTGAAGTTATGGATAGCTTAAACAGAAAGGTCTCGTCGAGCTGATCATTTTAGACATATCATTTGCCAAATTTGGAATTATAAAACAAAAGTTATTAATTATTTAAATTCTAGTGGCAATTAGTGTAATTTAAATAAACTTGGAATTTTAATTGTGCAAAAGGCAATATGGATGGAATATTTGGAATCCTCTCATTTTTCTGATATCCAAACATATATTATTTGTCAAATTTGGAATTACAAAGGAAAAGTTATTTAAAAATCTGAATTGAAAATTGAATTTGAAAAATTAGAAAAAGATTTGAGTTTAAAACAGAAACAGGCAATACTTTCTATACTCAGATTAACCTAGCCGCAGACGCTGTCAGTTGGGGTCACGCGCTGACTCAGCACACACGCGCACGGAAAAGTTTTTGTCACCGCTGGTTGAGTTAGCCCTAGAGGATGACAAGTGGGGCAACCGACTTCACAGGCACGCCGACGTGGCGACCTGTGGTGCCACGCGCGCAAATGGGAGCGCGGATTGAGCACCGAGAAGCGGGGGGCTCTTTTGGAAGTTTGCTCGGCGACTGACTGGTGGGCCAAAACGTACCGCGGGTTAAGCGTAAAAACTAGCAGGGGGTTACGCGCAAAAAGGCCGCCGTACTGTTGATCTTCCTCTGACGATCGATCGGGCGTCGCGATCGAGGACAATAGCGGTGGGCTTCGACAGCGACCTGGCACGCGCAGCAGCGTGACCGCTGGGCTAGCGGGTTGCTGCTAGGAGGTGGGCGGCCTAGGTAGGGTTTGTGGCGGCGCGGTAGCAGCTCGTCGGTGCACCGAGGGTGCACGACGAATCGTTCGGCGGACCTAGCGCGGAAGCGAGCGGGCGACCCTGTCCAGGGGTTAGGAGCTCACCGAGGTGGCGTTGCGTGGTCGATCGGCGAGGGCGGTAGATCGTCGGTGAAGCGGTGACGGCGGCTAGGGTTTTCTCGGCGGCGGAGTTCTGGTGGCTCCGGTCCATCTCCTCCTCGACGGCGTGTATAGGCGTGGTGTAGGGGCTCGTCTTGGTCTCCTCGATCACCTCCCCGACGTGCTTGTCGTCTGGAACGGTGTAGTCGCGAGGGGGCCGAGGGTTGCCGGCGATGGCGTAGCCGGTGGCGATGGAGAAGAGAGGGGGAGAGGAGAGGGCGCCTTCGGGGTGGATCTGGGGTATCTGGGCGAGGCAGAGTGGGTGGATAGGGACGGAGAGGGAGCGGGGTGCCGTGGGGAGTAGATAAGGACGGCAGGAGGGGGGCTTTGCGTGGAGGAGAGGAAGGTGGCCTCGGTACCACCTTTTTCCCTCTCACGTGCTCGGCAAGGGGCCAGGGGGGTTGCGTGGCAGAGGCAGGGGAGGTGGCAGGTGTCCCGGGGGAACTCGTGGGCAGGTGGGCAGAGATCAGAGGGAAAAGGGAGAGGGACACGGCCGGCTAGTGCTAGGGTTTGTCCTCGATGGGTAGCTAGGTGGGCCAGGGTAGAGGGGGCCAAGCTAGAGTAGGGGAGAGGGTGAGCTAGGGCAGGGTTTGGTGTGGCCAAGCTAGGAAGTAGGGAATAGGAGGGTTAGTTAGGGTTTTGTTTAGGGTAGGTGTAGTTAGTGTTTTGGTTAGCTAGGATGGGGGTGGCATGGGGTAGATTTTAGGGTTTTAGCTAAGATGGTAAGAAAGAGGTGGGGTTCTCCAATTGATCATGCAAGCTCCACACAAGCCATAACAAGATCAAGGCAAGAAAAAGGAGGAAGAGGGAGAGAGAGATGGTCATGTGATGATGGGGTGTTTCTCTTTGGTCCATGCATGCCCCAACAATGACCAAGCAAGGACCAAGAGAAGAGGTGGGTTTAGGTTTGGGCATGCCACATTAGCACATGTGTGTGCATGGAGCATGGGGATAGGGGTTTAGCTAAAGGGGAGAAGAGAGGTAGATGATTTGATGAAGAAACTACAAGCCCAAAACAAGATTTAAGCAAAGGCAAAGATGATCCACTTAGAATTCAAGTAAAAACCAGATACTAGAAAAGGTGGCACTTGCATGGCCCAGAATAATTAATGCCAAATTTATCCTTGTGAAAACAATAATATTAACATGGCATTATTCATATGCATTCCCAAAAGGTGGGCAAGGCCAAGCAAAGATTATGGGTGGAATCCAACCAACCAACATGAGCTAGAGATAACCCAAATTAAAATGCCAAGCTCATATTAATTGGATGGTGGAATATAAGGTGGTGAAAGAAAAGGTGGTGGAGTCAATAAGAGAGATGCCCTCAACTCAACTTGGGCATATAACAATATATCAAGAGCCAAATACAATATCAAGAGGCAAATACAATTAATCATGCACATGAGGTAAGAACCAAACAAGAAAGGGTTTTATATGATGCTCAAATGCAAGGTGGTATGATGGTATGAGCATGATATGATGATGATGCAACAATTATATGTTGGAAGTGGCCCTTTTTATTATTATAACATGTAGCATTATAGGGGTTAGACAACTGGGATGCTACAGACGCCGAAGAGAAAGTCAAATTGGTTAAGGACAGATTAAAGATAGCACAGTCTCGACAGAAAAGCTACGCGGATTCTAAGCGTAGAGAAGTCACCTACAAAGTTGGGGATAAAGCTTATCTCAGGGTATCACCACTCCGTGGAGTAAAAAGATTTGGAGTCAAAGGAAAGTTGGCACCAAGATATGTTGGGCCATTCAAGATTCTAAGTCTCAAAGGAGAAGTTGCATATGAAGTTGAATTGCTAGAATCTCTATCAGCAGTCCATAACGTATTTCATGTGAGTCAGCTTAAGAAATGTCACCCAGAAATGGAAGAGTCCTCTTTGAAGGATACCATACCTTTGGAAGAGGTTCAACTAGAAAGTGATCTCACTTATGAAGAAAAGCCTGTCAAGATTTTAGAGACCGCAGAAAGAGTCACCAGGACCAAGACTATCAAATTTTGTAAAGTACAATGGAACCATCACTCCGAAGAGGAAGCAACATGGGAAAGAGAAGATGATCTTCGGAAAGACCACCCTCAACTATTTGCTAGCCAATCCGAATCTCGAGGGCGAGATTCATCTTAAGGGGGTTAGATTTGTAACATCCCAAAAATCATAGTTTCAAAATTCATTCATATCATCTTTGCATCATTCATCCATTTAGGGTTTTCTTAAAAATCATTTAGAAACAGAAGTTGGAGCTATGATTTCACGTGGACAATTTATCCCAAATGACCATCACCCTTTGAAATTTGAAAGTTTAAATACTTGTTTGCTTGCCTCCATTGATGGAAAGATTAGGTGAAACTTTTAAACCCAAGTTTTCAAATTTAGAAATGGATTCAAAGTCCTTTTTCAAATATTTGCAAACTAGAGCAAATCTTTGTTTACTTTGAAACCCAAGCTTGACCAAGCTTTGCCAAGTAACCTTAGTTAAAAATGACTTTATGAAACCACAAAACCCTACAAAATTCCCAAAACAGTTTAGATTCAAAAGGATTTGAATTCATATCAAAATCATTCCGTAATAGAAATAGAAAAGAAAAGACTTAAACAAAGGAAAGGAAAGGCCACATGGCCAGAATCTGCCCAAAAGCCAATCAAGCCAACAAGCCCACCCGGGATCTTCTTTTCTTCTCACACGCGCGAGCACACGCAAACAGACGCTGACAACCTGACCCCACCAACACTTTGCGCGTTTCGCTGACAAGCGGGACCAGACCACGTCGTCCTCGTCTTTCCCAGACTGCGCCTGCGACCACGTCGTTGCGGCAGTGATGGCCGGTAATGGCGCGGAGTAAATGGGCAATAATCCTCGAGCGTTTCTTGTCGATTCCCCGGCTATAAGACCCTCTCGCTTGCGATCTTTTTCCCCCAAACACCTCGCTCACTCCGCCACCAGGCTGCCCTCAATCCTCCGCGAATCGCCGCTGACAGAGCCCTCTCCGGCGAGCGATTCAGGTGAGCCTCGCGTTCCCCTCTGCCTATCGTTCTTGCTGCTTGACTCAGTGCATCTTTGCGCATCTCCTGACCTCACTAGTCCGCCTTGTACTGCCCCAGGTCGCCGGCTCCACTCGACACCGCGAGCACTGACGGCGACATCAACTCCGACGAGTTTTCCCGGTAGGTACAGACCACCCCTCGCCTTTCCGTTCATGCACACAACTTTCCCTTGACCCTGTGAACCTAATCGTGTCGCTCTTTTGCCTTGAGGTGGTTCACAGCGACGTCCACGACGACCATCTGACGCACCCGACGCCGCCACGAACTCCGGTGAGCAATCACAGCCGTGCCCGAGCGCCCCCTGACCAACCACGAGTACGTCGAGCCTCGCCAAGATCTCCTGAGCACGGTGAGCTACTCCTCGTTCTCCCTTACCCCCTGTAGCGCCGCCTCCGTCAACGACTGATAGTTCCGCCGCCGGTAGCCGCCGCTCCGCCGCCAGATCCTAGTCAGTACAATAGCAGCCGTCGGATCTTTATCGTAGCGCTAGGATAGAATCACTTACTCTGAAGCGGTACGCGATCTGAGCCGCCTGATTTCATTTAAATCCTACGGCTGTGGATCTCGATCCGATGCGAAGCGGTACGGGCGAATGAAAACACGACGCGTGGCAAGGTTTAGATTAAAAACAGAATTTAAAACCTGATTTAGATTCAAACTTCAAATGCTCATAACTTTCAAATGCCACGTTAGATTTTTGCAAACTTTATACCGTTGGATTCAGTGAAACAAGGCCTTTCTGAATATCCAATTTGTTTAGCATATAGTAACAGTTAAAAATGATTTTATTTGTGGAACAAGTTTAGGGCTATTTTAGATATAGATTTATTCTTGTAAATTATATGGGAGCCAAATAAGTTTAGTTAGCAATCTTGTGGCATGGTAAGTTTCTGTGGGCAAGAACCTACTTGTAGAATTTTCAAAAAAAAATCAACACTTGGTAAATCCTTGCATGCATGCATTCATATTATTTTTGATTGTATTTAAATTGTGTGTAATTGTATGTTTAATTTCTTGTGTAGATTTTGCTAATGATTGTGATTGTGAAGAGTGCTACTCTCCACACTACCAAGGCAAGTGATATTTTCATAATATTCCTATCCTAAGTTTTGTACTAGCATTAGCTATTTTTGTTAAAGTATTGCATGATATTTTGCTTAGTGCTAAGATGGGAAATCCTAAGTAGAGTGAAATAGTAGAATTGCTAGGGAAAATTCTCCTAAGTTAAGTTACCATACTTTGCTTAGCCTAGCTTATAGTAAACAAGGGTGGTGAACATCTATATAGTTTATGATAAAAATATTCTAAGTCAAGAGACTTATGTTTTCTTAATAAAACAAGTAAGACAAATGAACCTCCTGGGTGGAATGGGAAGATTGGGTTATGTTGAGTGGTTACACAAGGCCATGGACTTGGGTTGTGTATCTCACTTGTGGTATGCCACCCAGGCACAAAAGGATTTGGAGACCAAGTGTTGAGAAAGCTTACAGTGCAACCACTTGGCAAAATGGGCTCTGCCATGATCATATGTGTTGCTAGAACTTAGTCATTTGGACAGTTGGTGGTAGATGTGATGATAGGATGGAACGCGTCCATTTGACTAAGGAAAGGCTTCTGAAAGGTCCTGTCTTGGGAAACCAAGTCTGGTGGGGAAAGTGCACAACCTCTGCAGATGGAAAACCTAAGTACTTAGCCTTGTCCAAGGAAATGGACATTTTTGAGCATCAAGATATGGAAGCCACAAGAATCTCATCACTCCAACTTCTAAGTAAAAATTTGTGGGTGAACAAGGGTGAAGGACCCCAATGTCTATTGGTGGTTTCCTTGGGAATGTTTTTGACAAAGAAAAAACTTAGTGATTTCAACTAATAGGAAAAACTTATTTTTAAGCAAAGCAAGCCAAGATACACTAGCCAAAAAGCATATAGTATTGTAGTCCACTTAAAATATACTAAGGTATCACTTGCCAATACTATTCCAAAGTATTGACCCTCTGTGGCTGTAACTTGTGATGTTGCAGGTTACTCCGATGATGATTAGGAGTCATGAGTCTACACTCAACATGCTTGCCTGTGGCACATGAAGATGAAGACTTGTGTTTATTTACTTATTCCTTAAAACTCTTGTATTAGGCCTATGGCCCTGAGTTGTAAAAGACTATGTTTTATCTCTGGAATGAATGTAATAAACGACCTTTGTATCTATGTACTTCATCTTAAACTGTGGATGCTAGCATTGATCCAGGGACTAGCATTGCAATCACAGGGATCCTATCCTTTTATAAAGGAGGGGTCTAACATTGCCTCGCCCTCCACAGACCCAGGTGCGACTTCGGCCGAAGCCCGAGGCTGCTGAGGAGCATCAGTTTGAGAAGTGGAATGCCCAGTACCTTTGGAGGAGGATCGCGCGTCGCCGTTGCCATCCGAGCTCGAACTGGAATCACCAGAAGAAGCCGAGTCATCTTCATCTTCCCCTTGTTCAGCTGAGTTGTTATCCTATGCATCCTCGACTACGACCTCGTCGTCCGGGTTCGGAAGGAAACTCGGACCTTCATTCCAGGTATGCACGTCGGCATACTCAACGAGTTGGAAGGCGCGAGCTTGCCTAAGAGCGAAAAAGGTGGGGTCCTCAACCCAACGGGAACCAGTGCGCAAATTTCTCAAGATATCAAGAGAAATATCCTCATACCATGACATAATAACAGTGAGAGCCATATCAGCGCCAGCTCGTCCGGCTGATTCCCTCCAAAGACTTAGTTGCCTCTCGGACGCCATTAATCTTTTCACCAGCAATTGGACCTCATTGATATCAGGAGTCCCAGAGGTATTAGGCCAGAGAACATGGTATGCTCGGATAGCACCGCACCAAATCCCCCCATAATCTTCATCGGACCAATCGCTACGGCAAAGAACCAGAAATCTTCCATCGAGTACTCTGAGTCCGCGTGAACAGGGACACCTCGGCGCACACGAGCAGCAAGAACCGCTTTAGAGCTCACGGGCTTAGCTTCTGGAAAATGATCTGCGCAAAATACGAATGCGTCAGGGAGCAGCAGGAAAAAAAGAAAAAGATAATCCGGCTGTGCTAAGAAGCTTACGATGAATATAACTCATCATTATCTGAAGATCTTTAGCCCAGTCAATCTTGCTCTTCTCAAAGCGAGCGATCTCCTCGCTCATTCCCCGAGTTTTCAGTTCAGCAGCCTCGAGGAGCTCTTTATTTTTCTGCAATTGCAGAGCTAGCTGATTTTTCTCTTCGGAGAACTCCTGGTCGACATTTTCTAGTTCGGACTTCTGAGAGAGCTTAAGGCCTTCCACCTCGGCACGAAGGCGAGCTATTTCATCGTCCTTATCCTTTAGTTGCGCCGAATGAGTAGCGCTTTGTTCTAAAAAATGCAGCATCACATCAGGCATGGGCATGCAATCTTGGTGAGATGCTGCAAAGGTTTGTAACTCGGCTTTACCAAAGCCAAACGAGATAAAAGAAACTTAGCGCACATCTTAAAAAGGGAAAGGTGTAAGGTAAAAGGGAAACTAACCTTCCAAGCTCTTGACTTTCTTCTCAAGACGGATGTTGAGATTATTGATGTTACCTGTTAACCAACAAAGTGAGCCGACATCTCGCATACAAAACAATAGGAATGTCGGAGATGACGAAGAGAATTGTCGACTTACCAGCTTTTTTCACCACAAGAATAACTTTCTCATATTTTTCTTCCAGTTTTCTGTGCGAAAAAGCAATCTTTGAAATTCAGCAGTCCGCCGGTCATGTGAAATCTGAGCAATAGAGCAAACGATGAGTGGATATTCAAAGCCAGAACAGATCCGAGTCAAGCAAAATTTAACCCGGATCTAGGTGGCTGGGTATTAAAAGCCAGAACAGATCCGAGTCAAGTAAAACTTAACCCGGATCTAGGTGGCTGGGTATTAAAAGCCAGAACAGATCCGAGTCAATTAAAACTTAACCCGGATCTAGGTGGCTGGATATTGAAAGCCAGAACAGATCCGAGTCATGAAAACTTTAACCCAGACCTAAGTCGCTGGATATTCAAAGCCAAAACAGATCCGAGTCAAGCAAAACTTAACCCGGATCTAGGTGGCTGGATATTTAGAGCCAAAATAGATCCAAGTCAAGCTAAACTTAACCCGGATCTAGGAGGCTAGATATTCAAAGATCAGCTAGACAAAAATCAAGCAAAGTTTAAGGCAGATCTAGTCGGATATAGGTTCGAACCCTAAAGGTAAATCGAACTAAGTAGAGCATCATAAAACTTCGAAGGGAATAACAAGTTATTCGCTCGCAAGTTTCGGGGACTAGAGTATATATAGTAGCATCTGGAGAATTAATCAAAACTCCGTAAAACAAAAATTACCTCATTCATCATGTTACTATCAAGGACGATCTTGGCGGCTTGATCCAAGCGGCTGCTAATGTTGGAAAGCTGGAACGGCTGACTGCTGGGATTACCCTCAAATTGATCGGCAGCATTCCAGTTATTGGCATACTCCACCAGAGAGCCGAGGATGTTCCCACTTGCCGTCCGAGTTAGGACTTTACCCCGGACGTGCTGCGTAACCACCGCGGCCGCAGGGATTTTTTGAAGAGCAAGCTAGGTACCGGCGGCCGGAGTAACGGAGGTTTTGGTGGAGGCAGCTCCTTTGCGCACCACATCGGCGATACTCGGCTGAGAATAGCCGACAAGACCTTTCTAGGAAGTGGAAGCCTTGGCGGCGACAAATTTTCTTGCTTTGGAGGCGTCAGCAGGAGCTGACACCTCGGCAATGCGAACGGTGTCTTTAAGATTTGGAGGGGTCACGGTCGCAGAGGGCGCAGAGATATTGACGTCCTTGGCCGGGGCTGGGGCTAGTATAGAAACTGCGGGGGTAGAAAGAGGCTCGGTAGAGACGCTCGGATTCACAGAGGAGGCAACTGGTTCGGTGGGAATCTCGGAGGGCAGAGTGGAGTCGACGTCAACAGGAGGAATCTCAGGCACATCGTGGAGAGGGGGCGATCGATTCGGAACTGGAGGAGATGCAGCACGAGCAGGACTAGGAATCCTGGTATCTTCGGCAGGCGGAGGAGACGGCTGTCGAGTCACACGGCTAGTCATGCTAGGACCGCCGGGCTTAACAGAAAGTGGAGCCCTGTGGAAATAGAAAAGAAAGAAGGGCGTCAGGTTGAAAACAGAAAGAGAGAAACAAGAAATACGAGCAAAGGGAACTCACCCTGCGACTCCAGGCATGGTCTTGCGCCAGGGAGGATTCGGTGCAGATTTCTTCATTCGTTTCTTGGGGGCCGCCTCTGAGGCACCACCAGGAGCCCCACGTTTCCCCGGGTTAACAGGGGGCCGGGAAGCAATAGGATCGGCGTCGTGAACCTGACCGGCCGGATTAGCTGGGAAAGTAGAAGCCGGAAATGCATAAGAAATAGGCATTGCGGCAACTACCTCTAGAACTTGGACCTCGTCCGAATCACCTTCCTTCTTGTGGGCCGAGGTCTTGCCACGAGCGCGAGCCGGGGCAGGATCCGACTTGGGGACGAACTCTTCAGAGTCTGGCTCCCCGGTGTCCGGGGTATTCCGGTCCGCGGGCCACGGAAGCGACAAAACTTCGGCATCCTCATCCTTCTGCTCTGCGAACCTCTGTAAGACAAGAAAAAGGAAAATTAGCGAAAACAGTTACGAAAACAATTGTAAAACAAAGCGTTAGTGGTTGAGCTTACTTCGGGAGGGGGACGCTCGCGTGTGAACGGTTTCAATCCCCAATCCCAGTCCTCAGGCATCTCCGTCTTGAAGATGGCTCGGACACGCTTAAAGATGAGATAGTTGTCCAGCTCCACGGTCGAGACTCGGTTGGGGTCGAGAGGACCGCTCATGTAGCAGAGTTTGTGCGTACATTTCTGGAATGGGCAGATTCGGCTATTGATAAAGGTAGCCATCAAATCCTCGCCGCGTAACCCGGCGCGGATCAGCTCTTTAAGCCGAATCTCAAAAGCCTCGGCCAAGGCGTGACTCTTCCTCGGATTATAAGTCCAATTCACCTTGGAGGGCGTACCAATGGAGAATGCGGGGAGCCGAAACTTGTCCTCCGTTCCCGTGTTCTTGACATAGAAGAAGGATTTGTGCCACTTCTTGCACGACTCTAGCCCTGTGACACGAGGAAATACGGACTTCCTCCGAGGTGTAATGGACACGGCTCCACATTGAGTAAGCAGTTTCTCGGAAGGGTGCAGAGACTTGTCAGGGACAACGTTAGAACGAATCTGGAAGAACTTCGACCAGACATGCACGGACGGCCATAGGCCGAAGTATCCCTCCGAGGCAGAGATAAAAGAAGAAAGAGAAGCGATGGCATTAGCGGGAAGATGATGAAGCTGAAGGCCGAAGTAGTCGAGAAACTCTCTAGCAAAGTCGCTAAGAGGGAGACCAAAGCCGCGCGAGAAATGCGACATGAAAACTACATACTCGCCCTCCCTAAGATCCGGGGAGGACTCGATGCCGGGTAAGCGACAGGAGACCTCGGCGGGAATCCTCCGAGTTCGGATAAGCCACTCGATCTCGCGGCGAGTTCGGATAAGCCACTCGATCTTCCACGAGCCTCGCTCGGGCCCAGAGCCAGCATCGTCATCCTCTACCAGGGCACCGCTAAAGGAGCTAGACATGGGCTCGCCGGAAAAATCAGCGGAGGAAGAACTAGCGGCGGAGGAAAGCTTAGAACTACAGGGCCCCGTTGTGATTCTACACAGAAACGGCGGCGGAGGAGCAAAGGAACCACCGCACGAAAACGAAATGGGGATAGAGAAATCTATAAGAAAGCCTAGGCGACACGGCCGGAAAGAACTAACCGGCGACGACGCCGAAGCTAGCGAACACGGACGAGGCAGACGAAGCAACACGGCGGAGTCCTCGCCGTCGGAGGTTCGGATGAACGCGCGGCGGCGGAGCTGCGAACGGGCGCGGAAGCGAGGGGAAGAAGAAGGGCGCAGGCGAGCGAAAAGGGGAAAGTGAATCCCCTAGCGCTGCGCCCCTCTTTATAACCAAGGCGCAAGCGAGGTAGTGGGATCGTGGGTGTGGCGGTTGGCCGTGTAGATCATGTGCGCCGCACGACCGCATGTCGTTGAGCGGAACCGCACCAAGGGCCACACGGTAGCGAAGAAGGCCACAATCCCTAACGGAAACGACACACGAGGCGTCGCAGCGCCGGCGCGACATGCGCAGTAGTAATTGTGGCCTGTCAGTAAATAATGTAGAGGAACAAAAAACTAGAGAAACAATGATGAGAATGACACGTAGGACGAGGCGTACGCGAGAAGATACGATGATACCTCGAACGAGAAAGAAATAACTCGGAAACAATACAGAACGTTTGTCATGAAACTGATACGACCCGACCGAGGTTATCGGCGGGGCCATACCAGCTTCGGGGACTAATGTTGGGGAGATAACCCCGGATAGGGTAAAGACGGGGAAAGACGAAAGGATGTTCCCCGTCTAGTTTCCGAGTTACAGTCTGACTCGACCGAATCCTGTAGAGGTCGGCCAAGATAGGAAAGGGCAGGACCCTTATAATAATGGCAAGGCATGAACCGACCGAGATATCGCGTAAGTCGGCCGGGTTAGCCCGAGTAATCTTGATGCAGGTGAAGGACAAGCCGAGTAATCTTGATGCAGGTGTAGGGACGAATGATACGAAGCTTGCAGGAGAAGGAGAAGCCTGAAGTCAAACCCTAGCCGCAGGCTAGGGAGAATCTGAGCGGAGCCAAGCACTACGGACAAAGGCGCAGAGCGACAGAGAGGCAGAAGGAGGTCACGGAGGTGACAGTCCTGAAGCCCGAGGTGCACAGGAGGGGCCCTCTGGAACCTTGCCGTCATTAGGGGAGCGACAGGGAAAGGGGGGCGCCGAACTACTATATTGGGACAAGCATATTCCTCGAATATGCTTGCCACATCAGCCCTAAAGGAACCCAAGGCTCTCCTTTATAAGGGGAGGCTTGGACCCTGAGGAAGGGATCGGCTCATTCTTTAGTACTGTTAGGCTGGTATAGTTCTTCCTTCTCGAACACAGCTCAAGGAGCACTTGTAGCCTAAGGAAGGAGAAATAGGATCTTACCTTTGCCTTTTGTGTGCAGAATCAACTGCATCTTCCCTCCCCAGATCCCACTAGCATCCATTGGCCCCATACTTTAGCCTACCCATGGCATCTGCCGTGCCACCACCACGACACACATCATACCAGAGAGAAGGCCTCCGGGATGATCTCCCCTTCGGTAGGGTGCCGGGAAGAACTTCAGATCCCCCCGATCTATGGACGATGGTGGCAGCGGCTACAGACGATTTCGTGGAGATTTGATTGGGTGCTTAGGGGTTCTGCATCGGGGGCTTCTTATAGGCGAAGGGGAAGGCCGAGGAGGCGGCCAGAGGGGCCACACCCCCCAGGCGCGGGCCCACCCATGGCCGCGCCTAGGGGGGGTCTGGCTGCCCTGGACCGCTTCTTCGTCTCCCCTCTGGACTTCTTGTTCCCCACGGAAAGTTATTGACTTTGACGTTTGTCCCGTCCAATTCCGAGAATATTTCTTTACTAACTTTTCTGGAACCAAAAACAGCATAAAACAGACAACTGGCACTGTGGCAACTTGTTAATAGGTTAGTACCAGTAAACATGTAGAAAGCACCTCAAAGTGTAGACAAAGCAAAGCAAAGTAGATACTAAACAAGCATGGCGCATCAAAAATTATAGATACGTTCCCGACGTATCAAGCATCCCCAAGCTTAACTCCTGCTCATCCTCGAGTAGGTAAGTGATAAAAAGAATAATTTTTGAGGTGACATGCACCCTCACAATAAAGATCCAACCATTTGCAAGCATTGAAAGCTGGGATCAAAGAACTCTAAACATGTGCATGAAAGATGGAGTTCTAACAATAGGACATAGTAACTATGCATGCAACATGAAAGGCTACAAACAAAGATCATGAATAAGATTCATTGAAAAACGTTTGTTTGTTTCACATACAGAAAACATAGCATAGTGGCATTCAGCTTGTCCCTCATAGAGATGCAAATAGATGCATAGGACACCTTCAAAATTCACAAGGGTGACTAGAAATAAATAGCACAAGAACAAGTAATAACACAATATGCATCAATTAATAAGCTTTGGAACACTGCACACAGAATGACAACTATGATCTCTTAATGGTGCCTAAAGGTAGAAGGTGGAGACTCAATTGGTGGAAGAAAAGCCTTTTTGTAAAGGAAGCAGGGATTTAAAGTTTCAAAAAGAGCTTCCAAAAATTATGGTACTTGTTAGCTTTCAGCCCTCATTGCCCCTATCATAAGCATCTTGAAGTGATTAAGGTTAAAGTGAACAAAGATGGAGTATATGCTTGGCGAAGTATAAGTTGGCAATCTCAAGTCCCTTGAATACGAGGGCCACACCTCATGCTACTCAACTTTAGTCACCTGTAAGTTCTTGTCACTATAAGTATTTTCATATCATTGAGAACCGCCAACAGGGTACCCCTTGCACATGGTACATGAGCTATCCCATAACCAAAATGACAAGGCAAGCAGACGATGAGCATCTCAGCAATCTTCTTATTTACCATGGGAATATGGTGCTTTTTTCTCTCTTTCCTCTTTTCTCAATGTGTCTCTTTTTTTATAAGAAGAATGCTTCATAGATGTCACTATGGTGATGCTGCAAGTTTCCACCATGATTAGGCATGGCTCAGGCTAGCGGCCCAGGTGTTTCTCTAACACAGGATACAAACTCCATGGACTTACAAGTTCCCTCTTTATTTCACACCAGTGACATCCATAGACAAAAGAGCATGATATCAACTGAGTACAAAGTACAAGTGCAATGTTGAAAACGTTCCCCATGATAGCACGGTTTTGCTAATTCCAACGTATAAGTGCAAGTATATACAACATAGATGACACAATGGTTCGGTTTATTAGGGGCAATGAATATAAAGTGTGCCATCAAGTTTGTGAGGGCTTTAATCACTAAGTTTTCACATAACAAAATAGTTTTTAATTGGAAGATAGCTGAAAACAAGAATATACTTGGAATGGTGTAACACACCATGCATAGGATTTTATAGTGTACACTTTGGAATAACTTGGTTTCTTGGGAGTTGGAATCATGAGTAGAGCTTACTCATACAAGTGGAGGCTAGCAAAAGACCGGGAGCAACCAACTAAGAGAGCAATAATGGCCATAATCATGCAGTGCAACAAAGCATACTAATCAAAGCATAGAGTGGTACTGCAAGTCAAGGACTAAATGATCATGGAGGATAATAGATGGTATGAGCATGTGCCAAGTCAACCCAAGCAAAGCGTCAAAGGAGAATACCACAATACTATGCTTTTGCATGCTAAAACAGCGCATAATTTCTTCAAGGCACACTAAACAATCCCAATTGTTTGGAACAAGACATGCTACAACAATAATCACTAAGGATAATGCCAAAACAACACCTAGCATGTCATGCTAAAGTCTAAGTCTCAGTCAATGCAAGCTCCTCTTGCACTTACAAGCAAGAACTTACTACTCCTTTCCAACACCAAGCAAACTTATTTGCAAAACAACACAGCGAAAACGGGAGTCCAAACTACTCAAGCAAACTAAACAAACTAAGCAAAACAAACGAAAACTAAGACGCTCCAAGAACAACACAACTGTGCATGAAACAATAAAAACGAAGTGTCTAGACCTGAGCTTTGTATTGATGAACAAAGGGATGCCTTAGGCATCCCCAAGCTTTGACGCTTGTACCTATTGGATATTTATTGGGTGAAACCATGGTGGCATCCCCAAGCTTGAGATATTGTCCATTATTTATCTCATTGCATCATTCTCTCTCTACACCTGAATTTTTTTCCTTCATACAAAACTTCACACAATATTCATTAGCAACATTAGTGTATTCAAAAGATATTAGACCTCTGGCAAAGCTTTGGAACAGAAAGGATTTTCACTAGAAACACAAGCTACTGTAGTAAATCCTTCAAAAATCTCAATTTCCAAAAATAACTAAAAAAGGAATCAATAAGAAGCAAATGCAAATAATGGCAGAAATCTGTCAAAACAGACTAGCAGGTATAAAACGATTTTTTCGAACATATTCTGTTTCTCAAATCAAAAAGTGTTGAACTAACGAAAGTTAGCTAACATACTGGGAGATTTATTCGTAAATTGTGAGCTCAATCCGAGTTACAGAGACTCATCACGAATGTTTTTGGTGGAGGACAGAAATCTGTTTCGGGACAGCAACTCCCCAAATCTTACGTCCCTCTCATTAGAGGTCATTCTTGGCACAAAAAGCAAACAAAAAGGATAATGAGAAGTCATTACTGACGTAATAACTTCCAAGACTCAAGAAAACTCTTGGGTTATCTCCCAACAAGTACTTTTCTTTAACGCCTTTAAGTTAGGCTTGATAGCTTGAGAAGATGCTGACATAACAAATATGAATTGAATTGAAGTAAAAGAGAGCATCAAGAAGCAAATTCAAAACACATTTAAGTCTAACCCTCTTCCTATGCATAGGAATCTTGTACACAAATAATTTCATGAAGAACAAAGTGACAGTCATAGGAAGATAAGACAAGATTAACTTCAAAATTTTCAGCACAAAGAGAGGTGTTTCAATACCATCAAAACTTCTACAACCATACCTTCCTCTCTCATAATAATTTTCAGTATCATCACGAATAAACTTAACAGTATATCTATCACATAAAGAAGGGTTTTCATGATCTACAAACACATAATTTCTATCAAGCTAAAAAATAGTGGGATTAAAACCTTCATAGATTTTACCCAAAGAAGATATTTCAAAAGGATCCACATGAACATAACATTCATCCTCCTTTGGTAAGCATGGGGGACAATCAAATAATGTAAGAGATAAAGAGTTACTCTCATTAGAAGGTAGGCATGGGTAGATCCATTCTTTCTTCTTTTGTTCATCACTCTCCTCATCTTTTTCATCTAATGAGCTTCCAGTTTCAACAATTTCTTATTCCATAGGCTCCTGCAAGGCATTAGTCTCTTCCATTTGTGGAAATCACCTATTAAAATATTAAAGAATATATCCATTTTATTCCTTGTAATTGTCAAAGCAAAATTTAAGTATCTCATAAACCTCATTTTCATAAGGTGCATCATCAGTATTTTCAAACAAACTAGCAAGTTCAAATGCACCCTTGAAGGCAATGAATTCTTCAATTTGCTCCACATCATAAAAGTCATAATTTCCTTTAACATAAGAAGATATGGTAACATTATCATTATACTCACATTGAAAGGGTAGGTGTTTATACCTCCTGCAGCAACAAGCTTTATCAAAGCAATAAGTAACATTATAAGTAGAGCACACGTCTCTAGCAATAGTATTCAACTTATCAATTTGTTCCCATAAGTGTTTCCCTTTTGGTGACAAACGGTGTTCCTTATAATAATACTTTTGTTCTTCCGTGAACCCACCTTGCCAATGAGAACTAGTTTCGAATAAACCATCCATTGATAGAAAGCATGACCAAGCAAGGCAACAACAGACCAGCAACTAGAGTAGGAACTAATTTTTTTGTGTTTTTGAATAAAGAAGGCAAACTAGACTAAACTAATTTTCTGGGTTTTTTGAAAAGAGGCAAACAAAACCAAGAAAAGAAACAAAGCGAACTGAAAACAAAGTAAAGAGAAAGGAAGTGGAGGACTCCCCTAGTGAAGACGTCCTTAGCCTCCCCGGCAACGGCGCCAGAAAGCTTGTTGCCTGTCAGAGAAGACTTTGTTGGGAACCCCAAGAGCAAGGTGTGATGAGCACATCAGCAAGTTTTCCCTTAGTAGAGACCGAGGTTATCGAACTAGAAGGAGGAAGGAAACATCACATAGGTGTTTCTAGCAACGTGGAGACCTGCACAACACAAACTCAAGACTTTGCCCCAACTAATCAGTGAGGTTGTCAAGCTCACCGGTTTGCTGTAACAAAGGATTAACTGTATGGTGTAGAAGGTAATGGTGGTTTGCAGCAAGTAAACAGTAACAATGGAAGATGTATCAATGGTAAAGATTGGACCGGGGTCCATAGTTCACTAGAGGTGCTCTCCTTAGATAAAAACATGGCATGAAGGGTAAACAAATTACAGCAGGGAAATTGACAAGAACTGAGCAAGGAATAACAATGCAATACTAGTCAGAAAGATCCTATGAGATTCGATTGGGCAATACAACAATATACATAGACCACCATCCAATTGCATCTATGAATAGAAGTCCACCTTTAGGTTATCATCCGAACCCCCTCCAGTATTAAGTTGCAAGCAACAGACAACTGCTTTAAGCAAAGTGTGTAAGGTAAACAATCCACTTGTTCCATGAACAAGAGACCATTGTTTTCTCCCTAGTAGCAACAGCACATCTACAACCGAAGAGATTTCTGTCACTTCCCTTGGAAACTAGAGGCATGAACCCACTATCGAGCATAAATACCCCCTCTTGGAGTCACTAGCAACTACTTGGTCAAGATATCTACTAACAACAGAGAGCATGCAAGATCACAAACAATACAGATATGATAGAATCATAAAGACAAAACCATTAATCAAACCAACATAATAATCTCAATATCCATCGGATCCCCGCAAACACAACATGCATGATTACAAATAGATTAGATCTTGATCATGAACGGAGCTCACAAGATCTATACATGAAAGCACAAAGGAGGAGATACAACCATCTAGCTACTACATGGACCCATAGTCCAAGGTGGAACTACTCACGCATCATACCGGAGAAGGCCTCGATGATCTCCTCCCAGAGGGTGCCGAAGAACTTGATCCCCGATCTAGGGACGATGGTGGCGGTGGCTACAGACGGTTTCGTGGATATTTGATTGGGTGCTTAGGGTTTCTGCATTGAGGGGATTCTTATAGGCGAAGGGGGAGACCGAGGCGGCGGCCAGGGGCGCCAAACCCTAGCCAGGGACGGGCCCACCCCTGGCCGTGCCTAGGGGGTCTAGCTGCCCTAGCCCGCTTCTCCTTCTCCCCTCTGGACTTCTTGTTCCCCACGGAAAGTTATTGACTTTGACGTTTGTCCCGTCCAATTCCGAGAATATTTTTTACTAACTTTTATGGAACCAAAATAGCAGAAAACAGGCATCTAGAACTGTGGCAACTTGTTAATAGGTTAGTACCAGAAAACATGTAGAAAGCGCCTCAAAGTGTAGATAAATCAAAGCAAAGTAGATACTAAACAAGCATGGAGCATCAAAAATTATAGATACGTTTCCGACGTATCAAAGATCTCTCCGGTAGACAGATTTCTATCGGAGAAATTTCTTCCCGGAGAGGGGAGATCGTCGCCATCAACACCGTCATCAAGCTAGGCTTCATCAGGATCATCATCATCATCCACACCATCATATCCACCATCACCATCATCACCACTCCATCCCGCTGTAACAATTGTGTTGGATATTGCTTTAGTTCTTAGGGTAAACTTTCTTGGTGTTAATTACTATTGTAGTTGATGCTTGTGAGTGGAACCATTGGATTATTCTTTATGTTCAGATTGTTATTGATCACCATATCATCTTTGATCTTTATCCATATGATGTCTTGTGAGTAGTTCGTTTAGTTCTTGAGGACATGGGAGAAGTCATGTTGTTAGTAGTGGATTTGTGTTGAGTTATTATTCATTGGTTTAGTATTTAAGTTGTGGTGCTATTCTTCTAGTGGTGTCATGTGAACGTCGACTACATGATACTTCACCATTTATGGGCCTAGGGGAATGCATTGTGTATTTGGCTACTAATTGTGGGGTTGCCGGAGTGACAGAAACCTGAACCCCCGTTAGGACACCTTTGCACAAGGGAGCGTAGGATCTCAGAGTTTAAGGCTGTGGTTAAGTTTATATCTTAATTGCTTCCCTGTAGTTGCAGATGCTTACAGGGGGTTTAATCACAAGTATGTATTAGTCCAAGTAAGGTCGGTACATTAGCACAGGTTCACCCACACAATACTTACAACACCAAATAAGAGTACTTAGCTATATGAAGCGAAAGCACTTGACAGAATTCCCATGTTTCCTCGAGAACGTTGGTCCTTATAAGTATTTCCACCGGCTTGTCCTTTGCTAAGAAAGGATTGGGCCACTTGCTGCGTTTGTTCTTTATTACTTGAACTTTGTTTTGTTGCTTTGTCAGAAAACCCCTAAAAATCCGTTTGCTAAGTATTTGCAGAGAGTTCCTTCTCCATACCACTAGTCAACACCTTTTTCTCCTCGTTGGGATCGACACTCCTATTTATTGAAAGTATTGCGATACACCCCCTATACTTGTGGGTCATCAAGACTATTTTCTGGCGCTGTTGTCGGGGAGTGAAGCGCTATTGAAGAGTGGAACTGGTAAAGGAAACTTCTACTGTGAGTATTGCTTTTTGTTACTGCTTGTTACTTTGTTTCCAATATGGATAACCCACTTGGTTTTCTGTTTGGGAAAACTACTACCACTATTAGGGTAGTAGATGAACCAACACCTGTTGAGATAGATCCTTTTAAGATACCTACAAGTATTGTTAATCGTGTTATGGATAATTATTATTTTGGGGATGGAATTGTTCCTCCTGGTGATCACTTTCTTTTTATCCATGAGTTATGCGGGTTTTTTAAGTGTGCAGGTATCACAACTGAACAGGTGAAGAAAAAGTTACTCTCTATATCCTTGAAAGGGAGAGCTGAAGAATGGTATAAGCTGCTGAATAATGGACAATCCATGGAATGGGAGGAAATGACATCTCTTTTTTATTCTAAATTCTATCCTCCCAGTGAGATTCATAAGGATAGAAATCTGATATATAACTTTTGGCCTCATGATGGAGAGAGTACAGGTCAATCTTGGGGAGATTGAAGTTACTTGTCACATCCCAAAATTTTCCAAATTTTGAAATGTGAAAAATAAATAAACAAAATAATTAATTATTGAAATTTAGGGTGAAAAGAAACTTTTTTCTTCTAAATGGAAACATCAAAACCCTTCTTGAACAAAATTTGAATGAAAAGGGAATCCAACAAAATTTCAATCAAGTGAAATTCATTCATCAATGAATGTATCTTGAAATTTAAACACTTGGAAAAGTTAAACCAAACCCCAAATATTAATGAAAGAAATCACTTCCAAAGATCAAATGTATTTTATGCATTGAAATAATATTTAATTTAAACACTTGGGAAATACACCAAAACCCTAAAACCCTAATGGAAGAAAATCATTTCCAAGATCTCTCTAAGACTATGGATTTGATCCATATAAAATTTGTCAACAAACATTTATAAGTGATAAAAATGATAAACAAAAATATTAGAAAACAATGGAAATTGGTTTCATCTAATTTGGAGCCATGGATAAAAACTTTTGAATTTAATAAGATAAAAGGAATTAATTTCCAAGTCTAATAAAGCTCCTAACTAAAATCCATACGAAATCTTGAGCAAAGTAATCCTAAAAGGATTTAAAAATATAAAAAATATTAAATAAAATCATGCAAATTGGAATCACCAATTTTGGATCTATAAATAGAAAGATATGGATTTTATAAGACAAAGAAAGAAAGAAATAAGGAATATTTAAAAGCCAAATTAAATCTTGGCCAAAACCATAAACAAATGAAAGTTATTGAATAATAAAAAGGAGTAAAAGATTATTTAAATAAAATCATAAGGATTGAACAATGTCCGATTTTATTTAAATAAAGACAAATTGCCTAAACTAAATAATAAATCCCAATAAAATTATTTAGAGGACAATTTAAACCTTGAGTTAAATCCATAAGCAAATGGAATAAAAATAATCCAAATAAAATAAGGAATAAAGATATTTGAATAAAAACTTATATGGACTTGAAACATATTTGTTTTGAATAAAGACAAAATCCCTAATGTAAATGATTAATTAAATCATGAGAAAATAATAAATTGAAATTGCCCAAGTGGATTAAAAGGTTATCTAAATAAGTTAAAAATAATAAAAGATTAATTAAAAAAATTTATGGTTTAGAACCATATTCAAATTCATTCAAATAAAGACAAAGACCTCATCTAATTAAATATTAAATCACATTAAAATATTTGATATAAATCAAAGTGAATTATTTAAACACACTAATGAATAAATAAAACCTACTAAAAAGGTTTGATAAACATTTGAATTTAAAATAGAGGTTTAAATCATTTGAATAAAATAATATGAATTGGAAACATATTTAAATCTTATTTAAATAAAGACAAATGTCTATTTTAAATAAATAATAAACCATGAGAGAATATATGCAAATATTCCAAAATGGATTATTTAAATACATTAATAAACAGATTAAAAACCTACTGAAAGTTTACAAAAGGTTTGGTCAAAACTTGAATTCAAATTGAAGATTAAATCATTTGTTTGAATGTAAAATAGAATTCAGGATTGGAAAAAGAAACCAGAAAGAAAAAAATAGAAAAGGGCAGCCCATCTAACCCTACCCAACTAACCCCAGCCTAGCAGTCCCAGCGAAGCCCACCTCCCTCTCCCCCCAAAATGTTTTCTCACCCACGGATTAACCCGCGCCCTCGCCGACGACCTGACCCCACGCATACCCCCTCTCATTCGGTGACAACGGACCCTATTGCCAGCTCAGCATCTTCTCCAGCACGACCAGTTCTTTCCCCCTCACCTCTCTGTCGTTTCTGCCCATGGTTAAACCTCGTTAATTCGCATCAATCACGCCAGTAATTATCCCGCGACCACGCCCTACTTAAGAGCCCTCCTCTCCTCCTTCTTTTCCCTCACTCGGCCACACCTCTCCTCCCTAGGGCTGCTCCAATTTTCCATTGCAAACTCGCTGTCTCCGACGAGCTTCAAAGTAAATTCCGGCGAGCCTAGGCCACGCCTGTTTCCCCAGTGCACATGAGCCTGACCAGCAAGCCCGTACGCACCTACCAACACCCATAGCTCGCGTGCGCGTGCCCCATAACACCGGCAACGACAACATCTGAACGCCACCGCCTCCTGCTCCAACTTCGGCGACCTCTCCAGGTGAAACCTGACCTCCCTTTCCTCTCTGAATGATGCTCCTATACTCGTCAACCTTCTACGCATCTAACGACACTGTCGGTTTGTCTTAGCACGCACCGTAGCCTCGCCAACGACGACAAATAGACGCGCCCATCGCCAGGACCATCTCCGGTGAGCAATCGTCGTCGCTCTTGTGCGCCCCTTCATCTACAACGAGCATGTCGAGCATCTACTCGCAATGGTGAACACTGTGAGCCTCTCCTCCCTCTTCCTCGCTTCCTATAGTCGCCCCAACGCCGTATCTAGAGAGCCGTCAGCAAGCGCCGACAGTTAGTGGTCGCTTGCTCATCAACAGTTAGATCCAGATCCAGTGGCATAGATAGATGACTTATCGAAGCGGTATAGAGAGATATGTGCCATTCGATGTTAAACAGATACAACGCCCCATGATGATCGATCCGTGCGAACCGGTATGGACCAATAAGGTTATGACGCGTGGCCCAGTTTCTGTTTTAAAAACCAGATTAGATCTATTAGTTGTTTGAATTTGTAAAATCTATAACTTTTGATCCACATGTCCAAAATTTTAAAATTTTATATCATTGGAATCAGGAAAAATAAACCTTTGCAACCATGCCCTTAGTTTAGTGTTTTGCCTCGGGAAAATTAGTTTTTTTTGCACAAACATTTCTAGGCCTATTTTGTGTATAAAATTTATTCTAAAATTGATTTTTGAGTAAAAACTTTTGCAAATGGTTTGATTTAGACACTCTGACCCTAAACACTAAGTTTTGGATTCAAAAATGTATTTTATTAACCATAGAAAATTATTCCTTTGAATAAAGGCATTTTGGTAAAACAAAAATGTTGCTATTGTTTAAAAATGATTTTTGGGTGAAACCTTTTGGTAAATGGATTTGTTTTAAACACTTTGATCCTAAACACTAACATTTTATTTAAAAAACATATTTGGCTAACACTAATTATTACTTTGATTTAAAATCATTTCTAGCAAAACAAAAATTATTTAAATGGCCCATTTTCACTAACTTGATTTTAAAATGGTTTTGCCACTTTTATAAATGACCAATAGTTGTTTTAAAATGTTTATAGCCTATTAGAAACCACTTTTTCAATAAAACCAAATTTTGCATGCTTGCATGCAATGCCTTGTTTTATTTATTTTATGTGATGAATTATTTGAATGCTAGTTTGAATATGTGCTTGATTGATTGAATTGTAGTGAATTCTGAAGAGTGTGACCATTGCAAGATCAAGGAGTGAATTTAGTTTCTCTACCAAAAAGGCAAGTGGTGCTTCATACATTTTGTCCTATTATTTTTACTATGCATTAGTGATATTTCGAGTAGGACTTGCATGGAATTTTTACTAAGTATACTATGCCTTGGGAAATCCTAGTAGATGATGCCTTAGTAGAATTTTCCCTAAGCTAAGATTCCTACTACTATCATGCTTAGCCTAGCTAGTATCAAACAAGGGTGGTTTATATACATGCTATGGAATTTTTGCTAAGTCTTTTGACTTTTGTTTTTTCTTAATAAAACTACTAAGTGAATGAATCACCTGGGTGGAATGGTGAGAATGGGATATGTTGAGTGGTTACACAAGTCCAGAAAGCTGGAGAAAACTTGTGTATCACAAGTCCAGTAAAATGGGAAAAACTTGTGTATCACACTTGTGGAAAGCCACCCAGGAACAAAGAGATTTGAGATGTCAAATGTTGAGAAGCTTATAGTGCAACCACATGGTATATGGGCTCTGACAGGATCATATAAGTTGCAATAACTTAGCCAGATGAACAGAAGGTGGTAGGGGGTGATAGGTTTGGAACGTGTCCATTTGGTCTAAGGGAAGGCTTCTGAAAGATCTTGTCTTGATGAATGTCGAGTCTTGTAGGTAAAGCGCACCACCTATCGAGAGATTAGAATCTAAGTACTTAGCCATGTCCCCGGCAATGGACAATTTGAGCATCAAGACATGGAATTTATCAAGGATCTCCTCATCCCAATTTCTAAGTTAAAAGATTATGGCTGAAAAAGGGTAAATGTTAACCAATTCAATTGGTTGTTCCTTGGGTGATTTGACAAAACAAAAACTTAGTGTTTTCAAATGATAAGAAAAATCTATTTTGAGCAAAGCAAGCCTAAGCTCCACTTAGCCAAATGCATATAGATGATAGATACCACTATTCTACCATAGTATCACTTGCCAATACAATTCAAATGTATTGACCCTTGTGGCTATAACTGATTATGTTGCAGGTTTGTTTGATGTTAGTGAAGTGTGTTGAATAGGATTACAAGTCTACAACCAACATGATTTCCTGTGGAACTTTGAAGATGAAGGACTCCATGCTTTATAGTTATTTCTGCTGCATTGTAATGAGATAGCCAAATGAGCTATGTAAGATGTAATGAATTATTTTACTCCTGGTTATAAAGTTGTATTATGACCTTTGTTTCTTGATATTACATATTAAACTGTGGATGCTAGCTATTGATCCAGGGACTAGCATTGTGAACACATGGATCTCTACCTTATAAGGTTGGGACCTCTACATTACTAATGCTTAAATGTCCTATTCATGAACTCCCTAACAATATTATTATAAATAACTTTTATGCTAGGCTTTCTCTTCATGATAAAGATTTACTAGATGCTTCTTGTGCGGGATCATTCACACGTATGAATGAAGAAGCTAAATGGGATCTACTAGACCGTATTCAAGAGAACACTGAAGCTTGGGAGAATGACAAAGGAAGAAAGTCAGGTATAAACTATGATTATGAATGCATTAAGTCTTTTTTGGGAACTGATGACTTCTGTGATATTAGCAATGAGTTTGGTCTTGATTCCCAAAGTATTTCCAACTGTTTTAAAGCCTTTGCCTCTTACATAGAAATTCCCAAAAAGAAGTGGAATAAGTACCATGCTCCTTATAAAGATGTTGTTAATCATGTTCCTATTAGAAGTGCTGAAGTTTGTACTACTAATCATATTGTGCCTGAACCTTATGTTGAGAAAATGCCTTTACCAGCTAAGGTAAAGTAGTATTCTATTATTATTAGTGCAAATAATAAAGGTACTAAGAAAACTTTGGAGCTTGATGAGCAATTGAATATTGAACCTGTGGTAGCTATTGTGAAAGATCGTGACGCTAGAAATATAGAGGATGAGCACATTGTCTTCTGTGAAGACGCTTCTAATATTATCCCTCATCCTAGTAAGGCTAGAAAATCTAGTGTTCATGTGCTTTCTGTTAAAATTGGTGATCATTGCTACTATGGTTTATGTGATATTGGTGCTAGTTCTAGTGCTATCCCTTATGAGCTTTACAGGGAAATTATGCATGAAATTGGTCCTTGTGAGCTTGAGGACATTGATGTGGTCATTCTCTTTGCTAACAAGGAGACCATTTGCCCTATTGGTATTGTAAGAGATGTGGAGGTTCTCTGTGGTAAGATTAAGTATCCTGCTGATTTTCTAGTACTTAATTCTGCAGCTAGCAAAACTTGTCCTATAATTTTTGGTAGACCTTTCTTGAACACTTGTGGATCTATTATAGATTGTAAGAAGGATAAAGTTTTAACTTATGAGTTTAAATTTTCCAAATTTTCTAAATCTCCTTGCGAAAACAACTTGCCTAATAAAGATTTCAGAATGGAACAACTTGCTTCTATTGATCCAGTTTATGACCTTGGACCTCTTTTTGGTGACTGTAAGTATGCTCATTCTGATGATAAAGTTGTTTCTTGTGACAGTTACATTGTCAACTTTATTCAAAGTTCTACTAAAAATTATTACCGGAGAGAGGGAAACATGGTTTTATGCATCTCAATAATGTTAAGTTTCCCCGTTTTATTTTGAAAGCTTTGAAGTTGCGTTTGTTTTGTCTTCCTATGCTAGTGGCCTTTTGTTTCAACAATTCGTTTTCTCATGATACCCCCATGCATAGGAAGTGGGTTAGACTCAAATGTGTTGGTTATTTGCTTCTTGATGCTCTCTTTCACTCTAGATATATATATACTATGTGAGCATTTTTGAAACTTTCAAGCCTAACTTAAAGGCAATAAATAAAAGTACTTGTTGGGAGATAACCCAAGAGTTTTGACGAGTCTTGGAATTTATTACTTCAGTAATAACCGCTCCTTGTCCTTTTTTGTTTTGGTTTTTGTGTCAAGTCCAACTACTTTTATGAAGTAGTGGAGTTGTGAAAAGTGTCTGTCCTGGGACAGATTTTTGTGTTGTATTGTAAAAATTCGTGAGGGAGCTCAGTACGTCGGATGGAGATGTATCTTTCTGAGCTTGTTCTCCAAGTTGTTACCCAACTTTCATTAGTTCTACACTTTTTGATTTGAGCAATAGAAGGTTTTCGAAAAAAATCAATCTTTACCTGCTGGTCTGTTTTGACAGATTTCTGTTATCATTTGCATTTGCCTCTTATAGAAGCCTTTGGTTTGATAGATTTTTGTCGAAGTGTGAACCTAAAGGTTTGTTGTTTTGCTTACACTAATGTTTCCATTGAAGTTTGTGTATTGCCTTGTGAGGAAAGTAAAATTCTAGGAGAAGGAGAAAAGGAGTCTGCAGAGTTCGTCTTTGAATAGGTAAAAGTGGTGAAAACAGAAGGTTCGTGAAACCCCAATATTTTTATATTTTTGATGTTTTTAATACATAAGGGAAGTTAAGAGACGAAACAGAGGAGGAACCGGAGGCCGGGGTGGCCAAACCCACCCCAGGCGCGGGCCCACCTTGCCCCATGCCTGGAGGGGGTGTGCCTCCCCCAACCTCCGACTCCGCTTCGTTTTCGTATCAAAACCTTACTTATGCTTTGAAACTTCGTAATATATAACCCCCTGGATCCCCCGAGGTTCATGCATTGTGTTCTCGTCGTGTTTTCGTTTTAATCTGTTTCTGTCAGGAAAACTTCTCACATTTAGAGCACCATGGTCTCTGCCAACGACAAAGGCAAGAAGCCCGGATCCTCGCAAACCCAAGGAGGAGGAGCTTTTGGTAGGTTATGAAGGAGACGTGGAGGAGGACAAGCAACCGGACACCCACACTACCATCGCAAGCATTGGAGTGGTGGCAAAACCTACCAAGCTTAAGAGGACAGCACGGATGTCTATAGGAGGGAAACCTCCGCGTCATATTCTCGCTCCACGGACACTTCCTCCTCGTACCACTCGTTCTAACCATGTAGGGAAGGAACTCTCTAAGAAGGAAGAGTGGAGGAAGAATAACAAGGACTGGGATCCTCGGTCTGAATTGATCATGAGCTGCATTGAGCATAATTCGGAGTTGATTCGTACTCTGACCTTCGATATGGAGTATTTGAATAAAATTATTGAAGAGCTTATCAAGAGAACACCACCACCACCGAAGGAGTAATTTGTCATCAGGTTTGGCATCCCCTTGGCTTGTTCCAAGCACGGGGGGAGTGCCGCGGTATCACCATCATTATCTTTTATCTTTTACCTTTTTAGTGGATTCATATCTTTGGTAGATGTCACATCCCAAGATTTTCCAAATCTTGTAATGTGAAAAATAAATGAATAAAATAAAACTTTGTTGATTTTCAGGGTGAGAAGAAACTTTTGAATCCAATTTGAAACTTTAAAAATCTATTTGGATCAAATAAAATCCTAAAGGGATTAAAAAATATAAATAAATAATAAACATAAATATTTAAAATTACTATTTTTTGGATCTTTAAAATAAAAAGATTTGGTTTTCAAATGAAAAGGTAGAAATATAAATAAAGACTATTTCTATAGAGCCAAATTAAACCTTGGCCAAGCCTTTGAAATAAAATATTTCTATTTGATAAAAATAGTAAAGGTTTATTTAAATAAAATAATAAGGATTTAATATCCAATTTTACTTAAGTAAAGGCTTTTCCTTTTTAATTAAAAAACATTAAAAGTTTATATTTTAAAATAAAACCTACTGATTTGGTTTTGATAATATTTAGATTTCAAAATGGAGTTTTGAATAAATCAAAATCTATTTGATTTAATAACAAAGGTCTATTTATTTAATTATTAATGGACCCTAAAATAAAATATTATTTTGGTCTTTGGACTTTGGTTTATGTTGTAACCAAAACTCAATACAAGTTTGGAGGAGGTTTGAATTGTTTTGAATGTTTGATTTGTTTTTTGAAATTCAAAACAGGAAATTCAAACAGAAAAAGGAAAAACAATCAGAAAGAAAAAAAATATGAATCTGGTCGACCCAACCCAGCAGCCCACTAGGCCCAGCAGCCCATTTCCCTCTCTCCCCCGAAGCGTTTTTCTCTCACTCACCAGACGACCCGCAGAGCCAATGACAGGTGGACCCAACTCCCCTCTCCTCTCTCTCGCTGACCAACCGACCCCACCCCTCCTGTTCGTCGTTCTCACCCGCGGTGACCGTGCCTCCCCTCCTCGACCGTTTCTGGCGGAATTTATCGGCGTCAATTCGCGTTAACGCGGCAGTTAAATCAGCCCTGCGACTCGCACTCATAAGCGCCTCTCCTCCCTCTATCATTCCCCTCAAACGCCAACTCCTTATCGCCACCAGGCTGCTCGAATCGCAAGCCCAAACTGCCCCTGTCGCCGGCGAACTCCCTGGAAAATTCCGGCCACCACCGCCAGCCCCGCTGCTTCCAAAGAACACGAGCTTGCTCGCCATCATCTCCTGCACCTGCCAGTGTCTTCCCCTCGCTCGCGCGTGCTCTGCAGCGTCGACTTCGTCTTCGACTGAACGACGGCGCCGTCCGCTCCAACTCCGACGAGCTCCACAGGTAGTTTCTGGCCGCGCCTCTCCTTCTCCTTCACGCACACATCATCGCCATGGCTTTGTGCATCTGACCGTGTCTCTCATTTGTCCTAGCGTGCGCTGTAGCAACGTCCACGACGACGCCCGAGCATACCCGTCGTCAGACTCAACTCCGGCGAGCCATTGTCCTCACCCCCGTGCGCCCCTTCACTAGCCAGTACCACGTTGAGCATCAGCAAGCTTCGGCGAACACGGTGAGCCTATCCTCCTCTTCTCTCGCTTCCTAGAACGGCCGGACCACCTCGGACAGAGCGTGCGCCGCCAGTCTTCTCCGCCGGCGCCGCCAGCTGATGGTCAAACTCATCTAAGCCGTTAGATCGTGATCCAGTGGACGCAATAGATACACTTAAACCGAAACGGTACGTGTGATCTGAGCCGTGCGATCAAGATGGATCCTGCGTTCTATGTCTATTGATCCGAACGAAACGTTTTTGACCAATAGGATTGCACCACGTGGCCTAGAGTTTGTTTATAAGACAGAAACATTTCTATTAGTGGTTTGAATTTGTAAAATCCATAACTTTAGTTCCACACGTCCAAATTTTGCAAACTTTATATCAATGGAATCAGTGGAGCAAGCCCTAGCCAACCATGCCATTTGTTTAGTAAAAAGTCTTTGGTAAAATGTTTGTTTTTGCAGAAACATTTGTATGCTTGTTTAGATTATAAAAATTGTTCAAAAATGATTTTGGGGATAAAATCTTTGGCAAATGGTGTGATTTGAACCTACTGACCATAGGAAACACTTTGTGGTTTCCAAAATGTATTGGGTGAAACAAAAGAATGATTCTTTGATTTGAAACCATTTCTAGTCAAATAAAAATATGGTTTATTTATTAAAAATGGTTTTGGAAGAAAACTTTTGGGAAATGTTTTGTTTTAAACTCTCTGACCCTAAACACAAAGTTTTGTGGTTTGAAAACATATTTTGTGAGCCCTATAGATTAACGCCTTAGTAAAAACATTTTTACACCACATAAAATGATACCTTGTTTTGAAAATGGTTTATGAAGTGAAACCTTTTGCAAATGACTTTGCCACTTTATAAAATGACCATTAGGTGTTTTCAAATGTTTATGTCCCATTAGGAACCACTTTTACAAATAAAACAATCCTTAACATGCTTGCATGCATTATCTTGGTTCTATGATTTTATGTGATGTTTTGCTTGATTGGTGGATTGAAATTGTGCCTTGCTTGATTGAATTGTAGTGACTTGAAGAGTGTGATTGTTGCAAGGACAAGGAGTGAACTTATACCCTCTACCAAAAAGGCAAGTGATGCTTCATACTTTTGTCCCATTACTTTCACTATTCATTAGTGATTTTTCTAAGAAAAACTTGCATGAATTTTTTTGCTAAGTATAAACCTTGCTATGGGAAATCCTAGTAGATGAAACCTTAGTAAAATTTTCTTAATTTAAGATTCCTACTACTATCAAGCTTAGCTTAGCTAGTAGAAAACAAGGGTGGAATATATATATTCACACTATGGAAAAATTTCTAAGTCTGAGGACTTGTGTTTTTGTTTAATAAAACAACTAAGTTAATGAATCACCTGGGTGGAATGGTAATTGCTTGGTGGTTTTTGGTTGAGTGGTTACACAAGGCCAGGGGACTGGTGAACCTTGTGTATCTCATTTGTGGATGGCCACCCAGGAACAAAGAGATTTGAGATGTCAAATGTTGAGAAGTTTCAAGTGCATCCACTTGGCATTATGGGCTCTGCCTGGATCATATAGGTTGCAATAACTTAGCCAAATGGACAGTTGGTGGTAGGGTTTGATAGGTTGGAGTGCGTCCATTTTGGTCTAAGGGAAGGCTTCTGAAAGATCTTGTCTTGGGAAACCAAGTCTTGTGGGGAAAGTGCACCACCTCTTCAGAGTGTAAAATCTAAGTACTTAGCCATGTCCCTGGTAAAGGACAATTTGAGCATCAAGACATGGAATCAATCAATAATCTCATCATCCAAATTTCTAAGTTAAAAACTTGTGGTTGAACAAGGGTTAAAGGATCTTCAATCTTTGATTGGGAGATGCCTTGGGAAAGATTATTTTGTCAAGCAAAAACTTAGTGTTTTCAAATGATAAGGAAAATCTATTTTGAGCAATGCAAGCCTAAGCTCCACTTAGCCAAATGCATATAGATGATAGACTCCACTATACTACCATAGTATCACTTGCCAATACAATTCAAATTTATTGACCCTTGTGGCTGTAACTTGTTATGTTGCAGGTTTGATTGATTTAGTGAAGTGTGTTGATTAGGATTACAAAGTCTACAACCAACATGTTTGCATGTGGAACTTTGAAGATGAAGGACCCCATGCTTATAGATATTCTGCTGCAATGTAATGTAATAGCCAAATGAGCTATGTAAGATGTAATAAATTATGTTATTCCTGGTTATAAAGTTGTATTATGACCTTTGTTTCTTGATATTACATCTTAACTGTGGATGCTAGCTATTGATCCAGGGACTAGAATTGTAAACACAGGGGACTCTACCTTATTAAAGGTTGGGAACCTTACAGATGGTATCAGAGCATTGTGTTGCCTGTAGGATTTGTAACCCTAGGATTGGGCAAAACCCTTAGAAAAATAGGAGTTGTATTTGTTCCAAAAACTTATTTACAAACAATCTTGTAAACTCTTTCCTCAACCATTTTGGTTTCAACTCTACATCTCTTCTAATTCAACTTGATGGAAAAACCTACCCCATGGACAAAGACTACACCATGTGCAAAGGACTTATTCAACTCTAATGACTTCAACATCTTTAACTCTAATGACTTCAACATCTTCAACTCTAATGACTTCAACATCTTCAGCATATTCACCAAGGACTTCAACCTTGGATATCACTAAGGACAAGTGAGACAAGAAATCTTGCTCAAGATTTGGAAACTAAGGAAACACAACTTAGAAGGAGCCATCAACAACTTTGAAGTATTTGTGACCAAGAGTTTTTCCAAGGAAACCATGATCTCATAAAAGAATAATCAACCAAGAAGGATGGAAAGATCACAAGTGAACCATATAGATGGACCACCATACTTTATTAAGTCAAACCCACCAACTTATGTGGTGTAACAAAAATATTTTTGGTTGCCTAAAAATATGCTTGACACTTGTTGTTTGAGTGAAATGTTTGTTTGTGATTTCTTGCACATTGCTTGTGTGAATTGTGATGTGTGTGATTAGAATCATTCCCTTAGAAATATTTGCCTATTCTAATCCCAATCCAACCCAAACAGATGACTACTCCAAGAGACTCCAACATCAAGGTAGATGACAATAACAACAACCAAGAGGACAACATGAGAGAACTTATAGCAACCCAAACCCAATTGAGCCAAGAGACAACTCAGCTTTTAGCCAACAACAATGGACTAGACCCAACCATACAAAGGATTTTGAAGCTGCAATCCCAATTGTTGCAAGGATTGGTTACTCAAATGATCAACATGAGAGAAAACTCTTCCCAAGGAGTTTATGACAACAAGGATGACAAAGATGCTATTCTAGAAGGAACACAAGCTTGTAATAATTGTGGAGACAAGAATCAAACATCCAAGGAGCATGAAGATCAATGCCCTAATTGTGAAGAAGAAGGTCATATCTCTAGTAACTGCCCCAAGAAGAGAGAAAGATTTCCCACCTTTGAGGAGCATGAACTAAAAGAACTCCTAGCTTTGGAAAGACCCAAGAAGAAGAAGAAATGCCCCAACCCTAGCAAGAAGGATATTACTCAAGTGCAATGTTACAATTGCAAAGAGATGGGACACTATGCCAATGAATGCCCATAAAAGAAGAAGAACCAAAGAAACAAACAAGAGGCAATGATACCAAAGGAAAAGAAAGATATCGGCCAAGTGATGTGTTTCAAATGCAAGGAACTAGGCCACTATGCAAACTTCTGTCCAGAAAATATGAAGCACAAGATAAACCAGCCTATATAATTGTTGGAATTATGCCCTAGAGGCAATAATAAAGATGTTATTATTATAATTCTTGTTCATGATAAAGTTTATATTCCATGCTAGAATTGTATTAAGCGGAAACATTAATACTTGTGTGGTTTGTGAACAACACCGTGTCCCTGGTACCCCTCTAAGGACTAGCTCATTGATCAATGATGGTTAAGGTTTCCTAACCATAGACATGAGTTGTCAATTGATAATGAGATCATATCATTGGGAGAATGATATGATGGACAGACCCAAACTAAGCGAAGCAATTAGATCGTTTCATCGTGTTCATCTTTGCGAAGCTTTTCCTATGTCAAATATTGTATTCCTTAGACCATGAGATAATGCAACTCCCTGGTACCGGAAGAAAGCTTTGAGGTCATCAAACGTCATCCTATGAGAGGGTGATCATAAAGGTGTCTCTCAGGTGATCAGAAAGCATCTGTTGGGTTGTATGTATCGAGATGGAATTTGTCCCTCCCAAGTCGGAGAGATATACTTGGGCCCTCGTGTCGATATCAACACCGCTTGCAAGCATGTGGTTAAGGAGTTAATCACAAAGTGATATCGGATTACAGAATGAGTAAAGTACTTGCGTGACGGATTGAACTAGGTATGACGGCATCGACGATCGAATCTCGGGCAAGTAAAATATCGCGAGACGAAGGGAATATATATATGGGATTGATTGAATCCTGGCATCGTGGTTCATCCGATATGATCATTGATGAATGTGTGGGAGTCAATATGGGTGCCTGCACCCATTGATTATTGATAGAAGATCATGTCTGCATATTCTCGAACCCGCAGGGTCACACACTTAACGTATCTCGACGCTAGGATAGATTGGATAATTGGTTTATGAATTTTTGTTCGGAGTCTCGGATGGGATCCGGGACATCACGAGAGGTTCCGGAATGTTCCGGAGAATAAGATTCATATAAGGCAGTGCAGTTTTTGGAGTTCGGAATTGTTCCGGGTTAATCGGTATTGTACCGGAAGCTTCTAGAACCTTCCGAAGGGGACCAACGTGGCCCCACCTTTCGGGAGGGGGCATGGGACTCTGAGGGAGTGTGCTGGCCGCATTGGGCCAGGGTCACAAGGCCCCATAGGGCCCAGCCGATCCTAGAGAGTTTAAATCGTTTAAACTAGAGATAGGGTTTCTAGAAGAGGGGAGAGTCCATGCCCCCCACTCCTTATCCTTTGGGATTGGGGGAGGGGCTAGGGCTGCGCCTCTATATAAAGAGGGTGGGCGCAACCCCACACCTCTCCTCCAAACCCTAGCCGCCTTGCTAGCTTTCCTCTCTCCCTCCCATTGTTTGTAGGCGAAGCCTGCTGCGAAATTCTCCACCATATACACCACGTCGTGTTGTAGATCCAATCTATCTCTCCACCATACTTGCTTGTCCGAGGAAGGAGGAGACGTCAGTGCTGCGTGTGCATCTCACGGAGGCACCGCCACTTGTGGTGCTAGATCGGATCGGATCGCGAGGAGGAGAAGCGAGTACGACTACATCACCCACGTTCCAAAACGCGTTCACTGTCTTGAATCTTCAAGGGTATGAAGATCTAATCCAATCTCTCTCGTTGATTGCATCTCCTAGATTAGATCTTGGCTTTCCCTCTGTTCGCATCCGTAGAAAATTTCTGATTTACTATGCCGCGAAACCCTTCAAAAAGATCTCAGCCTTGTCACATGTTTCAAGTGTGAAAACAAAGGACACTATGCAGATGTTTGCCCAGAGAAGTTTCCCCAGGATCCCAAGAAGGCCAATATGTAATTTAGTTGGAAAATTTTTAAGGGTGGTAGTACCCTAGATGCTTTTGAGCCAAGTTGTAACCCTAGCCTTCCCAAATCTCGGGACGAGATTTATTTTAAGGGTGGTAGCCTGTCACATCCCAAGATTTCCCAAATCTTGTAATGTGAAAAATAAATGAATAAAATAAAACTTTGTTGATTTTCAGGGTGAGAAGAAACTTTTGAATCCAATTTGAAACTTTCAAAATCTATTTGGATCAAATAAAATCCTAAAGGGATTAAAAAAGATAAATAAACAATAGACTTAAAATATTTAAAATTACTATTTTTGGATCTTTAAAATAAAAAGATTTGGTTTTCAAATGAAAAGGTAGAAATATAAATAAAGACTATTTCTATAGAGCCAAATTAAACCTTGGCCAAGCCTTTGAAATAAAATATTTCTATTTGATAAAAATAGTAAAGGTTTATTTAAATAAAATAATAAGGATTTAATATCCAATTTTACTTAAGTAAAGGCTTTTCCTTTTTAATTAAAAAAACATTAAAACTTTATATTTTCAAATAAAACCTACTGATTTGGTTTTGATAATATTTAGATTTCAAAATGGAGTTTTGAATAAATCAAAATCTATTTGATTTAATAACAAAGGTCTATTTATTTAAGTATTAATGGACCCTAAAATAAAAATATTATTTTGGTCTTTGGACTTTGGTTTATGTTGTTAAACAGAACCAAAACTCAATACAAGTTTGGAGGAGGTTTGAATTGTTTTGAATGTTTGATTTGTAGTTTGAAATTCAAAACAAGAAATTCAAACAGAAAAAGGAAAAAACAATCAGAAAGAAAAAAATATGAATCTGGTCGACCCAACCCAGCAGCCCACTAGGCCCAGCAGCCCATTTCCCTCTCTCCCCCGAAGCGTTTTTCTCTCACTCACCAGACGACCCGCAGAGCCAATGACAGGTGGACCCAACTCCCCTCTCCTCTCTCTCGCTGACCAACCAACCCCACCCCTCCTGTTCGTCGTCCTCACCCGCGGTGACCACGCCTCCCCTCCTCGACCGTTTCTGGCGGAATTTATCGGCGTCAATTCGCGTTAATGCGGCAGTTAAATCAGCCCTGCGACTCGCACTCATAAGCGCCTCTCCTCCCTCTATCATTCCCCTCAAACGCCAACTCCTCATCGCCACCAGGCTGCTTGAATCGCAAGCCCAAACTGCCCCTGTCGCCGACGAACTCCCTGGAAAATTCCGGCCACCACCGCCAGCCCCACTGCTTCTAGAGCACACGAGCTTGCTCGCCATCATCTCCTGCAACTGCCAGTGTCTTCCCCTCGCTCGCGCGTGCTCTGCAGCGTCGACTTCGTCTTCGACTGAACGACGCCGCCGTCCGCTCCAACTCCGACGAGCTCCATAGGTAGTTTCTGGCCGCGCCTCTCCTTCTCCTTCACGCACACATCATCGCCATGGCTTTGCACATCTGACCCTGTCTCTCATTTGTCCTAGCGTGCGCTGTAGCAACGTCCACGACGACGCCCGAGCATACCCGTCGTCAGACTCAACTCCGGCGAGCCATTGTGCTCACCCCCGTGCGCCCCCTTCACCAGCCAGTACCACGTTGAGCATCAGCAAGCTTCGGCGAACACGGTGAGCCTCTCCTCCTCTTATCTCACTTCCTAGAACGGTCGGACCACCTCGGACAGAGCGTGCGCCACTAGTCGTCGCCGCCAGCTGATGGTCAAACTCATCTAAGCCGTTAGATCGTGATCGAGTGGACGCGATAGATTGACTTAAACCGAAACGGTGCATGTGATCTGAGCCGTGCGATCAAGATGGATCCTGCGGTCTGTGTCTGTCGATCCGAACGAAACGTTTTTGACCAATAGGATTACACCACGTGGCCTAGAGTTTGTTTATAAGACAGAAACATTTCTATTAGTGGTTTGAATTTGTAAAATCCATAACTTTAGTTCCACACGTCCAAATTTTTTAAACTTTATATCAATGGAATCAGTGGAGCAAGCCCTAGCCAACCATGGCATTTGTTTAGTAAAAAGTCTCGGGTAAAATGTTTGTTTTTGCAGAAACATTTGTATGCTTGTTTAGATTATAAAAATTGTTCAAAAATGATTTTGGGGATAAATCTTTGGCAAATGGTGTGATTTGAACCTACTGACCATAGGAAACACTTTGTGGTTTCAAAAATGTATTGGGTGAAACAAAAGAATGATTCTTTGATTTAAAACCATTTCTAGTCAAATAAAAATATGGTTTATTTATTAATTGGTTTTGGAAGAAAACTTTTGGGAAATGTTTTGTTTTAAACTCTCTGACCCTAAACACAAAGTTTTGTGGTTTGAAAACATATTTTGTGAGCCCTATAGATTAACGCCTTAGTAAAAACATTTTTACACCACATAAAATGATACCTTGTTTTGAAAATGGTTTATGAAGTGAAACCTTTTGCAAATGACTTTGCCACTTTATAAAATTACCATTAGGTGTTTTTAAATGTTTATGTCCCATTAGGAACCACTTTTCCAAATAAAACAATCCTTAACATGCTTGCATGCATTATCTTGGTTCTATGATTTTATGTGATGATTTGCTTGATTGGTGGATTGAAATTGTGCCTTGATTGATTGAATTGTAGTGACTTGAAGAGTGTGATTGTTGCAAGGAAAAGGAGTGAACTTATACCCTCTACCAAAAAGGCAAGTGATGCTTCATACTTTTGTCCCATTACTTTCACTATTCATTAGTGATTTTTCTAAGAAAAACTTGCATGAATTTTTTTGCTAAGTATAAACCTTGCTATGGGAAATCCTAGTAGATGAAACCTTAGTAAAATTTTCTTAAGTTAAGATTCCTACTACTATCAAGCTTAGCTTAGCTAGTAAAAAACAAGGGTGGAATATATATATTCACACTATGGAAAAATTTCTAAGTCTGAGGACTTGTGTTTTTGTTTAATAAAACAACTAAGTTAATGAATCACCTGGGTGGAATGGTAATTGCTTGGTGGTTTTTGGTTGAGTGGTTACACAAGGCCAAGGGACTGGTGAACCTTGTGTATCTCACTTGTGGATGGCCACCCAGGAACAAAGAGATTTGAGATGTCAAATGTTGAGAAGTTTCAAGTGCAGCCACTTGGCATTATGGGCTCTGCCTGGATCATATAGGTTGCAAGAACTTAGCCAAATGGACAGTTGGTGGTAGGGGAATGATAGGTTGGAACGCGTCCATTCTGGTCTAAGGGAAGGCTTCTGAAAGATCTTGTCTTGGGAAACCAAGTCTTGTGCGGAAAGTGCACCACCTCTGTAGAGTGTAAAATCTAAGTACTTAGCCATGTCCCTGGCAAAGGACAATTTGAGCTTCAAGACATGGAAGCTATCAAGAATCTCATCATCCAAATTTCTAAGTTAAAAACTTGTGGATTGAACAAGGGTTAAAGGATCTTCAATCTTTGATTGGTAGATGCCTTGGGTGATTTTGCCAAACAAAAACTTAGTGTTTTCAAATGATTTTGCCCACCTTGCCCCGTGCCTGGAGGGGGTGTGCCTCCCCCAAGCTCCGACTCCGCCTCGTTTTCATATCAAAACCTTCCTTACGCTTTGAAACTTCGTAATATATAACCCCCTAGATCCCACGTGGTTCGTGCATTGTGTTCTCGTCATGTTTTCGTTTTGATCTGTTTCAGTCAGGAAAACTTCTCAAGTTTAGAGCACCATGTTCTCCGCCAATGACAAAGGCAAGAAGCCCGGATCCTCGCAAACCCAAGGAGGAGGAGATTTTGGTAGGTTATGAAGGAGACGTGGAGGAGGACAAGCAACCGGACACCCTCACTACCATCACAAGCATTGGAGTGGTGGAAAAACCTACCAAGCTTAAGAGGACAGCATGAATGTCTACAAGAGGGAAAACTCCGCGTCATATCCTCGCTCCATGGACACTTCCTCCTCGTACCACTCGTTCTAACCATGCAGGGAAGGAACACTCTAAGAAGGAAGAGTGGAGGAAGAATAACAAGGACTGGGATCCTCGGTCTGAATTGATCATGAGCTGCATTGAGCATAATTCGGAGTTGATTCGTACTCTGACCTTCGATATGGAGTATTTGAATAAACTTATTGAAGAGCTTATCAAGAGAACACCACCACCACCGAAGGAGTAATTTTTCATCAGGTTTGGCATCCCCTTGGCTTGTTCCAAGCATGGGGGGAGTGTCGCGGTATCACCATCATTATCTTTTATGTTTTACCTTTTTAGTGGATTCATATCTTTGGTAGAGAAGTTATCTTATAGTTTGGTTTTCATGTGGAAGTATCTCTCCTTTAGTTGATTATCTATGTATCCCTTGGTGTGAGTGCCTTTATGGAATATTAATGAGAAGTTTCATCTTTTACCTTTTGCACTTCTTATCTTAGTTTGCAATCTCTATTATATGATGGATCTTGTTGATCAGTATTGTCAGCACTTTGGGAGCATCAAGTGGATCTAAATTGGTTTTGGCAAACCGAGTTCTGGTCAGTAGCAATACTTTCTGAGGTTTGAAAGAAAAAGAGAAAAAGCTTACAGGTATTTTGAATCA
Source organism: Avena longiglumis (assembly GCA_030063025.1). NCBI lineage: Eukaryota > Viridiplantae > Streptophyta > Magnoliopsida > Poales > Poaceae > Avena > Avena longiglumis. Next base: position 461,559,681 of record CP125975.1, on the reverse strand, counting down.
TTTATTTTCTTTCTTGTTGGCTCATAAGCTTAGTATTGTTTATTTAAGAACTTTTGTGTCTTCAAGGAAGATTGCATGTTTGGCTTTATTACTTGTATGTTTGCTTGTTTATTTCAACTCTCTTGCTTGCTACCCAGCCTTGCTAGCCAAAAACCTGTTTCGAGAAGGCATACTTCTCATGTTTCCAATCCCTTTAAACCAAAACCTTTGCCACTTGTGTCCACCATATCTACCTAATAGCTTTTGCTATTCCAAGCAAATTCTCAAGCTTCATATAACTTTCAAATTAAATTTTTTTTATGTGAAAACTAGTTAGTAAAGCTCTCATGAACTTGATGGCACACCTTATTATCTTTGCCCCTAATAGGCTTGAACCATTGTGTCATCGAAGTTGTATATGCTTGCATCTATATGTTGGAATTAGCAGAACCATGCTGTCACGGGGAACACTTTCAACATTGCACTTATACCTTGTACATAGTTGATATCGTGTTCTTTTGTCTGTGGATGAAAACGGTGTGGAATAAAGAGGTAACTTGAAAGTCCATGGAGTATATATTTTTTGTTAGAGAAACGCCTGAGCCGCTAGCCTAAGCCATGACTAATCATGGTGGAAACTTGCAGCATCACCATAGTGAGCTATCTATGAAGCATCCTCAATAAAATACATATAGTAAATAAAAAGATCGTTGAGATGCTCATTGTCTGCTTGCCTTGTCATTTTGGTTATGGGATAGCTCTTGTACCATGTGCAAGGGGTACCCTGTTGGCGGTTCTCTATGATATGCATGTACTTACAATGATAAGAACTTACCGGTAATTGAAGTTGAGTAGCATGAGGAGTGGCCCTCATATTCAAGGGACATGAGATTGCCAACTTATATTTCATCAAGCATATACTCCATCTTTGTGCACTTTAACCTTAATCATCTCAAGATGCCTATGATAGGGTCAATGAGGGCTCAAAGCTAGTAAGTACCATAATCTTTGGAATCTCTTTATGACTTGTAATCCCTGCTTCCCTCTATGAAGGGACCTTTCTCCTATTTTCTAAGTTGAGTCAGTAAACCTACTTCCTCTCTATCTCCAGCAAGCATTTGAGTTGTTGTGTTTCAAGCATTCATATGGTGATTTATTAAATCATGTTCTTATTCTTCCCTATTTGCACAAAACTCTTATCTATTGAGTATTACTTTGAAAGCCTTCATTGAAAAACCTTTTTGAGCAAAGAGTGCTCCTATTATAAAACTTCTACAAAAAGCTTTTATTGAAACTGTTTGCTAGCTGTTCTCTGGCCAAGAATAAGAGTTTGCCAATTAAAATTATGATTTATCTGTATGCATCTCTATTGTGACTCATGTACTTGTTGCAAGCTAAGTTTTATAATGGTGAGTTGCTTTCTTCTATGAGTTGTGTAATGGTAAGTGTGATGCTTCTTATCCGTATTCTTTTATCGACACTTCACTCCATAAACCTGTGGACATGTTTACTGAGCTCAGTTTTCGCTTGGGGACAAGCGAAGGTCTAAGCTTGGGGGGAGTTGATACGTCCAATTTGCATCACCATTTTATATCATAATTTACCTCTATTCATTGATATATGTCTTATTATGAGGTATTACTTATTTCTTTTCCACTGTTTTTGCATGTTGGATGATTCTTGGAGGATGAACTGCCGGAGTATGGATTCTGATGGAAAAGGAGGTGTTTTTATGCAATTTCGCGAAGATCAGAAAAATACCAGAAAAATATGGGAAATTATATTTTCCCGAAAGACATAGGAAGCCAGAAGGGGAGGCGAAGAAGGGCCACAGGCGGCCCACACCCCCTAGGCGCGGTCCCTACTTGCCTCGCGCCTAGGGCAGGTGTGGCCCACTTGGCCGGCTTCCGACTCAGCCCTCTCGCCTATATCTTCCTCACGGAACCCTAACACCAGGGGAGTGACCACAGATAGATTTCCGCCGCCTTTGTGGGGCGGAAAACACCGAGAGAGAAAGATCTCTCCGGCAGACAGATTTCTGCCGGGGAAATTTCTTCTCGGAGAGGGGAGATCGTCGCAATCAACACCGTCATCAAGCTAGGATTCATTGGGATCATCATTATTATTATCCACACCATCATCTCCACCACCAGCATCATCATCTCCACTCCATCCGCCTGTAACAATTGTGTTGGATATTGCTTTAGTTCTTAGGGGAAACTTTCCTGGTGTTAATTACTATTGTTTGTGAGTGGAACCATTGGATTATTGTTTATGTTCAGATTGTTATTCATCACCATATCATCTTTGATCTTGATCCATATGATGTCTTGTGAGTAGTTCGTTTAGTTCTTGAGGACATGGGAAAAGTCATGTTGTTAGTAGTGGATTTGAGTTGAGATATTATTCAATGGTTTATTATAAATTGTGGTGCTATTCTTCTAGTGGTGTCATGTGAACGTCGACTACATGACACTTCATCATTTATGGGCCTAGGGGAATGCATTGTGTATTTGGCTACTAATTTTGGGGTTGCCGGAGTGATAGAAACCTAAACCCCCGTTAGGACACCATTGCACAAGGGACTGTAGGATCTCAGATTTTAAGGCTGTGGTTAGATTTATATCTTAATTACTTTCCTGTAGTTGCAGATGCTTGCAGGGTGTTTAATCACAAGTATGTATTAGTCCAAGTAAGGTCGGTACATTAAAACAGGTTCACCCACACAACACTTACAACACCAAAGAAGAGTACTTAGCTATATGAAGCAAAAGCACTTGACATAATTCCCATGTGTCCTCGAGAACGCTTGGTCCTTATAAGTATTTCCACTGGCTTGTCCTTTGCTAAGAAAGGATTGGGCCATTTGCTGCGTTTGTTCTTTATTACTTGCACTTTGTTTTGTTGCTTTATCAGAAAAACCCTAAAAATACGTTTGCTAAGTATTTGCAGTGAGTTCCTACTCCATACCACTAGTCAACACCTTTTGCTCCTCGTTGGGATCGACACTCCTATTTATCGAAAGTACTGTGATAGACCCCCTATACTTGTGGGTCATCACCTCCTGCACGGCGAGGGCCTCGGCGTTGGCCTTGGCTCGAATGGTTACGGCGACCTTGAGGGCCTTGGTCCTTTCTTCGGCGAGGGCTGCCGTAGCTAGGCGAGCTCTTTGCTTATCTCGACGTATGCCCCGCTTTCTCGTCTCCTCTGAACGCTGCTCGACCATGAGCTCCTGTTTCACCCTCGTAACACCGGTGGTGGCCACAGTGTTAGTTGTAGGTCCTGGTAGCGGTGGAGAATCTGCTACGGCAGCCAAAGCTAATTCGGGCGGTACGAATGGGGCCTCATATGTCGTAATCGTATCTATAATTTTTGATATTCCATGCTTGTTTTATATCATTTGTCTTATGTTTTGTCTACACTTTGAGGTATTTTTATACACTTTCTGGAACTAACCTATTGACAAGATGCTACAAGTTAGTTGCCTGTACATTGTTTTTGGTTTCAGAAAGCTAAAAAATGAATATTCTCGGAATTGGACGGGACAAAAGCCAAAGTTCATATTTTCCCTAAACAATACGGAAAATCGAAGACAAGACAGAGGAAGACACCAGGGTGGCCACACCCTAGGTGGTCGCGGGGCCCACCCTGGCCACGCCCATAGGGGGTGTAGGCCCCCTGGCCCTCCACCGACCTTGCCTCCTTCGCCTATAAAAAGCCCCCGACTTAGAAATCCTAGGGAATCGACCAGAAAGCCACGAAAATTTCCGCAGCGCCGCCGCCACCGAAGAGGAGATTTAGGGGACAGAAAGTCTCTGTTCCGGCACCCTGCCGGGACGGGGAATTGCCCCCGAAGCCATCTCCATTGATCTCCACCACCATCTCCATCGCCGTTGCTGATTCCCGTGATGAAGAGGAAGTAGTTCTTCCTTGAGTCTAAGGGCTCTACTGGTAGCTATGTGTTCATCTCTCTCTCTCTCTCTCTCTCTCTCTCTCTCTCTATGCATGATCTTGGTGTGGTCATGAGCTTTGTAATCAAGAAGATCTACCTTGCTATTCAACTGCTTCAATAGATCTTTGCTCTCCCCATGTGTGTGAAAGTGACAGCGTGCACGCCATGGTGGCACTTAGGCTAGAGTCTGCATAAATACTCATTGTTCTTTAATAGATCTATGTTTTTCCCCACGTGTGTGAAAGTGACAGCGTGCACACCGTGTGTCACACTTAGGCTAGATTACATATATATTTATCATGAGTATATTTTGAGTTGGATGTCTTTATGAAATTGTGGTGTTTGTTTGAAACATCTAGCGCTCAAGGTGACAGTGTGGGGTTATCTAGATTGGGAAAGGCGGACTTTGAGGAGTGTTGTTATAGTCCTACCATGGATTAGAGTGTCCAACCAGAGAGTAGTTAAGAGTAGTATCATGAAGAGAATATATTTATATGAGAGAGTGTTCACTAGTGAAAGTATGATACATAGGCCTTGTTTATAAGCATTGAAACACCATTTGCATCTAGATCTGTTGCATGTTTGTTTGCTTCCATCTTTATTTCAGTTTGCTTTTAGTCTCTCACACGTCAACAACAAGTCAGAAGATCTTTTTTGTCACCATTACCACTTGTATTTCACTATCTCTTCACCGAACTAGTGCACCTATACACCTGACAAGTGTATTGGGTGTGTTGGGGACACAATAGACTTCTTGTATCTTGATTGCAGGGTTGCTTGAGAGGGATACCTTTGACCACTTCCTCCCTGGGTTTGATAAACCTTGGGTAATCCACTTAAGGGAAACTTGCTGCTATTCTACAAATCTCTGCACTTGGAGGCCCAACAACTGTCTATAAGAATAGAAGTGCGTAGACATCAAGCTATTTTCTGGTGCTGTTGCCGGGGAGGTAAGGTAAAAGGTACTCACATCCTCTGGTGTGAGCGCTCGAAGTTATTTCCTTTAGATTCTGCAATTTTGTATTTTTGTTTCTTGTTTTCACTAGTTAGGCTTAATGGAAAACAACAACAAAAATTAGAGAGATTTATAGTATTTATCTTGAGTTAGGACATGAAGTGTTTGAAGAGAAAATTAAAAAACCTACGAAACTTTATTTGCATGCTAATAGCAATGTTATTAGTATGATTTCTTTGAACACCATTATTGCTAATGCTATGGAAATGTCTAAGCTTGGGGAAGCTAGTTTTTATGAAAATGATCTTTTTAGTTCCCCAGATTTGGAAGATAGCTATACTATTGCTTATGATGATACCAAACCTCAAATTTATGATGATTATAAAGATGAATATGATATTTTTAGTACACCTAATATTGAGGAGAAAATTAATTATCATTACAATATGCCTCCTATATTTGATGATTATGGTGATGAGAATAATAATGATAGCTATTTTGTTGAATTTGCTCCCACTACAATTAATAAGAATGACTATGCTTATGTGGAGAGTAATAATAATTATATGCATGTGGCTGATGATAAGAATGTTTTATGTGATAGTTATATTGTTAATTTTATTCATGTTGCTACTGAAAGTTATTATGAGAGAGTAAAACATGGTCTGATGTATCTCAACAATATTAAGTTTCCCCTCTTTATGTTGAAAGTTTTGAAGTTGCACTTGGTTTGCTTTCCTATGTTTGCTGCTTTGTGCTTTCATGACTTGTTTATTTACAAGATTCTTATGCATAGGAAGTGGGTTAGACTTAAATGTGTTTTGAATTTGCTTTTTGATACTCTCTTTTACTTCAATTCATATTTCTTATGTGAGCATCTTTTCAAACTATCAAGCATAACTTAAAGGCATTAAAGAAAAGTATGTTGGGAGATAATCCAAGAGTTTTCTTGAGTCTTGGAAGTAATTACTTCAGTAATGACCTCTCCTTATCATTTTTGTTTTCTTTTTGTGCCAAGAATAACCTCTAATGAGAGGGAAGTAAGATTTGGGGAGTTGCTGTCCCAAAACACATTTTTGTGCTCTACCGTAAAAATTCGTGAGGAATATCTGTAAGTAGGATTGAGCTGATATTTTATGATTAAATCCCCCAGTATGTTATCTAACTTTCTTTAGTTCATGACTTTTTGATTTGAGCAATATAAGCTCTTTGAAAAAATCGGTTTCTACCTGCTTGTCTGTTTTGACAAATTTCTGCCATTATTTGCATTTGCTTCTTATTGATTCCTTTTTGGGTTCTTTTTGGGAAATTGAGCTTTTTGAGGGAATTTCTATAGTATTTTGTGTTTTTGGTGAAAGTTTTTCTGTTCCAAATCTAAGCCTAAAGGTATATTATCCTTTGAATGCACTAATGTTGTTAATGAAGATTGTGTGAAGTTTTGTATGAAGGAAAATTTCCAGGTGTAGAGAGAGAATGATGTAATGAGATGAAGAATGGACAAAAGATCAAGCTTGGGGATTCCAACCCTTATCACCCCAAGAAATATTCAAGAGGTACAAGCGTCAAAGCTTGGGGATTCCCAAGCTTGATCTTTTGAACAATATCCGATTTTATTTAAATAAAGACAAATTGCCTAAACTAAATAATAAATCCCAATAAAATTATTTAGAGGACAATTTAAACCTTGAGTTAAATACATAAGCAAATGGAATAAAAATAATCCAAATAAAATAAGTAATAAAGATATTTCAATAAAAATTTATATGGACTTGAACCATATTTGTTTTGAATAAAGACAAAATCCCTAATGTAAATGATTAATTAAATCATGAGAAAATAATAAATTGAAATTGCCCAAGTGGATTAAAAGGTTATCTAATTAAGTTAAAAATAATAAAAGATTAATTAAATAAAATTTTATGGTTTAGAACCATATTCAAATTCATTCAAATAAAGACAAAGACCTCATCTAATTAAATATTAAATCACATTAAAATATTTGATATAAATCAAAGTGAATTATTTAAACACACTAATGAATAAATAAAACCTACTACAAAGGTTTGATAAACATTTGAATTTAAAAAAGAGGTTTAAATCATTTGAATAAAATAATATGAATTGGAAACATATTTAAATCTTATTTAAATAAAGACAAATGTCTATTTTAAATAAATAATCAACCATGAGAGAATATAGGCAAATATTCTAAAATGGATTATTTAAATACATTAATAAACATATTAAAAACCTACTGAAAGTTTACAAAAGGTTTGGTCAAAACTTGAATTCAAATTGAAGATTAAATCATTTGTTTGAATTTAAAATAGAATTCAGGATTGGAAAAAGAAACCAGAAAGAAAAAATAAATAGAAAAGGGCAGCCCATCTAACCCTACCCAACTAACCCCAGCCTAGCAGGCCCAGCAAAGCCCACCTCCCTCTCCCCCCAAAACGTTTTCTCACCCACGGATTAACCCGCGCCCTTGCTGACGACCTGACCCCACGCATACCCCCTCTCATTCGGTGACAACGGACCCTATCGCCAGCTCAGCATCTTCTCCAGCACGACCAGTTCTTTCCCCCTCACCTCGCTGTTGTTTCTGCCCGTGGTTAAACCTCGTTAATTCGCATCAATCACGCCAGTAATTCTCCCGCGACCACGCCCTACTTAAGAGCCCTCCTCTCCTCCTTCTTTTCCCTCACTCGGCCACACCTCTCCTCCCTAGGGCTGCTCCAATTTTCCATTGCAAACTCGCTATGTCCGACGAGCTTCGGAGTAAATTCCGGCGAGCCTAGGCCACGCATGTTGCCCTAGTGCACATGAGCCTGACCAGCAAGCCCGTACGCACCTACCAACACCCATAGCTCGCGTGTGCGTGCCCAGAACACCGGCAACGACAACATTTAAACGCCACCGCCTCCTGCTCCAACTTCGGCAACCTCTCCAGGTGAAAACTGACCTCCCTTTCCTCTCTGAATGATGCTCCTATACTCGTCAACCTTCTACGCATCTAACGACACCGTCGGTTTGTCTTAGCACGCACCGTAGCCTCGCCAACGACGACAAATGGACGCGCCCATCGCCAGGACCATCTCCGATGAGCAATCGTCGTCGCTCTTGTGCGCCCCTTCGTCTACAACGAGCACGTCGAGCATCTACTCGCAATGGCGAACACTGTGAGCCTCTCCTCCCTCTTCCTCGCTTCCTATATTCGCCACAACGCCGTAGACAGAGAGCCGTCACCAAGCGCCGGCAGTTAGTGGTCGCTTGCTCATCAACCGTTAGATCCAGATCCACTGGCATAGATAGATGACTTATCGAAGCGGTATAGAGAGATATGTGTCATGCGATGTTAAATAGATACAACGCCCCATGATGATCGATCCGTGCGAACTGGTATGGACCAATAAGGTTATGACGCGTGGCCCAGTTTCTGTTTTAAAAACCAGATTAGATCTATTAGTTGTTTGAATTTGTAAAATCTATAACTTTTGATCCACACGTCCAAAATTTGCAAATTTTATATCATTGGAATCAGGAAAAATAAAACTTTGTAACCATGCCCTAAGTTTAGTGTTTTGCCTCGGGAAAATTAGTTGTTTTCAAACAAACATTTCTAGGCCTATTTTGTGTATACAATTTATTCTAAAATTGATTTTTGAGTAAAACCTTTTGCAAATGGTTTTATTTAAACACTCTGACCCTAAACACTAAGTTTTGGATTCAAAAATGTATTTTATTAACCATAGAAAATTATTCCTTTGAATAAAGGCATTTTGGTAAAACAAAAATGTTGCTATTGTTTAAAAATGATTTTTGGGTGAAACCTTTTGGTAAATGGATTTGTTTTAAACACTTTGATACTAAATACTAACATTTTATTTAAAAAACATATTTGGCTAACACTAGAAATTATTACTTTGATTTAAAATCATTTCTAGCAAAACAAAAATGATTTAAATGGCCCATTTTCACTAACATGATTTTAAAATGGTTTTGCCACTTTTATAAATGACCAATAGGTGTTTTAAAATGTTTATAGCCTATTAGAAAACACTTTTTCAATAAAACCATATTTAGCATGCTTGCATGCAATGCCTTGTTTTATTTATTTTATGTGATGAATTATTTGAATGCTAGTTTGAATATGTGCTTGATTGATTGAATTGTAGTGAATTTTGAAGAGTGTGACCATTGCAAGATCAAGGAGTGAACTTGGTTTCTCTACCAAAAAGGCAAGTGGTGCTTCATACATTTTGTCCTATTATTTTTACTATGCATTAGTGATATTTCGAGTAGGACTTGCATGGAATTTTTACTAAGTATACTATGCCTTGGGAAATCCTAGTAGATGATGCCTTAGTAGAATTTTCCCTAAGCTAAGATTCCTACTACTATCATGCTTAGCCTAGCTAGTATCAAACAAGGGTGGTTTATATACATGCTATGGAATTTTTGCTAAGTCTTTTGACTTATGTTTTTGATTAATAAAACTACTAAGTGAATGAATCACCTGGGTGGAATGGTGAGAATGGGATATGTTGAGTGGTTACACAAATCCAGAAAGCTGGAGAAAACTTGTGTATCACAAGTCCAGTAAACTGGGAAAAACTTGTGTATCACACTTGTGGAAAGCCACCCAGGAACAAAGAGATTTGAGATGTCAAATGTTGAGAAGCTTCTAGTGCAACCACATGGTATATGGGCTCTGCCAGGATCATATAAGTTGCAATAACTTAGCCATATGAACAGAAGGTGGTAGGGGGTGATAGGTTTGGAACGTGTCCATTTGGTCTAAGGGAAGGCTTCTGAAAGATCTTGTCTTGATGAATGTCGAGTCTTGTAGGTAAAGTGCACCACCTATCGAGAGATTAGAATCTAAGTACTTAGCCGTGTCCCTGGCAATGGACAATTTGAGCATCAAGACATGGAATTTATCAAGGATCTCCTCATCCCAATTTCTAAGTTAAAAGATTATGGTTGAAAAAGGGTAAAGGTTAACCAATTCAATTGGTAGTTCCTTGGGTGATTTGACAAAAAAAAACTTAGTGTTTTCAAATGATAAGAAAAATCTATTTTGAGCAAAGCAAGCCTAAGCTCCACTTAGCCAAATGCATATAGATGACAGATACCACTATTCTACCATAGTATCACTTGCCAATACAATTCAAATGTATTGACCCTTGTGGCTATAACTGATTATGTTGCAGGTTTGTTTGATGTTAGTGAAGTGTGTTGAATAGGATTACAAGTCTACAACCAACATGATTTCCTGTGGCACTTTGAAGATGAAGGACTCCATGCTTTATAGTTATTTCTGCTACATTGTAATGAGATAGCCAAATGAGCTATGTAAGATGTAATGAATTATTTTACTCCTGGTTATAAAGTTGTATTATGACCTTTGTTTCTTGATATTACATATTAAACTGTGGATGCTAGATATTGATCCAGGGACTAGCATTGTAAACACAGGGATCTCTGAAGGGATTCGCGGCATAGTAAATCAAAATTTTCTACGGATGCGAACAGAGGGAAAGCCAAGATCTAATCTAGGATATGCAAACAACGAGAGAGATTGGATTAGATCTTCATACCCTTGAAGATTCAAGACAATGAACGTTCGTCGGAACGTGGGTGATGTAGTCGTACTCGCTTCTCCTCCTCGCGATCCGATCCGATCTAGCACCACAAGTTACGGTGCCTCCATGAGATGCACACGTGCAGCACCTCGACGTCTCCTCCTTCCTCGGTCCAGCAAGTATGGTGGAGAGACGGATTGGATCTACAACACGACGGCGTGGTGTATATGGTGGAGAGTTTCTGCAGCAGGGCTTCGCCTACAAGCAGTCGGGAGGGAGAGAGGAGGGCAGCAGGGCAGCTAGGGTTGGAGGGGAAGGTGTGGGGGGTGGTGCGCCCCCAGCCCTATTTATATAGAGGGGTGGGGCGCAGCCCTAGCCCCTCCCCCAAGCCCAAACCGGCGGCCCCAAAGGAGGAGTGGGGGGCAAGGAAACCCCCCTTCTAGAAGCTCTATCTAGGGTTTAAACCCTCTTTGGCCGGCTGGGCCCTATGGTGCCTTGTGCCCCTGGCCCAATGCGGCCAGGGCACTCCCTCATAGGCCCATGCCCCCTCCCGGAAGGTGGGGCCACGTTGGTCCCCTTCCGGAAGGTTCTAGAAGCTTCCGGTACAATACTGATTAACTTGAACAATTCAACTCCAAAAATGCATCGCCTTATATGAATCTTATTCTCGGACCACTCCGAAACCTCTCGTGATGTCCGGATCCCATCTCGAGACTCAACAAAAACTCATAAACCAATCATCCAATCTATCCTAGAGTCGAGACACGTTAAGTGTGTGACCTCGAGTTCGAGAATATGCGACATGATCTTCTATCAATAATCAACAGCGGGTCCGAAACCCATATTGACTCCACACATTCATCGATGATCATGTCGGATGAACCACGATGCCGGATTCAATCAATCCCATATATATATTCCCTTCGTCTCGCGATATTTTACTTGCGAGATTTGATCGTCTGCATCATAGTCATACCTAGTTCAATCTTGTTCACGCAAGTACTTTACTGTTCGTAATCTGATATCACTTTGTGATTAACTCCTTAACCACATGCTTGCAAGCGGTGTTGATATCGATTACCGAGTGGGCCCAAGTATATCTCTCGACTTGGGAGGGACAAATCCGATCTCGATACATACAACCCAATGTATATTTTCCGATCACGAGAGACACCTTTATGACCACCCTCTCATAGGATGACGTTTGATGACCTCAAAGCTTTCTTCCGATACCAGGGAGTTGTATTATCTCATGGTCTAAGGAATACAATATTTGACATAAGAAAAGCTTCGCAAAGATGAACACGATGACACGATCTAATTGCTTCGCTTAGTTTGGGTCTGTCCACCATATCATTCTCCCAATGATATGATCTCATTATTAATTGACAACTCATGTCCATGGTTAGGAAACCTTAACCATCATTAATCAATGAGCTAGTCCATAGAGGCGTACTAGGGACACGGTGTTGTTTACAAACCACACAAGTATTAAAGTTTCCGCTTAATACAATTCTAGCATGGAATATAAACATTATCATGAACAAGAATTATAATAATAACATCTTTATTATTGCCTCTAGTGCATAATTCCAACAATCTCTACCTTATAAGGTTGGGACCTCTACATTACTAATGCTTAAATGTCCTATTCATGAACTCCCTAAAAATATTATTATAAATAACTTTTATGCTAGGCTTTCTCTTCATTATAAAGATTTACTAGATGCTTCTTGTGCTGGATCATTCACACGTATGAATGAAGAAGCTAAATGGGATCTACTAGACCGTATTCAAGAGAACACTGAAGCTTGGGAGAATGACAAAGGAAGAAAGTCAGGTATAAACTATGATTATGAATGCATTAAGTCTTTTATGGGAACTGATGACTTTCGTGATATTAGCAATGAGTTTGGTCTTGATTCCCAAAGTATTGCCAACTATTTTAAAGCCTTTGCCTCTTACATAGAAATTCCCAAAAAGAAGTGGAATAAGTACCATGCTCCTTATAAAGATGTTGTTAATCATGTTCCTGTTAGAAGTGCTGAAGTTTGTACTACTAATCATATTGTGCCTGAACCTTATGTTGAGAAAATGCCTTTCCCAACTAAGGTAAAGGAGTATTCTATGATTATTAGTGCAAATAATAAAGGTACTAAGAAAACTTTGGAGCTTGATGAGCAATTGAATATTGAACCTTTGGTAGCTATTGTGAAAGATCGTGACGCTAGAAATATAGAGGATGAGCACATTGTCTTCTGTGAAGACGCTTCTAATATTATCTCTCATCCTAGTAAGGCTAGAAAATCTAGTGTTCATGTGCTTTCTGTTAAAATTGGTGATCATTGCTACTATGGTTTATGTGATATTGGTGCTAGTTCTAGTGCTATCCCTTATAAGCTTTACAGGGAAATTATGCATGAAATTGGTCCTTGTGAGCTTGAGGACATTGATGTGGTCATTCACTTTGCTAACAAGGAGACCATTTGCCCTATTGGTATTGTAAGAGATGTGGAGGTTCTCTGTGGTAAGATTAAGTATCCTGCTGATTTTCTAGTACTTAATTCTGCAGCTAGCAAAACTTGTCCTATAATTTTTGGTAGACCTTTCTTGAACACTTGTGGATCTATTATAGATTGTAAGAAGGAGAAAGTTTTAACTAAGTTTGATGGAGATTCTTATGAGTTTAACTTTTCCAAATTTTCTAAAGCTCCTTGCGAAAACAACTTGCCTAATAAAGATTTCAGGATGGAACAACTTGCTTCTATTGATCCAGTTTATGACCTTGGACCTCTTTTTGGTGACTGTAAGTATGCTCATTCTGATGATAAAGTTGTTTCTTGTGACAGTTACATTGTCAACTTTATTCAAAGTGCTACTAAAAATTATTACCAGAGAGAGGGAAACATGGTTTTATGCATCTCAATAATGTTAAGTTTCCCCATTTTATTTTGAAATCTTTGAAGTTGCGTTTGTTTTGTCTTCCTATGCTAGTGGCTTTTTGTTTCAACAATTCGTTTTCTCATGATACCCCCATGCATAGGAAGTGGGTTAGACTCAAATGTGTTGGTTATTTGCTTCTTGATGCTCTCTTTCACTCTAGATATATATATCCTATGTGAGCATTTTTGAAACTTTCAAGCCTAACTTAAAGGCAATAAATAAAAGTACTTGTTGGGAGATAACCCAAGAGTTTTGACGAGTCTTGGAAGTTATTACTTCAGTAATAACCACTCCTTGTCCTTTTTTGTTTTGGTTTTTGTGTCAAGTCCAACTACTTTTATGAAGTAGTGGAGTTGTGAAAAGTGTCTGTCCTGGGACAGATTTTTGTGTTGTATTGTAAAAATCCGTGAGGGAGCTCAGTACTTCGGATGGAGTTGTATCTTTCTGAGCTTGTTCTCCAAGTTTTTACACAACTTTCATTAGTTCTGCACTTTTTGATTTGAGCAATAGAAGGTTTTCGAAAAAAATCAATCTTTACCGGCTGGTCTATTTTGACAGATTTCTGTTATCATTTGCATTTGCCTCTTATAGAAGCCTTTGTTTTGATAGATTTCTGTCGAAGTGTGAACCTAAAGGTTTGTTGTTTTGCTTACACTAATGTTGCCATTGAAGTTTGTGTATTGCCTTGTGAGGAAAGGAAAATTCTAGGAGAAGGAGAAAAGGAGTCTGCAGAGTTCGTCTTTGAATAGGTAAAAGTGGTGAAAACAGAAGGTTCGTGAAACCCCAATATTTTTATATTTTTGATGTTTTTAATACATAAGGGAAGTTAAGAGACGGAACAGAGGAGGAACCGGAGGCCGGGGTGGCCAAACCCACCCCAGGCACGGGCCCACCTTGCCCCGTGCCTGGAGGGGGTGTGCCTCCCCCAAGCTCCGACTCCGCCTCGTTTTCATATCAAAACCTTCCTTACGCTTTGAAACTTCGTAATATATAACCCCCTGGATCCCACGTGGTTCGTGCATTGTGTTCTCGTCATGTTTTTGTTTTGATCTGTTTCAGTCAGGAAAACTTCTCAAGTTTAGAGCACCATGTTCTCCGCCAATGACAAAGGCAAGAAGCCCGGATCCTCGCAAACCCAAGGAGGAGGAGATTTTGGTAGGTTATGAAGGAGACGTGGAGGAGGACAAGCAACCGGACACCCTCACTACCATCACAAGCATTGGAGTGGTGGAAAAACCTACCAAGCTTAAGAGGACAGCATGAATGTCTACAAGAGGGAAAACTCCGCGTCATATCCTCGCTCCATGGACACTTCCTCCTCGTACCACTCGTTCTAACCATGCAGGGAAGGAACACTCTAAGAAGGAAGAGTGGAGGAAGAATAACAAGGACTGGGATCCTCGGTCTGAATTGATCATGAGCTGCATTGAGCATAATTCGGAGTTGATTCGTACTCTGACCTTCGATATGGAGTATTTGAATAAACTTATTGAAGAGCTTATCAAGAGAACACCACCACCACCGAAGGAGTAATTTTTCATCAGGTTTGGCATCCCCTTGGCTTGTTCCAAGCATGGGGGGAGTGTCGCGGTATCACCATCATTATCTTTTATGTTTTACCTTTTTAGTGGATTCATATCTTTGGTAGAGAAGTTATCTTATAGTTTGGTTTGCATGTGGAAGTATCTCTCCTTTAGTTGATTATCTATGTATCCCTTGGTGTGAGTGCCTTTATGGAATATTAATGAGAAGTTTCATCTTTTACCTTTTGCACTTCTTATCTTAGTTTGCAATCTCTATTATATGATGGATCTTGTTGATCAGTATTGTCATCACTTTGGGAGCATCAAGTGGATCTAAATTGGTTTTGGCAAACCGAGTTCTGGTCAGTAGCAATACTTTCTAAGGTTTGAAAGAAAAAGAGAAAAGGCTTACAGGTATTTTGAATCATTTATTTTCTTTCTTGTTGGCTCATAAGCTTAGTATTGTTTGTTTAAGATCTTTTGTGTCTTCAAGGAAGATTGCATGTTTGGCTTTATTACTTGTATGTTTGCTTGTTTCTTTCAACTCTCTTGCTTGCTACCCAGCCTTGCTAGCCAAAAACCTGTTTCGAGAAGGCATACTTCTCATGTTTCCAATCACTTTGAACCAAAACCTTTGCCACTTGTGTCCACCATATCTACCTAATAGCTTTTGCTATTCCAAGCAAATTCTCAAGCTTCATATACCTTTCGAATTAAAAAAGTTTTTTATGTGAAAACTAGTTAGTAAAGATCTCATGAACTTGATGGCACACCTTATTATCTTTGCCCCTAATAGGCTTGAACCATTGTGTCATCGAAGTTGTATATGCTTGCATCTATATGTTGGAATTAGCAGAACCATGCTGTCATGGGGAACACTTTCAACATTGCACTTATACCTTGTACATAGTTGATATCGTGTTCTTTTGTCTGTGGATGTCAACGGTGTGGAATATAGAGGTACCTTGTAAGTCCATGGAGTCTATATTTTGTGTTAGATAAACGCCTGAGCCGCTAGCCTAAGCCATGACTAATCATGGTGGAAACTTGCAGCATCATCATAGTGAGCTATCTATGAAGCATCCTCAATAAAAGACATATAGTAAATAAAAAGATCGTTGAGATGCTCATTGTCTGCTTGCCTTGTCATTTTGGTTATGGGATATCTCTTGTACCATGTGCAAGGGGTACCCCGTTGGCGGTTCTCTATGATACGCATGTACTTACAATGACAAGAACTTACCGGTAATTGAAGTTAAGTAGCATGAGGAGTGGCCCTCATATTCAAGGGACATGAGATTGCCAACTTATATTTCATCAAGCATATACTACATCTTTGTGCACTTTAACCTTAATCATCTCAAGATGCCTATGATAGGGGCAATGAGGGCTCAAAGCTAGTAAGTACCATAATCTTTGGAATCTCTTTATGACTTGTAATCCCTGCTTCCCTCTATGAAGGGACCTTTCTCCTATTTTCTAAGTTGAGTCAGTAAACCTACTTCCTCTCTATCTCCAGCAAGCATTTGAGTTGTTGTGTTTCAAGCATTCATATGGTGATTCATTAAATCATGTTCTTATTCCTCCCTGTTTGCACAAAACTCTTATCTATTGAGTATTACTTTGAAAGCCTTCATTGAAAAACCTTTTTGAGCAAAGAGTGCTCCTGTTATAAAACTTCTACAAAAAGCTTTTTTTGAAACTGTTTGCTAGCTATTCTCTGACCAAGAACAAGAGTTTGCCAATTACAATTATGATTTATCTTTATGCATCTCTATTGTGCCTCGTGTACTTGTTGCAAGCTAAGTTATATAATGGTGAGTTGCTTTCTTCTATGAGTTGTGTAATGGTAAGTGTGATGCTTCTTGTCCGTATTCTTTTATCGACACTTCACTCCATAAACCTGTGGACATGTTTAATAAGCTCAGTTTTTGCTTGGGGACAAGCGAACGTCTAAGCTTGGGGGGAGTTGATACGTCCAATTTGCATCACCATTTTATATCATAATTTACCTCTATTCATTGATATATGTCTTATTATGAGGTATTACTTATTTCTTTTCCACTGTTTTTGCATGTTGGATGATTCTTGGAGGATGAACTGCCGGAGTATGGATTCTGATGGAAAAGGAGGTGTTTTTATGCAATTTCGCGAAGATCGGAAAAATACCAGAAAAATATGGGAAAATTATATTTTCCCGGAAGACAGAGGAAGCCAGAAGGGGAGGCGAAGAAGGGCCACAGGCGGCCCACACCCCCTAGGCGCAGGCCCACCTTGCCCCGCGCCTAGGGCAGGTGTGGACCACCTGGCCGGCTTCCGACTCCGCCCTCTCGCCTATATCTTCCTCACGGAACCCTAACACCAGGGGAGTGACCACAGATAGATTTCCGCCGCCTTTGTGGGGCAGAAAACACCGAGAGAGAAAGATCTCTCCGGCAGACAGATTTCTACCGGGGAAATTTCTTCCCGGAGAGGGGAGATCGTCGCCATCAACACCGTCATCAAGCTAGGATTCATCGGGATCATCATCATTATTATCCACACCATAATCTCCACCACCAGCATCATCATCACCACTCCATCCGCCTGTAATAATTGTGTTGGATATTGCTTTAGTTCTTAGGGGAAACTTTCCTGGTGTTAATTACTATTGTTTGTGAGTGGAACCATTGGATTATTGTTTATGTTCAGATTGTTATTCATCACCATATCATCTTTGATCTTGATCCATATGATGTCTTGTGAGTAGTTCATTTAGTTCTTGAGGACATGGGAGAAGTCATGTTGTTAGTAGTGGATTTGAGTTGAGATATTATTCAATGGTTTAGTATAAGTTGTGGTGCTATTCTTCTAGTGGTGTCATGTGAATGTCGACTACACGATACTTCACCATTTATGGGCCTAGGGTAATGCATTGTGTATTTGGATACTAATTGTGGGGTTGCCGGAGTGACAGAAACCTAAACCCCCGTTAGGACACCATTGCACAAGGGACTGTAGGATCTCAGAGTTTAAGGCTGTGGTTAGATTTATATCTTAATTACTTTCCTGTAGTTGCAGATGCTTGCAGGGTGTTTAATCACAAGTATTTATTAGTCCAAGTAAGGTCGATACATTAGCACAGGTTCACCCACACAACACTTACAACACCAAAGAAGAGTAATTAGCTATATGAAGCAAAAGCACTTGACATAATTCCCATGTGTCCTCTAGAACGCTTGGTCCTTATAAGTATTTCCACTGGATTGTCCTTTGCTAAGAAAGGATTGGGCCATTTGCTGCGTTTGTTCTTTATTACTTGCACTTTGTTTTATTGCTTTATCAGAAAACCCCTAAAAATACGTTTGCTAAGTATTTGTAGAGAGTTCCTACTCCATACCACTAGTCAACACCTTTTGCTCCTCGTTGTGATCGACACTCCTATTTATCGAAAGTACTGTGATAGACCCCCTATACTTGTGGGTCATCACCTCCTGCACGGCGAGGGCCTCGGCGTTGGCCTTGGCTCGAATGGTTACGGCGACCTTGAGGGCCTTGGTCCTTTCTTCGGCGAGGGCTGCCGTAGCTAGGCGAGCTCTTTGCTTATCTCGACGTATGCCCCGCTTTCTCGTCTCCTCTGAACGCTGCTCGACCATGAGCTCCTGTTTCACCCTCGTAACACCGGTGGTGGCCACAGTGTTAGTTGTAGGTCCTGGTAGCGGTGGAGAATCTGCTACGGCAGCCAAAGCTAATTCGGGCGGTACGAATGGGGCCTCATATGTCGTAATCGTATCTATAATTTTTGATATTCCATGCTTGTTTTATATCATTTGTCTTATGTTTTGTCTACACTTTGAGGTATTTTTATACACTTTCTGGAACTAACCTATTGACAAGATGCTACAGTGCTAGTTGCCTGTTTTCTGTTGTTTTTGGTTTCAGAAAGCTAAAAAATGAATATTCTCGGAATTGGACGGGACAAAAGCCAAAGTTCATATTTTCCCTAAACAATACGGAAAATCGAAGACAAGACAGAGGAAGACACCAGGGTGGCCACACCCTAGGTGGTCGCGGGGCCCACCCTGGCCACGCCCATAGGGGGTGTAGGCCCCCTGGCCCTCCACCGACCTTGCCTCCTTCGCCTATAAAAAGCCCCCGACTTAGAAATCCTAGGGAATCGACCAGAAAGCCACGAAAATTTCCGCAGCGCCGCCGCCACCGAAGAGGAGATTTAGGGGACAGAAAGTCTCTGTTCCGGCACCCTGCCGGGACGGGGAATTGCCCCCGAAGCCATCTCCATTGATCTCCACCACCATCTCCATCGCCGTTGCTGATTCCCGTGATGAGGAGGGAGTATTTCTTCCTTGAGGTTAAGGGATCTACCAGTAGCTATGTGTTCATCTCTCTCTCTCTCTCTATGCATGATCTTGTTGTGGTCATGAGCTTTGTAATCAAGTAGATCTACCTTGCTACTCAAGTGCTTCAATAGATCTTTGCTCTCCCCATGTGCGTGAAAGTGACAGCATGCACGCCATGGTGGCACTTAGGCTAGAGTTTACATAAATACTCATTGTGCTTTAAAAGATCTATGCTTTTCCCCACGTGTGTGAAAGTGACAGCGTGCACACCGTGTGTGGCACTTAGGCTAGATTACATATATATTTATCATGAGTATATTTTGAGTTGGATGTCTTTATGAAATTGTGGTATTTGTTTGAACCATCTAGCGGTCAAGGTGACAGTGTGGGGTTATCTAGATTGGGAAAGGCGGACTTTGAGGAGTGCTGTTATAGTCCTACCATGGATTAGAGTGTCCAACCAGAGAGTAGTTAAGAGTAGTATCATGAAGAGAATATATTTATGTGAGAGAGTGTTCACTAGTGAAAGTATGATCCATAGGCCTTGTTTATAAGCATTGAAACACCATTTGCATCTAGATCTGTTGCATGTTTGTTTGCTTCCATCTTTATTTCAGTTTTCTTTTAGTCTCTCCCACGTCAAAAAACAAGTCAGAAGATCTTTTCTGGCACCATTACCACTTGTATTTCACTATCTCTTCACCGAACTAGTGCACCTATACACCTGACAAGTGTATTGGGTGTGTTGGGGACACAATAGACTTCTTGTATCTTGATTGCAGGGTTGCTTGAGAGGGATACCTTTGACCACTTCCTCCCTGGGTTTGATAAACCTTGGGTAATCCACTTAAGGGAAACTTGCTGCTATTCTACAAATCTCTGCACTTGGAGGCCCAACAACTGTCTATAAGAATATAAGTGCGTAGACATCAAGCTATTTTCTGGTGCTGTTGCCGGGGAGGTAAGGTAAAAGGTACTCACATCCTCTGGTGAGCGCTCGAAGTTATTTCCTTTAGATTCTGCAATTTTGTATTTTTGTTTCTTGTTTTCACTAGTTAGGCTTAATGGAAAACAACAACAAAAATTAGAGAGATTTATAGTATTTATCTTGAGTTAGGACATGAAGTGTTTGAAGAGAAAATTAAAAAACCTATGAAACTTTATTTGCATGCTAATAGCAATGTTATTAGTATGATTTCTTTGAACACCATTATTGCTAATGCTATGGAAATGTCTAAGCTTGGGGAAGCTAGTTTTTATGAAAATGATCTTTTTAGTTCCCTAGATTTGGAAGATAGCTATACTATTGCTTATGATGATACCAAACCTCAAATTTATGATGATTATAATGATGAATATGATATTTTCAGTACACCTACTATTTAGGAGAAAATTAATTATCATTAAAATATGCCTCCTATATTTTTATGATTATGGTGATGAGAATAATAATGATAGCTATTTTGTTGAATTTGCTCCCACTACAATTAATAAGAATGACTATGCTTATGTGGAGAATAATAATTATTATATGCATGTTGCTCATGATAAGAATGTTTTATGTGATAGTTATATTGTTAATTTTATTCATGTTGCTACTGAAAGTTATTATGAGAGAGGAAAACATGGTCTGATGTATCTCAATAATATTAAGTTTCCCCTCTTTATGTTGAAAGTTTTGAAGTTGCACTTGGTTTGCTTTCCTATGCTTGCTGCTTTGTGCTTTCATGACTTGTTTCTTTACAAGATTCTTATGCATAGGAAGTGGGTTAGACTTAAATGTGTTTTGAATTTGCTTTTTGATGCTCTCTTTTACTTCAATTCATATTTCTTATGTGAGCATCTTTTCAAACTATCAAGCATAACTTAAAGGCATTAAAGAAAAGTATGTTGGGAGATAATCCAAGAGATTTCTTGAGTCTTGGAAGTAATTACTTCAGTAATGACCTCTCCTTATCATTTTTGTTTTATTTTTGTGCCAATAATAACCTCTAATGAGAGGGGAGTAAGATTTGGGGAGTTGTTGTCCCAAAACACATTTTTGTGCTCTACCGTAAAAATTCGTGAGGAATATCTGTAAGTCGGATTGAGCTGATATTTTATGATTAAATCCCCTAGTATGTTATATAAATTTCTTTACTTCATGACTTTTTGATTTGAGCAACATAAGCTCTTTGAAAAAATCGGTTTCTACCTGCTGGTCTGTTTTGACAGATTTCTGCCATTATTTGCATTTGCTTCTTATTGATTCCTTTTTGGGTTATTTTTGGGAAATTGAGCTTTTTGTGGGAATTGCTACAGTAGCTTGTGTTTTTAGTGAAAGTTTTTCTGTTCCAAAGCTAAGCCTAAAGGTATATTATCCTTTGAATGCAGTAATGTTGTTAATGAAGATTGTGTGAAGTTTTGTATGAAGGAAAATTTCTAGGTGTAGAGAGAGAATGATGTAATGAGATGAAGAATGGACAAAAGATAAAGATTGGGGATTCCACCCCGTATCACCCCAAGAAATATTCAAGAGTTACAAGCGTCAAAGCTTGGGGATTCCCAAGGCATCCCCTTCTTTATCAATAAAAATATCAGGTCTTTCTAGACACTTCGTTTTTATTGTTTCTTACACAGTTGTGTTGCTCTTGGAGCGTCTTATTTTTCGTTTTTGGTTTTATTTTTCTTAGCTTGCTTGAGTAAGTTGGTTTGATTACAGCACACTTCTTTTGGAGAGAGACACACCCTATTTTTGTTTCCTAGAACACTCTAGTTTTCATTCTTATTGTTTTGTGAGTGTTTTCTTTTGCTAGCATTATGTTTAGCCTTAGTTTTCTTATTCTTTTTGCTTAAAAATGTTTAGTTCTTCTTTGTGGATTTGTGATACAATATCACTGATCTTTATTGATTATTATCTTTGTGAGTTGCTTCAAATAAGTCTATTGGTGTTGGAAAAATAGTAGGAAGCTTCATGCTTAAGTGGTACAAAAGGGAGCTTGTTCTGACTGTGACTTGGACTTTATCATGTCATGTTAGATGTTGCTATGACCTTATGCTTAGTATATTGTTGTAGCATGACTTGTCTGAAACAATTGAGGTTGCTTAATGTGTTGATACGTCGGAAACGTATCTATAATTTTTTATGTTCCATGCTTGTTTAGTGTCTACTTTGCTTTGATTTGTCTACACTTTGAGGTGTTTTTATATATTTTCCGGAACTAACATATTAACAAGTTTCTATAGTGTCAGTTGCCTGTTTTCTTCTGTTTTTGGTTCTAGAAAGGCAGAAAAATCAATATTCTCAGAATTGTACGGGACAAAAGCCAAACCGTGGGCGACGCGAAGTCCAGAGGAGAGACGGAGAGGCGCCACAGGGCGGCCAGACCCCCCTAGGTGCGGGTGGGCCCAGCCCGCGCCTGGGTAGGGTGTGCCCCCCCCGGTCGCCTCCCAGCCTCGCCTCTTCGCCTATAATAAGCCCCCGATGCAGAAACCCTAGGCACCCGATCAAAACTCCACGAAACCTTCTGTAGCCACCGCCACCATCGTCCCTAGATCGGGGGATCTGAAGTTCTTCCCGGCACCCTGCCGGAGGGGAAATCATCCCGGAGGCCTTCTTCTCCGGTATGAAGCGTGAGTAGTTCCACCTTGGACTACGGGTCCATGTAGTAGCTAGATGGTTGTATCTCCTCCTTATGCTTTCATGTATAGATCTTGTGAGCTCTGTTCATGATCAAGATCTAATTTATTTGTAATCATGCATGTTTTGTTTGCGGGGATCCGATGGATATTGAGATTACTATGTTAGATTGATTAATGGTTTTGTATTTATGATTCTATCATGTACGTGTTGTTTGTGATCTTGCATGCTCTCCGTTGTTAGTAGCTATCTTGGCCAAGTAGTTGCTAGTGACTCCAAGAGGGGGTATTTATGCTCGATAGTGGGTTCATGCCTCTAGTTTCCAAGGGAAGTGACAGAAATCTCTTCGGTTGTGGATGTCTTGTTGCCACTGGGGAGAAAACAACGATCTCTTGTTCATGGAACAAGTGGATTGTTTACCTTCCACACTTTGCTTAAAGCAGTTGTCTATTGCTTGCAACTTAATACTGGAGGGGGTTCGGATGATAACCTGAAGGTGGACTTCTAGTCATAGATGCAGTTGGATGGCGGTCTATGTATATTGTTGTATTGCCCAATTGAATCTCAAAGGATCTTTTTGTTTGGCATTGCATTGTTATGCCTTGCTCAGTTCCTGTTAATTGCCCTGTTGTAATTTGTTTACCCTTCATGCCATGTTGTTTATCTAAGGAGAGCACCTCTAGTGAACTATGGACCCCGATCCAATCTTTACCATTGATACATCTTCCACTGTTTACTTGCTTCAAACCATCATCACCTTACACACCATACGTTTAATCCTTTGTTACAGCAAACCGGTGAGCTTGACAACCACACTGATTCGTTGGGGCAAAGTATTGAGTTTGTGTTGTGCAGGTTTCCATGTTGCTTGCAACACTTGTGTGATGTTTTCTTCCTCCTACTGGTTCGATAACATCGGTTTCTTACTGAGGGAAAACTTGTTGATGTGCTGCTTCACACCTTGCTCTTGGGGTTCCCAACGAAGCGCTCCTACATCAACTCAGCGCTGCATCAAGCTTTTCTGGCGCCATTGCCGGGGAGGCTAAGGACGTCTTCACAAGGGGAGTCCTCCTCAACCTTTCTCTTTACTTTGTTTTTAGTTTGCTTAGTTTCTTTTGCTTGGTTTTGTTTGCCTCTTTTTATCAAAAACTCCAAAAAAATAGTTTAGTTTGCTTTGCTTTCTCTTATAGAAAACACGAAAAATTAGTTCCTGCTCTAGTTGCCACCTTGTTCTAGCTCACCATGTTGCTCCCCAAGTTCACACTGAAGGACCTTTCTATAGGTAGTGGCTCCATAATTGGGAAAGATAATATTGAAGAATTCTTCAATCATGTTAGCAAGCATGAGGATAAATCTATAGCAGAGCTTGCTCCTAATTATGAAATTGCTGCAGCTTCTTTAGTTCATATGCAGGAGGCTAGGTTTGTTAGCCTTAACCCCATGATACAAATTTTGTTCCTAAATCTAAAAGAAGAAAAGAATGCTTAAAAGAGAGAATTCATTCTTGAAACTTTACTCAAAGATTTCCATGATGTTGCTAAGGAAGCCAAAAAGGTCTTTGAGCGTTTCAATATGCTAGGCTCATGTGTAGATGTTGTGGGCACTTCTGATAAAACTAAGCCTATAGAGGAATTTAAGATGCCCATACCATTTAAGCTTGTTGGAATGCATGAGGCCTTTGAAAGAATTTTGATTAGATTGTTCCTGAAAATCCTTTTGATGAAACTAGTAAACCAAAGAGAAATTAGAAGGGATCCTCCAAAACTCATTTGGATGAGATACCTCTCATACTTGAAGACTTTGCAAGTATTAATCTAAATTCTTCATTTGAAAATACTTGATTTCTTGCTTCTTGTGCCTAACTTAAAGGCGTTAAAGGAAAGTACTTGTTGGGAGATAACCCAAGAGTTTTCTTGAGTCTTGAAAGTTAT
The DNA here is from genome assembly GCA_030063025.1 of Avena longiglumis. NCBI lineage: Eukaryota > Viridiplantae > Streptophyta > Magnoliopsida > Poales > Poaceae > Avena > Avena longiglumis. The sequence continues at coordinate 461,534,857 of CP125975.1, read as the reverse complement.
TACTTCAGTAATGACCTCTCCTTTTCCTTTTTATTTGCTTTTTGTGCCAAGAATGACCTCTAATGAGAGGGAACTAAGATTTGGGGAGTTGTTGTCCCAAAACAGATTTCTGTCCTCCACCATAAAAATTCGTGAGGAGTCTCTGTAAGTCGGATTAAGCTGAAAATTACAAATAAATCCCCTAGTATGTTAGCTAACTTTTGTTAGTTCAACACTTTTTTATTTGAGCAACAGAAGATTTTCGAAAAAATCGGTTTCTACCTGCTCATCTGTTTTGGCAGATTTCTGCCATTATTTGCATTTGCGTCTTATTGATTCCTTTTTTGAGTTCTCTTTTGGGGAATTGATATTTTTGAAGGAGTTGCTACAGTAGCTTGTGTTTTTAGTGAAAAGTTTTGCTGTTCCAAAGCTTAGCCCAAAGGTCTATTATCTTTTGAATACAGTAATGTTGCTAATGAATATTGTATGAAGGAAAACATTTCAGGTGTAGACAGAGAATGATGTAATGAGATGAATAATGGACAAAAGCTCAAGCTTGGGGATTCCACCCCGGTGTCACCCCAAGAAATATCCAAGAGGTACAAGCGTCAAAGCTTGGGGATGCCCAAGGCATCCCCTTCTTCATCAATAAAAAGCTCAGGCCTATCAAGACACTTCATTTTTATTGTTTCATGCACTATTGTGTTGTTCTTGGAGCGTCTTAGTTTTTGTTTGGTTTGCTTAGTAGTTTAGTTTGCTTTAATAAAGTAGTTTGGACCCCCGTTATCGCTGTGTTGTTTCAAATAAGTTGATTGGTGTTGGAAAGGAGTAGAAAGTTCCTGCTTAAAAGTGCAAGAGGAGCTTGCATTGACTGTGACTTAGACTTTAGCATGACATGCTAGGTGTTGTTTTGACATTATGCTTAGTGATTATTGTTTTAGCATGTCTTGTTCCAAACAATTGGGATTGCTTAGTGTGCCTTGAAAGAATCATGCGTTGTTTTAGCATACAAAAGCATAGTATTGTGTGATGCTTTGTTAGGGTTGACTTGGCACATGCTCACACCATGTTATGATTATGAACAAGTCACCATAGCCTCTATGATCATTTAGTCCTTGACTTGTAGTACCACTCTATGCTTTGATTAGTAATGTTTTGTTGCTCTTCATGATTATGGCCATTATTGCTCTCTTAGTTGGTTGCTCCCAGTCTTTTGCTAGCCTCCACTTGTATGAGTAAGTTCTACTCGTGCTTCCAACTGCCAAGAAACCAAGTTATTCCAAAGTGTCCACTATAAATTCCTATGCATGGTGTGTTACACCATTCCAAGTATATTCTTGTTTTCATCTACCTTCCAATTAAAAAGTTATTTTGTTATGTGAAAACTTAGTGATTAAAGCTCTCACAAACTTTATGGCACACTTTATTTTTCTTGCCCCTAATAAACTTGAACCATTGTGTCATATATGTTGTATATGCTTGCACTTATACATTGGAATTAGCAGAACCGTGCTGTCAGGAGGAACGCTTTCAACATTGCACTTGTCCTTTGTACACAGTTGATATCATGCTCTTTTGTCTATGGATGTTGCCGGTGTGAAATAAATGGAGAGATTGTAAGTCCATGGAGTTATGTATGTGTGTTAGAGAAACGCCTGGGCCACTAGCCTAAGCCATGCCTAATCATGGTGGAAACTTGCAGCATCACCATAATTACATCTATGAAGCTTTCTTCTTATAAAAAAAGAGACATATTGAAAAGAGAAAAGAGAGAAAAAAGCACCATTTTTCCATGGTACATAAGAAGATTGTTGATATGCTCATTGTCTGCTTGCCTTGTCATTTTGATTATGAGATAGTTCCTGTATCATGTGCAAGGGGTACCCTGTTGGCGGTTCTCTATGATACACATGTACTTACTATGACAAGAACTTACAGGTGACTAAAGTTGAGTAGCATGAGGTGCGGCCCTCGTATTCAAGGGACGTGAGATTGCCAACTTATACTTTATCAAGCATATACTCCATAGTTTGGTCGCTTTAACCTTAATCACTTCAAGATGCTTATGATAGGGGCAATGAGGGCCGAAAGCTAACAAGTACCATAATTTTTGGAAGCTCTTTATGAGACTTGAAATCCCTGCTTCCCTTTGAAGGGCCTTTCTTCCATCATTATATTGAGTCTCCACCTTCTATCCTTAGGCACCAATTAAGAGAGCATAGTTGCCATTCTTAGTTCTATGTGCATTGTCCCAAAACTTATTGATTGATTCATAATGTTGATATTGCTTGTTCTTGAACTATTTGTATCTAGTCAATCTTATGAACTTTGAAGGTGTCCTATGCATTTATTTGCTACTCCATAAGGGACAAGATGAATGCCACTATGGTATGTTTTTTATATGTGAAACAAACAAACGTCTTTGAATGCATTGTCATTCATGATCTTTTTTTGTAACCTTTTATGTTGCATGCATAGTTGTTATGTCTTATTGTTAGAACTTCATCTTTCATGCTCATGTTTAGAGTACTTTGATCCTAGATTTCAATGCTTTGCAAATGGTTTGATCATGATTGTGATGATGCATGTCACCTCATAAATTATTCTTTTTTATCACTTACCTACTCGAGGACGAGCAGGATTTAAGCTTGGGGATGCTTGATACATCGTAAACGTATCTATAATTTTTGATGTTCCATGCTTGTTTTGTATCATTTGTCTTATGTTTTGTCTACACTTTGAGGTATTTTTATACACTTTATGGAACTAACCTATTGACAAGATGCCACAGTGCCAGTTGCCTATTTTCTGTTGTTTTTGGTTTTTAAAAGCTAAAAAATGAATATTCTCGGAATTGGACGGGACAAAAGCCAAAGTTCATATTTTTCCCTAAACGATACTAAAAATCGAAGACGAGACGGAGGAGGACACCAGGGTGGCCACACCCTAGGTGGGAGCGGGGCCCACCCTGGCCGCGCCCATAGGGGGTGTGGGCCCCCTGGCCCTCCACCGACCTTGCCTCCTTCGCCTATAAGAAGCCCCCGACTCAGAAACCCTAGGGAATCGACCAAAAACCCACAAAAAATTCCGCAGCACCGCTGCCACCGAAGGGGAGATTCAAGGGACAGAAAATCTCTGTTCCGGCACCCTGCCGGGACCGGGAAGTGCCCCCGGAACCATCTCCATCGATCTCCACCACCATCTCCATCGCCGTTGTTGATTCCCATGATGAGGATGGAGTATTTCTTCCTTGAGGCTAAGGGCTCTACCGGTAGCTATGTGTTCATCTTTCTCTCTCTCTCTATGCATGATCTTGTTGTGGTCATGAGCTTTGTAATCAAGTAGATCTACCTTGCTACTCAAGTGCTTCAATAGATCTTTGCTCTCCCCATGTGTGTGAAAGTGACGGCGTGCACGCCATGGTGGCACTTAGGCTAGAGTCTACATAAATAATCATTGTGCTTTAATAGATCTATGCTTTTCCCCACGTGTGTTAAAGTGACAGCGTGCACACCGTGTGTGTGGCACTTAGGCTAGATTACGATCTCCACCACCATCTCCATCGCTGTTGCTGATTCCCATGATGAGGAGGGAGTAGTTCTTCCTTGAGGCTAAGGGCTCTACCGGTAGCTATGTGTTCATCTCTCTCTCTATGCATGATCTTGTTGTGGTCATGAGCTTTGTAATCAAGTAGACCTTTCTACTCAAGTGCTTCAATAGATCTTTGCTCTCCCCATGTGTGTGAAAGTGACGGCATGCACGCCATGGTGGCACTTAGGCTAGAGTCTACATAAATACTCATTGTGCTTTAATAGATCTATGCTTTTCCCCACGTGTGTGAAAGTGACAGCGTGCACACCGTGTGTGGCACTTAGGCTAGATTACATATATATTTATCATGAGTATATTTTGAGGATGATGTCTTTATGAAATTGTGGTGTTTGTTGGAACCATCTAGCGCTCAAGGTGACAGTGTGGGGTTATCTAGATTGGGAAATGCGGAATTTGAGGAGTGCCGTTATAGCCCTACCATGGATTAGAGTGTCCAACCGGAGAGTAGTTAAGAGTAGTATCATGAAGAGAATATATTTATATGAGAGAGTGTTCACTAGTGAAAGTATGATCCATATTCCTTGTTTCTAAGCATTGAAACACCGTTTGCATCTAGATCTGTTGCATGTTTGCTTGCTTCCATCTTTATTTCAGTTTGCTTTTAGTCTCTCCCGCGTCAACAACAAGTCAGAAGATCTTTTCTGGCACCGTTACCACTTGTATTTCACTATCTCTTCGCCGAACTAGTGCACCTATACACCTGACAAGTGTATTGGGTGTGTTGGGGACACAAGAGACTTCTTGTATCTTGATTGCAGGGTTGCTTGAGAGGGATACCTTTGACCACTTCCTCCTTGAGTTCAATAAACCTTGGGTAGACCACTTAAGGGAAACTTCTTGTTGTTCTACAAACCTCTGCACTTGGAGGCCCAACAACTTTCTACAAAAATAGAAGTGCGTAGACATCAGGGCCCGGTCGGGGTCAACGGCGGAGGGCATGAAGGGGGGAACATCGGCCATGATGCAGCTAGGGGTTGGCGGCGAAGGGGTGTGTGCGGGGGAGTGGCAGCTTGGAGTGCATCATTGTGCCACTGTGGGATGGGCGAGGGTAGGACATCGGTCAGACGCGCGATCCATCCTCCCCCTCCCGCAAACGCGGCCCAAGTTTGTGTTGGGAATATGACCTAGAGGAAATCATGTATGATGATATTTCCCATTGTATTCATAAAGATATTAAGTTGTCCTTGTATAAACATCTGATGTGTATCATTGAATATGTGATTCGGTTGTGGAACTATGCATTCATGTTGTTTGTACTAAATATCCTTGGTCATTGAGGTTGTGCTGGACACACAACTTAGACCAATGTGAAAGTTGGCTTGATGACTCGGTTCCACTTGTCATGGGCATGGAGATGCTATTCCAACTTACAGATTCGAAAGAGTTTAGCGAGTCGGATTGACCCATATTGAGGTACAACGAACAAGTTGTCATTTGTATATCTCAATCAATGTAATCCTTAGACTGAGGTTGTTGCATAGTCCGAGTTGAGGATCACCGACTTAGGTTACATCAAACGCTGATCCGTGAATCGCGGGCTTATAAAGGCGAGTTCGGTCGAGAATCAAGTTGCGTGATGTGAATAACCAAGATGGGATTTTTCCCCTCCTCTTGGAGAGATATTTGAAGGGAATATGCCCTGAGAGGCAATAATAAATTGTTTATTATGTGTATTCCAAGTATATGATAGATGTTTATTTTGCATGCTATAATTGTATTAATACGGAAACGTTAATACATGTGTGTTTAATAAACAAACAGAAAAGTTCCTAGTTAAGCCTCTCTCATAAACTAGCTCGTTGATTAACAAGATGATCAAGGTTTCCTGATCATGGACATTGGATGTTGTTAATAACGGGATCACAACATTAGTGTAATGATGTGATGAACATTCATCCGAAGTATAGCATTACGATCAAAGTCATTGAGTTTATATTGCTATAACAACTTACGAAGTAATCCTAATCCTTAGACCATGAGATCATGTCAATCACTAACACCTAAGAGTTTCTTGATAACATCAAACGTCACACCGTAACAGGTGATTATAAAGATGGGTTCGAACTAATAAAGTGTTATGTAGAGGCTCATGGATCAAGAGTGGAATTTGTTCATCCCGATGACGGATAGATATACTCGGGCCCTCTCGGTGATATCACATTGATTAGCTTGCAAGCAAGTGATTTGATCACTAGAATATTATATCACAGGAACGAGAAAGAGTGCATGTCGGTAACGAGATCAAACTAGGTATGGAGATACCGATGATCGAATCTCGGACATGTAATATATCGTGAAACAAAGGGATTAAGATACTAGCGTAAAAGGTTCCGACGATCACAAGAAAGTCATCGTTGAATGTGTGGGAGTCGGCATGGGTCTCCAGATCCCGCTTCTGATTATTGATCTGAGAGGGGTCTCGATCATGTCCGCATTATTCACGAACCGTAGGGTGACACACTTAAGAGACACCGACATCCAATTGGAGCAAAAGTTTCATGCCGAAAGAATAAACAAGCGCAGGAATTTATTTCACTAGATACCGAAACAGGTTTTCGGGTGAAATTGCGTAAAGTGGTTATGCATGTGAAATAGAATTCTAGCAAGGTGTTATTTGTGAATGTTTGTCATTAAAGTAATTGACAAAATTCTGAATAAAATAAAAGAGTTTTATTTAATGAGAGTTTGCATTAAATTTGGTGGAAATTTAATGGGATCTTTGAGTGGGATTTTGAGTGGAGGAATTTGGAGGAGTTTTGTGAGTGGAGTGTCCACCCACATGAAGAGGGAGGGCAAGGGGAAGCCCCCATGCCAGCCACCCCTTGGGGTTCCCCCTCCTCCTATAAAAGGAGCCCTCCTCTCACTTCTCACTCACACCTCCTCGTGAAGGATCTCTCCCTCTAGAATTTATCCCCATGGTCTCGGACTAGCGAGATACATGTTCCCGGTGGCTATTCGGCAAGAAAGAGTTGTTCTTCCTGCATCGCTGGAGCGAGGAGGCGGAGGTTGCTCGGTGCCTCGAGCGTGTGTGCGAGCACGGATGCGCTGATTTGGCGCTAGGACTTCCTCTCGATCTTGAGATCGGCAAGAGATCGTCTACATCAACCACGAGTGGGACTCGTTAAACTTTGTCGGTCTTCAAGGGTATGTTCTCTACGGATATACATCCCGTTGTTTGTATCTAGTATAAATAGATCTTGGTATATAGTTCACATCGTAGGAAAATTTTTGTTTTCTATGCTGCGAACCCTTCAAAGGGTATCGAGCCGGATCTATGCGTAGATACTTTACACGGTAGTACACATATGAGTATGTGGGCGATGATGATCATGTTGTTGCTCCTTTCTTGTGATTTTGGATATTGGTGGCATAGTGGGATGAAGCGCCCGGACAAACTTTACATGTCCTCGCACATGAGACCTGTTCCACGCTTGACATGCAACTAGTTTGCATAAGTGGCTAGCGGGTGTCTGTCTCTCCTACTATAGTCAATATCTATTTTGCAAGCGAGTTGTCAACAATTTGATTATCCTCGTTGTGGTTCATGTTCGTAGGTAAGAACGGTTCTATCTCGAAAGCCCTCAGCCACGTAAAACTTGCAATGGATAAATTAGAGGCGTCTAGTTTAGATTGTTGCTGGGCTAGTGTTATGATATGGTAGTGTTGTAAGTAGAAGTATGAGATGATACTCTTACAACACACATAGCGTGTAAAATCCATAGACTGTGGATTTACACATATAGGTATGATAGTGATCATACCACGATGCACATGATAGAGATCATCTGCGGGAACCATATAATTTCACTAATAAACATATGTTTTGATTGCATCTTATATTGCTTATTTAGCGCTTTGTTAAGCATAATAAGATGATCCCTCATTTAAATATCAAGATAAGAATGTGTTCTTCCTTTAGTATGCACCGATTATGTTTTCGTCGCTCCAAGACATCACGTGATGATCGGGTGTACTTGGATCCTCGACCATACTTGGTGTAAGACGATTACACACAAAAATACTAAGGTTCTAACTTGGCGAGCCTAGCATGTACGCACATGGCCTCGGAACACAGAATCGAAAGGTTAAGCATGAGTCATATAGTTGATATGATGCCCATTTGATGCTCCTTTGAAGCTATACCGACTCACGTGATGATCGGACTTGGTGTAGTGGATTTGGTTCATGTAATCACCAAAAGGACACGAGGGATGTCGCTTTTGAGTGGGAGTTCATTCGTAATATAGATTAGTTGAACTCAATCTATCATACACTTAGTCTAAACTTTACAAATTCTGTTGTAGATGGCACCACCTGCTTTTAATTTCAATGCGTTCATGGAGAAAGAGAAACTAGCAACGAACGGTAGCAACTTTACTGAATGGGCCATGAATTTGAGGATTCTCCTCTCTGCTGCACAAAAGCAATATGTGCTAGAAGCGCCGTTAGGCCCCCCACCCTTTGACGATGCCCCTGACGAGGAGAAGAATGTCTATCTGACTCGTCAGGAGGACCACAACTTAGTTCATTGCGGCATATTGTATGGGCTAGAGCCGGAACTTCGAAAGCGTTTCGAAAACGGCAATGCTTTTGATACAATGGGTGAGTTGAAAATGATTTTCGACACACATGCTGCTGTAGAGAGCTACAATGCTTCGGAAAAGTTCTTTAGCTGCATGATGGAAGAGAACAGCTCCGTTAGTGAGCATGTACTCAAGATGTCGGGTTACGCCGATAAGCTTGTGTCCTTGGGAATAACGATTCCCATTGACTTAGGCATCCATCGTGTTCTCAGTCTACGCCACCTAGCTATAAGAGATTCGTGATGAACTATAATATGCAAGGCATGAAGAAGTCTCTCCCGAGCTTCACAATGCTTAAAACCGCAGTAGAGATCAAAAAGGAACATCAATTGTTGATGATCAATAGGAACACTGGTTTCAAGAAAGACAAGAAGGGAAAACAGAAGGGAAGTAAGGGCGGCAAGCCGGTTGCCGCGCCTGAAAAGAAACCCCGAGTTGGACCTAAGTCTGATACCGAGTGCTACTATTGTAAGAGGATCGCCATCGAAGCAATCGCCCCAAGTATCTGGCGCACAAGAAGGCCGGCAAGGCAAACAAAGGTATATATGATATACATGTTATTGATGTGTACTTGACTAGTGCTCGCAGAGCACAGGTATTTGATACCGTTGCTAATATTTGTAACTTTCGAATCGAGGCTACGGAACAAAGCGACCGCTAGCAAGGGTGAGGTCAAGATGCGTGTCGGCAATGGATCAAGTGTTGATGTGATCGCCGAACGCTACCTCTCCACTTACCGTCGGGATTAGTTATAAACTTAAATAATCATTATTTGGTGCCTGCACCGAGCATGAACATTGTATCCGGATCATGTTTGATGCAAAGTGGTTTTTCATTCAAATCGAGAACAATGGTTGTTCCATTTATATGAATGAAATCTTTATGGTCATGCACCAATGTTGAATGGTTTATTTCTGTTGGATCTCGATGATAATGTTACACATATTCATAATGTTGATGCTAAAAGGATTAAACTTGATGATGATATATCCGCATATATGTGGCAATCGCCGTCTAGGTCATATTGGCATTAAACGCATGAAGAAGCTCCATTCGGATGGACTTTTGGAATCACTTGATTATGAATCATTTGATACATGTGAGCCATGCCTTATGGGCAAGATGACTAGAACGCTTTTCCGGTTCAATGGAACGATGATTTATTGGAAATCATACATTCGATGTATGTGGTCCAATGAGTGTGTCGGCATGAGGTGGATATCGTTATTTTGTTACTTTCACGGATGATTTGAGTAGATACGGTTATATCTACTTGATTAAACACAAGTCTGAAACCTTTGAAAAGTTCAAGGAATTTCGTAATGAAGTTGAAAATCATCGTAATAGAAAGATCAAAATTCTACGGACCGTGGAGGTGAGTATCTAAGTTACGAGTTTAGCACTCACATGAAAGAGTGTGGAATTGTTTCACAACTCACACCGCCGGAACACCACAAATAAATGGTGTGTCGAACGTCAGAATCGTACTTTATTAGATATGGTTCGATCTATGATGTCTCCGACGGACTTGCCGTTGTCATTTTGGGGTTATGCACTAGAAACCGCATTCACTTTAAATCGGGCACCATCTAAATCCGTTGAAACAACACCGTATGAATTGTGGTTTGGAAACAAACCTAAGCTGTCATTTCTTAAAGTTTGGGGTTGCGATGTTTATGTGAAGAAACTTCAACCGGATAAACTCGAACCCAAAGCGGAAAAATGCATCTTCATAGGATACCCTAAAGAAACTATTGGGTATTCCTTCTATCACGAATCCGAGGGCAAGGTTTTTGTTGTTAAGAATGGATCCTTTCTAGAGAAAGAGTTTCTCGCGAAAGGTGTGAGTAGTCGGAAGGTAGAACTCAAGATGTTGTGGAACCTTCTCTTCAAAGTATGGCGAGTAGCGCAGCCTTGAAGTCGTTCGGAGTTGGCTCCACATTGAAGAGGGAACTAATGATAATGATCATGAAACTCCGAAGAGAGTACTACCGAACCTCGCAGGTCAAACAGACGCTGCAGCCTCCGAGTCAGACGGAAATCTGTCATAAATTTCATGGTTGATGAATATAATGACCTGCGACGTATGAAGAAGCGATGATGAGCCCGATTCCAACAAATGGTTAGAAGCCATGAAATCCGAGATGGAATCCATGTATGAAAATCAAGTTTGGAACTTGGTTGAATTACCTCACCACGAAAAGGCCGTAGAGAACAAATGGATTTTCAAAAGGAAAACCGATGTCGATGGTAATGTGACCATCTATAAAGCTCGACTTGTCGCAAAGGGGTTTCGACAAATTCAAGGAGTTGACTACGATGAGACTTTCTCTCCGTAGCGATGCTAAAGTCGATTAGGATTATGTTAGCAATTGCTGCATATTTCGATTATGAAATATGGCGATGGATGTCAAACCGCTTTCTCAATGGTAATATTGAAGAAGAGTTGTATATGATACAACCAAAGGGTTTTGTCGATCCTAAGGATGCTAACAAGGTGTGCAAGCTTCAACGATCCATCTATGGATTGAAGCAAGCATCACGAAGTTGGAATTTCCGCTTTGATGAGGTGATCAAAGAGTTTGGATTTATCCAAACTTATGGAGAAGCTTGTATTTACAAGAAAGTGAGTGGGAGCAATGTGGCATTTCTGATATTATATGTAGATGACATATTATTGATCGGAAATGATATAGAACTTTTAAACAGTGTTAAAAGTTATCTAAACAGCAAATTTTCAATGAAGGACCTAGGTGAAGCGTCATACATATTAGGCATAAAGATCTATAGAGATAGATCTAGGCGCCTAATAGGGCTATCGCAAAGTACATACCTTGATAAGATTTTAAAGAAGTTTAAAATGGACGGAAGTAAGAAGGGGTTCTTACCTATGTTGCAAGGCAAGACATTGAGTAAGACTCAAAGTCCGGCTTCGGCGGAAGAAAGAGAGATAATGGACAAAATCCCCTATGCTTCAGCCATAGGCTCTATTATGTACGCCATGCTATGTACAAGACCGGATGTGGCACACGCTATTAGTTTAACTAGTAGGTACCAATCGGATCCAGGTTCGGAACACTGGATAGCGGTCAAGAATATCCTTAAGTACTTACGAAGAACTAAGGATATGTTTCTTGTATACGGAGGTGAAGAAGAGCTCGTCGCTAAGTGTTATGTCGACGCTAGCTTTGACACCGATCCGGATGACTCTAAGTCTCAATCTGGATACGTATTTCTCATGAATGGCGGAGCGGTTAGTTGGAGGAGCTCCAAACAACCTGTGGTAGCGGGATCAACAACGGAGGAATATGTTGCCGCTGAGCGGCTCAGAAGCGATTTGGATGAAGGAGTTCATATCCGAACTAGGAGTTGTGGCAAGCGTTGGACCCAATGGTGATCTATTGTGACAACAATGGTGCCATAGCCAATGCCAAAGAGCCAAGGTCTCACAAGCATTCCAAGCATATTAAGCGCCGGTTTCACTCCATCCACGAGCATGTCAAGGATGGAGATATAAAGATTTGTAAAGTACATACGGATCTCAATGTAGCAGATCCGTTGACTAAAACTCTCCCTAGAGCAAAACATGATCAACACCAGAACTCAATGGGTGTTAGATATATCACTATGTAACTAGATTATTGTCTCTAGTGCAAGTGGAGACTGAAGGGAATATGCCCTGAGAGGCAATAATAAATTGTTTATTATGTGTATTCCAAGTATATGATAGATGTTTATTTTGCATGCTATAATTGTATTAATACGGAAACGTTAATACATGTGTGTTTAATAAACAAACAGAAAAGTTCCTAGTTAAGCCTCTCTCATAAACTAGCTCGTTGATTAACAAGATGATCAAGGTTTCCTGATCATGGACATTGGATGTTGTTAATAACGGGATCACAACATTAGTGTAATGATGTGATGAACATTCATCCGAAGTATAGCATTACGATCAAAGTCATTGAGTTTATATTGCTATAACAACTTACGAAGTAATCCTAATCCTTAGACCATGAGATCATGTCAATCACTAACACCGGAAGAGTTTCTTGATAACATCAAACGTCACACCGTAACAGGGTGATTATAAAGATGGGTTCAGAACTAATAAAGTGTTATGTAGAGGCTCATGGATCAAGAGTGGAATTTGTTCATCCCGATGACGGATAGATATACTCTGGGCCCTCTCGGTGATATCACATTGATTAGCTTGCAAGCAAGTGATTTGATCACTAGAATGTTATATCACGGGAACAAGAAAAGAGTGCATGTCGGTAACGAGATCAAACTAGGTATGGAGATACCGATGATCGAATCTCGGACATGTAATATATCGTGAAACAAAGGGATTAAGATACTAGCGTAAAAGGTTAAACGATCACAAGAAAGTCATCGTTGAATGTGTGGAGTCGATGGGTCTCCGATCCCGCTTCTGATTATTGATCTGAGAGGGGTCTCGATCATGTCCGCATTATTCACGAACCGTAGGGTGACACACTTAAGAGACACCGACATCCAATTGGAGCAAAAGTTTCATGCCGAAAGAATAAACAAGCGCAGGAATTTATTTCACTAGATACCAAACAGTTTTCGGGTGAAATTATAAAGTGGTTATGCATGTGAAATAGAATTCTAGCAAGGGGTTATTTGTGAATGTTTGTCATTAAAGTAATTGAAAAAATTCTGAATAAAATAAAAGAGTTTTATTTAATGAGAGTTTGCATTAAATTTGGTGGAAATTTAATGGGATCTTTGAGTGGGATTTTGAGTGGAGGAATTTGGAGGAGTTTTGTGAGTGGAGTGTCCACCCACATGAAGAGGGGAGGGCAAGGGGGCAGCCCCCATGCGCCGGCCACCCCCTTGGGGTTCCCCCCTTCCTCCTATAAAAGGAGCCCCTCCTCTCACTTCTCACTCACACCTCCTCGTGAAGGATCTCTCTCCCCCTCTAGAATTTATCCCCCATGGTCTCGGACTAGCGAGATACATGTTCCCGGTGGCTATTCGGCAAGAAAGAGTTGTGCTTCCGCTGCATCGCTGGAGCGAGGAGGCGGAGGTTGCTCGGTGCCTCGAACGTGTGCGAGCACGGATGCTGGCTGATTTGGCGCTAGGACTTCCTCTCGATCTTGAGATCGGCAAGAGATCGTCTACATCAACCACGAGTGGGACTCGTTAAACTTTGTCGGTCTTCAAGGGTATGTTCTCTACGGATATACATCCGCCCGTTGTTTGTATCTAGTATAAATAGATCTTGGTATATAGTTCACATCGTAGGAAAATTTTTGTTTTCTATGCTGCGAACCCTTCAATATTCTCTGGGCCCTCTCGTGAGATATGATTCGGAAAACATGGCCATGCACGACTCGGCTAAATGTTAACCGAGGCGATCGACTAAGAGTTAGTCGGGTGAATCACTTATCTCGGATTGAGAAGAGAGTCGGACTATTTAAGGGATGAAAATTATTCGCCTATAGTCTGACAAGGTATATCGTGAGGCAAAAGGGACTCGGACGTAAGTCGCATTGGAAAGGCAAGTCATCATGACTCTTTGGTACTTGGGAGTCGGCACGTTCTGCTAGGAGCCGCGACCGACTGATCGATTGAGATTCGGACTCCAATCTTGTCCAAGTAGCCATGAGCCTGCAGGGTCACACACTTAAGAGCGGGAGCAAGTTCGGATTGGATCTGAACCTGTAATCTGGTTGGGTTGGACCTAAACCGGATTAGGACTGAGTTGGTGAGTTGGACTCACGGTGACTAGTGTTATATGGGCTTTAGTGAATGGGTCGCATGCGAGCCCACGTTCACTCCTATATATAGTGGAGCACCGTAACCCGTAAAGGTTAATCGTTGTTCGGTTAGGTCATTTCATGTGTTGAAACCCTAGCTCCACAAAGAGTCTGCCGCCGCATCAACCTAGCGTTTGCACCGGTGCTCCTTGTTCGTGTGGATACCAGCAGAGGTGTTGTACGATCAGCACCAGGACGATCGGATCGTGAGGACTGCACTGCATCAACTGACGCGCTACATCAGTAATCCGCAACTGCGCGTCTAGTGGTAAACCTGGCCTTCTACTTCAGCTAGATCTTGGGATCACCACGTTAGAGGGGAAATTTTTGTTTTATCTCCGCGTGGCCCAACAGTTTGGGCGACAGATGCGCCGTAGCGGAGCGCTCCGCAGGTCTAGGTCCGTTTGTGGGGGCTGTTGGAGTTTCCCTCATCACTTGTATCGATTTATGCTTTTGTGGCTTTATTTATAGATTAGGATGAAAGCCTATTTTGACAAATTAGGTATACGTGAGACGAAATCGGAACACATATTTACAACACTGAAATAATAACTTGATTATATTTTTTTAGACGCAGCATGTGTAGCATCCCGGTTAAAATCCTCTACTAGAAAATCGCGTGTTAAATAATACCTTATGCATCATCATGTCATCATGCATCGGTTGCCTGAAACTATTTTCTGAAAACCTATCTTTCTTTTCTAAATGTTCCCTTCTTTTATCTCAAATCAAAACCGGGCTCGTCCGATTATTTTGTTTGTCTAAAACCTATTTATAAAAGCCTTTAAAGTAAACCTATAATATTTGTATAATAAAATATAAAATATTTTTGTCCGGGGAAGGCAGCCGCAGGCTAGGGCCAAAAGCCCAGCCCACAGCCACCGACCACCCCTCTAATCAAACCCTAACTCTACCCCAAACCCCAACACCTCACCCCGTCGCCCCCCTCCCTCCACCCTGCCGCCGCCAGGCACAGCGCTCACCACGCACGCACACGCTACCATACACACTCACTCACACACAGCACGCTACCCAAACGCACCCAGGCACACCGACGCCTCCCCGTCACGTTCCCTGGCCCCACCCCGCGGGTCCCGCTGCCTCCTCTCTCGATGCGAGCCCCGCTCCCCCTCGATCGATCCCCGCCGCCAGGACCTCCTCGCGAGCCCCTGCCATGCGCCTGCCTCCCGATCCTCCTCCGGCCAGCCTCCGCCTTCATCGCATCGCCGGCCGACCCCGTCGCTGTGGTGCCTGTACCCGCGAACCTCGTCACCAACGATGGCCGTGCGTCTCCCGTCGCCCCCGCGCGTCTCCTTGTCATGGCCGACCTTGGTCGCCAGTTCCTCCGTCTTGGCCGCGCCCGGCGTCGTCGCCATCGTCCGTCCCCGCAAGATCCTGCCAGGGTCGTCTCCCTCTGAGGCGGTACCGGCCCGTCCTGCAGCGTGCCTTGCCTCGGTCGGCTGCCTCGACCCAACGCTCGGCTTCCTCCTCCCCTCGCGAACCTTCCTCCGCGCGTGACCCCCAGGCGCCGCCATCGCTCCCCTCCCTTGACATAAATCCTCCCCCGTCGCTCGCTCCTCCCTCTGCAATAAGCCGTCACCGCCAGGACCCACCTGGCCGCCGCCTGCAATCTCTCCGGATTCCCCAGCCCGCGTTCGTCGCCTTTCACCCTACTCGCTCGCCATCCTCCAACGTCACGAGCCCCATCGCCGACGGAATTCCTTTCCACCCTGCTCTCTTCCCCTTAGGCTTGCTGCCGCCACGGCAGGCCCGAGCTCCCTCCACCCTGCGGCCCTGGCGCCTGCGGCCATGGGGCCTGTAGGGGACTCAACCTAATAAGGTAGATTCCTCCTGTGTTTTAAAATGCTAGTCCCTGGATCAATAGCTAGCATCCACAGTTAAGATGTAATATCAAGAAACAAAGGTCATAATATAACTTTATAACCAGGAATAACAAAATTTCATTACATCTTGCATAGCTCATATGGCTATTACATTACATTGCAGCGGAATAATTATAATCATGGGGTCCTTCATCTTCAAAGTGCCACAGACAGATGTTGGTTGTAGACTTTGTAATCCTAAACAATCAATCTTCACTAAAATCAATCAAACCTGCAACATACAAGTTACAGCCAGCAAGGGGTCAATACATTTGAATTGTATTGGCAAGTGATACTATAATGGTATAGTGGAGTCTATCATCTATATGCATTTGGCTAAGTGGAGTTGAGGCTTGCGTTGCTCAAAATAGATTTTTCTTATCATTTTGAAAATACTAAGTTTTTGCTTGACAAAATCATTTCCCTCAATCAAAGATTTCAAGATCCTTGTACCAAGCCATCTCTCCATCAATGATTGAAGAATTCAAACAACCCTTGTTCAAACCACAAGTTTTAAATTTAGAAATTTGAATGATGAGATTCTTGATTGCTTCCATGTCTTCATGCTCAAATTGTCCTTTACCAGGGACATGGCTAAGTACTTAGATTTTACACTCTGCAGAGGTGGTGCACTTTCCCCACAAGACTTGGTTTCCCAAGACAAGATCTTTCAGAAGCCTTCCCTTAGACCAAAATGGACGCGCTCCAACCTATCAAACACTACCACCCACTGTCCATTTGGCTAAGTTCTTGCAACCTATATGATCATGGCAGATCCCATATTGCCAAGTGGTTGCACTTGAAGCTGCTCAACATTTGACATCTCAAATCCCTTTGTTTCCTGGGTGGCCATCCACAAGTGAGATACACAAGACAGGTCCATGGTCTTGTGTAACCACTCAACATAACCCAATCCTTCCATTTCCACCCAGGTGATTCATTAACTTAGTTGTTTTATTAAACAAAACCTAAGTCCAAAAACTTAGAATATTTTCCATAGTGTGAATATATTTTCCACCCATGTTTTCTATTAGCTAGGCTAAGCTTGATAGTAATAGGAATCTTTAACTTAGGAAAATCCTACTAAGGATTCATCTACTAGGTTTTCTTATAGCAAGGTCTATACTTAGCAAAATCCATGCAAGTTTTACTTAGCAAAATCACTAATGCATAGTGAAAGTATTTGGGATAGAAAGTATGAAGCATCACTTGCCTTTTTGGTAGGGAATGGTAGTTCACTCCTTGATCTCGTTAGTCTCACACTTCACTACAAGTCAAACAAGCAAACACCAATTAAATTTACACTCCAAACCAATAATCACTCAAACAATTTCACACACACTAGACAATGGAAACCAATTCATGCATGGGAGCATGCACAAGATAGTTTTATTTTGCAAAGGGGTCTACATGGGGTTTCTAAACTTTGTAAGATCCAAATTGGTCATTTACCAAAGTGGCAAAGTCATTAGCAAGAGGGTTTTGTTCAAAAACTATTTTTAAATCTATTCATCATTTCATGTGGTGAAAAATGTTTTTATCAAGGCAAAACTATTAAGTTGTTCACCAAATGAGTTGCTAATTTGCAAAACTTGGTGTTTTAGGTAAGTAGGTTTGGTCCAAAATATTTCCTTAAAATTTTCTTTCCATAAACATTTTTATAACAAAAAACCATTTTTTTTATTTGGCTAAAAATGACTAGGTCAAGTAATCCAATCTAAATTTTACCAAAATCATTTTTAACACCAAGGGTTGGTTCCTAGGGTCAGTAATGTCACAACAAACCATTTTGCTAAAGTTTTATCCCTAAATTCAATTTTAAACAATTTTTATACTCTAAACAAGCATACAAATGAATCTGCAAAAATGAGCAAACAAACAGATACTATTTGCTAAACTAATTCCACAGTTGGCTAGGGCTTGTTCTCCTGAATCCATTGATATAAAATTTGCCAAATTTGGACATGTGGATCAAAAGTTATAAGGGTTTGAAAATGGCATCAAATTCTGATTTCAAATTCTATTTCAGATCTTCTGATGCCACGCGTCATATTCTAATTCGCCAGTACCGTTTCGGGGTGGATCATGGTGCAGACCGTCGGATCTAAGTAGATCGTATGGCCCAGATCACGTACCCCTTCGCGGTTAAGTCATTCTATCTTATCCATCGGATCTGAATCGGACGGCTGCTGCTGCCTGGCCAAGGACTGGCGGCGCGATGACAACGGCGAGCGGCGGAGCGGCCAGTTGGCGGCGGCGCTGGCGAGGTAGGAAGCAAGAAAGGGTAAGAAGATGCTCACCAGGTTCAGGAGGACACGGCAAAGCTCAAGGTACTCGTGGTTGGTCAAGGGGCGCACTAGGGTTGCAGGAATCCCTCGTCGGAGTGGCGTCTCACGACGGCCACGCTCAGTCGTCGTCGTGGACGGCGCTAGGGATCGCCCGGGAACAAACGAAACACATGGTCAGGAGCGCAAGGACACGGCTAAGTTGTAAACGTGAATGAGAGGGGTCGGGGCAGTCTTGTTTACCAGAGAGATTCCGCCGGAGTTGCAGTAGACGCGGTGGTGCTCAGAAGATGTCAGAGTCGACGGTTTGGGGCGCCCGCAGGTGAATGGGTTGTATGAACAGATGCGTCTGGATGCGTGGAGTATGTGTGCTAGGTCGACGAGGCAAGGGCGTGGTGGCCGAATCGGCCGGGAAGTTGTCGGGGACAGGGTGTTGTCGCAGCAATTTGCGCACTGGGGCTCGGTGAGGTGTGCTCGGGAGAAGGAAGAGGAGACCAGGGGATTAAGACAGCGAGGTCGGGGAGAATTAACCACGCATTTAAATGAATCCATCCGAGTTTATTTGGCCAGAAACGGCGAGGCGAGTAAAGGGGAGGAACAGGTCCGCGGCGGGTGAGGAAGAAGAGGGCCGGTGGTGGGGTCTGGTGTCAGTGAGAAAAGGAGAGGAAGGGGGGTCCACTTGTCAGCTGCTTAGCGGGTCAGAATATGGGTGCAAATCGTTTTCCTTCGGGGGGAGGAAAGCTGTTGGATTGACCGTGTTGGGCTAGTTGGGCAGTTGGTGGGCTGTATTTATTTTTTACTCTGAATTCTTTTCCTTTTCTAATTCTATTTTTCATTTTGAATTTCAAACAAACAAACAATGTTCACATCAATTCAAACAACACCCAAACTTTGTAAGTTTGACTTGGTTCTGTTCAGTAGCCTGAACCTAAATCTAAAATCCATAATTTTTAAATAATAAAGTCCATTATTAATTAAATAGTTGTCCATTGCTAATTAATCAAATTAGGATTTGATTTATTTCAAACTCTATTTAAATCCATATATTTTCCAAAACCAAAATAGTGGGTTGTATTTGAAATAAGGTATATTTAGAAAGCTTGTTTAAAATAAATAACAATTTTGTTAAAGGTTCCATTTATAATAAAATGGACCATGGTTTATTAATCAAATAGGGTTTGATTTATTTAATAAAATCTTCATTTGAAATCCAAATACTTTCAAAACCAATCAGTAGTTTATCTGGAAATAAAGAATACATGGAGATTTGTTTAAAACAAATAACCTTTTATTTTAGAGTTCATTATTAATCAAATATAATAGACTTTTCATTATTAAATCAAATAGGATTTGTTTTATTGAGACATTTATTTTGAAATCTAAAATAAAGCCAAAACACTTTAGTAGGTTTTATTAGAGAATATAAAATACTTGAAAAACCTATTTAAAACAATTTAATAAGTTTTGATGTTTTAATTAAAATGGTAAAACCTTTTATTTGAATAAAATTTGGATATTAATTCCTTATTATTTTATTAAGCAATCCTTTATTATTTTTAAACAAACTTTTGCTATTTTATTTAAAATAAAATGTTTTAATTCCCAAAGCTTGGCCAAGGTTTAATTGAACTCTATAAAATAATATTTATCTATAAAACTTTTATTTCAATTGAGAACCAAATCCTTTTATTTAAAAGATCTAGAATAGTATTTCCAAAATATTTTTATTTTTCTTTTTATTAGATTTAGATCCCTTTAGGTTTTATTTAATTCAAATGGGTTTGAAGTTCCAATTGAATTCAAAAAGTTTCTTCTGGCTCTGAAAATCAAACAAAGTTTTATTTTATTAATTTATTTTCACATTACAAGATTTGGAAAATCTTGGGATGTGACAGGATACCACCCTTAAAATAAATCTCGTCCCGAGATTTGGGGAGGCTAGGGTTACAAGCAAGTTCAAAACAACTAGGGTACTACCACCCTTAAAAATTTTCAAACAAAAATTACATATTGTCCTTCTTGGGATCCTGGGAAAACTTCTGTAAGCAAACTTTGTATGTGTCCTTGGTTTCCATACTTGACTCATGGGCCAAGGTTGAGATCCTTCATAGACTTGTTTAACTTGTTCTTCATCTTTTCTGGACAATTGTTTACATAGTGGCCTGGTTCCTTGCATTTGAAACATATCACTTGGCTGATATCTTTCTTTTCCTTTGGTATCATTGCCTCTTGTTTGTTTCTTTGGTTCTTCTTCTTTTCTGGGCATTCATTGGCATAGTGTCTCTTCTCTTTGCAATTGTAACATTGCAACTGAGTAATATCCTTCTTGTTAGGGTTGGGGCATTTCTTTTTCTTCTTGGGTCTCTCCAAAGCTAGGAGTTCTTCCAGTTCATATTATTCATAGGTGGGAGATCTTTCTCTCTTCTTGGGGCATTGATCTTCATGCTTCTTGGATGCATGATCTTTGTCCCTACAAATATTGCTAGCTTGGGTTCCTTCTATAACAACATCTTTGTCATCCTTGTTGTCATTAACTCCTTGGGAAGAGTTTTCTCTCATGTTGATCACTTGAGTAACTAATCCTTGCAACAATTGGGATTGAAGTTTCAAAATCCTTTGTATGGCTGGGTCTAGTCCATTGTTGCTGGCTAAAAGTTGAGTTGTCTCTCGGCTCAACTGGTTTTGGGTTGCTATAATATCTCTCATGTTGTCCTCTTGGTTGTTGTTGATGTCATCAACCTTGATGTTGGAGTTTCTTGGAGAAGTCATCTGTTTGGGTTGAAGGGAGATTAGAGTAGGCAAGATATTTCTAAGGAATTATTTCTAATCACTCACATCATAATTCACACAAGCAATATGCATGCAATCACAAACCAATCATTCACAAACAACTTTGCACTCAAACAACAAGGTTCAAGCACATACTTAGGCAACAAAATATTTTTGTTACACCACATAAGTTGGTGGGTTTGACTTACTAAAACATGGTGGTCCATCTATATGGTTCACTTGTGATCTTTCCATCTTTCTTGGTTGGTTCTTCTTTCTACATGATATCTTGGTTTCCTTTAGGAAAACTCTTGGTTATAATACTTCAAATGAGGTAGGCTCCTTCTAACTTTTGCATTCCTTCAGTCTCTAAATCTTGAGCAAGATTTCCTTGTCTCACTTGTAATCCTTAGTGGTTTCCAAGTTGGAAGTCCTTGGTGAACATGCTGAAGATGTTGAAGCCATTAGAGTTGAAGTAATCCTTTGCACATGGTGTAGTCTTTGGCCATGGGGTAGGTTTTCCATCAAGTTAAAATAGAGGAGATGTAGAGTTAAAACCAAGATGGTTGAGGAAAGAGTTTACAAGTGTTTTTGTAAATAAATTTTGGATTTAAAACATAACTCCTATATTTCTAAGGGTTTTTGTCCAATCCTAGGTTTACAAATCCTACAGGCAACACAATGCTCTGATACCATCTGTAGGGGTCTCAACCTAATAAGGTAGATTCCTCCTGTGTTTTAAAATGCTAGTCCCTGGATCAATAGCTAGCATCCACAGTTAAGATGTAATATCAAGAAACAAAGGTCATAATATAACTTTATAACCAGGAATAACAAAATTTTATCACATCTTTCATAGCTCATATGGCTATTACATTACATTGCAGCGGAATAATTATAATCATGGGGTCCTTCATCTTCAAAGTGCCACAGATAGATGTTGGTTGTAGACTTTGTAATCCTAAACAATCAATCTTCACTAAAATCAATCAAACCTGCAACATACAAGTTACAGCCAGCAAGGGGTCAATACATTTGAATTGTATTGGCAAGTGATACTATAATGGTATAGTGGAGTCTATCATCTATATGCATTTGGCTAAGTGGAGTTGAGGCTTGCGTTGCTCAAAATAGATTTTTCTTATCATTTTGAAAATACTAAGTTTTTGCTTGACAAAATCATTTCCCTCAATCAAAGATTTCAAGATCCTTGTACCAAGCCATCTCTCCATCAATGATTGAAGAATTCAAACAACCCTTGTTCAAACCACAAGTTTTAAATTTAGAAATTTGAATGATGAGATTCTTGATTGCTTCCATGTCTTCATGCTCAAATTGTCCTTTACCAGGGACATGGCTAAGTACTTAGATTTTACACTCTGCAGAGGTGGTGCACTTTCCCCACAAGACTTGGTTTCCCAAGACAAGATCTTTCAGAAGCCTTCCCTTAGACCAAAATGGACGCGCTCCAACCTATCAAACACTACCACCCACTGTCCATTTGGCTAAGTTCTTGCAACCTATATGATCATGGCAGATCCCATATTGCCAAGTGGTTGCACTTGAAGCTGCTCAACATTTGACATCTCAAATCCCTTTTGTTCTGGTGGCCATCCACAAGTGAGATACACAAGACAGGTCCATGGTCTTGTGTAACCACTCAACATAACCCAATCCTTCCATTTCCACCCAGGTGATTCATTAACTTAGTTGTTTTATTAAACAAAACCTAAGTCCTCAGACTTAGAATATTTTCCATAGTGTGAATATATTTTCCACCCATGTTTTCTATTAGCTAGGCTAAGCTTGATATTAATAGGAATATTTAACTTAGGAAAATCCTACTAAGGATTCATCTACTAGGTTTTCTTATAGCAAGGTCTATACTTAGCAAAATCCATGCAAGTTTTACTTAGCAAAATCACTAATGCATAGTGAAAGTATTTGGGATAGAAAGTATGAAGCATCACTTGCCTTTTTGGTAGGGAATGGTAGTTCACTCCTTGATCTTGTTAGTCTCACACTTCACTACAAGTCAAACAAGCAAACACCAATTCAATTTACACTCCAAACCAATAATCACTCAAACAATTTCACACACACTAGACAATGGAAACCAATTCATGCATGGGAGCATGCACAAGATAGTTTTATTTTGCAAAGGGGTCTCCATGGGGTTTCTAAACTTTGTAAGATCCAAATTGGTCATTTACCAAAGTGGCAAAGTCATTAGCAAGAGGGTTTTGTTCAAAAACTATTTTTAAATCTATTCATCATTTCATGTGGTGAAAAATGTTTTTATCAAGGCAAAACTATTAAGTTGTTCACCAAATGAGTTGCTAATTTGCAAAACTTGGTGTTTTAGGTCAGTAGGTTTGGTCCAAAACATTTTCTTAAAATTTTCTTTCCATAAACATTTTTATAACAAAAACCATTCTTTTTATTTGGCTAAAAATGACTAAGTCAAGTAATCCAATCTAAATTTTACCAAAATCATTTTTAACACCAAGGGTTGGTTCCTAGGGTCAGTAAGGTCACAACAAACCATTTTGCTAAAGTTTTATCCCTAAATTCAATTTTAAACAATTTTTATACTCTAAACAAGCATACAAATGAATCTGCAAAAATGAGCAAACAAACAGATACTATTTGCTAAAATAATTCCACAGTTGGCTAGGGCTTGTTCTCCTGAATCCATTGATATAAAATTTGCCAAATTTGGACGTGTGGATCAAAAGTTATAAGGGTTTGAAAATGGCATCAAATTCTGATTTCAAATTCTATTTCAGATCTTCTGATGCCACGCGTCATATTCTAATTCGCCAGTACCGTTTCGGGGTGGATCACGGTGCAGACCGTCGGATCTAAGCAGATCGTATGGCCCAGATCACGTACCCCTTCGCGGTTATGTCATTCTATCTTATCCATCGGATCTGAATCGGACGCTTTGCTCGGCCAAGGGATGGCGCGATGACAACAGCGGCGGCGGGCGGCGATTAGCGGCGGCGCTGGCGAGACAGGAAGCAAGAAAGGGAAATAAGATGCTCACCAGGTTCAGGAGGACACGGCGAAGCTCAAGGTACTCGTGGTTGGTCAAGGGGCGCACTAGGGTTGCAGGAATCCCTCGTCGGAGTGGCGTCTGACGACGGCCACGCTCAGTCGTCGTCGTGGACGGCGCTAGGGATCGCCCGGGAACAAACAAAACACATGGTCAGGAGCGCAAGGACACGGCTAAGCTGTAAACGTGAATGAGAGGGGTCGGGGCAGTCTTGTTTACCAGAGAGATTCCGCCGGAGTTGCAGTAGACGCGGTGGTGCTCAGAAGATGTCAGAGTCGACGGTTTGGGGCGCCCGCAGGTGAATGGGTTGTATGAACAGATGCGTCTGGATGCGTGGAGTATGTGTGCTAGGTCGACGAGGCAAGGGGCGGCGTGTGGCAGCCGGAATCGGCCGGGGAAGTTGTCGGGGACAGGGGTGTTGTCGCAAGCAATTTGCGCATCCTGGGGGCTCCGGTGAGGTGTGGTCTGCGGGAGAAGGAAGAGGAGACCAGGGGGATTAAGACAAGGGTCGAGGGAGAATTAAACACGCATTTAAACGAATTCATCCGAGTTTATTTGGCGAAACGGCAGGCGAGTAAAGGGAGGAACAGTCATGCGGGTGAGGAAGAAGAGGGCCGGTGGTGGGGTCTGGTGTCAGTGAGAAAAGGAGAGGAAGGGGGGTCCACTTGTCAGCTGCTTAGCGGGTCAGAATATGGGTGCAAATCGTTTTCCTTCGGGGGGAGGAAGCTGTGCTGGATTGGACTGTGTTGGGCTAGTTGGGCCAGATTGGTGGGTTGTTCTAGTTTTTTCTGTCTGAATTCTTTTTCCTTTTCTAATTCTATTTTTCTGTTTTGAATTTCAAACAAACAAACAATGTTCACATCAATTCAAACAACACCCAAACTTTGTAAGTTTGACTTGGTTCTGTTCAGTAGCCTGAACTTAAATATAAAATCCATAATTTTTTAAATAATAAAGTCCATTATTAATTAAATAGTTGTCCATTGCTAATTAATCAAATTAGGAGTTGATTTATTTCAAACTCTATTTAAATCCATATATTTTCCAAAACCAAAATAGTGGGTTGTATTTGAAATAAGGTATATTTAGAAAGCTTGTTTAAAATAAATAACAATTTTGTTAAAGTTCCATTTATAATAAAATGGACCATGGTTTATTAATCAAATAGGGTTTGATTTATTTAATAAAATCTACATTTGAAATCCAAATACTTTCAAAACCAATCAGTAGTTTATTTGGAAATAAAGAATACTTGGAGATTTGTTTAAAACAAATAACCTTTTATTTTAGAGTTCATTATTAATCAAATATAATAGACTTTTCATTATTAAATCAAATAGGATTTGTTTTATTGAGACATTTATTTTGAAATCTAAAATAAAGCCAAAACACTTTAGTAGGTTTTATTAGAGAATATAAAATACTTGAAAAACCTATTTAAAACAATTTAATAAGTTTTGATGTTTTAATTAAAATGGTAAAACCTTTTATTTGAATAAAATTTGGATATTAATTCCTTATTATTTTATTAAGCAATCCTTTATTATTTTTAAACAAACTTTTGCTATTTTATTTAAAATAAAATGTTTTAATTCCCAAAGCTTGGCCAAGGTTTAATTGAACTCTATAAAATAATCTTTATTTATAAAACTTTTATTTCAATTGAGAACCAAATCCTTTTATTTAAAAGATCTAGAATAGTATTTCCAAAATATTTTTATTTTTCTTTTTATTAGATTTAGATCCCTTTAGGTTTTATTTAATTCAAATGGGTTTGAAGTTCCAATTGAATTCAAAAAGTTTCTTCTGGCTCTGAAAATCAAACAAAGTTTTATTTTATTAATTTATTTTCACATTACAAGATTTGGAAAATCTTGGGATGTGACAGGGCCTGCCGCCATCTTCCCCTTCGGCCGCTGATGCCAGGCTACTCCCTCACCTGGGATTCCTCCCGACGCCAGGATCCATGTCGGTCGTGACACTGTCTGCCTGCAGAAGCACACCTCGCCACCACCAGTTTGTCGCCATCGCACCGCCCGCCTCTGTTCTTTTTTTTCCTGCGGGCTGTGTCCCTTGCATCTAGTCTGAAGCTCGGAGTCTTGGTCAGTTTGGTTGACATCACGACAGGTTCTATCGGCTTACCCTAGCTCCTGCGTGTTCCGGATCCAAGACCTCGCGCAACATCTTGTCTTGACGACACAGCCAGTAACGCAAGTATGTTTCCTGATTCAACAAGATCGCCACCGACAATGGAACCGCGACACTCCAAGATCTCCTTCCTGGAACACCGAGACCCTGCCGATCCCCAAATCCCTGGAGACCAAGGTCGTCGACCTCTATGTGTGACCCCTTTTCCTTTCGAGATCCCTATTTTTATAAATGATATGAATTGTTGCATACCAATTGTCATGCTTGCATACATATTTGTGTAGTTTTGGGGCATTATGTCGATTCACCCATAATTAAATATGGAGGCCATATGCGGGCTTTTCTAGTCTTATATTGGCCCCATTTAAATTTGTGTAGCGAACCGGTAACTTATCTTGCCCTGTTAATACAACATTTAAATTGCGGGGTATCGAGACAACTTTAACCATCTAAGTAATTGTCGGGACCCCGGTTCCGCTTAATATTGTCTAATTGCATCGCACCTTTGTCATGTCATACATCATGCATGCATCATGCCGATCTTCTGCCATAATATTAAATAGTGCATCCGGTGTTTGTGCTAGTGCTTTGCTTCTTCACGGGTTAGGCCGATGAGTTGATGCGAGTGCCGACCCGATCTTCGGATGAACCTTCGACAATGTTTTTCAGGCGAGCATTCTCCCCCTTTCTACCTATATTACTTTTATAGTATTTATTCCCTCATGTTGATCTATTGCTATCTGTGTTGCGATGCTCTAGTTTTCGTACCCGTGATATCCCGTGCAGCCTTATATTGCCTTGGACACATCCTATTACCTGTTGTTTGGTAGATAATTGGACTTGCGTGTCGTAGTCTCTTGCTCAAGTGTTGTTGCGTGTCGTCCAGTACCACAGTTGTTGGAGTATTGCCGTATGTTTAATGTTGGAGATGATCATGGCTTTAATTATCGTTTAATAACTAAAATTGAAGTAGGTAAATGCAGAGGCATCGGTGGGTAATAGACAATATTTGGTTTTTAACCGCTCACTGGTGTCCCGTAGGACCCCGAGTTCTTGACACCTGTTCCGAGATCGTGCGCGCTAACCACAGGTGGGGTGTGTGGGCACCCCCATCGATTAGTACCTGATTTCAAAGTACTGTACCGGGGGCCACAAAGTAGTTTGGGGCTTTATTACCATCCTGTACTTATGCCATGCTTTACTGCTTTATTTACGATTGCGCGTGGAGCGCCTGTACTGTTTAGGTAAGCGGAGTGTTTTCGCGGTATCGACAAGCCCAGTCACACTTTCGGATTCCCAGTCGTTTACAGCCATTGACGCAAACCCTGGGTCCGTCTCGGAGACCGGCCGACTTCGTTCACGGGTAGCTTAGTGGGTGGCCCCTGTGCTTGCTTTGGGTCAGGAAGCGTCGTGTTCGAAACCCGTCGACATACCGTTGGGTGTATGTTTTGTGATCTTGTACCTACCGATCGACAACAAGGGTGTAGGTGCGTGTGGGAACTTTGGTGCACCCCTGCAGGGTTAAATCTTTTCGAGAAGCCGTGTCCGCGGTTATGGACGACTTGGAGCACAGTTCTCGATCATAGACAACTATAACTAAAGTTTACTGTTATAATTTGACTTGTATCCGATATGACTAGTAATCAACTCCACCACAACGGAATGACTAAATAAAAGTACCAACAACTGCTGGGTTTTGGGATATCTCATGCTAATTGTACCTGACTAGTAAGTGTTGCAACTACAACGGAATGGTTAATTAAAAGTGCCCACTGCTTATTATATCAGAATGACTATCTATACCTGACTAGTAATTGCTGCAATGATAACTGAATAAATAAAACTGCCAACGGTGTGAGTTCCTCGGTTGACTTCCTCGTTTGGTCTCGAGGGGGAAATACCAGGATGGGTATGTTTGGTGGTAGTATCAGGTTGTTTCCGGATAGGTCTTTCTTGCCCCTCTCTGATAGCCGCCAGTTGTATCGAGTCTCTATAGGTTGTTTAGTGCATGTTGCGCTGCCGCTTCAGTCCACCATACCTATGTAGGCGAGAGCCGCCGAATTCTAGTCTCGCCGTGTACTGGCCTCAGTATTGACTGCTCCTCTTTTTCCTTTGCACTTTGTCGGCACCCCTTTTGTTTAAGCAGGTTTTGAGATCGACATCGTTAGCAGGGTTACCCTTCCGGCTTGGCCTGGGCAGGGTTATGGACGCCATTGGTTATTCTTCAGGGCTCTTAGCTCAATTTGCATCTTGTCCGTACTCGGACGCTGTATCGTTTTCAAGGAGATTTGGATCTTTGTATTGTATATCTGTACTCTTGACTCTTGGAGTCGTTGTCGTATATATCTGTTCTGTGGGTTCCATCGTGGACTATTGTGTAATGGTATTACTTCGTTTTCCACCCGCACGAAAGTGCCTGGTGGGCACCTTTGAATCGTTTCTATGCGGGTTTGGCGGGAATCGCTGAAACTTGCATAGGGTCGATTCTGAGGGTGTTACAGCATGTGTACACCAACTTTTAGTTGAAGTGGCAACAGAATAGTACTCCCTCCTTTCATAATACTCTCTCTCCGTTCAGAAATAACTGATTTGGCTTTTTAGATTCGAAGGGTGTAAGATGTTTTAGCTCGTTTTACAAAAGCTAAAATATCACTTACACACTAAAATGCGTTTAGATAAAATCTAAAACATCTTATATTTTGAAACGGAGGTAATAACTTGGTTATACTTTTTAGACGAGTATGTTCTAGGCGAGTTAGTAATTTCCTTGTGGGTCACTACTTGGGAATATACATGACTTTTTCAGTCAAAACAGAATGATATGTTCATTATTCAGAGGCCGCAGCCTTAAGAACCACTCGTGATAAATAATTACATGAGTAAACTGGCAAGCTCTTTCAAATGGTTCAGTCGTTGATAACTTAACTTATTCCCTAATTATTGCGATTATCTTGACCTCAAGCCAAAAGAATCTCAATAGTGGACTATGCTAACGGGAGCCCATGAGTACTACAACCGCATTGCTAATTGGAAACAGAGATCTCTGCTATCATTCTCCGATAGCTGCGGCATACCTTCCTGCCAATGGTTTCCAAGACATTCTTCATTTTGACGGTGTCCAAGACATTCTTCTAGACCATACATTTTTGTGCAAGTTCCAAATTCTAGAAACGCGGGCACGGGCACTGGTTCTGTATGTGGGAAGGGACACAACTAGTAGTAAAATTTAAAATATTAGAGTACGCACAATGATATACAAGGTTAGATGATGTATAATAGAGGACCCACAATATGTGATGTGAAACTTATATATAATCAAAATGGATGTTTTACATCATCTTTTCACTTTGTGCTTTTCAAGATGATGTATAATACGACACCTGTGGCATAGCAGATGATGTAAAATAAGTCACTTATTCCAATCTCCCTTGTGGCATCCCGCAAAACCACTACTAGAAAATCGCGTTGAATTTGTGCATTGCATCGTCATCATCATATGTTGTTTGTCTAAAACTATTTTCGCAAGCCCGTTTTGTTTTCTAAAACGCCCCACCTTAATTAACGCGCAAACCCAGGTCACCGGAGTATTTTGTTTGGCCCGTTGTTAGTTTGCAAAACGCCGGTTGAAATAAATAATTTAATTAATTATTTTAGCGGGGGCAGTCGAACGGGCCGTATCGACCGGAACGACCACCCCCATTTTTCAAAACGGTCCACCTACACCTGCCCTTCTAAATCCTAAGGCCACCAACTAATCTACCCACCCCTTTCCTCCACATCACCCCAACCAGTAGGAGAACGCCACCTCACCCACTCCTCTCCCTCACCCAATCCCCTTTTGCCACCTAGACTAGACCCAACCCCCACTTCCTCTCTCCACCAGCCAGCCCCACAGCCCTGCCCCCACACACACCACACGCTACACACCTGCACTCACTCTTGTGGCCCACCTTTCATGGCCCACCACAGGACCCACCTCGACCCCAAGTTCCCTGCCCACCCCGCCCGACAACTTCCCCGATCCCCGTGCGCGCCTCCTGCACCATCCTCCCCACTCGGCCTCACCGGGCGACCCTCCTCTCCCACGCCGTAGCTCGCCGCTGCCACCCCGCATCCTCCGCTCACTGTTCGGCCGGTCGCCTCGCTGAGCCGCTGGGGCTCCTCGCTCCCCGACCTCGCCGGGACGCTTGGCCGCTCACGCGCTCACCACTTCGCCTGCCGCCCTCTCCGGGGCTCGCGGCCCTCAGCCACCCTCTCCCTCGCTGCCGTCGCGAGTCCCCAGCGTCTTCCGCGGCGCCTCGCGTCCTCCTTCGCCTGCGCCTCCTCTGCGAGTCGTGCCCGTGTCGCCGAGCTGCCCGTCCCTTCTTTGCAGCTCGACCACGCCGTTCGCCGCCTCCGCCACCACCTCGTTACCGCGGCCCCCTCACCTCGACCCGCGAGCATCCTAGCTCAGCTGCGCGTCCTCCACCTCGGCCGCCACGCCTCGGAGGCCTCGCATGTGCCACGTCAGCTCGCCCGGCCCTTCATCGCCCGCCCGCCTCGCTGCCCGTCCCGTCCTCCACTGTCGGGCGCCCTCGCCCGACCTCGCTTCTGTCTATCGTGGGTTCTCCGCCTCCCTTTCGCGGCGTCGACCCGTCTGCTGCCATCGCCAACACGCGTCGCCCGACCTGAACCTATGCACCCTGTGACCCCGGTGGATGTTCACGGCGGTTCTTTGTTTGGACAGTTTTCTGCGTTTTGGCGGCGTGCAAGTGCCCTCGCAGCTTTCTTTCAAGACCCATCTTGACAAGATCGACATGTTCCGTGCGAATCCGATGAACCACCGGGCGCCACATTCCAAGATCGCCCACGGATCCGAAGACCCTGATCTCGAGGATTCGAAGCCCTGACCATGATCTCCCTCCGTACGCCATGACCGTCTTCACGGATCCGGTGACCGGAATCCCGAAGACCCGTTCTCGAACGCCGAGACCCCGAAGACCATATGTGCGACAAGTACTCCTTCTCGGATGCGATGTTCGAGAACACGGACGGTACGAACATCGACGCGAAACTCCAAGTTCTCCCCCCCGGACGCCAAGACCGACCTGATGCGCGGGCCCGACAAGATCGACATCGTTCAGGGAGAATCCGATGCGCCCTCACGCCGAACCAAGTCCTGCTTCCCGGAGGCGACAAGATCTACCACAGTTATCCGAGAAACGACCCGCTTGGTCGAACCTGGACCTCGAGACCGACCGAACCCCGGAACCTCAAGTTCGTCGAACCCTAATGTGTGACCCTTATCCGAACCCCTATTTTTATAAATGTCAAACATAAAACTCGTTGCATATCGAATTGTTCATCTCGCATGCATATTTGTGTGGTTTGGGGGCCTTATGCCGATTCACCTAATAATTAAATATGGGGCCCATATGCGGGCAAATCTAGTCTCATATTGGCCTCATTTAAATTGGTGTAGCGAACCCGGTACTATCTCTTGTCATGTTAAAACAACATTTAAATTGCGGGGGATCTAAACAACATGAACCTATTAATTAATTATCGGGACCCCGGTTTCGCTTAATTTGACCTAGTTGCATCGCACTTTGCCATGCCATGCATCATACATGCATCATGTCGATCTTCTGCCGTGTATTAAATAGTGCATCCGGTGTTTATTCTAGTGTTTTGCTTCTTCGCGGATAAGGCCGTTGAGTTGATGTGAGCTTCGCCCCGATCTTCGGTTGGACCCTTCGACAATGTTTTCAGGCGAGCATCTTCCCCTTTCTACCTATCTTAATATTATAGTATTTATTTCCCTCCTGTTGATCTATTGCTATCTGTGTTGCGATGCTTTAGTTCCCGTACCTGTGATATACCGTGCAGCCCTATATTGCCTTGGACACATCCTAATACCTGTTGTTTGGTAGATAGTTGGACTTGGCGTCGTGATGCGTGCTCAAGTCTTTATTGCGTGTCGTCGAAGGCCACGATTGTTGATGTATTGCCGCATGTGGATGTTGGAGATGATCATAGTTTTACTTATCGCACACTTTAATTCCTGTTTAACAACTAAAATTGAAATAAGCAGAGGCATCGGTGGGTGATAGATAATATTTGGTTTCCGAACGCCCACTTGTGTCCCGTAAGACCCCGAGTACTTGATACATGTTCCTTGATTTATCGCGCTATCCACATCCGGGAGGTATATGGGACCCCCCTGAGCCAGAGCTTGATTCAGTCTTATTTCTTGGGGCCACAAACTAGTTTGAGGTTTTATTTACGATCCTGTACTTATGCCATGCTACTTATGTAATTACGATTGTGCGAGGAGCACACTGTACTGTTTAGGATCGGGACACGATTCCGCGGTGTCGACAAGCCCAGCCACACTTTCGGGTTCCCAGTCGTTCACAGCCGTATACCCAAACCTTGAGCCCGTCTCGGAGTCAGCTGGCTTCGTTGCGGGATCTACTTAAGGGGTGGCCCCCTGAAATATTTCTGAATCCTGTGATTGTTCAGTCGTGAAAGCCTCGTTGGGTTTTGATTTGGTTTTTCCGAGGTTGATCGAGCGTGTGTTGCTATTGGTGCACCCCGGCTGGGTAAAACTTTCTGAAAGCCGTGTCCGCGGATATGGACGACTTGGAGCACAGTATCTCGATCATAGACAAGCATAACTAAAGTTTATTGCTATAAATTTGACTTATAATGACTAGTAATCAGCTTCACTATAATGGAATGGCTAATTAATACT
Organism: Avena longiglumis; assembly: GCA_030063025.1. Taxonomy (NCBI): domain Eukaryota; kingdom Viridiplantae; phylum Streptophyta; class Magnoliopsida; order Poales; family Poaceae; genus Avena; species Avena longiglumis. The sequence continues at coordinate 461,502,015 of CP125975.1, read as the reverse complement.
GCCCACAATTGCTTGTTTGGAGTGTCGCTTGCGACCATTGTACCTGACTAGTAAGTATTGCAACTACAACGGAATGGCTGAATAAAAGTACCAACAACTGTTGGGTTTTGGGTTTATCTCATGCTATCTGTATCTGAATAGTAATTGTTGCAACTATAACGGAATGGTTAACTAAAAGTGCCCACTGCTTATTTTATCAGGACGATTAACTAAACCTGACTAGTAATTGCTGCAACGATAACCGAATAAGTAAAGCGCCAACCGTGTGAGTTCCTCGGTTGACTTCCTCGTTTGGTCTCGAGAAACACCGGGATGGGTTTGTTTGGTGATAGCTTGGTGGGATCCGGTTAGGTCATCCTTATCTCTCTCGATATCCGCCATTGTATCGAGTCTCTATAGGTTGTTTAGTGCATCTTTGCCATGCCGCTTGATCCACCATACCTATGTAGGCGAGGACCGAATTCTAGCCTCGCCGTGTCTTGGCCTCAAGATCTTGGCCTCCTTCTTTTCCTTGCCCTTTGTCGGCACCCTTTTGTTTAAGCAGGTTTGAGATCGACGTCGTTAGCGTGGTTACCCTTCCGCTTGGCACGGGGTTATGGACGCCATTGGTTATTCTTGAGGCTCTTAGCCCCATTTGCTTCTTGTCCAGGCTGGACGCACTATCGCTTTCAAGGTGATTTGGATCTTTGTATATTATATCTGTACTCTTGACTCTTTGAGTCATTGTTGTATATATCTCTGTTACATGGGTCCCATCGAGGACTGTTGTGTAATGTTATTACTTCGTTTTCCACCCGCACGAAAGTGCCTGGTGGGCACCTTTGAATCGTTTCTATGCGGGTTTGGCGGATTTCGCTAAAACTTGCATAGGTCCGATTCTGAGGGTGTTACAGAGTGGTATCAGATCTCAGCAGTTGCGATACCCCACAAGTCCAGCCTGTAGGATAACCTAGCTAACGGCCGAAGTAGAAGTGTCAAAACTATTTTAAAAATCGGTTGGATAGTTCTGGTTAGGTCTGATTTTACTCCTTACCCCTCTGCTATTCTCCTCTTACCCCTACGTGTTTTGAATCCGCTCTCGTCTCTTTCTTCGAGTCCAAGAATTCTCGTGGTTGGGTTTCCGTCGTACCTTCAGGGTTTTGCTTCCTCCTTTGGTAACATGATGCTACGTCCGGTGTTCATGCTGCCGAGGAATCCTTCGTCTGTGGTATCCTTCTTGTTCCTTGTTTGTGCTATCCGGTGTTTTCCGACGCGACGACATCATCTACGCCAGATCCGATGCAGAGTCCGCATCACTCCTTTGTTTCCGAACCTCGCTTGTCGAGATCTTCAGTCTGATTCCGAGAATGGTTGCACCTTTTCTACTGATTGTGCGGAGTAATAGTTTGGGTGCGTGATGGATTGGCCCCCATGCCGACTACCCCTTCTATTCGCTTTTGTACATTGAGGTGGATGAGAATGCATCGGTTCCCTTTTTCCATCGGAGCTAGAGGTGGCTTCATTTGTTGATACCTCTACCTTCGACCTTTTGTTTTCCGGAGTGTCCGCTCGACGATCATGGACAACGACCTCTTGTTAGTGGTGTCGCGAGGATCTACGCAAAGCGAGAAGATGCAGATCGCCGACTTTTACTTCCGGTACCATGAGGCGGATCTCGAGGGCGAGATCCATTGTTAGTGGTGTCGAATTGTGGCATCCCGCAAAACCACTACTAGAAAATCGCGTTGAATTTGTGCATTGCATCGTCATCATCATATGTTGTTTGTCTAAAACTATGTTCGCAAGCCCGTTTTGTTTTCTAAAACGCCCCACCTTAATTAACGCGCAAACCCAGGTCACCGGAGTATTTTGTTTGGCCCGTTGTTAGTTTGCAAAAAGGCGGTTGAAATAAATAATTTAATTAATTATTTTAGCGGGGGCAGTCGAACGGGCCGTATCGACCCGAACGACCACCCCCATTTTTCAAAACGGTCCACCTACACCTGCCCTTCTAAATCCTAAGGCCACCAACTAATCTACCCACCCCTTTCCTCCACATCACCCCAACCAGTAGGAGAACGCCACCTCACCCACTCCTCTCCCTCACCCAATCCCCTTTTGCCACCTAGACTAGACCCAACCCCCACTTCCTCTCTCCACCAGCCAGCCCCACAGCCCTGCCCCCACACACACCACACGCTACACGCACACACTGCACTCACACGGCGCCCCCTCTCCTGCACGTGGCCCCACCAGCCCCACACGCGGCCACGCCAGACCTCCCCACGCCCCCACAGGCCCACCTGACCCACCTCGACCCCACGTTCTGCCTCGCCCACCCGACAACTTCCCCACGCCCGATCCCCGCGCCTCCTCTGCACCATCCTCCCTCCCGGCCTCCTCACCACCATGACCCTCCTCTCTCCCCCAGCCTCGCCCGCTGCCCTGCCCCACCGCATCCTCCACCGCTCGCCGTTCGGCGGCAGTCGCCTCGAGCCGCCTGGGCTCCTCGCTCCCGACCTCGGACGCCGCGCCTTGCCTCCGCGCTCACCACGCATCGCCTGCGCCGCCCTCCGCCACTAGGCTGGCGCTCCGCCACCCTCTCCCTCGCCCGCGAGTCCCCGCGTCTCCCCGCGAGCGCCTCGCGTCCTCCCTTCTCGCCCTGCTGGCCTCCTCTGCGAGTCGTGCCCCGTGTCGCCGGAGCCGGCCCGTCCCCCTTCTTTGCAGCTCGACCACGCCGTCGTTCCGCCAGCCTCCGCCACCACCTCGTTCTGCCGCGGGCCCCCTCACCTCGACCGCAACCCCGCGAGCATCCTAGCTCCGCGCGCGCGTCCTCCACCTCGAGCGCCGCCACGCGCCCCTCGGAGGCCTCGCCTGTGCCACGTCGCGCGCTCGCCGGCCCTTCATCGGCCCGCCTCTGGCCTCGCTGCCCCGTCCCCGTCCTCCACCTGTGCGGCGCCCTCTGTCCAGCGACCTCGCTCTGTCTATCGTGGGTTCTCCGCCTCCCGCTCGCGACGTCGACCCGTCGCTGCCGTGGCCATCGCCAACACGTCGCCCCGACCTGAACCTATGCACCCCTGTGACCCCAGGTGGATGTTCCTGACGGTTGCTGCTTGGACAGTTTTCCTGCGTTTTGGCCAGGCGTGCAAGTGCCCTCGCAGCTTTCTTTCAAGACCCATCTTGACAAGATCGACATGTTCCGTGCGAATCCGATGAACCACCGGGCGCCACATTCCAAGATCGCCCACGGATCCGAAGACCCTGATCTCGAGGATTCGAAGCCCTGACCATGATCTCCCTCCGTACGCCATGACCGTCTTCACGGATCCGGTGACCGGAATCCCGAAGACCCGTTCTCGAACGCCGAGACCCCGAAGACCATATGTGCGACAAGTACTACTTCTCGGATGCGATGTTCGAGAACACGGACGGTACGAACATCGACGCGGAACTCCAAGTTCTCCCCCCCGGACGCCAAGACCGACCTGATGCGCGGGCCCGACAAGATCGACATCGTTCAGGGGGAATCCGATGCGCCCTGACGCCGAACCAAGTCCTGCTTCCCGGAGGCGACAAGATCTACCACAGTTATCCGAGAACGACCCGCTTGCCGAACCACGGACCACGACCGACCCCGAACCCCGGAACCTCAAGTTCGTCGAACCCTAATGTGTGACCCTTATCCGAACCCCTATTTTTATAAATGTCAAACATAAAACTCGTTGCATATCGAATTGTTCATCTCGCATGCATATTTGTGTGGTTTGGGGGCCTTATGCCGATTCACCTAATAATTAAATATGGGGCCCATATGCGGGCAAATCTAGTCTCATATTGGCCTCATTTAAATTGGTGTAGCGAACCCGGTACTATCTCTTGTCATGTTAAAACAACATTTAAATTGTGGGGGATCTAAACAACATGAACCTATTAATTAATTGTCGGGACCCCGGTTCCGCTTAATTTGACCTAGTTGCATCGCACTTTGCCATGCCATGCATCATACATGCATCATGCCGATCTTCTGCCGTGTATTAAATAGTGCATCCGGTGTTTATTCTAGTGTTTTGCTTCTTCGCGGATAAGGCCGTTGAGTTGATGTGAGCTTTGCCCCGATCTTCGGTTGGACCCTCGACAATGTTTTCAGGCGAGCATCTTCCCCTTTCTACCTATCTTACTTTTATAGTATTTATTTCCCTCCTGTTGATCTATTGCTATCTGTGTTGCGATGCTTTAGTTCCCGTACATGTGATATACCGTGCAGCCCTATATTGCCTTGGACACATCCTAATACCTGTTGTTTGGTAGTTGGACTTGCGCGTCGTAGTCGCGTGCTCAAGTGTTGTTGCGTGTCGTCCAGTGCCACAGTTGTTGATGTATTGCCGCATGTGGATGTTGGAGATGATCATAGTTTTACTTATCGCACACTTTAATTCCTGTTTAACAACTAAAATTGAAATAAGCAGAGGCATCGGTGGGTGATAGATAATATTTGGTTTCCGAACGCCCACTTGTGTCCCGTAAGACCCCGAGTACTTGATACCTGTTCCTTGATTTATCGCGCTATCCACATCCGGGAGGTATATGGGACCCCCGAGCGAGCTTGATTCATCTTATTTCTTGGGGCCACAAACTAGTTTGAGGTTTTATTTACGATCTGTGCTTATGCCATGCTACTTATGTAATTACGATTGTGCGAGGAGCACACTGTCTTGTTAGGATCGGGACACGATTCCGGTGTCGACAAGCCCAGCCACACTTCGGGTTCCCGATCGTTCACCAGATACCCAAACCTTGAGCGTCTGAGTCGGTGGCTTCGTTGCGGGATCTACTTAAGGTGGCCCCAAATATTTCTGAATCCTGTGATTGTTCATGTGAAAGCCTCGTTGGGTTTTGATTTGGTTTTTCGAGGTTGATCGGCGTGTGTTGCTATTGGTGCACCGGCCGGGTAAAACTTTACAAAGCCGTGTCGCGGATATGGACGACTTGGAGCACGATATCGATCATAGACAAGCATAACTAAAGTTTATTGCTATAAATTTGACTTATAATGACTAGTAATCAGCTTCACTATAATGGAATGGCTAATTAATACGCCCACAATTGCTTGTTTGAGTGTCTTGCGACCATTGTACTGACTAGTAAGTATTACCTTGCAACTAGCGGAATGGCTGAATAAAAGTACCAACAACTGTTGGGTTTTGGGTTTATCTCATGCTATCTGTATCTGAATAGTAATTGTTGCAACTATAACGGAATGGTTAACTAAAAGTGCCCACTGCTTATTTTATCAGGACGATTAACTAAACCTGACTAGTAATTGCTGCAACGATAACCGAATAAGTAAAACTGCCAACTGTGTGAGTTCCTCGGTTGACTTCCTCGTTTGGTCTCGAGGGGGAAACACCAGGATGGGTTTGTTTGGTGATAGCTTCAGGTGGGATCCGGTTAGGTCATTCTTATCTCTCTCTGATATCCGCCAGTTGTATCGAGTCTCTATAGGTTGTTTAGTGCATGCTGCCGCTGCCGCTTCAGTCCACCATACCTATGTAGGCGAGGACCGCCGAATTCTAGCCTCGCCGTGTACTGGCCTCAGTACTGACGCTCCTTCTTTTTCCTTGCCCTTTGTCGGCACCCCTTTTGTTTAAGCAGGTTTGAGATCGACGTCGTTAGCAGGGTTACCCTTCCGGCTTGGCCTGGGCAGGGTTATGGACCCCATTGGTTATTCTTCAGGGCTCTTAGCCCCATTTGCTTCTTGTCCGTAGCTGGACGCACTATCGTTTTCAAGGTGATTTGGATCTTTGTATATTATATCTGTACTCTTGACTCTTTGAGTCGCTGCTGTATATATCTGTTCTGTGGGTCCCATCGAGGACTGTTGTGTAATGTTATTACTTCGTTTTCCACCCGCATTTAAAGTGCTGGTGGGCACCTTTGAATCGTTTCTATGCGGGTTTGGGATTTCGCTAAAACTTGCATAGGTCCGATCTGAGGGTGTTCTGAGTGGTATCGAGCTCGGCAGTTGCGATACCCCAAGTCCGACTGTAGGATAACCTAGCTAACGGCCAAGTAGAAGTGTCAAAACTATTTTAAAATCGGTTGGATAGTTACGGTTAGGTCGATTTTACTCCTTACCCTGCTATTCTCCTCTTACCCCTACGTGTTTTGAATCGCTCTCGTCTCTTTCTTGAGTCCAAGAATTCTCGTGGTTGGGTTTCGTCGTACCTTGAGTTTCGCTTCCTCCTTTGGTAACGGTGATGCTACGTCCGGTGTTCATGCTGCCGAGGAATCCTTAAATCGTGGTATCCTTCTTGTTCCTTGTTTGTGCTATCCGGTGTTTTCCGACGCGACATCATCTCGCCAGATCCGATCGAGTCGCATCACTCCTTTGTTTCGAACCTCGCTTGTCGAGATCTTGATCGATTCGAGAATGGTTGCACCTTTTCTACTGATTGTGGAGTAATAGTTTGGGTGCGTGATGGATTGGCCCCATGCCGACTACCCTTCTATTCGCTTTTGTACATTGAGGTGGATGAGAATGCATCGTTCCCTTTTTCCATCGGAGCTAGAGGTGGCTTCATTTGTTGATACCTCTACCTTGACCTTTGTTTTCCGGAGTGTCCGCTCGACGATCATGGACAACGACCTCTTGTTAGTGGTGTCGCGAGGATCTACGCAAAGCGAGAAGATGCAGATCGCCGACTTTTACTTCCGGTACCATGAGGCGGATCTCGAGGGCGAGATCCATTGTTAGTGGTGTCGAATTGTGGCATCCCGCAAAACCACTACTAGAAAATCGCGTTGAATTTGTGCATTGCATCGTCATCATCATATGTTGTTTGTCTAAAACTATTTTCGCAAGCCCGTTTTGTTTTCTTAAACGCCCCACCTTAATTAACGCGCAAACCCGGTCACCGGAGTATTTTGTTTGGCCCGTTGTTAGTTTGCAAAAAGCCGGTTGAAATAAATAATTTAATTAATTATTTTAGCGGGGGCAGTCGAACGGGCCGTATCGACCCGAACGACCACCCCCATTTTTCAAAACGGTCCACCTACACCTGCCCTTCTAAATCCTAAGGCCACCAACTAATCTACCCACCTTTCCTCCACATCACCCCAACCAAGAGGGAGAACGCCACCTCACCCTCCTCTCCCTCACCCAATCCCCTTTTGCCACCTAGACTAGACCCAACCCCACTTCCTCTCCACCAGCCCAGCCCCCCCCCACACACCACACGCTACACGCACTGCTGCCTCACACTGCCCTCTCCTGCGTGGCCACCCTTCAAGCAGCGCCAGCCTCCCCACGCCCCCACCTGTGGCCCACCCTGGGACCCACCTCGACCCCAGCCCACGTTCCTGCGCTCGCCCACCCCGCCCGACAACTTCCCCCACGCCCCGATCCCCCGGCGCGCCTCCCTCTGCACCATCCTCCCCCCCTCCGGCGGCTCCTCACCACCCGCGACCCTCCTCTCCCCCACGCCGTAGCTCACGCCTGCCCCCCACCATCCTCCGCCGCTCGACGGTCCGCCTCTTTGAGCCGCTGGGCTCCTGCTCCCGACCTCGCCGGACGCGCCCGCTCGCCGCGCCCACGCGCATCGCCTCGCTGCCGCCTCCGCCACCAGGGCTCGCAGCCGCGCCCGCCACCCTCTCCTCGCCGCCGTCGCGGAGTCCCCCGCGTCTTCCCGCGAGCGCCTCGCGTCCTCCCTTCTCGCCCTGCTGGCCTCCTCTGCGAGTCGTGCCCGTGTCTGAGCCGCCCGTCCCCTCTTTGCGGCTCGACCACGCCGTTGCTTGACCTCCGCCACCACCTCGTTACTGCGCGGCCCCCTCACCTCGACGCAACCCGCGAGCATCCTAGCTCCGCGCGCGTCCTCCACCTCGAAGCGCCGCGCGCCTCGGAGGCCTCGCCTGCCACACGTCGCCGCTGCCCTTCATCGCCCGCCCCTGGCCTCATGCCCGTCCACCCTCCACTGCGGCGCCCTCATCCGGCGACCTCGCTACATCTGCTCGTGGGTTCTCCGCCTCCCGCCGCGGCGTCGACCCGTCGCTGCCGTGTATCGCCAACACGTCGCCCGACTGAACCTATGCACCCTGACCCCGGTGGATGTTCACGACGGTTCTGCTTGCAGTTTTCTGCGTTTGGCGGTGCAAGTGCCCTCGCAGCTTTCTTTCAAGACCCATCTTGACAAGATCGACATGTTCCGTGCGAATCCGATGAACCACCGGCCACATTCCAAGATCGCCGGATCCGAAGACCCTCTCGAGGATTGAGCCCACAATGATCTCCTCAGATGCGCCATGACCGTCTTCACGGATCCGGTGACCGGAATCCCGAAGACCCGTTCTCGAACGCCGAGACCCCGAAGACCATATGTGCGACAAGTACTACTTCTCGGATGCGATGTTCGAGAACACGGACGGTACGAACATCGACGCGGAACTCCAAGTTCTCCCTCCCGGACGCCAAGACCGACCTGATGCGCAGGCCCGACAAGATCGACATCGTTCAGGGAGAATCCGATGCGCCCTGACGCCGAACCAAGTCCTGCTTACCGGAGGCGACAAGATCTACCACAGTTATCCGAGAACGACCCCGCTTCCGTCGAACCCTGGACCCTGAGACCGACCCCGAACCCCGGAACCTCAAGTTCGTCGAACCCTAATGTGTGACCCTTATCCGAACCCCTATTTTTATAAATGTCAAACATAAAACTCGTTGCATATCGAATTGTTCATCTCGCATGCATATTTGTGTGGTTTGGGGGCCTTATGCCGATTCACCTAATAATTAAATATGGGGCCCATATGCGGGCAAATCTAGTCTCATATTGGCCTCATTTAAATTGGTGTAGCGAACCCGGTACTATCTCTTGTCATGTTAAAACAACATTTAAATTGTGGGGGATCTAAACAACATGAACCTATTAATTAATTGTCGGGACCCCGGTTCCGCTTAATTTGACCTAGTTGCATCGCACTTTGCCATGCCATGCATCATACATGCATCATGCCGATCTTCTGCCGTGTATTAAATAGTGCATCTGGTGTTTATTCTAGTGTTTTGCTTCTTCGCGGATAAGGCCGTTGAGTTGATGTGAGCTTCGCCCCGATCTTCGGTTGGACCCTTCGACAATGTTTTCAGGCGAGCATCTTCCCCTTTCTACCTATCTTACTTTTATAGTATTTATTTCCCTCCTGTTGATCTATTGCTATCTGTGTTGCGATGCTTTAGTTCCCGTACCTGTGATATACCGTGCAGCCCTATATTGCCTTGGACACATCCTAATACCTGTTGTTTGGTAGATAGTTGGACTTGCGCGTCGTAGTCGCGTGCTCAAGTGCTGTTGCGTGTCGTCCAGTGCCACAGTTGTTGATGTATTGCCGCATGTGGATGTTGGAGATGATCATAGTTTTACTTATCGCACACTTTAATTCCTGTTTAACAACTAAAATTGAAATAAGCAGAGGCATCGGTGGGTGATAGATAATATTTGGTTTCCGAACGCCCACTTGTGTCCCGTAAGACCCCGAGTACTTGATACATGTTCCTTGATTTATCGCTATCCACATCCGGAGGTATATGGGACCCCCAGAGCGAGCTTGATTCAGTCTTATTTCTTGGGGCCACAAACTAGTTTGAGGTTTTATTTACGATCCTGTACTTATGCCATGCTACTTATGTAATTACGATTGTGCGAGGAGCACACTGTACTGTTTAGGATCGGGACACGATTCCGCGGTGTCGACAAGCCCAGCCACACTTTCGGGTTCCCAGTCGTTCACAGTCGTATACCCAAACCTTGAGCCCGTCTCGAGTCGGTGGCTTGTTGGGATCTACTTAAGGTGGCCCCTGAAATATTTCCGAATCCTGTGATTGTTCAGTCGTGAAAGCCTCGTTGGGTTTTGATTTGGTTTTTCCGAGGTTGATCGAGCGTGTGTTGCTATTGGTGCACCCCGGCCGGATAAAACTTTCTGAAAGCCGTGTCCATGGATATGGACGACTTGGAGCACAAGATTCTCGATCATGTAGACAAGCATAACTAAAGTTTATTGCTATAAATTTGACTTATAATGACTAGTAATCAGCTTCACTATAATGGAATGGCTAATTAATACGCCCACAATTGCTTGTTTGGAGTGTCGCCATAATTACTGTACCACTAGTAAGTATTGCAACTTCAACGGAATGGCTGAATAAAAGTACCAACAACTGTTGGGTTTTGGGTTTATCTCATGCTATCTCAGATCAATAGTAATTGTTGCAACTATAACGGAATGGTTAACTAAAAGTGCCCATCGCTTATTTTATCGTGACGATTAACTAAACCTGACTAGTAATTGCAACGATAACCGAATAAGTAAAGCGCCAACTGTGGTGAGTTCCTCGGTTGACTTCCTCGTTTGGTCTCGAGGGGAAACACCAGGATGGGTTTGTTTGGTGATAGCTTCAGTGGGATCCGTTAGGTCATTCTTATCTCTCTCTCGATATCCGCCTTGTATCGAGTCTCTATAGGTTGTTTAGTGCATCTTGCCGCCGCTTCAGTCCACCATACCTATGTAGGCGAGGACCGCCGAATTCTAGCCTCGCCGTGTACTGGCCTCAGTACTGACGCTCCTTCTTTTTCCTTGCCCTTTGTCGGCACCCCTTTTGTTTAAGCAGGTTTGAGATCGACGTCGTTAGCAGGGTTACCCTTCCGGCTTGGCCTGGGCAGGGTTATGGACGCCATTGGTTATTCTTCAGGGCTCTTAGCCCCATTTGCTTCTTGTCCGTAGTTGGACGCACTATCGTTTTCAAGGTGATTTGGATCTTTGTATATTATATCTGTACTCTTGACTCTTTGAGTCGCTGCTGTATATATCTGTTCTGTGGGTCCCATCGAGGACTGTTGTGTAATGTTATTACTTCGTTTTCCACCCGCACGAAAGTGCCTGGTGGGCACCTTTGAATCGTTTCTATGCGGGTTTGGCGGATTTCGCTAAAACTTGCATAGGTCTGATTCTGAGGGTGTTACATCCCTCCACAATTTTAATTAAAAACAATGATTATCACAAGTATATATGAAACAATTAGTATGCAACTTCATATAAACTTGATTAAATGAGCAGCGGTGCGGATGCTTTAGTCGACGTTGGAGGACAGTCGTGGCGAGGTCGCTGAGTAGAGGTGGCAGGCCGAGCAGAGCTCCATCACCCTCACACCTGCTAGGCAGACGACGGGGCCATGTTCTGCGGCATTGAGCGACGGGTCAGGGGAGCGCCCACGGTTAAAGACGGGTCCAACGAGGAGAAGCTTCGGCGGTTAAAGACGGCCTAGGCGACGCCAAAATTAACCGGCGGCCACGCGATACAGTGGATGACTCAAATCGGCGGCATGGCAGTGAACTCCATGGGGAGCGACGACGAAGCGGTGGGAGGGTGCTCGGCGGGTGTCGACACCTTGATTTTGATCACCAGTGGGGTGATTTTGGCGGCAACGGTGACAGGGGTAGGTGGCACGCAGAGCGGGATGTGATGTGGAAGCTTCATGACGGTAGTTTGTCGTTCCCGCGCGTGCATTTTTGTTTTACATCACCAGGGCAGGTGATGTATATTCGCACCACCAGGACCAAAATATACATCACAATGTAAAAATTAAACATCACCAAATAAATCTACATCACCTATTGGAGAAGCATTTTTTGGTCTCCGGTGATGTATAAGTTAGGTTTTACATCACCTATTCTATTATAGGTCATCTGTTAGAGATGCTCTTAGAGCGTAATTTTTTTACACAGGATTGGTGGAAATGTACTCAGGCGGGATAGTAGTGAGAAATACCTTTTCCTATTTTTTAGTTTATGAAATTTTGGTTATTTCATGTTTTGAATTGTTCAACGATTCTGTTGTTCATGAGCTTCAACTGTGCTCGAATTAATGGATAATATCCTTATGTGCTCGCTGTGTTTCGAAATACATTGCATATAAGTTTTGGTCTTTTTAGTTTTTTTGTAATACTTTAGTCATGTGCAAAACGATGTCTTCGCTAGCTCTTCATCTCCTGTTGCTACAGAGTTCAAGTATTTTTTTCTTTCAAAAATGGAATATGCCCAGCCACTTTTTGACTGGTGCACACAATCATATTTCTTATGAAGTAGCCATCCAAAAAGACGTATCAACTAAAAATAATAACGGATACAAAGTTCAACCAAAGTAATAAAAATACACATAGCACATATGCATCACAAATTCTATTACTACACATCGTCCCTATTGATTGAAAATATGCCAAGCGACCATCTCCAAACATGTTCACCCAAAGTCTAGGGCGCTTTATCCTCTGCATGTTGTAGAAAGGATTTCATATATATCCCTTGGGGCGAAGTCTTGTCTTGTTAAAAATAACATCATTATGAAAGTTCCATATAGCCCAACATGAAACACAAACTCAAACCCGAATTAGAGCGTTGAGTTTTTAGTAACCCCAATTCATTAATTCCTAGACGTATTCGTTATGTTTTGCGGAGTGAATAAGTTAAAGTAATACGAAGTGATTCACCGGACAAGAAGAGAAGAGAACATGAGATAACTAGGTGTTGAATTGTGTCATCTTCATTACAAAATCGTGTGCCCATCCGTTGAAGGAGCCTTTACTAAAAGAGCTCCTCTTTGTTTCCATAATGCCTTTATAAAAAGGAGAGTCCATATTTTAAGTCTCACTCGTGATAGTTTCTTGTAATGAAGGTATTTATCATGCACTAACTCTTGCCACATGTCTTTCTCATTCAGTAAAATAAATAGTCATTTGTTGACTAGCCACTTGTTATTTATGTATAATACCTCTACTTTGAAGCTCCCTTAATGTCTGGTTGACAAACAACAACTCCACTTATTTAATCGATATTTTGTTTAAATTTACCACTCTTTCTAAAAAATGTGGACTTGTAATAATTTTTCAGCTCATTCAGATAGTTCAAAAAAAGATAACATAAATACGAGGAAACTAGTGAAAATAAATTTTTTTTTGAAACGAGGCAAAAGAGTTGCCTTTTCATTGATATAGTAGAAGAGAAAAGGACAGTTTATAAGGAAAACTGGCCAAAACCCGATACAACTCGACACAACACGCCGGCCCTGAGGCCGCGCTCCACACAGGTCGACAACCAAGACGCCCAAGCGAACAAGGTCAACACCTGGACACAAACACCTCAAGGCAACAAGACGGAGGCAAAGACCGGAGCCGCCGCTCCGATATCCACGCCGACCCCGGGGCCGCGCTCCTAGCCGAAGACGAAAAACACCAACGCCAACCACCCACACACTCCACAGGTCCCTTCAGCTGGCGGAACATCCAAAGCGAGGCCCCAAGAAGCAAAAAGACGCAAGAGCGCCGCACTCGCCCGAACCCGCAAGGGATCAAGGGTTTCCCCTGGAGAACCCGGGCGGAGGAGAAAGCACACCGCTTTGACGACGGCTTCAAGAAGCATGCGGCGCCAAAAGGCGGCGTCGTCGTCGGTCCTAGACAGCCGTCAGGACAAGGCTTTCGCCCAGCAATGAGTCGCAAACCACGCACCCGCCTCGCAAGGACCGGCCGAACCACCACACTCAACCACGTCACGACGTCCGACGCCGAAGCCTCAGAAAGGAGCAGCCAGACCCAACATCCCACACGCCACCACGCCTAGGCTCCCCGTCGCCGCGACGAAAGCCGCCATCCGGATCATCACCGATGCCCGGGAGAAAGAAGAGAGCCCGGATAGCCGCCACCACGAGCAGGATCAAAGACCACGGACACCACCATCTTCCGCACCATGCCATCTTCCGCCCAGCCTCAAACCAGATGACAAGGAGGATGCAACACACGGCGCCATTCATCTCTCGCAGAGGCGAGAGGATGCAACACCGGAGCCATTCATCTCCCAATCACCTCCACGGGAACCACCCGCAGCACCTGCCACTGCCCCAAAGCCCCTCCACGCCATCGCGCGCGCGCCCTCGGGCCCAAAACCGAGCCCAGATCGGGCCTTCCCACCGCTGACAGCCGCCACGCCTCCAGCACCTCCACGCGCTGGCGGCACACACCTCCACCACGCCAGAGCACCGCCGCGCGCCCCACGCCCGCAGCACGGCCACCGCCGTCGTCTTGCAACGCCTGCAGAGATCTTGGAGCCATGGACACCAGGAGGGGAAACCGCCCTGCCGCCACCTTCCCTAGGCATGCGCGGCTTTGCCGACAGTCCCTCTGGCGGCGGCGATGCGGGGGGAGTCGGGAGAAGAGGGAAGGACCCTAGGGCCGGCGGCGGCTAGGGTTCCCCGTGCCGCCAGAGGAGGCGACGTTGGGGGGGGGGAGGGGGTAGGATTTACTCTACCCTTTAGAAGAACAAAGTGATCTCTATATGAGATCAACTTGCCTTTGCAAATTTCCAATAATGAATAATGGATAACCAAGTGATTGACATTAATATCATTTATAGAAAACGTAATTTAAATAATGGAACAGTGGCATTAGAAGTTACACAATTGATTAGTCATTAGTGAATGTCACCCGTGATTGTTCTTATGGTGAAACCTATAGACTTTGTACAGATGTACTCTAAAGACCAGAGGCTTTACAAGAAAAGGCGCATAAGCCTGTAAAAAGTTTTGGGCAATTCAAGCTTAAAGACTCTTGTTCAAAAAAAAAAACTTAAAAGACTCAAAAGCGATTCCTCTAAAGTAGTAAAGGTCTACTGGAAGAAACGGTCACGAATTGGTCTTCTTTTTTCATGCGGCGACAGATGGCAAAGCGAGAACTCCAGGACCAGCTCGTGCTGTTTCTCCTCGCCGTCGGCGTCGTTCCGACCCAGGCAGCAGCTACTACTGTTTGTCTACCGATCGGATAGGTTTGCTTTGCTTTATTCTGCAGCTAACACCGCAGTGATTTAACATGAACAGTCAACCAAACTCTTCTGCCCCCAGTGTCGATCCATGCATGAATCACGTGTCGCAATAAGCTCGGTTGATAAGGTCTGGCGTAACAATAAATACCAGCGCCGGTGCGAGGCTTCTTTCCTTTTACTTTCACCCGAGATAAGTAGTCTGATACGTCGTCCTACATTCGATTGATTTTGACCCAACTCTTGCTCATATGTCCCAGATCCTCCGTAGTTCAGATTTGTACTTCTAATTATTTACTCTTCCGTTCAGAAATATTAAATATTTTTACCAAAAGCGTCTAAATACAGTTTTAGGAAAAACTAAAACATCTTATAACTTAAAACAAAGGAAGTATTTACTAATGGTTGTGCCTCTTTGGAAGTGACAGAGAAGACATACGGTATACAGCTTTGCAGTTTCATTCTTTGTAGTTTCTCTTTTTCGCAAAAGAAGACACAGTATAAATTTATCCAAAGGTCAAACAACATAAATATTGACTAAGTTTTTAGATTAAACTACCCGAAACATCTATAAATTCAAATAAATATCATTTGTTATTCTCACTGGGTTTTTAGGAGTTTTTTTTTTGTGCATATTGTGACTTTCTCCTCTATTTTTTCGCATGGTTTTTCGAAGAGATTATTCCTAGGATGATCGATCATAAGGACAAGCAAGGATTAGTGCTAGACTTTATTTAAACCATGCAATTAGGAGATAATCCTCTACTTGTAAAACCCATGTGTTGTAACAATCGTCACCGTGATTCCCTCAGCTCCCATCCCCCATGATCGGACAAGACTCCTCATACGCGTCATTTCCACTTGTATATAAACCTTGATCATCTATGGAATAGACATCGATCGGTTGGATTATTCATTCTTCAACTAAATAAACTTCACACTTAAGTCGTTATTACTTGTGATTGAGGCTACATAGCCGGGGTGTGTGCGATGCATATTAAACAAAAGGTCAAGTAGTGGCAACAAGTGGTGGTGTACTGGTGTATCCCTGCCGTTCCGTTTCGTTCCAAGTGGGGGGGCCATGGAGGCCGTTTTTTCGTGCGCGGAAACGGAGTAGGAGTGGCGGCCGGTGCAGTGCGGCGCGCTTGGAAGGCAAGCGTCACGCTCAGCCACCGACCCCACACCCCCGAACCGGAACGGGGCCTAGGATAAGGTGCAGATACGCGCGGGAGTAGTCGGTGCCGGATACGCGCTCGCGTCACCCCACGGCGCCGGCCGGCCGGGCCCAACGGCACGGAACCAACGCCCTTTCTGACTTGCGGCGCGCGCGTGCTGCGGCCCACGTCCGATCCGTCCGTCGCTCGTTGGCGACAAACCGTCCCCGACCCGACCCGACCCGTCCAACCACACCGTGACAGCGAGCGGCGCGGGCCGGTCAGACGTCGGGTCACCGCAGTCAGCAGCTTGTTTGCGCTTGACTGCAACGCGACGGCGGCCGTGCTCTCTCGGCGTGTGCCCCGCTCTGCACCGTACGATATCCAGCGTTCGTTACTCTTCTTCTTCTCCGGTAAAATTAGCACGGGCAAATATCATTGCACGGGGGTTGGTGCATCCGTTTGGTGCTGAATGTGACGACGACGCTACTGATATTACGGACGTGTTAGTTTGCTCGGGTTTTATTTCCACTCCACTATCGCCGTTGCGGTCGGTCGATAACTATGACCACCGTTGCATTCTAGAAGGACAGTCCACTCACGAAGCGAACAGCTAGGCACTGACCCAGGCAGGGCCCCCCGAGGACTGGAAGTGCAAGCCGTAGTTTGTTCAAGGCGTCGTCGTAGCATCCTAGGACAATGATGTTTGGTGGACAACCTCTCCCAACGACACGTGGTAACAAACGTTGTGGTCAGTACTCAGTAGTAGCTGACCTGCCAAAAGACCAACACATCTTGTTTATCTCTTCACCTCCTATAGATTGTGGCTCAATCATGTGGCCACTGCAGCGAGCAGTACAACACTGCATTTTTACCACCCACGTTTACTCCAATAATAGATCGGTAGCAGTGGCGGTGTAATTGATCCTTTGAATAGTTGATGATGGTAATTCCACGAGATTCCGAGCCCGCCAAAACCGGCCGGCCGGGCGGCGGTCACGCGATGCCCGCAACCCGTACGACCAGGTGACATAAACAATGCGCACATGATGCTATTCCACTCCATGGAGGTGGAAGATTAACTGAAGTTTTTGTCCGGGTGATGATGGGTTAGCAATTCAGAGATGATAGGCTACGCCTTTAGATATGATTAGGTATACTACTAGTACGAGTGTGGTATCTATCTATACATCCAACACAAGGTAGTACAGCTTGGAACTTGTGTGAAAGTGCCAACCCTTGATCGACCGCCCTCTTTAATTCAGATAGGGGGAGCCTTGATCGTGCTTTATCTGATCAATTGTTAGATGGCCCAGTATTCTGAACTAAACAGAAACACGCGGGACAACCTTTGCTTAACTTTATTTTACAGCTATTATTATTCTCCGGTCGATCTTGCCACTGTCAGAACTAATCGGCGGTCCACGCAGGCTGCTACAAGGCGGCCCAGGCTAGTCACTGAAATCGCAACGTACCAGCCAGATTGATGGTCAATTCTCCATTCTACCATGCATGGCCAAATCGCCGGTCGAATTTTTCTTCCCAGAAATGAAATCCATGGCACTTGAGTACTGAACCCATTGGTTCCACTAAACCCATCAACTAAAACGTCCGACTATGCAGATCCCAGGACAGGTATCAGGCAAGACAGCCGGACAGAATGCACTGTTATGCTAAGAGAAAAAGACAGCAGCTGGGTACCGTGGTCAATCAAAAACAGAACTGGCGCCGAGATCGCCGTCGTACGTCGGACATCTCGAGCGGTGCGCGCGAGGACGGTATCACGTCTGCATGCGTGCGTGTTGGTGCTCGCGCACGCCAAGCGGCTAGCCACATGTGCCTGGGCTAACCTAGTTATAACCTCGCTAATCCAGCACTCCAGGTTTGGAAACTAGCGAGTTATTCGTGGGCGCTTCACCAACACACCGAAGCAACACGTTCCCAGGGACGCAAGCGATCGACATGCATGATGAAGATGAGCACGAGAAAAAACACGCGCCGAAGCAGGGTTCTATCTTAGCGATCGAGCACCCGGATTGCTGCCTGCACACACGCGTGTTTATTGTGTGTACGCGACTCATCTGCCTGGTGCTCCTGCTCGTGCTCGTGGGGAATCGTCCATATCCTGTTGGTGATTTTTGGGTAACGGCGGTGTGTGGAAACCACCGACAGCCCATAGGTGAGTGAGTGGTGACAAACGGAATTTCTGTGGGCTTCCAGTTCCATGACTGGATGAAGGTTCGAGCTAGAATTAGTGGGCTACTAGTACTAGTATAAATCTGGAGCAACTTATCTAGTCCTCTTTCTGTTTACAACCCCGTGTAAAGTCACTTTAGCCTTTTAGGTTAGGCTGGTTGTTAGATCGGACGTTAAGCATCCAATAAATCATCACCACTTAGTAGATTCACAAGGCATCCATATCACCCTCTCCAAATATGTTATACTACTACTGTTCATTATTTGCTTGGAAATATCGGTATACAGTACCACGTGTCCGTATGTGCAATCTTTGCAGTGATTTAGCACCTACAGAATTCGTCTGTATGTACAGGATAAGGTAGTACGAGAGAATAAACAGGCTGGTGACTTATTCCGTGATTTGATTGTGTTGAAATTCTGAAGAACCGTTCCGTTTCCTCCGTGATGCAATATTTCTTGTGTCCATTGACTTCGCTAGCCAGCCGGACGTGTTCACCTGTAGTCTTAGTTGTTAAATTAGTCTTAGTTGGTGGCCGTCCTAACATTATAATCGATGAAATCTCCTACAGGATTTAGGCCTGTATTTATAAACAGAGAGAATAATTATGAATAAGGTGTATCTGTCAGCTTGAGCCTACGCGTCTGTATTTAGTTCTCGGAGTGTGTGCCATGTGAATTATATTTCAGTAAGCTGAAACAGTCAAATTTGTCAAGGCCATCAATTTCATTCTCTACGGTACTACTGCTACTTTTTCTTCTTCGAGATATTGTTGTTTTTGTTCATGAATGTAGTTCAGTATCCAGCTGAATAAACAACAATCGGTCGGTAGTAAGGAGATACAGTTTGCTAACGAAACTGAGAAAATGACGCAAAACTACCACATTTGAGACGATCTTGTTAAAAATCTATCACCTTTGAGTTTTTTGACACATAAACACCACTTTTGAGGTATTTGTGTGACAGAAAGCTCTAACTGGCCGTGTTTAGCCATCTAACAGCATTTCTGGCAGGTGGGGCCCGTTGTCAGTGCTGGCGTGGCACGCACATGACGGAGGGAGGCAACGGCCGTGAAGCGCGCGTTGACGGGGGTCGTTAGGGCAGCCCTGTCCGCTCGCGGGCTGTTTCAGTTACTTTGCCTCTCGAACATTTCTCCTCACGAACAGCAATGGCGAGTGGCGGCGGGACAGAGGACGGCGACGGAGGGGGTCCAAGTGGAGGCGGCGGTCGTTGCGGCGCAGTGCTCTTGAACTGGATTCAATATAGGGTCCATCGATTTGGACTCTGATGAAGACCGCGAGTCGATGGATCTCAAGGGCGGACGGGGCGTGGCGCCGCCGAGCAGAAGCTTCTTCACTCGGGAATCTTCTTCACTCACCGGAATCTTCTTCACCAGTAGAATCTTCTTCAAGCATTTGCTCTGACGAGCCGACTAAGCGAGGACCCCTTCGACCACTATGTCTCGACGGGTAAGGTTCATTTTTCTCTTTTTTGAATTTGGGGATTCAACAGTGTGATTTAGTGTGATTTGTGTGTGATTTAGTGTGATTTAGCAGTAGAAAATAATTTGGGATTGCACATTCTCTTATGATTGCACATTCTCTTATCTTTGTTTTAGGCCACATTCAGAGATTTGGGATCTTTACATTCAATTTGATAGTGCTAAATTTGTGCAAACAAAAATGCTAAGATCAGATATTAGGTTTTTGAATTTGTTGTCACTGATGGAGAAGGAAGGTTATGGTCTTTCTGATTCAATGTACTATGTAAAATCAGAAGGGGAGGGACTGAATGGACTAGAAATTGTGGATAGCAACTGTAAGGTGGAAGACATCATGCCACCTGGTTGAGATCACACTTATGAGTTGAATCTGATAAAAAGAAGTTGTTCTTGTAGGAAGTGTGATCTATCTGGATTGCCATGCAATCATGCTGTTAGTGCCATATACAAAGCTGGTGAATATCCAGAAGATTATGTGTCTGAATTCTACAAGAAACCTTTTTTCTTCAAATGCTACAAGCCTGTATTCTATCCCATGCCACAGCAACATGGATGGACCAAAACTGACACTAAAGACATCATGCCACCTGGATTTAAAGATCACCGGAAGGGAAGAAGGCAAGAAAAAAGAAGAAATGGCAAATTTGAGGTGCCAAAGCCAAAAGAATCTTCCAGGATGGCCACTATCACCTGCAGTAACTGCAAACTGCAAGGACACAAATATACAAGCTGCTCACAACCTCTCAGACCAGATCTTGCATTAAGGAAAAACAATCACAAGGTAAAGAAACTACTAGTGATTAAACTATGCTTCATAACACCTGTAGAAACTTTTCTGCTGATTTAACTATGTTTCCTAACAGGCAAACATGACAAAGCCAGATGGAACATCTTCTTCAGGTGCTGCACCTCCCCAAACTCAACCAGCTCCAAGGCCACCAAGATCTTCCACTGTTGCACCTCCCCAAGCTCAACCAGCTCCAAGGCCACCAAGATCTTCCACTGTTGCACCTCCCCAAGCTCAACCAGCTCCAAGGCCACCAAGATCATCAACTCCTGCAGCAAGATCATCTTTTGTTGCACCTAGGAAAGAAAGAGGCTTCATGTCCTATTTAAATGCTGGGGCAAATGCATCTGCTGGGAGAGATGCACATGTTGGACCTCTAGATGGGGGAAATGTGTGATTGCTGTATCAAATGCATCTGTTGTCATTCTGCTACCTGGTGAACCTCTAATTTTAAGTGTTTGTTGTGCAAACTGTTGGACCTCTAGATGTATGTTGAATATTCCTCTTTGTTTAAGTGAATGAGACTATGTATGTACTGGTATTTTGAAGAAAATAAGAAAGTGAGTGTTATTTTGCTGCCAGTAATTTTATCCGCCCTTCTAAATGAATGATACTACCTACACAATTTTCATTGTTCACATATAATTTCAATAACAAAGATGCTTTACATTGTTCACAGATAATTTCAACAACAAAGAAAATTTCACAACAAGCTCATAATTCAGATAATTTCCACAACAAAGATTGTTCACAACAAGCTCATAATTCAGATAATTTCCATTGTTCACTACATATTACAGCTCACATCATAATAAAATCATTGTTCAAAGCATAATTAAACCATTGTTCAAAGCATAATTAAACCATTGCTCACATCATAATAAAACTACATCTCAACAATCTCCTTTATCTTCTTGAACTTGACCCTATAGCCCTCTTTCTCCTTCAACAAATCTGATACAATGGACTGCAGCTTCCTCTTCTCCTCCATGTACTTGTCCCTTTCTCTCTCTGCCTTCACCAACAAATATTTGTGCATGTTGACAGTTGTTGCTTCAGTGGTCATTTTCTCCTGAATTTCAACCCTTGCAGCCATGAGAGCTTGTTCAGCTTTAGCCTTGAGGGCTAAAGTCACTTGTTTCTCTTTCACTTCTTTTTCAACTTCATCCTGAGCTTTCTTCAAATCTTGGTTCAACTTCTTAATTTGGTCTTCAAAATCAAACTTCTTCTCAACATTGTCCAGTGCATCATTCACCCTGCCTTGTTTAGCTTCTTCAAACATCTCCCATAGCTTGCCCATTGCTTTCATCAGAGAATCTGGCCACACTGGATCAACCCAATGCACATATGAACACTTCTCTCCTTCCTATATCATTTAAGGAAGACTATAAATTAACACATACTAATTAATACATACTGACATTACCAGCACTGACTATCTATACTAATTAGGAAATGCTCACATACCTGCTGCCCTTCACAAGCTAGGTACCTCCTTCCAGTGTTACAGCCCCCCCAAGCTACAAACTTGGCAGCCACAAATCCACAATTGCAGAGCACAGGCTCCTCCCCATCGTCGGCTAAACCGCAAAAATCTGAATCGTAGGTGTTGTTCCTAATAACATGTTAAAACGTGGCAGAAATTAGACAAGGAACCACCTGAATCCAAATCTAATTCAACTATAAATCGAAAAAGGCAGGTGCAGGAGATCTACAGGTACTCACATCGTCAGACGAGGTCGGGTAGTGCGTCGACTCTTCACCATCGCTCCACGAAACCATGGCGACAACGGTCGGTGACGGGGAGAAGACGCGGCGGCGGTGCGGCGACACAGCGACGACGGGCTGGGGAAGAGTGGGGAAACAGAGCTGGACTAGCTGTTGAAATCGCGAGCGGACAGGGCTGCCCTAACGACCCCCGTCAACGCGCGCTTCACGGCCGTTGCCTCCCTCCGTCATGTGTGTGCCACGCCAGCACTGACAACAGGCCCCACCTGCCAGAAACGCTGTTAGATGGCTAAACACGGCCAGTTAGAGCTTTCTTTCACACACATACCCCAAAAGTGATGTTTATGTGTCAAAAAACCCAAAGGTGATAGATTTTTAACAAGATCGTCTCAAATGTGGTAGTTCTGCGTCATTTTCTCAACGAAACTAGTTCAGATGATTTGCAACCTGTGCAGACTAATGTAACATTGGCGCAACATTGTGTCCACTTTCATGTCTTAGCTGGCTGGCAACGATGCCAAACCATCAACCTATTGTTTCGGACTGAACCGTGTCGAACTGTATGTACATTTTACAGCGTATGCGGATGTGTTTGCATGCCCCGTTTCCTGACGGACGCACACGCAAGCAATGGTCGACAGTATATTCAGGGGACAGATCAGACGGAGGAAGCAGGATTCCTTGCGGTCATGATGTGCGAATGTTGGATGATGGGTTGCGTAGGCGAATGTTGCATTTGACCTACTCTACTACGGATGGGTCGCATAGGTGCCATCGGAAGATGAGGAAGCAAAGACCCCCCGATATCCTGGATTCCGTTCTTGACCATGAAACCTTGCCGGCCTTGGTTGGCGTCCCCGTATCAGGAGAGTATGGGATCTCCGTCACATCACCGACAAAACGCTAGATTCATGGACAACACGCTGGATCCCCAACGATCTTGATGACATCTCCAACATGAGCGACACCGACGAGCTCCACCGCAAACCGACCACCACTAAGATGCGGAACAGGAGGTGAGGTTGGAGGAGGGTGAGCGTGACGACGGTTCATGCGGTTTGACCTAGCGCTTATAGTCAGACAGAGACAAGGATCGAACCACATGGGCCATTGGGCCGGACAGCTCCAGTGCGCTTTCGAGCAGAAGATGTACCCTGATGATAGCACCAAACGCAATGGGAGCTACTATTTGCGGGTGGTGGGTGGTATTTGGGGAGTGCTATAGGCCGCTCCGGAGTCAATGCGGAGAATGGCTTGCGCTCCGCTCGAAGGATCCGGAGGTGGCCCGGCCCATTTACAATTCGTGTTTATTTTCCAAATTTTTTTATTTCTGTTTATTTTCATTTTGTTTCTTTTTCTGTTTATATCTTTTTCGTTATCCTTTCCTTTTAGAAAAGCCAAAATTTTTCCAGTTTTGAACGAATTCCAGATTTGAAATAATTTTAAAAATTGAACAAATATGAAAATTGAACAAATTTAATAATCAAACAAATATAAAATATGAACATTTTGAAATTGTGAACAGTTTTCCAAATATGAACTTTTTAAAATTTGAATATTTTATATCCAAATATTTTTCAAATATTATTTCTTAAAAAATTTGAACAGATCGTCAGGCCACAAATTTTTAAACATTTTTCAAATAAAAATATTTTTTATATCCAATCTTTTTTTATATCCAAACATTATCCAACACGACTAGTCAACGTCATGCGTCATAAGTTGGCAGATCGTCAGGCCACAATTGGCTACGAAAAGGATACCCTTGGCAGAAAGTGAAAATGAAAATCGCGACGTTAATGGAATCAGCTATTACCGCTGGTTTAAACAAAACGCTAATAAGTGCTTGGTGGCCAGTTTATTAAATCGAGCCATCGATTTCTGGCCGTTGGATTTAGATCGTCCCGCGTCCCAGACCTCACTGTTTCCGACAGGTAAACAATTTTACCTGGGGGCCCACCCACGCGCGTCGTTGTCGACGCGCGAAGAGCCGTTGCTCCCTGGCTCTCTCGCGCGTCTGTCTCTTCCTCTCCTTTCCTCTCCTCTTCCTCTTCCCGTAAATCGGCGACGATTCCGCGGGCGGGTCACCATTTCTAGGTGCTGACCGGTGGAGAGGGGGACGCGCGGGACGAGGGCCTCCAGTGTGTCGTCGAAGAGCTCCCAACACGCGAGGAGCGGGAGATCGACAGCGGTGGGCGAGGTGGCGGAGGAGATCGGTGGCGATTCCGCCGGCGGAAGCTCCGTTTCCAGGTGCTGACCGATTGAGAGGGTGACGCGCGGGACGAGGGCGTCCAGTGCGTCGTGGGAGAACCACCCAACGCGCGAGAAGCAGGAGATCAGCGGTGGTTTGGCGAGGTGGCGGAGGAGATTGGCGACGTATATCGGTCGGTGCAGCAAGCGTGTTGGTGCTCGGGGAGGACGGGGAGCGCGGAAGGGCGTCAAGTTCGGCGATGGAGAGTGCTCCGACGACGGATTTCTTCTCGATTCAACCCTCGCGGGGATCTCGTGTTTGGTGAGTTCTTACTCCTGAAATCCATCGAATCCGACCATATGTAGCCTTCTACTGGAGTTTTTTTTGCTGCGGATCTACATCTTAGGAACTAGGTTACTTCTATTTAATCGATGAATTTCTTAGGTTTTCTGTAGTACATGAAATCCCCATCTCGATTTGGCATGCGCGTGTTGCTTAGTATATGTTTGTGTTCGAGGTTTCTAGTTGTTGATAATACCGTGAAATATGTTGTTGATTGCAGGTGATTGTTGGTGAAATTTGTCCATGTGCATGTCACTGTAACACAGTGAAATGAGGTGTTTGTTTCGATTATGTATAGAAAGTTAGTGAGAGTGAGTTGGGGAGAATTATTAGCCATAGTTTGTGACCTGATATCCCTTAGTTACACATATTTTTTATGTTGATTTTTTCTGCACAGATCACTTGGTTCTATCACAGCTGCTTACACCATATATGTAACTGCATTTTGCACACTTTAACTAAGTTTGATCCCATATAAAGTATGTTAGCCGTTAGATCTGCTTTTGTTTGATTATGTTAACCATGGAAATTCATTAATCAAATTAGCTAAGTTGTTTTAATGTGGTCACTAAATTCACTTTCTTATATAGTTAGTTGTGTATATAGGTGTTTTCATCTGGTCTGTCATTAAGTTGCTAATACCTATCTAACTTAGTTACTTTTTAGTTCTTTTGCTAAGTTTTTTTTCTTGCCTAAATGTAACTAAATGCTAGCCTACATGCAACTAAGCAAACATGCACAAGAAACTTGATTATTTTAGTTAGAAATTTTATTCAGGTTCTTATTAAACAGAGTGAGAAACTAATTGCACAAGCTCAGTCAACTTAGGTATAGTTAGGAGAAACTATTTACTGCAGCAAACACAACTTATGAATGGTTGTTGCTTTTTAGTAAGTTCATATAGCTATCTAAGTTTATATTCCATTATACCTAAGTTGCTTTATATCTAAGTTCATGTTCTAATATATATGATTAGGTAGAGTATCTAATTTCCCCCACAATCTTAACTAATTTTTTTAACATCATTATCAACAAAAAAGGAGGGATGAATAATTATTTCCCGCGGATCCAACTACCAACTGTACCGGTAGTCGTGTAGCACTGAAAACTTGTGGTTTTCCTTTTCTGCACACAGCATGCATGGTTACTAACACTAGAAATCCTGGTAGAAGGACTGCCCCGAACGTTTCACCCAATTCAAATGTAGTTGCTCCTGGACCTTCTGTAGTTCCATCACCGGCAAGGAAGAAGACGCAGACAATAGTTCCTCCCAGAGATTCTGTAGTTGTTGCCGGACCTTTTGTAGCTCCAGCTTGTCCAAGGCGAAAGATCCAGTCAGTGACTGCATGCAAATGTTTGTTTATTGATTTTATTTTTGTCAGTTCTCACATTTTAGTTGACATTTGCATGTTCTCTTTTGAAGATTGGCAGGAATAGAGCTTCTCCTGCTAGATTATTGAAGCTAAACAAGCTTTTAAATATAAAATAGAGGGATCTCATCACAAAATATGGTTGGGGAGGCATGTTAATGGTTAAAGCATCTAAGATGCCTATGGATTTAAGCATGTGGTTGTTGGCCTGTTACGACCCAATAAGGAGTGAGCTCGCAATTCCAGAGAGGGGGACAATACCAATAGATGCTAATAGCTTCTACAAGGTTTTCAGGCTCCCAAATGAATGCTTGCCTGTAGTATACGGGATGGAAACTGAGCCAATTTCCTTCATGAATAGAACTTATAACATTGAGGGTGGGTCAGCACCAGAGTGGAAGTCATGGTACAATATGATCAAGGATATGAATTGGGTAGCTGATCTAAAGTTCCTAAGGTCATATTTTGATGCCGTCATAAGATGCTTTATTTGCCCCACAACTAAATTCAGTATCAGCCCTAGGTGTTATCCGAGCATCGTTGACATCAGTGTGACCCAGAGAACAAATTTCTGCCAAATTGCCATTGACCAAATAAACACAGAAGTCAAGAAGATGGGTATTTCGAAGAAATCAGTGTGCTGTTGCCTACAACACCTTGTGGTACGTTGTTACTTTTCATTTTTTTTAGTTACAATTTTTGACAAACCAAATTTGTGTTTGTTCACCTTTCAACATCACTGGTTTTTCACTCTTTTTTCATGTTTTTTGTGTCTGTGTAGATCCTATACCTTGATTCTCTAGATGTCGACGAGCCTGTGCCATCAGCGGAAGATTGCCCCATTCACGCTGCAACATGAGATGACAAGCTTATACAAGCAGTTGTACGTAAGGATACAAAGCCAAATAGGGAGTTTGGGAAGATGAGGGTAATTATTATTACTTTCCTTCAGTTTGTTTTCAATTCAATGTGACAACTATGGCCACATGTAACAATTAATTTCCACTTCTTATTTTTTTATAGTTCAAAGATGGTGTTGGGTTGACAATCAGGGACAATCTATTTGTTGGGATGACCAGGACTGAAGAATTTGCTTTATCAAAACTTTCAAGAAACTTTCCATACGAGGTACGTCATTTTTTACCCGCTTCGTACTCCCTGTAGTTTTTCCTTCCAACTTGAGTACTTAGTTTGTCCCCTATCTCTTAAACTATTCAATTTTGGTTATGAAGATCAGTATCTTTCATACTGATCTTTTCGTTGCGTTTCTGCATATCCACTGATGTAGTTTAGCTATTATGCTTTTTATCCTTCTAAGTTGTTTTACCAACATAGCTAAGTTACTTTTTAGCATCTAATTAAGTTGTCCACATGTCTTACCCTAAGTTGCATACAGATCCCTAGTTAAGTTGTATGGTAACTTCTGGTTAGTTGATTTTCCTGAAATCCATGCAACCAAGTTGGGTACATGATTCATCTAGTTATTTTTGTTGTACCCCTATGTTGAAGAAGGGATCATATAGAGTTGTATGGTGATTTTTGGTTAGTTGTTTTTCCTAAAATAAATGCAACCAGGTTGGGGTATATGAATCATGTGAGTTGCATTTTTTCATCCCCTCAGTTGTACATTGATTGCTATTAAGTTATTTTAAGCGGCATAGTGAAATTGTTTTTAGCATCTAGGTAAGTTGATCACATGAAAGACTAAGTTGTGACTTTTTTTGGTTTTTAAAATCTACTTTCTGAATTAAAAATCATAGTTGTTTTATTACCACAAAATGCTAAGTTGATATTGTTCAACTAACTTTGTCACTAAAATGTTTGGGAAAATGTATTCACATAGAACTACTTCTTAGTTGTTTCTGATTTAATAGGGAGTAGCTTTAGTTGCTTTTTATCTCACTGTTTTACTTAGTTGCGCTGTTTTTTGCAGAAGAAAAGGAAGCTTGCTGTAATGATTGGGGAGTTGTGCACTGATATTTCAAACAGGGTGGGGAAATTTGTAGAACAATTAGGTAAACTAGAAGAGGAAGACAGCAGGAAGGTATTTACCGATGGAAGAAAAAGAAAGAGACAAAGAAAGGGCCGGCTTATGAGAACGATGACAATGATAACGAGTACAACGCAAATGAAGATGGAGATGATGGCAGTGACAATGAAGATGAGGATAGTGAAGAAGAAGACATGGATGAAGGAGATGCAAACACAACTAGAGACCCTCCATATGCTCGGGATAGGGATGAAGACCGCGCTGTTGACTTGGAAAAGATGCCCAGGAGATCACCAAGGTTCGAAAACAGAAACATCACATCAACTAATGATTCTAGGGGAAGGAGAATGTGTAACAATGACAGTGAACATGGGTTTGAGGGCCCAAAAGAGAGCCACCATGATGCGCATAACCTCACAAAATGCAGGTTTGATGCAGTCTTGAAGAAGCAGAGGTCCGCGGCTGAATTGAGCAGTTCCCGAGCTCGAGCGGTTTGGATCAACTGAATCTAGAACTATCAGGCTATCAGCATGTCAAACAACCAGCCTCCAGCAGTGTTCGATATGACAACAAAGATCTAACCAAATGCCATTTTCATGGATGAAATATGGAGAGACAAACACTCTTCTCCTACAACAACACCGATAATTGGTCTTTTCCACGCAGATCCAGTTGTACAGAATCTACAAGCAGAGTGCATTGCGCTGGATAAGTTAGCAATCAGAGGTGGTAAACAAGTAAACAGGAACATCAAGTAGAAAGCAGTTGTGCATCAAGGAAGAACAATTGGCGGGAGCACGGACATGCATTCTGAAATTGCATAGCCTCAACCATCAGCAGAATGTTTCATCTCAAAGGCAACTGCTACAACTGAAAGTTTGCATTCAGTTGCAAAAGGTGCAACAACTATGTATAGGGCATTTTCAACCAACCAGGTGGGCTATGCAACTAGTACCCAAGGAACAACAACTGAAACTATTGGTGCAGCAACTAACAACCAACATCAGCCTACAAATGAATGTGGTACTCAAGCTACACCAGCTACAATCCAAGTCATGCATCGCAAGGTGGTGTCATCCGTACCAACACGGAAAACTTGCCCGCCACCACAACCTAAGTCAGCACCACCCATGGCAACTACAGTAAGGACTGACTTTTGGCAGCAAGCTTGTGACCCGCCATCTTTTGATCTTGGTTTTGATAGTCCTCCAGAGGAAAATGACCAGGGAGTTGATGACCCACAAGTATAGGGGGTGTATCGTAATACTTTCAATAAATAGGAGTGTAGATCCCAACGAGGACAAGAAGGTGTTGACTAGTGGTATGGAGCAGGAAATCTCTGTAAATACTTAGCAAACGTATTTTTAGGGGTATTCTGATAAAGCAACAAAACAAAGTGCTAGTAATAAAGACAACGAACATGACTTTTCCCATGTCACTCCAGCAACCCCACGATTAGTAGCCAAATACACAATGCATTCTCCTAGGACCATAAATGGTGAAGTATAATGTAGTCAACGTTCACATGACACCACTAGAAGAATAGCACCACAACTTAAATACTAAACCATTGAACAATATCTCAACACAAATCCACTACTAACAACATGACTTCTCCCATGTCCTCAAGAACTAAACGAACTACTCACGAGACATCATATGGATCAAGATCAAAGATGATATGGTAATGGATAAGAATCTGAACATAAACAATAATCCAATGGTTCCACTCACAAGCATCAACTACAATAGTAATCAACACCGGGAAAGTTTCCCCTAGGAACTATACAAGTATTCAACACGATTGTTACAGCGGAACGGAGTGGTGATGATGGTGCTGGTGGAGATTATGGTGTGGATGATGATGATGATCCCGATGTAGCCTAGCTTGACGGTGGTGTTGATGGCGACGATCTCCCCTCTCCGGGAAGGAATTTCCCTAGCAGAAATCTGTCTGCCGGAGAGCTCTTTCTCTCTCGGTGTTTTCCGCCCCGCAGAGGCGGCGGAAATCTTTCTTGGTCACTCCCCTGGTATTAGGGTTTCGAGAGTAAGATATAGGCGAGAGCGCGGAGTCGAAGGCCGGCCAGGTGGGCCACACCCCTATAGGCGCGGCCCAGGGGTGGCCCACCATTACACAACTCATAGAAGAAAGCAACTCACCATTATATAACTTAGCTTGCAACAAGTAGAGGAGTCACAATAGAGATGCATAAAGATAAATCATAATTTGAATTGGCAAACTTTGTTCTTGGTTAGAGAACAGCTGGCAAACAGTTTCACCAAAAGCTTTTGTAGAAGTTTTACAACAGGAGTATTATTTTCCCAAACAAAAAGGGTTTTCACAATGATGGCTTTCAAAGTAATACTCAATACATGTCACATCCCAAGATTTTCCAAATCTTGTAATGTGAAAAATAAATAAACAAAATAAATAATTGTTGAAATTAGGGTGAAAAGAAACTTTTTGTTTCTAATTGGAAACTTAAAATCCCATCTTGAACAAACTTTGGTTAATGTTTGAACCTAATTAAATTCAAATCAAGTGAATTGCAATATTCATAAATGCATCTGGAAATTTAAAACACTTGGAGAATAAACCAAAACCCTAAAACCCTAATGGAAGAAAATATTTCCAAGATATCTCTAAGACCATGGATTTGATCCATATAAAAAGTTGTCAAACAAACATTTCAAAATGATCAAGAATGACAAATGGAAATATTATAAAACCATATAAATTGATTTCATTCAATTTGGAGCCATAAATAAAATCTTATGAATTTAATAAGATAAGGAAATTGAATTTCCAAGCTAATAAAGCACCTATCTATAAATCCATACCAAATGGTGAGAAAATAACCCTAAATATATTTAAAAGGGTAAATAAATATTAAATAAGATTTTACAAATTGGAATCACCAAGTTTGGATCTATAAATAAAAAGATATGGATTTTATATGATAAAGATAGAATTATTAAATGAGGAATATTTGAAAGACCAAATTAAAACTTGGCCAAGACCATAAGCAAATGGCATGAATATAATCAAAATCCAAATAAAATAATGGATAAGGAAATTTCAAATTAATTAAGAGGGCATTAACCAAATTCTAATCTATTTGAATAAAGATAAAATCCCTATTAGAAATGATTAATTAAATCATGGGAAAATGATATTTGGAATTTACTCAAGTGGAATAAAAGTTGTTTAATTAACTTAAATAATATCAAAGAAATCTTCCAAATAAAATTTATTGAATTAAAACTATATATAATTCCATTGGAAATAAAACAAATACCCAATTCAAATGATTTATGAATCATATTAAATATTTTCCAAATAAGTCAAGATGAATTATTTGACACCCTATTAAATAAATAAACCTACTGAAAAGGTTTTGTGAGAATTGAAATTAAATAAGGGTTTAAAATATATTTGATATTAATTGAATTTAAATGCATGGGCCTATTTTTAAATAATTAAAAGACCCTAAAAGAATAAAAGAAATATTCTAATTTTGACTCTTAAATGAACTATTAATTAGTATTTGAAATTCAGAAATTTTGGTTGAGGTTTGAAATCAAATTGATGTTTGAAATAATTAAACAAAATCAAAACAGATTAATAGAAATGGAAAAGGGAAAAAGAATCTGTACAAAAAAAATATAAACAAAAGCAGCCCAGCCCAGCAAGACCCACTGGCCCAGTCCAGCCCACTCTCTCCTCCCCCGAGTCGTTTCTTTCTCACTCAGACCCACACCCGCGCCCTCACTGACGATTAGGCCCCACCGTAACCTTCTCCCTCGCTGACAGCGCTTCCCCACTACGCCACCACATCATCGTCCCCGCGACTAATTCATCCCCAAATCACGTCGGCAATTTTCTGTTTTGATTTCTGCAGTTAAATTCGCATCAATGGAGGCGTTAATCTCTCCAACGTCCATGCTCGTTAAATCGCCTGTCTATTCTCTCTCTTTCCCCACTCATGCCATACCCAGTGAGCCACCAGGCTGCGCTAATTTTCGCTCGTGCCACCACTGGCTCCGACGACCTTTCCGGTCGATTCCGACGAGCACGAACCTCCCCACTGTCCCTGCTTCACACGATCTAGTTCGCCAGAACCATGCGCACCTGCCAGTGCCTCGCACTCACCGCTGCGTGCCATGACCTCGACTACATCCATGTAAAGCGCCACCAATGATGAGCTCGACTCCGGCGAGCCATAGCCGACGACCTCGTGCGCCCCTTGCTCACTGGTGAGTGTTCCCGCGGTCCTTGAACCCGTGTGCATCTTCCTGACGCGTTGTTTTGCTCGCTTGCATTCCAGAGACTCACCTCCGACGAAGTTGTGTGTGACCCGACGACAGCAACATCTCCGGCGAGCAATCCTCGATGCTACTGTGAACCCCTCGACAAACGGCAAGCACCTTGAGCATCAGCAGCAAGCTGCGAACCCAGTGAGCTTCTCCCCTCGTTCTCTCGCTTCATGTAACGCCGATACTGACATCATCTAAGCGCGCTGTCGCCGTTCACCACCGCTAGCGCCGCCAGAGTATGTCCAGTGATTATGAGCTGTAGGATCTTGATCAAAGGGTTGCGTAGAAACTTAACCGAAAGGGTATGGACAGATCTGTGCCGCATGATCAACATTAGATCCAACGCACCAGAGAGGTCGATCCAACCGAAACGGTATGGACCAATAGAAACGTTCCACGTGGCCCTGTCTGTTTTAATAAAAACAGATTTGATCTATTTGTTGTTCAATTTTGTAAAATTCATAACTTTCAAACCACACGTCCAAATTTTGCAAATTTTATATCAATGGAATAAGCAAGACAAATACTACCCAACCATGCCCTTTGTTTAGTAAATTGCTTCTGAAAAAATGATTGTTTTTGCAGAAACTTGTGTAGGCATGTTTTGAGTATAAAATTCTTTCTAAAATTATTTTGATGATAAAATCTTTGGAAAATGGTTTGTTTTTAACCTACTGACCATATAAATCAAATTGTGGTTTCAAAAACATATTTGGTGAAGCAAAAGAATAAATCTTTGATTTAAAGCATTTCTAGTCAAATAAAAATAATGTTTATTTATTAACCCTTTGGGAAATGTTTTGCTTTAAACTCTCTGACCCTAAACACAAAGATTCATGTTTTTAAAACATATTTTGTGAACCCTATAAAATTTACTGCTTTGCTAAAGGAAATTCTAACCACATAAAATATTGATTTGGTTTAAAAATGGTTTATAGATAAAATCTTTTGCAAATAGTTTTGCCACTTTACAAAATGACCAATATGTGTTTTAGAATGATTATAACCTATTAGAAACCACTTTTCCAAATAAAACAATCTTTAGCATGCTTGCATGCATTGCTTTGTTTCTATTATTTTATGTGATGTTGCTTGAATGGTAGATTGAAATATTTCTTGCTTGATAAATTGTAGTGGAATTTGAAGAAGAGTGTGAACATTGCAATATCAAGGAGTGAACTTATTTTCTCTACCAAAAAGGCAAGTGATGCTTCATACTTTTGTCCCATTATTTTCACTATGCACTAGTGATATTTCTAAGTAGGACTTGCATGGAATTTTTGCTAAGTATAAACTATGCCATGGGAAATCCTAGTAGATGAAACCTTAGTAGAATTTCCTAAGTTAAGATTCCTACTACTATCATGCTTAGCTTAGCTAGTAGAAAACAAGGGTGGAATATATATTCATGCTATGGAAAATTTCTAAGTCTGAGGACTTGTGTTTTGTTTAATAAAACAACTAAGTGAATGAATCACCTGGGTGGAATGGAAGGAATGGTTTGTGTTGAGTGGTTACACAAGGCCAGGGGACTGGTGAACCTTGTGTATCACACTTGTGGAATGCCACCCAGGAACAAAGAGATTTGAGATGTCAAATGTTGAGAAGCTTCAAGTGCAGCCACTTGGCAATATGGGCTCTGCCTGGATCATATAGGTTGCAATAACTTAGCCAAATGGACAGTTGGTGGTAGGGGAATGATAGGTTGGAACGCGTCCATTCTGGTCTAAGGGAAGGCTTCTGAAAGATCTTGTCTTGGTGAAACCAAGTCTTGTGGGGAAAGTGCACCACCTCTGCAGAGTGAAATATCTAAGGACTTAGCCATGTCCCTGGCAAAGGACAATTTGAGAATCAAGACATGGAAGTTATCAAGAATCTCCTCATCCCAATTTCTAAGTTAAAATATGGTGGGTGAACAAGGGATTGAAGGATCACCAATTTCTATTGGGAGATGCCTTGGGAAAGATTTTTGTCAAGCAAAAACTTAGTGTTTTCAAATGATAAGGAAAAACTATTTTGAGCAAAGCAAGCCTAAGCTCCACTTAGCCAAATGCATATAGATGATAGACTCCACTATACTACCATAGTATCACTTGCCAATACAATTAATGTATTGACCCTTGTGGCTGTAACTTGTTATGTTGCAGGTTTGTTTGATATTAGTGAAGTAGGATTACAAGTCTACAAACAACATGTCTGCCTGTGGCACTTTGAAGATGAAGGACCCCATGCTATTGCTATATTCTGCTGCATTGTAATGAGATAGCCAAATGAGCTATGTAATATGTAATAAATTATTGTATTCCTGGTTATAAAGTTGTATTATGACCTTTGTTTCTTGATATTACATCTTAACTATGGATGCTAGCTATTGATCCAGGGACTAGCACTGTAAACACAGGGATCTCTACCTTATTAAAGGATGGGAACCTTACAATACATAAGAGTCTTGTGCAAACAAGTAAGAAAGAGAACATTATTGAATAAGTCATCATATGAATGACTGAAACACAACAACTCAAATGCTTGCTGGAGATAGAGAGGAAAAAGGTTTACTGACTCAACTTAGAAATAGGAGAAAGGTCCCTTCATAGAGGGAAGCAAGGATTTCAATTTCATATAGAGCTTCCAAAAGATTATGGTACTTGCTAGCTTTGAGCCCTCATTGCCCCTATAATAAGCATCTTGAGGTGATTAAGGTTAAAGTGAACAAGGATGGAGTATATGCTTGACGAAATATAAATTGGCAATCTCATGTCCCTTGAGTATGAGGATCGCTCCTCATGCTACTCAACTTTAGTCATCGGTAAGTTCTTGCCATTGTAAGTACATGTGTATCATAAAGAACCGCCAACGGGGTACCCCTTGCACATGATACAGGAGTTATCCCATAATCAAAATGACAAGGCAAGCAGACAGTGAGCATCTCAATGATATTTTTATTTGCTATTTGCATAGTTTTTTATTGAGGATGCTTCACAGATTGCTCACTATGGTTATGATGCAAGTTTCCACCATGATTAGGCATGGCTTAGGCTAGCGGCCCAGGCGTTTCTATAACTCCATAGACTTACAAGCTCCCCTTTTATTTCACATAGACGACATCCGCAAGCAAAATAACATGATATCAACTGGATATGTATCCATAAGTGTTGAAAGTGTTCCGCGTGACAACACAGTTCTGCTAATCCCAACGCATAGATGCAAGCATATACAACTTCGATGACACAATGGTTCAAGATTATTAGGGGCAATAAAATAAGGTGTGCCATCAAGTTCGTGAGAGCTTTACTAACTAGTTTTCACATAACAAAATACTTTTTAATTTGAAAGATAGATGAAGCTTGAGAATTTGCTTGGAATAGCAATAATGCTAATAGGTAGATATGGTGGACACAAATGGCACAAGTTTGGTTCAAAAGGGGGTTGGATGCATGAGAAGTATGCCATCTCAAAACAAGTTTTTGTCTAGCAAGGCTGGGTAGCAAGCAAAAGAGTTGAAATTAACAAGCAAACCAGAAGTGATAAAGCCAAACATGCAATCTTCCTTGAAGACACAAAATATATTAAATAAAGAATACTAAGATTATGAGCCAATCAAAAAAGAAAATAAATGATACAAAATACCTGTAAGCTTTTCTCTTTTCCTTTCAAATCTCAAAAAGTGTTGCTATTGACCAGAGCTCGGTTTGCCAAAACCAATTTAGATATACTTGATGCTCCCAAAGTGATACCAATACTGATCAACAAGATTAATCATATAATAGAGATTGCAAACTAAAATAAGAAGTGCAAAAAGTAAAAATGAAACTTCTCATTAATATTCCATAAAGGCACTCACACCAAGGGATACATAGATAATCAACTAAAGGAGATGTACTTCCACAATGCAAACCAACTATAAGATAACTTCTCTACCAAAGATATGAATCTACTAAAAAGGTAAAAGATAAAAGATAATGATGTGATACCGTGGCACTCCCCCAAGCTTGGAACAAGCCAAGGGGATGCCAAACCTGATGACGAATTACTCCTATGGTGGTGATGGTGTTCTCTTGTCATCATAAAACTTCCAAGGCAAAGGTTCCCCATCCAAAAACGACGTCCTGGTTTCCACAATCCTAAAACTAGCAGCAGAGCTTATGCGATTAAATCTAGCCTCATACTCACATTTTTGATTTTGTATGTCGTAGAGCTATGCTTGTAATTGTTTGGTGGTCTGACGGAGCGAGAATATTTCGTCTCGGAGCTCAGCAACCTCCTCCTCGTGCTTGGAGATGAGTTCTGAGCTTATCTTATGGATGACATCCACTTCGTGTTCCGCCATCTTCTTGTACCTGAAAACTTCCTGCTCCAATGCTTCCATCATGTCTTCGAGATTTCCTTCTCCTTTGGGGCCTTGAACTTCTTTCATTTGTACCTTCCCATCCTTGAGAATCAACTCCTTGGGATGAATTCTCAACTCATACATGTACGGGTTGATGACATCCGCGGAGGAATCTGAAATATCAGAAACGTATCTATAATTTTTTATGCGCCATGCTTGTTTTGTATCATTTGTCTTATGTTTGGTGTACACTTTGAGGTATTTTTATACACTTTCTGGAACTAACCTATTAACAAGTTGCCACAGTGCCAGTTGCCTGTTTTCTTCTGTTTTTGGTTCTAGAAAGGCAGAAAATCAATATTCTCGGAATTGGACGGGACAAAAGCCAAAGTTATTATTTTTCTCGGAGCATCACGGAACCACGAAGCAGAGCCGGAGGGGGGCCACAGGGTGTCCAAACCCCCCTAGGCGCGGGCAAGCCCTGGAGGTGCCTGGAGGGGGTGTGGACCCCCTGGACCCCCACCGACCTTGATTCCTGCGCCTATAAGAAGCCTCCAACCCAAAAATCCTAAAGAATCCAGAAGAAATCCACGAAAACCTCCATAGCACCGCCACCGCTGAAAGGGATATTCGGGGGACAGAAAGTCTCTATTCTGGCACCCTGCCGGGACGGGGAAGTGCCCCCGGAGCCATCTCCATCAATCTCCATCGCCATCTTCATCACTGTTGCTGATTCCCATGATGAGGAGGGAGTAGTTCTTCCTCGAGGCTAAGGGCTCTACCGGTAGCTATGTGTTCATCTCTCTCTATGCATGATCTTGTGGTCATGAGCTTTGTAATCAAGTAGATCTACCTTGCTACTCAAGTGCTTTAATAGATATTTGCTCTCCCCATGTGTGTGAAAGTGACAGTGTGCACGCCATGGTGGCATTTAGGTTTGAGTCTACATAAATACTCTTTGTGCTTTAATAGATCTATGCTTTTCCCCACGTGTGTGAAAGTGACAGCGTGCATACCATGTGTGGCACTTTGGCTAGATTGAATATTTGTTATGAGTTATGTTTGGAGTTGGATGTCTCTATGAAATTGTGGTGTTTATTGGAACCATCTAGCGCTCAAGGTGATAGTGTGGGGTCATCTAGATTGGGGAAGGCGGACTTTGAGGAGTGCTATTATAGCCCTACCGATGATTAGAGTGTCCAACCGGAGAGTAGTTAAGAGTAGTATCATAACGATAAGATATTTATATGAGAGAGTGTTCACTAGTGAAATTATGATCCCTAGGCCTTGTTTATAAACATTGAAACACCATTTGCTACTAGATCTGTTGCATGTTTGCTTGCTTCTAGTCTTTACCTCACAGTCAATCTCCATCAAAGCTATTTTCTGGCACCGTTACCACTTGTATTTCACTATATCTTTGCTGAACTAGTGCACCTATACACCTGACAAGTGTATTGGGTGTGTTGGGGACACAAGAGACTTCATATATCTTGATTGAAGGGTTGCTTGAGAGGGAATGCGGTGACCCAGCATAGCACTGCATGATTTAATACACTATAGTTGTTGACATAACACCAATCAAACACCGTTCACTAGTATTACATCCCTCAGAGTAGTACAACAGAAACATAGCAGGTCCAAGACATGACTATAGGTTACAACTCAAATCTTTACACAAGATCCAGAGAACACTCTAGGTTAAAGAGAGAGAAAGAAACTTCTACAAAGAAGAATCAGGAATAAATAACTCATAGCTACCCTACTAATAAAACTATTAGATGAACTACTAGGCTTGCATTGCTGCTATTGCAATATTCTACAGAAGTAGGTTCTATGGTTAGAAATCCTATTGTAACTACCTCAGTGAATTACGCTCCTAGATACAAGCCTGGATGAGCGGAAATGGTTGAAATAGTACGGTGGGGCCCAAAAGCCACTCACGGGTAGACCTTTCGGCCGTCCCAACCATTTCCAGTCATCGGGACAAATGCAGGCGTAATCGTGAAGCGAAGGATCAACTACATACACAAATGAGTATGTATGCAAGCCACCATACAATAGTACATCGAGCCATACCATCTAAAAGAAAGGAAATATAGCAACCATACGACAAGATTCAAATGACCTAGATAGATATAATAGTTTAGGATATTTCCTCATACATCACACACATAGTATCGGTGAAGGCAAACAAGGTCCGAGTACGGATAAGAAGAAAATCGGCATAAGATGCCCAGAAATAAGCACATCCCGCCCACAGATCTCACGGATCCCCGTTCCTGGAATCTCTACACCGAACGATCGTTGCCCACATCATCGGCCTCCTCCACCCAGTATTCGTCTTGCGCGGGTACCTGTTCATCTGAACCAATAATTTATCGTGTGAGACCCTAGGGGTACTCAGCAAGTCTTTATGCCTCTAAAGGGGACACAACCTGGGGTGACGCAATTGCAGCAAAAGATAAACCCTAACAATTCTGTAGATACTCGCTAACCATC
The DNA here is from genome assembly GCA_030063025.1 of Avena longiglumis. Lineage (NCBI taxonomy): Eukaryota > Viridiplantae > Streptophyta > Magnoliopsida > Poales > Poaceae > Avena > Avena longiglumis. Next base: position 461,462,778 of record CP125975.1, on the reverse strand, counting down.
CGCCTAACCAAAGATAGACGGATGTCCGTGAGTTAATGTCAACAGTTATAACAGTAATATCCACAGATCCATCCTCCTCCTCGCTTACCAACGAGGAAGCGGACGAACAACCCCCATCCGTTGGCAATTTTATTAACCATTCCATGCGTGTTGCACTATTTACTAGTCAATTACTTAGTCAAATTAAAAGCGGTACTTTAGTTATGCTTGTCTATGATTGAGAAACTGTGCTCCACGTCGTCCATAACCGCAGACACGGCTTTCAGAAAGTTTTACCCTGCAGGGGTGCACAAATAGAAACACACACTCGATCAACCTCGGAAAAACCAAATCAAAACCCGACGAGGCCTTCACGACAAAGCAATCACAGGATTCAGAAATATTTCAGGGGGCCACCCCTTGGAGTACACCCGCAACGAAGTTAGCTGACTCCGAGACGGACCCGAGGTTTGGGTGGACGGCTGTGAACGACTGGGAACCCATAACTAGGCTTGTCGACACCGCGAAAACGTGTCCCGATCCTAAACAGTACAGGTGCTCCTCACACAATCGTAATAAAGCGGTAAGGCATGGCATAAGTACATGATAGTAAATAAAACCTCAAACTAGTTTGTGGCCCCAAGAAATAAGACTGAATCAAGCTCTGGCTCAGGGGGGTCCCATAAGCCTCCCGGATGTGGATAGCGCGAATAATCAAGGAACAGGAATCAAGTACTCGGGGTCCTACGGGACACAAGTGAGCAGGAAAAACCAAATAGCAGATATTGCTCACCGGTGCCACTTTCATTAGTTATCCCATTACTACTCAGGTTAAGTTGTTTAGGTACCTCGTTATCCAACAGACACTCACATACCCTACACATGCTGTTCTACGACTCGCATGGCTCAAACAACTCCTGTAGTAATGGCTCATGGGATGAAGGAACAAGCTTGGTGGGGTATAAAAGTAAAGGCTATGCAATACTTGGGATTCAGTTTAATGCAATCACGACTCAATGATGCAAGAATAAGATAGAGGCAATAAGTACTGTATGTATGCAAGCATGTGATAGTGCTTTCCTGGCAACTCAGTTGAAGCGAGAGACGGATCTGGGTAGTGCTCCTGGTTCTCTTGATATATCCCCTGCTCAGTGTCTATTCGAAGAAGAACCAAACAAACAAGGGCCAACATAAATAAAGTGCACAAGCATAGGAATAAAATGCGCCAAGCAAACAATCATGCCATGATGAATGATGCACAAGTTGCATGGCAATAATGTAGCATGGCATGGGTGAGGTGTAGGATACAAGAAATAACATTTTTATTGGGTTTTGGTCACATTTTATTGTCATATTAGTTGCTGTATACTATATATTTATATGATGCATGCTGCAATTGAAGTCATGGATAGCATAAACAGGAAGGTCTCGTCGATCTGATCATTTTAGACATATCATTTGTTAAATTTGGAGTTATAAAACAAAAGTTATCAATTTATTAAGGTCCAGGGGCATTTTGATGTAATTTAAATCAACTTGAAATATAAAGTGTTCAAAATATATTTTGGATGGCATATTTGAAATCCTCACATTTTTCTGATTCAAAAACATATATTATTTGTATTATTTGGATTTATGAATTAAAAGTTATTTAAATCAGATTTGAATTTGAATTTGGATTAGTTTGAATTAAATTTGAACTAAAACAGACAACACAGAAACTTTTTACACACAGGCTGAGCTAGCCACAGCCGCAGACAGATGGGCCCGGGCGCTGACTGGATCACATACACGCCTTGTTTTACATTACCACCGCCGCTAGCCTAGGTGCATGACAGATGGGCCCGGCGGCGTCGATGGCCCACGCGACAGCGGGAAACCTAGGGATGCCACGCGGCACGGCGGGGGTGGACGGCGGGTTGAGGTCTGGAAAACGTGGGAGCCTTTTTATAAAAAGTGTCGGCTGGGAGGGCTGCGGGTTGACAGAACAGAAAAGAGAGGGGTTTATGTGCAAAACTGCCGGAGCTGCTCGATTGGAGCCTGACGAACTGAACCTGTTAGCGCGAAAAACTGCTAGCTGAACCCTACTTCGGTCGACGATGCCGAGCAAACTGTTGCGAATTAGGGAAAACCACAAAAACATAAAATGTAGAGATTAGTTAGAGATACATCTTTCGTGTAGGATTTTTTTCCGGGGGAGGCCTTAAGCGACGAAAAAATTGCGACGAACAGAGGCAAACTTCATGGCGTAGACTGACGGATGAAAAACGTGCAGAGGCGCCAGGATCTGAACGAACTTTGGAGGAAGATGGCGAGCAAAAGGATGCGAATTTCGCAAATCCGTAAAAACCAAAAATAAAGAGGGATCTATAGGCTACAAGTTTCGTCAAGGGGTCATCGCCGGATCTTGGCTGTAGTGGTGGGGAAACGGTGATGAACATAAGCCGAGCTATCGATCGTTATCTGACGGACTAACTGCCGGCGAGTGCGCGGGCGACGCGGCGAGCTTGGAAACGACCGAGGCGAGGCTACGGTGCACAACATCAAAGGAGGAGGAGGGGAATTGGAAAGGGGGCTTACCACGAGGCCGACGGTGGTCTCGGAGGGCTCGGGGTGGTCGAGCAGTGGCGACCGGATGCCTAGGCGGTCTGCCTTGCTCTGTTCCCGCGGAAGAGGAGGACGAAGTAGCTCCTGGGCTCGTACAGCTTCTCTTGAGGGACCCAACACAACAACGAAGAGGGAGTGATCCCGGCCAGTGCTCACCGCGACCATGGCGACAGTGCTGGGTTCTGCTTGCTGCTGCTCGCGGGAGGGAGAAGGACAGGGGAAAGGGGGATGGCGGCGGAGAGGAGGGGAAGAGGGAGGCTAGGGTTCGAGGAGGCCTCCGCGGCTGGGGTGGATAAGAAGGGGCAGAGGGTGACACGGCTGACGGGAGACGACGGCCACCTGCCTCCTTCCGTCGGGGCGCGCAGAGAGGAAGGAACGGAGAGGAGGACGACGCACAGTAACGGCGTCGGGTGAAGGGGTACTGGGCCAGGGAGGAAGGTGGGCCGGAGGAGGGGTCTGCCCTGGGGAGTTGTTGCTTCTCTTGGGCTGCTGCGGCTGGTAAGGCCTGTGTAGGTCACTGCTCCTCTCTCACTCTTTTTCCCTCTTTTTTTATTTTTATTTGCTTTGTTTGTTTTCATTCTATTTCAAATTTAAACCAGCTTCTACTTTCAAATTCTTTGGAACTTTTTCATAGGGAATTTTGAACAGAGGGTTTGACCATGAGGGGAGGCAAAAGAGAAAAGATACATAAGGAGAGAGAATGCCACATACATATTCATTTTGGGCATTTCGCTAGAATTGGGATTTAGGGTTTATAAAATGGAACAAAATCATTTGAAAATGAAAATAGTGGACCCTAACAATGGCCCTTGATTGTATAAAACAAAATAGGGATACAAAGGGGAGGGAGATGAGATGAGAGTTGATCCACTCAAGAATTCAGATAAAAATCCAAAAGACTTAATTGTGGTGATACTTGCATGGCCCATGCAAGGGTATTAAATGCCATGTCTTAATCTTGTGAAAACAAATAATGAGCATGGCATTATTCCTATGCATCCCCAAATGTGGAGTAAAGGCCAAGCAAAAGAATTTGAATTAGATCCATCCTATCTCCCATGAGCTAGATAAAATTCAAAAGAAAATAGAATACAAGCTCATGGATAATGGAATGGTGGAATTATAATGTGGTGAAAGAAAGGGTGGTGAAGTGGAATAAAAGATATGCCCCCAACTCAACTTGGGAATTTAAACAATATATCAAGAACCAAATACAATATCAAGAGGCAAATACAAATAATAATGCATATGAGACAAGAACCAAAACAAAAAGGGTTTTTGTATGATGCACAAATGCAAGGTGGCATGATGACATGAGCATGATAACATGATGATGCAACAATTATATGTAGGAAGTAGCCATTATATTACTAGATCCAGTAGCATTACAATTGTTAGACAATTGGGATGCTACAACTCTCCCCCACTCAACAGGAATCTCGCCCCGAGATTCTAGGAAGAAGAAGAAGACACAAAGAGGGTAGGATAGTTGGCACAGAGTTCATCTTCACGTTCCCAAGTGGCTTCATCAACAGAATGGTGCGACCACTGCACCTTGCAGAACTTGATGGACTTATTGCGAGTCCTTCTTTCTGCGGTCTCAAGGATTTTTGTGGGGTGTTCATGATAAGACAGGTCTTCTTGGAGATTGATTAGCTCATGATCCACGGTCCTGCCGGGATCTTTGAAGCACTTCTTGAGTTGATAGATGTGGAAAACATCATGAACTTTGAGTTTTTCCGGGAGCTCAAGAGCATAAGCAACTTCTCCTCTTCTACCACGAATTTTGAAAGGACCGATGTATCTAGGAGACAGCTTTCCTTTGATACCAAAGCGGTGTGTTCCTTTCATGGGAGTGACACGAAGGTAAACGAGATCACCAGGGACATACACCATGTCCGTGTGCTTCCTGTCATAATTGCTCTTCTGACGACTTTGAGCAATCTTCAGATTCTCAAGAATGATATGCACCTTCTCCTCCGCTTGAGTTACAATGTCAGGGCCAAACCATATTCTTTCTCCTGCACCTGACCAACCAATCGGAGTTCTGCACTTGCGACCATAGAGAGCCTCAAATGGTGCTATCTTCAGACTTTTCTCGAAGCTGTTGTTGTAAGAGAATTCAGCATAAGGAAGACATTCCTCCCACTTCATGCCAAAAGAGATGACGCAAGCACGAAGCATGTCCTCCAGAATCTGATTGATCCTTTCAACTTGTCCTTGCGACTGAGGGTGGTAAGCTGTGCTGAAGTTCAACTTTGTTCCCAAAGCATTCTGGAAACTTTCCCAGAACTTGGAAGTGAAGATGCTTCCACGGTCTGAACTGATCTCAAGCGGAACCCCATACAGAGAGACAATTTTGTTGATATAGATCTCAGCCAACTGAATCCCAGAAATTGTTTCCTTGACGGGGAAGAAGTGAGCCACTTTAGAGAGCCTGTCAATGACAACAAAGATTGCATTGTTGCCCTTCTGCGACCTTGGAAAACCAGTGATGAAATCCATCTCTACTTTCTCCCATTTCCATTCCGGGGGTTTCAATGGCTGTAGAAGACCGAAAGGTTTCTGATGGACAACTTTCACTCTGCGGCAGACATCACACTCCGAGACATACTTGGCACAATACCGTTTCAAACCCGGCCACCAATATTGTGTTTTCAAGTCCATGTACATCTTTGTGCTGCCAGGGTGGATAGATAGAACAGAATCGTGCGCCTCCTTGAGAACTTGCTCTCTCAAACCCGGGTAGTTCGGAACAAACATCCGGTGTTCAAAGAAAAGCGTGCCTTGATCATCGACGTGGAAGGACTCATACTTCGAAAGCTGAAGTTTGGGGATGATCTTTTTGGTGTGCGGATCACCAAGCTGACGAGAGCGAATCTTTTCTTCCAAGAGAGGAGTAGCCAGAAGGTTCAGGAGATGCCCTTGTTCCACAATTTCCAGGTTGAGCTGACGGAATTCCTCGCACAAGAGAGGCTGTTGTTCTTCCATCATGAGGTTGTTGACATAAGCTTTGGTGAGAGCATCGGCCATGACATTAGCTTTGCGAGTATAGTTGATGGTCAAATCAAAATCATTGATTGCTTCAATCCATCTCCTCTGCCAAGGTTGAGATCAGCTGAGTGAAGATATACTTCAAACTCTTGTGGTCGTAAAAGATCTCACAACGTTGCCAAGCAAGTAGTGCCTCCATAGCTTCAAAGCAAAGACAAGCTCATGAGCTCGAGGTCATGTGTGGGATAGTTGATCTCATGCCTTCAACTGCCGAGAGGCATAAGAAACCACTTGTTTTTCTTGCATAAGGACCGCACCAATCCTTGCAAAGAGGCGTCCTGTAATATCTGGAAAGGCTTAGATGTATCCGGAGGAACCAAGACTGGTGTGGAAGTGAGCTTCTCTTTGAGTGTCTCAAAGCTTGCTTGACATGCAGGAGTCCAAAGGTATTTCTTGCCTTTCTTGAGGAGATCGGTAAGAGGCTTCGCTATCTTCGAAAAGTTCTGAACGAGCGGCAATAACTAGCCAAACCAAGGAAACTCCGCACTTCTTTGACATTAACAGGAGGAAGCCATTCAACAATTGTCTTCACAGTTTCCGGGTTGACTGCAATGCCCTTGGCAGAGATGACATGACCAAGATAGGTTACTCGAGGCAACCAAAACTCACACTTTGAGAACTTTGCATACAAGCGGTTCTCACGAAGCTTGTTTAGGACACACCGAAGGTGTTCTTCATGCTCTTACTTTGACTTAGAATAGACTAGGATGTCATCCAGATAGACCACAACGAACTTATCAAGGTACTCCATGAAAACCGAGTTCATAAGCCTCGAGAAGGTAGCAGGTGCGTTGGTGAGACCGAAAGACATGACCGTGTACTCATACATGCCATAGCGGGTGGTGAAAGCTGTTTTAGGCACATCTTCCTTGCGAATCTTGATTTGGTGATAACCACTTCTCAAATCAAGCTTAGAGAACACCACAGCTCCAGCTAGCTGATCGAAGAGATCATTAATCCGCGGAAGGGGATATTTGTTCTTGATGGTTTTAGCATTGAGAGCCCGATAGTCAACACAAAGTCTATCAATCCTGTCTCGCTTTTTCACAAAGATTGTTGGGCTACCCCAAGACGAAGTACTGTGTTGAATGAAACCCAACTTCTCTTGTTCATCAAGTTGACGTTTGAGTTCAGCCAACTCAGCAGGACCCATTTTATAAGGCCGCTTGGAGATAGGAGCCGTTCGTGTTCAAGCTCAATTACAAACTCAACCTCACGATCCGGAGGCATACCCGCAACTCTTCGTGAAAGACATCCGGGAACTCACAGACCACGGAACACTCAATAGCTTCCATAGCATCATCATTCGAGCCGCCAAAGAGAAAGTCGGACAGGAGTCGACTTGGAGAAAAGACTATATGGCCTTCGTGAATCTTCAGAAACCGAGCTCAAAGACAATCAATCAGCTGCATTTGTGTCAACCAATCCATGCCCAAGATGACATCAATGTCGAATTGCCGAACAATTAAGGAAGCCGAGAACGAAGAGCCACCGATCTCAATTTGATTGCCATGGTCGATATGGACAGCCCTCATGTTTGAACCAGAGATTGTACCACCAACCGCTTAAGGAGAGGAACCAAGACTAACTCATTCTCATTTGCAAACTTGTGAGAAACAAATGAATGCGATGCACCAATCAAACAAAACTCGTGCGAGGACTGAGTTAACGGAAAGCATACCCATCACAACTCGGTGCATGCTCGGCTTGAGCGGCGTTGACACGCTTAGCACGAAAGCAGAGACCCGGCTTGGTGTTGATGTTGAGAGCCCGAGGTGGTGGTGCACGAACCAAAGGAGAGCTTGCCGCAGATCTTGGAGGGGTGGAGGAAGAGCTTTGTTTTTCAACAGACAGCCCAGTCAGATGCCTGTGGTCTCCACACGTGAAACAAGCACCAGGTGGACGTGGAGCAACGTAGCCAGGGACTCCGCCAGGCGCTCCAGGGTAGTGGTGGTTGTAGCCCCTGCGAGCAGCAGTGATGAAGTTTGGTGGCCTTGACGCGTAACTTGCGTGTCTTGGTGGAGCCGGAGACGGTGGGGTGTTAGGAACCCGCACACGCTTAGAAGGAGCTGACATAGCTGAAGAGCTTGGTGCATCACGGTTGTGTTTCTTGGACTCCTCAAACACTTGCCTACTTGCTTCCTCCTGCAGAGCTGTGTGCTGAAGTTCCAGAAAAGACGCCGGCCTTGCATGTGTGATTGCATATTTGATCGATGCATTGAGCCCTTGCCGGAACGTATTTTGCTTCTTCTTGTCATCGGAGATCTCATCGCCACCATAACGAGAAAGATTCATGAATTTCCTGATGTAGGTGTTGACATTATTGTTTCCCTGCTTGAGGTTGAGAAAAGCTTCCTTCATCCTCTCCATGACAATTTCTGACAGATACTGCTCTTTGAACGCTCCCGTGAACCGTTCCCAAGTAGGCTGAAAACCAAGCGGTTGCCTTCGTAATTCTCCCACCAGAGAGCTGCATCCCCCTTCAGAAGGTGAGTAGCACACTTTACCCACTCTTGCTCAGGAACATTAGCAGTCTCGAGTAGCCTTGACATCTCACGCAACCAATCATCCGCATCAAGTGGTCGATCAGAAACATCAAATTGGCAAGGGTTGAATTTCAGGAAGCTTTTGATGTCTCCTCGCTTGGGAGGTGGAGGTAGTGGAGCAAACTCATTCCTCCGAACACTTTCCTCAAAGCGCCGGTTCTGCCGCATTGTTGCCAAGGCATTGGCGATGTTTGACAGATCCCAGCCAGTGGTATGTCCCCATCGAGCGGCGTGGTGGAGCCATCCTGTGATTGATATAAACAAAAAGTCAAGACTATAATGGAGAATAATAATAATCCAAAATAGTACCAAGATGGAATTAACCAAGATTAAAGGATACAAATTACTAAGATGATATTAAAATATCAACAAAGTTCAAAGCACCTAGAAGATATTAAGCATATCGCACATGACTGAAAAGGAGTGTGGTACACAAATATATCAAAGAAAAATTTTCCACAAATTTCGGCATTAAAATACCAATAGATGCGCAAAATCACTTAACGAATCAAGATTAGCGACTCTACCAATTCAATATACAAAAGCGAATGATAAAAGTAGTGGTATGGTCGCGACTCCATCCCGCACTCAAATCATTACTCCGCACATGAATAAGTGGAACACATATACTAACCCCTTCTTCTCACGTTGAACCTATAGATTGGTAACTACGGAAACGAACACCCCAAGCAAGATAACGTCGGATAACAAAGAGTAAGACAGATCGCGTCGGTATACAACGAATCAGATAGATCGCGTCGGATTGCAAAGCCTGTCGGTATGGAATGTACCAACAGTTGATAACCAAAAGGCCGATTAGATAACAACTTGGATGCAACAGGTAGACAAGGAATTACACACACACACACAAAGACGCACAACCTATGGTACTACGGAAACCCAGAACACGTGAATCCTAGTTTGAACTTTTAAGAAGAGGATTGAAAACGTTACACTTCCTTACCAGAAAAGGGTGGTGGGTGGGTAAGAAGAAAAGTGGAAGCAGTCCTACTCTCGCGTTTTGTTTTTCCCTAGTATACATAACTACCAAAAATATTTGCTAGACTGACAACGACCATTTGGCTGAGACCCTGAAGGGCGGGATGACTCTGATACCAATTGTAACTACCTCGGTGAATTACGCTCCTAGATACAAGCCTGGATGAGCGGAAATGGTTGAAATAGTACGGTGGGGCCCAAAAGCCACTCACGGGTAGACCTTTCGGCCGTCCCAACCATTTCCAGACATCGGGACAAGTACGGGCGGCGTAATCGGCAGGCGAAGGGATCAACTACATACACAAATGAGTATGTATGCAAGCCACCATACAATAGTACATCAGAGCCATACCATCTAAAAAGAAAGGAAATATAGCAACGCCATACGACAAGATTCAAATGACCTAGATAGATATAATAGTTTAGGATATTTCCTCATACATCACACATCAGAGTATCAGGCGGAAGCGGCAAACAAGGTCCGAGTACGGATAAGAAGCAAATCGGCATAAGATGCCCAGAAATAAGCACATACCGCCCACAGATCTCACGGATCCCCGTTCCCGGAATCTCTACACCGAACGATCGTTGCCCACATCATCGGCCTCCTCCACCCAGTATCTGTCTTGCGCGGGTACCTGTTCATCTGAACCAATAATTTATCGTGTGAGACCCTAGGGGTACTCAGCAAGTCTTTATGCCTCTAAAGGGGACACAACCTGGGGTGACGCAATTGCAGCAAAAGATAAACCCTAACAATTCTATAGATACTCGCTAACCATCCGCCTAACCAAAGATAGACGGATGTCCGTGAGTTAATGTCAACAATTATAACAGTAATATCCACAGATCCATCCTCCTCCTCGCTTACCAACGAGGAAGCGGACGAACAACCCCCATCCGTTGGCAATTTTATTAACCATTCCATGCGTGTTGCACTATTTACTAGTCAATTACTTAGTCAAATTAAAAGCGGTACTTTAGTTATGCTTGTTTATGATCGAGAAACTGTGCTCCACGTCGTCCATAACCACGGAAACAGCTTTCAGAAAGTTTTACCCTGCAGGGGTGCACAAATAGCAACACAGACTCGATCAACCTCGGAAAAACCAAATCAAAACCCGACGAGGCCTTCACGACAAAGCAATCACAGGATTCAGAAATATTTCAGGGGGCCACCCCTTGGAGTACACCCGCAACGAAGTTAGCTGACTCCGAGATGGACCCGAGGTTTGGGTGGACGGCTGTGAACGACTGGGAACCCATAACTGGGCTTGTCGACACCGCAAAAACGTGTCCCGATCCTAAACAGTACAGGTGCTCCTCGCACAATCGTAATAAAGCGGTAAGGCATGGCATAAGTACAGGATAGTAAATAAAACCTCAAACTAGTTTGTGGCCCCAAGAAATAAGACTGAATCAAGCTCTGGCTCAGGGGGGTCCCATAAGCCTCCCGGATGTGGATAGCACGAATAATCAAGGAACAGGAATCAAGTACTCGGGGTCCTACGGGACACAAGTGAGCAGGAAAAACCAAATAGCAGATATTGCTCACCGGTGCCACTTTCATTAGTTATCCCATTACTACTCAGGTTAAGTTGTTTAGGTACCTCGTTATCCAACAGACACTCACATACCCTACACATGCTGTTCTACGACTCGCATGGCTCAAACAACTCCTGTAGTAATGGCTCATGGGATGAAGGAACAAGCTTGGTGGGGTATAAAAGTAAAGGCTATGCAATACTTGGGATTCAGTTTAATGCACTCCGACTCAATGATGCAAGAATAAGATAGAGGCAATAGGTACTGTATGTATGCAAACATGTGATAGTGCTTGCCTGGCAACTCAGTTGAAGCGAGAGACGGATCTGGGTAGTGCTCCTGGTTCTCTTGATATATCCCCTGCTTAGTGTCTATTCGAAGAAGAACCAAACAAACAAGGGCCAACATAAATAAAGTGCACAAGCATAGGAATAAAATGCGTCAAGAAAACAATCATGCCATGATGAATGATGCACAAGTTGCATGGCAATAATGTAGCATGGCATGGGTGAGGTGTAGGATACAAGAAATAACATTTTTATTGGGTTTTGGTCACATTTTATTTTCATATTAGTTGTTGTATACTATATATTTATATGATGCATGCTGCAATTGAAGTCATGGATAGCATAAACAGAAAGGTCTCGTCGAGCTGATCATTTTAGACATATCATTTGTTAAATTTGGAGTTATAAAACAAAAGTTATCAATTTATTAAGGTCCAGGGGCATTTTGATGTAATTTAAATCAACTTGAAATTTAAAGTGTTCAAAATATATTTTGGATGGCATATTTGAAATCCTCACATTTTTCTGATTCAAAAACATATATTATTTGTATTATTTGGATTTATGAATTAAAAGTTATTTAAATCAGATTTGAATTTGAATTTGATTAGTTTGAATTAAATTTGAACTAAAACAGACAACACAGAAACTTTTTACACACAGGCTGAGCCAGCCACAGCCGCAGACAGATGGGCCCGGGCGCTGACTGGATCACATACACGCTAGGTTTACATTACTACCGCCGCTAGCCTAGGTGCATGATGAGATGGGCTTGGCGGCGGTGGCCCACGCGACAATGAAACCTAGGGATGCCACGCGGCACGCGGGTGGACGGGGTTGAGGTCTGGAAAATGGAGCCTTTTTATAAAAGTGCATTTGGGAGGGTCAGGGTTAATGTAAAAGCGAGGGGTTTATGTGCAAAACTGCCGGAGCTGCTCGATTGGAGCCTGACGAACTGAACCTGTTAGCGCGAAAAACTGCTAGCTGAACCCTACTTCGGTCGACGATGCCGAGCAAACTGTTGTGAATTAGGGAAAACCACAAAAACATAAAATGTAGAGATTAGTTAGAGCTACATCTTTCGTGTAGGATTTTTTTCCGGGGGAGGCCTTAAGCGACGGAAAAATTGCGACGAACAGAGGCAAACTTCATGGCGTAGACTGACGGATGAAAAACATGCAGAGGCGCCAGGATCTGAACGAACTTTGGAGGAAGATGGCGAGCAAAAGGATGCGAATTTCGCAAATCCGTAAAAACCAAAAATAAAGAGGGATCTATAGGCTACAAGTTTCGTCAAGGGGTCATCGCCGGATCTTGGCTGCAGTGGTCGATCGTTATCTGACGGACGAACTGCCGGCGAGTGCGCGGGCGACGCGGCGAGCTTGGAAACGACCGAGGCGAGGCTATGGTGCACAACATCAAAGGAGGAGGAGGGGAATTGGAAAGGGGGCTTACCACGAGGCCGGCGGTGGTCTCGGAGGGCTCGGGGGTGGTCCAGAACGGTGGCGACCGGGATGCCTAGGGCGGTGCCGCTCTGCTTTCGGCGAGGAGGAGGCAAGTAGCTCCCAGGCTCGTCTGACTTCTCTTGAGGGACCCCAACACAACAACAAGCAGGGGAGTGATCCCCGGCTTCAGCGGTGCTCACCGGCGACCATGGCGACAGCGCGGTTCTGCTCGGCTTGCTGCTGCTCGCGGGAGGGAGAAGGACAGGGGAAAGGGGGATGGCGGCGGAGAGGAGGGGAAGAGGGAGGCTAGGGTTCGAGGAGGCCTCCGCGGCTGGGGTGGATAAGAAGGGCAGAGGGTGACGCGGCTGACGGGAGACGACGGCCACCTGCCTCCTTCCGTCGGGCAGAGAGAGGAAGGAGGAGAGGACGCACAACGATGGCGTCGAGTGAAGGGGTACTGGGCCAGGGAGGAAGGTGGGCCGGAGGAGGGGTCTGCCCTGGGGAGCTGTTGCTTCTCTTGGGCTGCTGCGGCTAGTAAGGCCCAGGTAGGCTGCTGCTGCTCCTCTCTCACTCTTTTTCCCTCTTTTTTTATTTTTATTTGCTTTGTTTGTTTTCATTCTATTTCAAATTTAAACCAGCTTCTACTTTCAAATTCTTTGGAAATTTTTCACAGGGAATTTTGAACAGAGGGTTTGACCATGAGGGGAGGCAAAAGAGAAAAGATACATAAGGAGAGAGAATGCCCACATACATATTCATTTTGGGCATTTCGCTAGAATTGGGATTTAGGGTTTATAACATGGAACAAAATCATTTGAAAATGAAAATAGTGGACCCTAACAATGGCCCTTGATTGTATAAAACAAAATAGGGATACAAAGGGGAGGGAGATGAGATGAGAGTTGATCCACTCAAGAATTCAGATAAAAATCCAAAAGACTTAATTGTGGTGATACTTGCATGGCCCATGCAAGGGTATTAAATGCCATGTCTTAATCTTGTGAAAACAAATAATGAGCATGGCATTATTCCTATGCATCCCCAAATGTGGAGTAAAGGCCAAGAAAAAGAATTTGAATTAGATCCATCCTATCTCCCATGAGCTAGATAAAATTCAAAAGAAAATAGAATACAAGCTCATGGATAATGGAATGGTGGAATTTTAATGTGGTGAAAGAAAGGGTGGTGAAGTGGAATAAAAGATATGCCCCCAACTCAACTTGGGCATTTAAACAATATATCAAGAACCAAATACAATATCAAGAGGCAAATACAAATAATAATGCATATGAGACAAGAACCAAAACAAAAAGGGTTTTTGTATGATGCACAAATGCAAGGTGGCATGATGACATGAGCATGATAACATAATGATGCAACAATTATATGTAGGAAGTAGCCATTATATTACTAGATCCAGTAGCATTACAGTTGTTAGACAATTGGGATGCTACACCTATTCTTATCTAATCAGCAACTTCGTCTTCACTTGAGTTGATGTATATGTTGACTTTCTTGACTTCATTGAAGAGCATTAGCTTTTGAATATTATTCCTGGAGTATAACTTGATGTAGACGTCGTCTGTACTGGATTTAGAACCTAGCAAGGGTTAAGAAGATACTTTGAGTACGAGTGTACTCAGCAAGTTCACTAGAAAAGGAGTGTTTGATGCACTATATCTACAGCCACAGACCATAGGTCATAGGTAATGCAAGTTTTCATAAACATTTCTTCAAAGATCGCTTTTATTCTGAAAAGCTATGTCCGTCAGCCTTCACGGGTTTACCAGAACTTTCATGGAGTTCCTTTCCTACCGCGTTCGCAGCTCCTTCCTGGAACAGGGAGTAACAAGTTACAGTTCTTACACTCTCCAGAGGTGCGTCACTTTACCCATGAGAGATCTTAGCTTTGTTGCACATCCGAATTGCAGGTTCGGTCACAATTCCTTGGTGTGAGGCCCAGACTAAGATCCAAGTCAATCACTGCCTTCTCCGCGACCCCGCATGTCTCCTTGGTGTACGCCAGCCCACCTATTGAATTACGGCAATGGCAGTACAAACCGTTCATATGCCAGAACTATCGTGGGACATTGAGGGCTCCCACCCATATGCCGCATATCCTCTACGAATTACCATAAATAATATGCATGCTACGAGTGATAACAGCCAAGACCCGCACATCCAGCTCCATGCGAGAGGGAAAAGATACAGTTGACTTCTCCGTCCCATTCCAAATCTCATGGTCAACTCGTAATATACGACGCAAGAATCACTAGCGACATTGGTTGTTAAGTCCTAGATAATGTCGAGCGTCTCGTAATATACGACGCAAGAATCACTAGCTGGACTCGGAGGCTGCTTGCTTGCGTTTGTCGAGCGTCTCCTGCATCTTGACTTGCTTCTTGTCCTCCTCGATGAGGAGGTAGTGGTACGCCATCAGTAGGTCACGTGGGGAGTCCACAGGTAGGACTATGTCGCCTGCAATGGCACGGCGTGCCTGGACCCATCCTTCTTTGCTAAGTTGGATGACGTGGCCATTGTTTTCCCCTTCGGGTGGGGGGGGGGACTGGCTTCTTCTATTCCCGCCGTTTCTATCCTGCGGGTTCGGGTTCGTGTTGGGCGGCGGGTTAGGCATTTGTTGCTCCTGGATGACTACGGCGCATTGGTAGCGCTCGTAGATCGGTTCGCTGCTGCCGCAGCTTTCAGATCCGGAACCATAGGTCCCTTCATCCGAAGGCGGATCGCACAGATCGGAGTTGTAGCTGCTGCTGTTGTAGAACTCATCTGTCGATGGTGATGTGCGTAGCACGGGGTGTGGAGCCCATGAGGCGGGCCTGATTGATGGCACGGGCACCCGCTCAGGAAGGCGGAGTATGCCAGTTTGTCCCACCTAGAAGCAGAAGCTCCCAAACAAAATTTCGAGTCCGTCGCCTACGGGCTCGAAATCCTTCATGGTGACCGGCGAGTGGGCGGTGAAGTCGAAAGTGCCGAAGAGGAGGTGATTCTCCGTCGCCGCGGAGTTGTAGATCGATCGGGTCGGGACCGTCACGATCGCACAATCAGCAGCCCCAATTCCCACAGACGGCGCCAATTGACGAGGTTTAATCTCGTTAATGCCCATTGTTATGGACTTGGGTTTTGGAGAAGATGGGGATGCTGGAGATCGTGGCACGGTTAACAGACAAACAACCAGGGGACACGAGATTTACCCAGGTTCAGGCCCCCGGAGGGAAAACCCTACTCCTGCTTGTCTACTGTTGATTACGGCGGAACCGAAGGTTACATGGTGCACATATTCGATCTGGCGTGGAGGTGTGTGCGAAAGTATGAGTCGAGCTATCTAGGACGTGCCCTCCTGGCCTTTATATAGACTTAGGCAGGTCCCGGACATAGTCCTAGTCGGTTACAGGTTCTAGGGTTTTACCCCTTTGAATTTCCTATCTATGCTAGTCTTGTTCTCCAAGGATCCGAAGGCGTCATGGGCCTCGGCCACCCGAAAATCTTCATGGGCCAGCGTATATCTGCCGTGGGCCTTCCTTGGGCTGGACCAGGTATGCTGAAGTCATGTACCCGTAAGGTATAACCATGTCAATGTTCCTTTATCACAGGAACTCTTATAGTAGGTTATTACCTCATGGTAAATAACCTATAACCACATTATTATGAAAATAGTGTTTTCTGTCCTTTTTCAAATGCAGGTGATGACAACACTGGATTTGTAAAATACTTTACAGAAAATAACCAAAGGACATGAGCAAGTGTGAACTTGCCTTTTGTGATTGCAAGATTATGCACTCACGGTCTTCAAGACAATATAAGATCCAATTACGGAAATCTGCATCATTTGTCCGGTAAGGACTAATGTTTAAAGAAGCAAGATGCTTTTATGCATAAGTAATGTAATGCAAGTTGACAAACGTGGATCCCGAGGATAACGTCGTTCTAGGGTTTGGATACTAGAAAGGGTTTCCTTGGAATGTGTTTCCCTTTTAGATTAAGTTTCATACATGTGCTTCTTATTAAGGCTTGTGAGTGTGTGGAATACAACATGTATTTATACAACAATAAAATACATAGTATGGAATGCTACTCAAGGTTGCTTACATCTTAATTGTTTATCTTCACGTTTTACTTTACAAGTAATGTCACTTCTAAAGAATTTAAGTATTAACAATCTTATTATACAAGTATAGTATAAAGTAAGGTGTTTTTCATTAATTATCATATGTTGATTGAAGTGGAAAAACGAATAACATTTGAAGAAAAGATTCCTTTATTAAGGTTTAAACAATCTTTGTGGTTAATTAGATGTGGTTGATGTTGTTTGTGCTTGCTTGAATAGTTTGGACTTGAGATGTTTTATAACTTATTTATGACAGACCAAAGTAAACTACAAGGCATGTAATAAAGTATTTAGTATCATACTTATACCTTTGCAAACTACAAGTAACTTTAAGAGTGTAGATAGACTTAGGGTGTATTACTTATGATACTTGTATCTTGTTCACTTTATATTGTTTCCTTAGAGTTACTTAAGAATGGTATTACTTTTATTGGAGTAGTGATTTATTTATATTATAATGGTATAAAGGGATTTACCTTCTTATATATAGATGTGGTTAAAGTTTATGGATAAGTAAACAATATTATTTATTACTTATGGATTCACTTATAGTGTTTTGATTTGTTTATAAACTTGTGGTTAAAGTAAAGGAATAGTCTTTATCTCTTTACAAATTATTCTTGGAGATTTTATAATGGATAAGAATTCTTTTATAACATAATTTATACTTATGGTTGAAACATAATTTAATTGTATTAAAATGTTTTGAAGCATTTTAACTTCATATTATCAATATTTAAGACTAATACTATTTATTAGACTTAATTAGTTAATTTTTAGAATTATTTACAAGTTTTATTTACCTTAATATGAATTATTAATTAAGGAGATATGTTTAATTTCAAGTTATAAAAGTATTTAACTTTTTATTTAACTGAAAAGTGGAATATCGCATTTTTAACTTGTAGGTATTATTTTTGTGATCACTTTGGTATATTACATTTCTTTTTGTGATTTATAAATAATAAGATATGATTTTAATAGGGTTTATTACTTTATAAATACTTAATAAATAATAAATATTTAATTAAGAGGAATAATAATGCATGATTATAGTTTTAAACTCTAATTCTTATTTTTCTAAGATTTTTGGTATTTTATTTAGATTTTTAACATTTACCATTATTAAAATATTAATTATCAAAGTATTAAAACTTGATAAAGTATTTATTAAATAATATTTATTTAAATAATTATGATAATGATATTTAGTAATAGTTTTAAGTTGTAGATTTTATTTTTCTAAACATTTTCATATATTATATGTATTTTTTTGATTTATAAAACAAAAGTTATTACTTAAACAAGTTTTAATTCCTTTATTATATTTTAAGAAATATTTATATTTGAATTAATATTGTTTTACCAATTTACTAAACATACACATAACTTTTTATACCTAGGCTAAACTTACCCAAGCCACTGACCAGTGGGCCGCATGCCACATCATCCTTTAGATTGATGAATTTATTTATTTATCACTTACCCAATCCCTACCCACAGCCAATGACAGGTGGGCCAAAGACCACGTCACCTGCCACCTGGGTAAGGACCGAGTCAAGTTTTGGACCAGGTCAACCCTGACGCATGCATGATGTCATTGTAACATCAGCATGGCCTCCACCACCAGATAGTGGTCACCGGCGGCGAGCCGGAGCTCCCCAATGACCGTGGATGGTTGGGTTATAACCATGAGGACAAGGTGATCCTAGGGGTGGTGTCTACGCTATGATTTAGTCGTCGGAGTTGCTCCGGTGATGATCTATGGCGGCGGCGTCCATCGGCTCGACGGTGAACTCGAGCCACAGACAATACTATGAAGCGTAGTTAGGTTTGTTCGATGCGGAAACTCGCCCCCGATATGATGGTGTGGTCAACGATGCAAACGGTGATCAGAGGCGAGCACAAGGTCGCCGATTCCGACCGGCGGCTGTGGAGGAATTTGATAAAATTCGCTTGACTCTGCACTCCCTTTGATTCCATCTTGCTCTCCGATGATAAACATGCGGTGGCACTTCTCCTCGACCCCACCACGCCTGTCAAGGTGGACTACAACGACGGCTAGCCGAAGCTCGCCGGCGGCGGCATTTGTTCATTGGGTAAGACAGAGGGAGTTTGAGGGGAAATTGAGGAGAGAGGAAGGTAGCCAAGGCTCGGGCGATCCTCATCTCGCCTTTATACGATAAGATGAGCTCGTACACGGTGGCATGGTGACGACGACGGCCGAGATGCGGCGGCGATGTTGAAGCTTGTTGGGGGCACGAATCACTGCACAACTCCTACTGGCGGACTCCTAGCAGCTAGGGCGAGGTTCAGAGGGGTCAATCGTGTTCGCGGAAGTCCTAAATGGCGGCGGTGAGGTGGACTCGCCGTCGGCGTGTCGGTCATGCGAAGGAGAACGAGGAAGACGACCTTCTCATGAGGTGGGTCCCTTCCGTCAGTCTCATACCAAAACGGTATGCGGGCTAGTTACGTTGATGGGTCGACTTGATGGGCCTCAGGGACGCGCATGTGGCAGCAGATAAGGAAGAGGGGAGATGGGCCATAGGCCAGAGGCTGGTTCCTCTATTTTTCTGCTTTGATTTTTCTATTTTCTATTTCATTTTTAGATTTGAATTTTGCACAATTGGTTAAAGGTTTCTTTATAGAAATTACTTGCTAAGTGTTTGCAGCAGTAATGTGGTGTATTTAGAATCATATAATGATCTTTTATGATATAATGTTATAATTTTTATTTTCTTTTAATAGATCCTTTTTCTCTTATTATTTGTGTGAGCCTTTAATATGAATTTAATTGGGCACAAATTCATAAACTTATTATAGAATGTATTACTACTAACTAATGAGTTTAAGTTTGAATTGAAAATGCTTTACCATAAGTTCTTAGAAGATTTAATATTCACAAGTTTATTTTATTGATGTGAATAAAGATTAATGGTTAATCACATTGTCTTTATGATTGTGATTTTAATAATATCACCATTTAAAGTAAAATAGTGGAATTGTTTCCTAGGATAAATTATGAGAAACCATTAATAAAGATAGCTCCATAAGAACCTATGATAATGATGGTTGAATATAACAAAGATGTGCTCAGGTGATTTGATATAGGAAAATATTCCTATAAAGCACTGTGGAAACAAGATGATAGATCAACCATAGTAAGTGGGTACTAGGTTTGGTCTTTGATTTAGGGTTTAATGTTTAGCAAGGATTCCTATATTCCATAATTCATAATTATGGACTTCTAATTAAGGAATTCCTTTCCTAGATATATTACTTCTCTATATCCATCATCATGTGTTAACATGATGAGCTTTGCTTTATAGAAACTTCTTATTCATACTATCTTGTCTCTTCTTAACTCCAATATCTATTATTCCAACCTCACATTATATTAATGTGATTTGTAGTGTCTAATCTAGGATAATATATCTATACTATGGTTCAATCATGTTTTATCCACTAGTGTCACTTATACATGGTATAAACATTCAATATTGGTGAATAAGGCATGATCATGATGATCATTTAATCCTTTATGGTTCAGGTTTCTAGTTGACTAAACAAGGCTTCTTCAATACAACACTACAGTTGTATTCTAATTATCTTCTGTTTAACTCTATTGGATTAAGAGATATAATTCATTGACTATACCTACTTGATCCAATAGGACTACTCCTGGTAACTATCTTCAGACTTCATCCTTGTAATCTTCTTTGCTACCATATTGATTTGATTTCCTCCAATCACTCCTATCCTATAGATAACATCTAAAACTAGCATCACTATTTACCTCTTCTGACTTCTTTCTTTATAAGCCCTAAGTGAATGCTATAGTAAGTACAAGAGTTGATAGGTCAAGAATTGATAGGTTAAGAATTGGTGAATCAATAGTTGATTTCTCAATATTGATGAACAACACATATAGGGATAGGATTCAATAGAGATGATAAGAATTGATATGGAAAGAAAGATATATGGTGAATGATCTTGACTTGGTTTCTTTCCTACTCAATCTCACTAGAGAGGTAAAGTTAGGTATTTCCATGATACTCATGGTATAAGTAGATGAGATTAAGAGATATTTGTTACATTATTATTATTTGTGTTATATTTATAATTTGGTATTCATGAGTGATTATAATACATACTATGATATGATCACCTAAGGATCAAATATAAATCATTAAGTAATGTATTTGGTTTGAATTTTATTACATTTGATCTACCCTTAGATCAAATCATGTTTACCCAAAATAAGGTTTTAGCAAAGGTCATATTGAAACTTATCATAGTCAACTTGATGATCTACATCAATTCCATCAAGTTAAGAGAAGCTTCAATCACTTTGACAAGTTTTTATTTAAAAGCGCGAAAATTATTCAGATTTTCTATGCATGAATGCAATGCACACTTCTGTGTTCAACTTATTTCTAAGCTCTAATGCTGGGATGTTACAGGGAATACCTTTGACCACTTCCTACCTGAGTTCAATAAACCTTGGGTAATCCACTTAAGGGAAACTTGCTGTTGTTCTACAAACCTCTACACTTAGAGGCTCAACAATTGTCTACAAGAATATAAGTGAAGGGAATATGCCCGAGAGGCAATAATAAAGTGGTTATTATCGTATTCCTTGTTTATGATAAATGTTTATTTTGCATGCTATAATTGTATTAATACGGAAACGTTAATACATGTGTGTTTAATAAACAAACAGAAAGTTCCTAGTTATGCCTCTCTCATAAACTAGCTCGTTGATTAACAAGATGATCAAGGTTTCCTGATCATGGACATTGGATGTTGTTAATAACGGGATCACAACATTAGTGTAATGATGTGATGAACATTCATCCGAAGTATAGCATTACGATCATAGTCATTGAGTTTATATTTCTATAACAACTTACGAAGTGATCCTAATCCTTAGACCATGAGATCATGTCAATCACTAACACCTAAGAGTTTCTTGATAACATCAAACGTCACACCGTAACAGGTGATTATAAAGATGGGTTCGTAACTAATAAAGTGTTATGTTGAGGCTCATGGATCAAGAGTGGAATTTGTTCATCCCGATGACGGATAGATATGCTCTGGGCCCTCTCGGTGATATCACATTGATTAGCTTGCAAGCAAGTGATTTGATCACTAGAATGTTATATCACGGGAACGAGAAAAGAGTGCATGTCGGTAACGAGATCAAACTAGGTATGGAGATACCGATGATCGAATCTCGGACATGTAATATATCGTGAGACAAAGGGATTAAGATACTAGCATAAAAGGTTCCGACGATCACAAGAAAGTCATCGTTGAATGTGTGGGAGTCAGTATGGGTCTCCAGATCCCGCTTCTGATTATTGATCCGAGAGGGGTCTCGATCATGTCCACATTATTCACGAACCGTAGGGTGACACACTTAAGAGACACCGATATCCAATTGGAGAAAAAGTTTCATGCCGAAAAGAAAAGGAAAGCGCAGGAATTTATTTCACTAGACACCGAAACTGTTTCGGTTGAAATTGCTGAAACTGGTTCTGCATGTGAAATGGAATACTAGAAGGGGGTTTTATGTGAATGTTTGTTAATTAAAGTAATTAACAAAATTCTGAATAAATAAATAAAAGAGTTTTATTTAAATGAGAGCTTGCATTAAATTTGGTGGAAATTTAATGCATGTGAGTGGATTTATGAGTGGAGGCTTTTTAATGGGAGTGGAGGCTTTTCATTTTGAGTGGGAGATCCACCCACATGAATGTGGAAGAGGTGGGGGCAGCCCCATGGCTGGGCGCATGGCCCCTTGGGTGCCCCCTCTCCCTATAAAAGGCCCCTCTCCTCCTCTCACAACACACCTCCTCGTGAAGGATCTCTCTCCCTCTAGAATTTATCCCCATGGTCTCGGACTAGCGAGATACATGTTCCCAGTGGTTATTCGGCAAGAAAGAGTTGTGCTTCCGCATCACGCTGGAGCGAGGAGGCGGAGGTTGCTCGGTGCCTCGAACGTGTGCGAGCACGGATGCGCCGCTGATTTGCGGCGCTAGGACTTCCTCTCGATCTTGAGATCGGCAAGAGATCGTCTACATCAACCACGAGTTTGGACTCGTTCAGCTTTGTCGGTCTTCAAGTGTATGTTCTCTACGGATATACATCCGCCCGTTGTTTGTATCTAGTAGATAGATCTTGGTACATCGTTGTTCCCCTCGTAGGAAAATTTTTGTTTTCTCTTGAACCCTACAAAGGGTATCGAGCCGGATCTATGCATAGATACTTTGCACGGTAGTACACATATGAGTATGTGGCGATGATGATCATTTTATTGCTTCTTAGTTGTACTTTGGATATTGGTGGCATAGTGGGATGAAGCGGTCCGGACAAACTTTACATGTCCTCGCACATGAGACCTGTTCCACGCTTGACATGCAACTAGTTTTGCATAAGTGGCTAGCGGGTGTCTGTCTCTCCTACTATAGTCAATATCTAATTTGCAACGAGTTGTCAACAATTTGGTTATCCTCGTTGTGGTTCATGTTCGTAGGTAAGAACGGTTCTATCTTCGAAAGCCCTAAGCCACGTACCATTTGCAATGGATAAATTAGAGGCTAGTTTAGATTGTTGCTGGGCTAGTGATATGATATGGTGATGTTGTAAGTAGAAGTATGAGATGATACTCTTACAACACACATAGCGTGTAAATTCCGTAGACTGTGGATTTACACATATAGGTATGATAGTGATCATACCACGATGCACATGATAGAGATCATCTGCGGGAACCATATAATCTCACTAATAAACATATGATGTTTGATTACATCTTATATTGCTTATTTAGCGCTTTGTTAAGCATAATAAGATGTTCCCTCATTTAAATATCAAGATAAGAATGTGTTCTTCCTTTAGTATGCACCGATTATGTTTTCGTCGCTCCAAGACATCACGTGATGATCGGGTGTTCTTGGATCCTCGACCATACTTCGGGTGTAAAACAGTTACACACGCAAAATACTAAGGTTCTAACTTGGCGAGCCTAGCATGTACAGACATGGCCTCGGAACACGGACCGAAAGGTTAAGCATGAGTCATATAGTAGATATGATGCCCATTTGATGCTCGCCTTTGAAGCTACAATCGACTCACGTGATGATCGGACTTGGTGTAGTGGATTTGGTTCATGTAATCACCAAAAGACACGAGGGATGTCGTTTTGAGTGGGAGTTCATTTCTAATTTGGATTAGTAGAACTCAATTTATCATAAATTAAATCAAAGTGAATTTGCATAATTTGTTGTAGTCATTGGCATTCGCTCACCACCATATGCATAGTTGTAATTGAGATAATAGAACTATAGAATTCGGATATATACTTTACTTAACGGTATCGTATTGTGTTGAGTGTCAATCTAAAGTTTAAAGTCCTATTGCAAACTTTCAGAAAATTCTATTTACTCCGTGAAATTTAATAATTGGTATTAAATCGAGAGTAACAATTCCAAGTGTTAGTATCTTAAGTATCATGTTTGCCTCCACGATTCTTGATTGTTTTATATCAAGTTTATCTAGGAGCCGAAAGAATTGTTTCGAAACCATCATGTGTGGCGTATATAACGATATCTGAAACAATGTTTGTTGCAATATGATAGAGTATAATATATGTTCTCATATTGGATGAGAATTTACGAAGGTTGGAGATGCTAGACATCCTAATCATCCAAAAGGGTTTTGGAAAGTAATGTTATACTCATGATTCGCCTTTATAAGCTAAAGTAGCTTGATCATGAAAGTCGTCATGATAAGGATGAATAGAAGATGTATGTAAAGTGTTTACTACACTAAAAGATTACTAAAGAATGGATTTTGAAAGAATACCGATCATTTTGATGATGGTGATCTACTTCAAAGTGCAAGTCCAAAGGTATTATTATTTGAATATACACGCTTTGGACTATGTGTCATGTATATGGCGCCACTTTTGATGTTGATAGATTCTTTTAAAAGGAAAAGGAAATGCTGAAAGAGAATCTATAAAATATATTTGGCAGAAAAGAAAAGATTGGAAATATCCAATTTAGGTATATATATGATATACATGTTATGGTTGTATTCTTTGCTTGTTAAACAATGTGGTTCTTGGGTATTGGATACCGAATTGGTTGGTATGAAATGTCATACGGAACAACGCAATTCATGAACCACAATGGCCTAAGTAATTAGCAAGAGAAAATGTGATGATGTTCATCGAAAACAAACAAACCGTTGTTTGTATTTCTCGTTGACATCAAAGCTTGACTTCAAGATTTGTTTTAATAATTGTTATTTGAATCAGGTATTATAAGAACAAAGGTTCAAATAATTACCGTATTCCATATAAGATGGATGATTTACAAATCTAGTTGAAGAAAGACTTCAAGATTTGTTTTAATAATTGTTATTTGAATCAGGTATTATAAGAACAAAGGTTGTTCAAATAATTACCGTATTCCATATAAGATGGATGATTTACAAATCTAGTTGGAGAAATCACATCCATAAAACCTAATGCTAAAATGTCGCAAGACAAATGATTGAAAGATCACTTATGAAGTGACATCGCTGTTTAAATTATATTGGAAAGAAAACATGAAGAATCTCCATATTCATGGATTTTTGGAGTCTTTGATTTGATCAAGTGACGCTTGTGAGACTTTCCTGGATAATTAAAACTTTGTTCAAAGGCCAAGAAGAACGAACGACTAAAATATTGGAATTTATACATATCGATGTATGTAGTCCATTATGTGCAGAAGTTTATGGGTTTCAACTTCATATGCTTTCTCCGCTTTTTGAGTGAATATTCACTTAATGAGAAAGAAGTATGAAATATTTGAAAACGTTTCAAAGACTTTCAAGATGAAGTGGAAAATCATTGTAACAAGAAAAATAAATGAATTATGATTTGATCATAAAGGATTTATTTGAGTTACAAGTGTAACAAGAAAATAAATGAATTATGATTTTATCATAAAGGATTTATTTGAGTTGCAAGTTTAGCAAAACACCTAGATTTACATCTCCCAAAACACCATAGGAGTATGGAGTGTTTGAGATTTGTAATGAAACCTTGTTTGACATGGTTGGATCAAAGGTGTTATTTATAAACTGCCATTATGTTTTAAAAGATTAAAGCTTTAGAGACTTCCGCTTTTACACTGAAAAGAGCTCCATCTTGATCCGTTGAAATGACACCATCAAAGTTATGGGTTGGGGTAAAACCCAAGTTGTCATTTCTTAAATTTTGGTATGCTAAACATAAGTAAGATGTTTTCAACCGAAGTCGGATGAGCATGTCTTTGTAGGTTATTTCGAATAACAATTGGTTATTCCTCCATAACACCAAGGACAAAAGGGTTTGTCGCTTGAAATGTGAAGTTTCTTGAAAAAGGAATTTTTCGCAAAAGTTAAGTGGGAGGACAATAGAACTTTGATAAGGTTAACGAACCTTAGCTAAATGTGCTGAGTTGCGCAGCGCCGGAAAATGTTCCGGAGGCAGCCATAATGCTCATAGCTTATGTGCCTCAAAGGTTGTGGTCACGGAGATCTAAGTTCCTATTGAACCAAGTAGGTCGGTTAAACAATCAAATACTAAGATTTGAGAGTAAATCATTATTGTTTGACAATGATGAACCGACTATATGCAAAGAAGCGATGATGGGCCCTGACTCCGTCAAATGGCTTGAAGCCATAAAATCCGTGATAGTTCCATACACGAGAAATCAAGTTTTGAACTTGGAAGACCCTCCGGAAAGGTGTAAAAACCTATCGGTATTTGGATCTATAAAGAAATGTACATGGATGTTTCACATCTATGAAATAGTCGACATGTCGTAAAATATTTTACGACAATGTTCAAGGAGTTGACTATGACAAGATTTGATCTTTCATAGCGATATTTAGTCCGACGGATTAAAGTAGCAACCACTACATATAATTTGGTATATGGTAGATGAATAAACAAAACAAAGTTCTTCTAATAGAATGGTTACCTAGGACGTGTACATGACACGGTCCAAAGGGTTTTGTTAAATTCAAAGGATGCTAAAAGGGCATGCAAACTTCAATGGTTGAAGTAAGCATCATGAGTTGGAATATTCACCGTGATGAAAAGGAGTTTTCATCAGAGACGATGAAGATGCTTGCATTTGCAAGAAATTAAGTGGAGCGCTAAGACATATTTCTAATACATTATGTGGAGGACATCTTGTTGATTAGAAATGATGTATCTTTATTGACAAAGGTTAAGAATTTCATTTTGATGAAAGACTTAGGCAAAACCGAATATTTAGCGTGAATGTCTATAGTGGATGACGTGACGCCAATATGGTTGTGCCAAACGATATATATGAGATATTGAAGGAGTTCAATATAGAAACGACAAGAAACAGTTCTTGTCACATGGAAAGGAATTGAATCAAGATTCAAGTGTATCGACACTTGATAAGTGAAACAAGATTCAAGTGTTTTGACACTTGATGAGTGAAATCACAAGAATGTTTTGATCAATCATACCATGATATGTACACATCCAGATATGTCCTATGATCTAAGTGTTATGAGAATATACCGTAATGAATCATAAAATGATCATTGGACTATAGTAAGGATATTCTTATGATCTTTTGGAAGAACTAAGAATATATTTGTGTAGAGGTGACAAACAATTACAAATAGTTCATTGTAAAGCGTTACATTGATACTAGTTTTGTCACAAGATACAAATTAAGTTTATCTCAATTTAAACTATGGGTGGCACAATGTAATGGAAAGGAGATTCCATGATGGATTTGGAAGAGTTCCAAAGTTAAGACATTGTGACGAATACTACAACAAAAGGCTAAGTATATGACTGCTATAGTAGCGAAAGGAGGAATTTGTGTCAAGTAGTTTGTTATCAAACTAAGGTGTGGTTCGCAACGGGCTAACACTAAAGATATATTGTATGACAATAGTATCGACGTGTTTTAACCCCAAGGAACTAAAGGTCTCACCGAAAGACCAAATTTATACAATGCCATCTCATTGGAGAATGAGTGATGCGTGGAGACAAAGACATGAATACACACGGACTGGCGCCGATCCGTAGATTATGTTCACCGCTTGCAATTGTGTATATGGAGCACCGGAGAGCCATAGGTGTTCAATACGCAGAGTTTTCAAACTAGATTATTGTCTCTAGTGCAAGTGGGAGACTGAAGGGAATATGCCCGAGAGGCAATAATAAAGTGGTTATTATCGTATTCCTTGTTTATGATAAATGTTTATTTTACATGCTATAATTGTATTAATACGAAACGTTAATACATGTGTGTTTAATAAACAAATGTAAAGTTCCTAGTTATGCCTCTCTCATAAACTAGCTCGTTGATTAACAAGATGATCAAGGTTTCTGATCATGGACATTGGATGTTGTTAATAACGGATCACAACATTAGTGTAATGATGTGATGAACATTCATCCAAGTATAGCATTACGATCATAGTCATTGAGTTTATATTGCTATAACAACTTACGAAGTGATCCTAATCCTTAGACCATGAGATCATGTCAATCACTAACACCTAAGAGTTTCTTGATAACATCAAACGTCACACCGTAACAGGGTGATTATAAAGATGGGTTCAGAACTAATAAAGTGTTATGTTGAGGCTCATGGATCAAGAGTGGAATTTGTTCATCCCGATGACGGATAGATATGCTCTGGGCCCTCTCGGTGATATCACATTGATTAGCTTGCAAGCAAGTGATTTGATCACTAGAATGTTATATCACGGGAACGAGAAAAGAGTGCATGTCGGTAACGAGATCAAACTAGGTATGGAGATACCGATGATCAAATCTCGGACATGTAATATATCGTGAGACAAAGGGATTAAGATACTAGCGTAAAAGGTTCCGACGATCACAAGAAAGTCATCGTTGAATGTGTGGGAGTCAGTATGGGTCTCCAGATCCCGCTTCTGATTATTGATCCGAGAGGGGTCTCGATCATGTCCACATTATTCACGAACCGTAGGGTGACACACTTAAGAGACACCGACATCCAATTGGAGCAAAAGTTTCATGCCGAAAAGAAAAGGAAAGCGCAGGAATTTATTTCACTAGACACAAACTGCTTGGTTGAAATTGTCAAACTGGTTCGCATGTGAAATGGAATACTAGGGGGTTTTATGTGAATGTTTGTTAATTAAAGTAATTAACAAAATTCTGAATAAATAAATAAAAGAGTTTTATTTAATGAGAGCTTGCATTAAATTTGGTGGAAATTTAATGCATGTGAGTGGATTTATGAGTGGAGGCTTTTAATGGGAGTGGAGGCTTTTCATTTTGAGTGGGAGCTCCACCCACATGAATGTGGAAGAGGTGGGGCAGCCCCATGGCTGGGCGCATGGCCCCTTGGGTGCCCCCTCTCCTATAAAAGGCCCCTCTCCTCCTCTCACAACACACCTCCTCGTGAAGGATCTCTCCCCTCTAGAATTTATCCCCATGGTCTCGACTAGCGAGATACATGTTCCCGTGGTTATTCGGCAAGAAAGAGTTGTGCTTCCACTGCATCGCTGGAGCGAGGAGGGAGGTTGCTCGGTGCCTCGAACGTGTGTGCGAAACGGATGCGCTGATTTGCGGCGCTAGGACTTCCTCTCGATCTTGAGATCGGCAAGAGATCTTCTACATCAACCACGAGTTTGGACTCGTTAAGCTTTGTCGGTCTTCAAGGGTATGTTCTCTACGGATATACATCCGCCCGTTGTTTGTATCTAGTAGATAGATCTTGGTACATAGTTGTTCCCATCGTAGGAAAATTTTTGTTTTCTATGCTGCGAACCCTACAATAAGTGCATTGACATCAAGCTCTTTTCTGACGTCGTTGCCGGGGAGGAAAGGTAAAAGGTACTCACATCCTCTGGTGTGAGTGCTCGAAGTTATTTCCTTTAGATTCTGCAGTTTTGTCTTTTTGTTTCTTGTTTTCACTAGTTAGGTTTAATGGAAAACAAGAAAAAAATTAGAGAGCTTTATAGCATTTATCTTGACTTACGACATGAGGTGTTTGAAGAAAAAATTAAAAAACCAATGGAACTTTATTTGTATGCTAATAGCAATGTTATTAGGATGAAATCTTTGGACACCATTTTTTCTAATGCTATGGAAAAGTCTAAGCTTGGGGAAGCTAGTTTTGATGAAAATGATCTTTTTAGTCCCCCAAGCACGGAGGAGAAAATTTACTTTGATGATACTTTACCTCCAATATATGATGATTACAATGATGAGTATGATATTTTCAGTCCGCCTACTATTGAGGAGGAAATTAATTGTGATTAAAATATGCCTCCTATATTTGATGATTATGGTGATGATGTAACATCCCTAAGTTCATGTTCCAAAACTCATTTCATATCATCCTTGCATTCATCATCATTTAGAGCTTTTCTCAAAATCATTTCAGAAACAGGAGCATTTGTGACTCATTATTTTATGTATGAAGACCCTAGCCTTTGTGCTACATGCTTTTGGGAAATATGATGTTATTCATTCAGAATGTCTTGAATGCAAACTTAAGTGGTCTCAAAATCTTGAACAAATATCAAAACAAAAAATATGAATTAAAACAAATCCTATGCCTATTATCACCTCTCATAAAGGCATAGTTTAATTTATTTGCAAAAGGACCCAAGTGTTCTGAAATGTTTAGATGTGTTTGACACTCATTTAAGAGCAGTTTATTTCACAAAATTTATGTAAAAGTTTTGAATTCAAACAGATTTGAATTTAGGTTTAAAAACCATTTCTAGAAAATCAATCTGAAAAAGAAAAAGAATTGACAAGGAAAAAATTAAGCCAACCAGCCAATCTGGCCGACCCAGCCCAACACGGCCCAGACCAGCCCAGTAGTACACACCCCGCGAACCGTTTTCTTTACCCACTCTCGCACCCACCAACTCACTGACAGAGGGGATCCGCTTCCACTTCCCTCTCTCGCTGACAACCGCGGCCCACCCGAGCATCGTCGTCTCCACCCCCCCACGACCTGTTCGTCCCCAAATCAACGCGGCCGTTTCCTGTTGATTACGCAGCTTAAATTCGAGTTAAAGCACGAGTGATTCTCGCTCGCGAGCAGGCTACATAAAACCCCTCTGCCTCCTCTCTATTTTCCCCCAAACCCCAAGCACAGAACGCCCCCAGGCTGCACGCATTGCTCTCTGCAACCCCGCCATCTCCGACGACTGCGCCGACGAATTCCGGTGAGTCTTGTGTTCCCCTCTGCCTCTCATTCATGCTGTCTTGTCCAGTGAGTCTCGGCGCATCTACTGACACACCCCACTTACTTTCGCATGACCTGTAGCTCCAGCAAAGTCGACGACTGGCCACCACCGTCTTCGGCATCAACTCCGACGACCTCCGGTGGTAAGTCCAGACCGCCCCAAGCCTTGTTTTTCACGCACGCATCTTCGCCGTGGTCTCCTGCATCTGACCATATCCTCCGTTTGCCTCCTAGTAATCCACAACGTCGCCTTCGACCTCGAGCAGAGCCACCGTTGCCAGATCCAACTCCGGCGAGGAATTCACCGCAACCCTGAGCGCCCCTTGCCGAGCTGTGCACGAGTTGAGCATCCCCACGTCTTTGCGGTCTCGGTGAGTACCTTACCTATCCTCCTAGTGACCTGTATCGCCGGCGCCGCCACCGTCTGGTCGTCGCCGCCGCGCGCAGCCGCTAAGCGCCGCCAGATTTTGGCTTGGTGATTTAGGCCGTTGGATCTGTATCGTAGGGCTAGGATAGAACTTTAAACGAAGAGGTACGCGCGCATCTGAGCCGCCAGATCTCATTTAAATCGTGCGGTCCGCAGCGCTCGATCCGCGCGAACCGGTACGCGCCAGTGAGGTTGCGACGCGTGGCAAGGTTAAATTCAAAAACAGAATTTAAAACCTGGTTTAGATCCAAACTTCAAACTGCTATAACTTTTGAATGCCACGTTAGAATTTTACAAACTTTATACCGTTGGATTCAGTGAAACAAAACCTTTATGAATATCCAATTTTTTTAGCAAATAGTAACCATTAAAATGACTTTATTTGTGGAATCATGTTTAAAGCTATTTTGAGTATAGATTTGTTTTGGTAATTGGTTTTAATGTTAAATAAGTTTGTTTTGGCAAGTTTTGTGTACTGTTATGTTTCAGTTTCATGCACATGCTTGGTAGAATTTTCAAAAATCATCACTTAGTAAATTATTGCATACATGCATGCATAGTATTTTTGATTGTGTAATATTGTGTGTAATTGTATGCTAAAATTTTGTGTAGATTTTGCTAGTGATTGTGATTGTGAAGAGTGCTACTCTCCCCACTACCAAGGCAAGTGATATTTTCATGAATATTTCTATCCTATGTTTTGTACTAGCATTAGATATTTTGCTAAGTCTTGCATGCTATTTTGTCTAATGCTAAGTTGGGAAATCCTATGTAGTGTAGAATTGTAGAATTGTTAAGAAATTTTCCTAAGATAAGTTATCTTACTATTCTTAGCCTAGCTATATAGCAAACAAGGGTTGGTAAAAATCTACACATACCATTATGAAAATATTCTTAAGCCATGAGGCTTATACATTTCTAATAAAACCACTAAGTCAAATGAACCTCCTGGGTGGAATGGGATGAATGGGTTATGTTGAGTGGTTACACAAGGCCATGGACTTGGGTTTTGTATCTCACTTGTGGTAAGCCACCCAGGCACAAAGGGATTTGGAGGCCAAGTGTTGAGAAAGCTTACAGTGCAACCACTTGGCAATATGGGCTCTGCCTTGATCACATAGGTTGCTAGAACTTGGTCACTTGGACAGTTGGTGGTAGTTGGGATGATAGGATGGAACGTCCATTTGACTAAGGAAAAGCTTCGAAGGTCCTATCTTGGGAAACCAAGTCTGTGGGAAAGTGCACAACCTCTGCAGATGGAAAACCTAAGTACTTAGCCTAGTCCAAGGAAATGGACACTTTGAGCATCAAGACATGGAAGCTACAAGAATCTCATCACTCCAACTTCTAAGTAAAATTTGTGGGTGAACAAGGGTGAAGGACCCCAATGTCTATTGGTGGATTCTTGGGAATGTTTTGACAAAGAAAACTTAGTGATTTCAACTAATAGGTAAAACCTGTTTTCACAAAGCAAGCCAAGCTACACTTAGCCAAAATGCATATAGTAATATAGTCCACTTAAAATATACTAAGGTATCACTTGCCAATACTATTCCAAAGTATTGACCCTCCGTGGTCAGAATTGTGATGTTGCAGGTTACTCCGATGATGAGTAGGAGTCATGAGTCTACACTCAACATGCTTGCCTGTGGCACATGAAGATGAAGACTTATGTTTATTTACTTATTCCTTAAACTCTTGTATTAGGCCATTGGCCATGAGTTGTAAAAGACTATGTTTTATCTCTGGAATGAATGTAATAAACGACCTTTGTATCTGTGTACTTCATCTTAAACTGTGGATGCTAGCATTGATCCAGGGACTAGCATTGCAATCACAGGGAACCTTCCCTTTATAAAGGAGGGGTCTAACAGATGGTATCAGAGCCAGGTTGTTGCCTGTAGGATTATGACCCTAGGAATTGTAAACCACTAAGGAAAATTTTTCAACTACTTCTACACTTGTCTATTCTTCTCGTAAAACTTTTCTAATCTTTTCATTCTCAACTCCATTTGTAGATGAACTCCATCAACGAAGCCGTGAAGAAAGGACCACTCATGACCATGACCTTGGAGTGTTAAACTGAGTTTCCCAATATTCTCAAGGACCTCATGGTGGCAATGGAAGCACATGGTGCAGCTGTGTACAAGGGCTTTCCAGTGATGGATGAAGGAGTGTAATATTGGTGGGTGGAACTTCACTTGTACAAAAACAAGGAAGACAACCACAAAGAAAGGGGATTCTGCATGTACACCAACACTAAAATGCACACCACATTCTTTGAGTCAGCCAGAGATGTAGCTTGGAGGACTATAAAAGAACTAAGTGCTAGATTCAAGTGCATAATGCTCAACCTCCAAAAGGACTTAGAGAAAGAGAAGGAACTTACCCAAGAGTTGGAAACCACCAACCAAGAGTTAAGGGGGGATATAATAGACTTAGTGATGGAATCATGTGAACAAGATAGGTGGATTGCCTCTAGGAACATTGTGATAGCCACCAGATCCAGTGAGATAGGCCTATAAGCACACTTTGTTAGTGGACCACCATCTATCACCTTATTTTCCAAAATGATACCTTAAATAAGTTGGACCTTGTTTGATGAAATGGATTATGTGTGCATGACTTGTGTGATATTTGTGTTCCATGGTTATGTATGAGATGTTTGTCTTGTATTTATCTTAAATTGTGTTGTTCTAACTTTTCAATCTTATAAATAGATGCCTATTACCATCAGCACCGTTGAGGAGCTCCAGGTTACCCGTTTCGGACCTCGTATCATTGAGATTACCACTTTGCTCGATCTCTCTCTTCCCACCATCACGGTGTACCCACTCACCAAGTTCGAGAGGAAGGACCTCTGGGGCTTCAAGGTGAACCAGCCAGACGCCAGGTCGAGCCTACTACAGAGGCCATCGCCTTCAAGCCGATGCACGACGGCGTGAGAGAGGCATGGAGGTAGTCATGCAGGACCTGATAGGACGTCTGTTAGGCCGTCACTCCCGACAGGTTAGGGGCACCCACTTCCACGTCTTCGGAAGGCGTGATGTTGATGGAGAGTCCATCGACTTTGAGGACGACTCGAGGGACACGGCAGAGCCGATACGTCTCTATCTCCAGGACTGTTATCACCATATTTTGGCCAACGAAGGAGATGGGCCGTGATCAAGATGGGCTTGGAAGATGCGTATATTCAACGTGTTGTTGGATCGGCCTAGTACGTAGAATTGGGCTAAACTGCCCGTGTATCTTGTATCATAGTAGGTTTCGTTTCAGTTTAGGTTCGTTTATGTTTAGGTAAAGATAGAGTTGTAGAGTTATTCCAAAAGTAGAGAGTCTCCGGACTATAAATATGTACCTAAGGTTATCGAAAAAAGGAGGACAACCACGTTCACAACAAACACAATCTCGGCGCATCGCCACCCCTTGTTTCTAGGGTTTCTTCGTAGTAAGTGCCTAGATCGCATCTTGCGATCTAGGCGATTCACTTATGCTACGGTTTTACTCGCATCAAGCGTTGTTGATGGCGAGTAATACCATTATCATAGATTGTTTGAGG
The DNA here is from genome assembly GCA_030063025.1 of Avena longiglumis. Classification (NCBI taxonomy): domain Eukaryota; kingdom Viridiplantae; phylum Streptophyta; class Magnoliopsida; order Poales; family Poaceae; genus Avena; species Avena longiglumis. The sequence continues at coordinate 461,427,913 of CP125975.1, read as the reverse complement.
CTAGCATCGGTGCTTTTCATTATTATCGCTGAAGTTATGCTACCTCTAGTTATCTCGCTACCCTTGCACCTTTTCCCAAAGTGTAAGGGTAGCATCTTGATCTTTATTTAGTCGATTCGATCTGTTATAGTTGTGCCTTGTTTACCAAGGTTTAGTTTAATATCTACGTAATCAGGCCTTACAAACGGGTTGAACGATCCAAGAGTACATATGGACGTGGCTTATTCGTTCTAGAGAAGTTGTTCGTAATTGACTTTACGTTGGTTATTAGGCCTCCTCTAGGGTTAATATTCTTCATCTTTGTACGTACTAGGCTCAATTACGTGTAGGACGCCCGATTACGTGGTGAAAATATTAAACCGTCAGAGATCGATTTAACTTGTAGTGATCAAGCAAAACCCCATGTTATCGTGAATCTAATGCAGAACCATGGGGCAATCGGCTCTAGGAGCCGATTTACAGGGAAACCTGGGAGCCGGTCACGGCTCGAATTTTACGTATACTTGTTTACCATGCAGGAAATCAATCGGAGCAATCCTTCACCTTCCTGACCAGGTATAGGTCAGGTGGCACGCCCTCGAACCAAGCCAGGACGTGTGCCGGAGTTTTTGCGGGCCGTCGCCCGAGGGACCAGGGCCCACCAGCAGTCCTAGGAGCCTCCCGGCTCTCCGTGTTGCCCGTCGCTGCTCGCTGGTTGGTTTTGGCAGGCAACACATTCTGGCACGCCCGGTGGGACGCTCAACAACGTCTACATCAACATCCGACGCTGCGATGGAGAACAGACCAGTCACTTACGACGATCTACCTGACGAGCACAAGGCCAAGTATGACGAGATCAAGGCTCTCTTCGAAGAAGACCTCATCAGCTCTTTTGAGAGGACCCGTAAGCATGACATCAAGTGGAGGGGGTTCTCCCCCGAGGGTGCCCTCGATGAGGTAGATCTATCTGTTCCTTCGGAGGAGCGCACCAGAGCTCTACGACAGGAAGTCAACTACATGGTGGCTCATTCTCTGCACCGCCATTCTGAGAGCCTGGTGAACGCTTTCGAGCGGATCGCGGTTCGCGTAGTTCAGGAGATCATGAAGCATCGATTCTCCGTGGGGCCTACTCAGGGACTCACCAGGAGAAAGACCGCTCAGGCCACAACCGCCATTCACACTTGCAGCCCGGAGCCGTCGGCAGCGGCTTATGTCGCTACAAGGCCGAGGCGACCAGCGATTGCCAATTCCTGTTTGAGCCACCTAAGGAAATCCCACACGGTATATATGCCACGTGCGGATGCAATAACTTGACGCACAGACAAAGTTGCAACCGCAGGAGTCTCTGCGTGAGTTCCCGGGCAGACCTTCAGGGTAGGCGTGTTCGAGCAAATATGTTGGATGGACGCTGACAAACAGGCATGGCTAGCCAAGTATGCCACTGGAACAAGTCATGAGAATCTATCCCCTACAGCTCAAACAGTGGAGCAAATCGGTACCATCCTGAGGGACCGGTTAAACCAGGTCAAGAGAAGGACAATCGGCTATTCAAAGCCGTACCCCAACGAGTTTGATCTGATTCCGCTGCCACCCAAGTATAAGCTCCCTGAGTTCTCAAGATTCAACGGGTCAGAAGGGTCAAGCTCGATCGAGCACATAAGCCGATACCTAGCCCAACTAGGCATGATTTCGGCATCGGATCAGATTCGCGTAAGATTTTTGCGCATTCTCGACAGACCAGCCTTTGGGTGGTACACCTCACGCCACCGATTCAATTCATACCGAAGCAATCGGAAGAGCAGCCCACATCCAAGACCATTCGAGAGGCTACCGAGGTGGCATTGCAGACTGCACAAAGGCGTAAGCGGGGAGAAACGGTAGCCGAATACATCCAGCGCTTCAGGACCGTCAAGAACCGATGTTACTCGGCTCGTTTAACTGAGAAGGAAGCGGTCGAACTGGCAGTGTTGGGTCTCTCAGCACCCATCAAGGATCTGGCTTTCCAAGTGGAGTACAAATCATTGGCGCACATGGCCCAGAAACTGACGATGTATGAACAGCGCCACCCTGAGTTGTACCAAGACAAATTCAAACGTCCGATAAGCCTGGTCGATACAGAAGAAGGTGATCCTGCGCAAGACCAGGAGGTGGCCGTGGCTGAATGGGCTCGGGGGGCAGATCCTGTGGCCTGCAAATGGGTGAAAAGAAGGGCTGCGAAGGGTTCGACTGATGTGAGCAAAGCCGAGCAGATATTCGATTTGTCTTTGAAGGAGAAGCGGTGAGGTTACCCGAAGGCCACAAAATCCCTACGGCTCAGAAATGAACGGAGGTCAGACTGCAAGTGGCATCACTGCTCACCCATACCACCAATGAGTGCAAAGAGCTTCGCCAAATCCAAATGGCAATAGAACAAGGCCGTCGATCCTCGGGCGTCGCCATGAAAGTGGACACGAACCCTTTTCCGGCGTCAACATGGTAGAGCTCAAGCTCATGAGGCGCCACCGGATTTCTGCTCGGCGTTAATATGGCGGGGTCGGTACCACCATGACACGCATAAGGAGGAAGGTGGTCGCTCTCGGGCAAGGAAAGAAAGGAGGCTAGTCCATGACCCCAGCCACAATGACAAAGCGGTACTTAACAGAGGAACAAGTGAGGAGAGTGCGATATCGAAGCCACATTCCACGCATCTCCTTAACAAGTATGAGCGCCAAGATGACCAACGCCGCCGCGGCAGAGACGACGAAGATGTGAGCACCTTGCTAGGGGACCGTCAAAAGAAAAGGAAGGCGCACAAACATTGGGATTGTCCTTTCTTCAAAAGTCATTGGGACACGGGATGAGCCGATTGCCTAATCGACAACCGCCCGGAATGCGGTCAGGAAGGAAGACACGAGGCCGATGTCGGTGTTCAAACGCCTAGGGCCTCTTCCACCCCGTAGCCGTCACAAGGAGTCCGCCGAGCAGAGGACCTCGAGAAGCCAAAGAATGACAAAGACGAAGACAGTATCACCGTCCAAGGTGGTGTCCGACGGACTCGTACACACCCGAAGCGTAGAGTGCAGCGTCACAGAACTTAGAGGAAGTCAAGCGCAGATTCCACGCTTTGAAGAAAGCACGGCCTGATCCGCCGTCAAATTAAGGCAGACTTTGGAAACGGAGATCGCCCGACAAGGAAAGAATGGCGCCTAAACCAGCAAAAGCCGATGCGTACATCGGCTGGCACAAACATGGTGTTCAGACTACCGTTAGAATTCTGCGCGCCAAGAACCAATGAGCTACCAGTGGCACAGTTTGACTGCGGTCCACGGCCGGTTATCTTTGAGAAGCCACGTGAGAAGGGTTATAAACATCTGAAAGCCCTGCAGCGGGTTACATCAATGGGCAACCTGTCGAAGATGTTGGTGGACACCGGGCGGCAGTCAATATCATGCCATACTCCATGCTACGCCGTTTGGGACGCTGCACTGCAGATCTGATCAAAACCAACATCACGTTAAGCGACTTCAACGGTCAGACTTCGGAAACACAAGGCGATCGAACGAGATCCGACCGTGGTAAAAACCATCCCCACGCCATTCTTCGTCGTGGACAAAAAATCACTTACACCGCCTTGCTAGGAAGGGATTGGATTCACGCTAATTGCTGCATTCCATCCACGATGCACCGGTGCCTAATCCAAAGGGATGATGGCGAAGTGGAGGTCATACACGCAGACGATTCTATCGAGATCTCCATAGCTGGCATGAACGTCTGGGAAGCGAAGACCAAGAGCCGATCTCGAATCAACTGACGGCTGCGAGCGTATTGAAGCTACAAAAACGGGTGAGGCTGGTCTTATCCACCGCCTTACAGAGTAGAAAAGCCCACGACCATCTATGGTACGGTCGATCCCTGCGATCGGCCACAAAAAATAAAAAGCAGCGATCATACGACAAGCATCATGTAGTCGTAGCAGAGAGATGCTCTGCCACTGTAAAACAATAAGGTGTAAACCGTCCTTGACTAATGCAAGCAAAAAGGGGGCCGATTCAAGCAATCGGCCCAAATTATTTTTGTTATCCTCACCTACCGTTTGCCCTGTGTTTAGCATCGATTTGACAGGTGACGGGAAGCTAGGGTACGGGTTCACATCCGCTGATGAGCTAGAAGAGATCGACATTGGTCCTGGGGATAAGCCACGACCAACATTTATCAGCAAGAAGTTAGATCCGAGTCTGCGGGGCCCGATGATAGCCCTGTTAAAACAATATCCAGACTGCTTCGCCTGGGACTACACAGAGATGCCTGGGTTAGACAGGAGCATCATTGAGCATCGGCTCCCGCTCAAAAAAGGATTTCGGCCATTTCAGCAGCGAGCACGACAAATGAAGGCCGAAATTCTGGAAGAAGTCAAGAAGGAGGTCGAGAAAATGTTGACAGCCAAGTTGATCAGGCCATGCAGGTATGCTGAGTGGATTTCTAGTATCGTACCTGTAGAGAAGAAGGATGGCCGTTGGCGTGTGGCCATAGATTTTCGGGATCTCAACAGAGCTACTCCAAAGGATGAGTATCCGATGCTTGGCGTAAACATTAATCAATGCAGCGGCTGGTCATAAGATCTTGAGCTTCATGGATGGCAATGCCGTTACAACCAAATTTTTATGGCTCCGAAGACATACACAAGACTGCGTCGAGTCCCGTGTTCGTGGGGTTGTTCGAGTATGTAGTCATGACGCTTTGATCAAGAATGCCGCCACGTACTAAAGAGCCATGAATTATATTTTCATGATCCGATCGGCAAGCCGGTGGAAATCTACATCGATGACGTGGTGGTCAAGTCGCCTCAAAGACACGGACACCGGACGATCTGAACGCGCCCTGGACCGAACAAGAAAATTCGCCTACGGATGAATCCAAAGAAGTGTGCCTTCGGGTGACGGCCGGTCGGTTCTGGGTTTTTGGTCCATGAACGCGAATTGAGATCGGCCTGAAAAGTCGGGAGGCGGTCAGAACAATGAAGCCACCCACTACAAAGAAAGAACTGCATCCCTCATCGGCAAGATCAACTTCGAAGATTCATCTCCAATCTGTCAGAAGAATAGAGCCGCTCATGGGACTAGTAAAATCAACCGACGAGGAATTCCGGGGGCGTAACAACAACGAGCCTTCGACGAGATCAAAGAATATCGACAAAGCCGCCGTGTTAGTTCCACCGCAGCCGACAGCCGTTCTACATTTACTTGTCGATGGTCGACACGCCCATCGCCTCGGTAGTGGTGCAAGTTTATGATGGAGCGAGTCGTATTTTACATAAGCGTAGGATGCCGGACGCAGACAAGGTACCGATATCGATAAGTTGTGCCTCTGCCGTTTTCACCGCACCAAGTTGCGCCCACATTTTGCTATCGCAGAGATCATCATCATATGCAAATCGACGTCATAAAGCACATCTTGCCGGCTCCTATGTTAAAAGGCCGAGGCAAATGGATGTTTGCATTATCGAGTTTGACATCCGTATCAACCCGCGAAGCGATTAAGGGACAAGCCGCCGATCTTATCGCTGAAAGGATCAACACTAACATAGCAGACCGTCCATAAGAGCGGGCTATGTTTTTCGACGGATCGGTTTGTGACGATGGCTGCATCGGCATTTTACTCGTGTCGCCTGGGGCAACATTTTCCTTCTCCATTAGATTCTACCTCTCGCACCAACAATGTAGCCGAGTACGAGGCGATACAAGGGGATGGAGTTACTCCTCGAGCGTATAAGCGGTGGAAATTTTGGAGACTCCAAGTTGGTGATTTCCCAGCTCACGGAGGACTACAAGTGCGAGAGCGAGTCCCTCTTCCCATTATGGCTGCACTTCCGCGAGCTGATGGCGCAATTCCGGTACATAAACTTCACTTGGATCCCACGATCGCAGAATACCGAGGCAAACGATCTTGCGCAGATGGCTTCAGGCTACAAGGACGTGGTAGAAGGAGCCGACGTTCAGGTACAGTTCCTGGAAGCGGACGACTGGAGAGCCGATATCTTCAATTACTTGAAGGATTCGGCTCGGGGGGCACCTAAACGGATAAGGTACAAAGCCATGAAGTACGTGCTTATTGGGGATGACATGTTTTACAGGACTCTGGAAGGGCTATTGCTCAAATGCTTGGGGACAGCCGAGGCCAATCGGCTCCTACACGAGGTACACGAAGGCGCCTGTGGAACTCACCAATCGGCTCATAAGATGAAATGGTTGATCAGGCGATCAGGGTTTTATTGGCCCACCATGCTTGAGGACTGTTTCAACTACTACAAAGGGTGTCAAGCATGTCGAAATTTGGAAAAATCCAGATGGTACCGATCGAGAATGAACCCCATCATCAAGCCTTGGCCATTCCGAGGTTGGGGCATGGACATGATCGGCAAAATCAATCCTCCATCAAGCAAAGGCCACATGTGGATTCCGCCATCACCGACTACTTCACTAAATGGGTGGAGGCTGTCCCGATGAAGTCGAAACTCAAGGATGTTATCAATTTTGTGAAAGAACATGTCATCCATAGATTCGGATTCCCAAACTATCACGACCGATGGAGGTTCGGTCTTTATTTCTCGTGAGTTTAGAAAGTTCATGAGGACATGGGGATCAAGTGATTAGATCATCTCCATACTATGCTCAAGCAAATGGGCAAGTGAGCGTCCAACCGAGCCTCATCAAGTCGATCAAGAGAAAAGTCGATGAGCACCCAAGGCGTTGGCACGAGGTTTTGTCGAGGCGTTATGGGCTTATCGCATGTCATGCCATGGAGCAATAAAACCTCACCATACCATCTAGTATATGGACAAGAAGCCGCCTACCACCGGGAAATTACGGTTGATCGAGACGCGCCACTTTTCGTGACGATCTAACGATCAAGAATACGCAACCTCGATGAGTGACAAGGTGGAGGATTTAACCGAGCTCAAAGCTATGGTCACCGGAGAAAATCAAAGAGAACAAGGCCAAAGTAGCTCGTGCATACAACAAGAAAGTGAAGCCAAAGGAGTTCCACGTTGGTGATTTGGTATGGGAAGTCGTGTTGCCCTTGGGGACTAAGGATGCAACATATGGTAAATGGTCTCCAAATTGGCACGGGCCGCATGTAGTCGACCAAGTTTTAAGAGGAAACGCGTACATGCTTGAGGAGCTGGACGCGTGAAATTCCGATGGCGGTCAACGGTCAACATCTCAAGAAATATTTCCCAAGCATGTGGGATGTTGGACAAGAATCGGAGGGCCGATACATGAAATCGGCTAAGTAAAGGCACGTGAGACGATGGACAGTAGAAATGTGGGGGCCGATGTTGAAATCGGCCGGAAAAAAAAAAATAGCCGATGCACGGTCATCAACTCTAGGGGTTCACACATGTTACAAATAGGTGCCAGTTCGCACATAAAGGCTACTGAAGAAATGCTTCGAAGGCGTGGAGGGCGTCATCGTCATCTTCATCCTTGCTTGTCACTAGTTGTTGGTTCGGGGCACGTTTTTCGATGGACAATTGGAGATTTGGGTCGCCCGTTTTGAGAAAGGTCGCAGGTCACCGTTTGAAACCAAGAAGTGGCCGTTTTAATGTGCCTAAAGATGCGACCAAGTTCTGACCCTGTTAGCGTTTTTTGGGAGAAGCCGATGGGTAGTCATCGGCTCTTTGCGATTTGACTTGTTGATCAGATGCAGTATGTTGAAAGCCGATACAGTGTCATCGACTTCTAGGACATCGACTTATCATGGCTATCGGCAAGATCAGGGGCGGACAAGGCAATCTTCGGGGAATAGATTTTCATTCATTCAAAAGATGATTGCTTACAGGACGATTACAAAAGGGAGCCTACTACTATTGCTGCATCGGTTCCTAATCTAAAGGCGAGATCGTCGCCATTGCCGCCTTCTTCGGCCTTCAGCCACGCCGGCTGCCGTCTTATTCTTCTTTGAAGAAACCAGCGGGGGCCTCTTCGTCTTCGTCGTCATCTTCGGTGTCCTCGCTGGACCCGGCGCGAAAGCGCTTCATCGGCGGGTACTCGTCGGAGGAGGTGTCTTCCTCCGATTCTTCCTCCTCGTCCGAGGACTCGACGCCGTCCACGACCAAAGGCCGTCATCGCTCTTCGCCTCCAGTTCCCCATCAATGAGGAACTGTAGGCTCTCTTCACCATCAGTCAAGGACGCATCGTCCTCCGACCAGACGGCGAAATCCCAGTCCCTTTCGTCCCACCATCGTGGGCGAAGTCTTATCTGCCGCCAGGACGGTGTTCAAGGCGCTCGGTCACCGATGCTTTGTTGAGGCGTGGGAAGACAGCGAGGAAGCAGAGGAGGCCATGGCGAAGAAAGAGGGTTTTTCGGTGGAGGAAGGAGGGTTTTTGGCTACGGAGGAAGATGGGGACGCGAATCGCTGCATTTAATTTAAATAAGGGGAATAGTAGAGAGACGGTTCAATGCCATAGAGGTTTCCAGTCAGCCGCCAAAATCCAAATCATGCAATCGCGGAGGAGTTGAGAAGACAGGGCATCATGATGAAGGGGTAGCGTGATTTATTCTCGCCACGCGATTCATCAACGCGCAGCCCGATAAAAAAAAGAGGAGAAGAGGAAAAAAAAACACAGAGTGGTTTTGGAATTATCATTGCCAAAACCAGGGGGGCATGTGTTATCACCATATTTTGGCCAACGAAGGAGATGGGCCGTGATCAAGATGGGCTTGGAAGATGCGTATATTCAACGTGTTGTTGGATCGGCCTAGTACGTAGAATTGGGCTAAACTGCCCGTGTATCTTGTATCATAGTAGGTTTCGTTTCAGTTTAGGTTCGTTTATGTTTAGGTAAAGATAGAGTTGTAGAGTTATTCCAAAAGTAGAGAGTCTCCGGACTATAAATATGTACCTAAGGTTATCGAAAAAAGGAGGACAAACACGTTCACAACAAACACAATCTCGGCGCATCGCCATCCCTTGTTTCTAGGGTTTCTTTCGGGTAAGTGCCATGCTGCCTAGATCGCATCTTGCGATCTAGGCGATTCACTTATCGTTACCTGGTTTTACTGCATCAAGCGTTGTTGATGGCGAGTAATACCATTATCATAGATTGTTTGAGGCTAGCATCGGTGCTTTTCATTATTATCGTTGAAGTTATGCTACCTCTAGTTATCTCGCTACCCTTGCACCTTTTCCCAAAGTGTAAGGGTAGCATCTTGCTTGATCTTTATTTAGTCGATTCGATCTGTTATAGTTGTGCCTTGTTTACCAAGGTTTAGTTTAATATCTACATAATCAGGCCTTACAAACGGGTTGAACGATCCAGTAGTACATAGGGACGTGGCTTATTCGTTCTAGAGAAGTTGTTCCGGTAATTGACTTTACGTTGGTTATTAGGCCTCCTCTAGGGTTAATATTCTTCATCTTTTGTACGCACTCACCACGTGTAGGACGTTCCAGATTACGTGGTGAAAACATTAAACCGTCAGAGATCGATTTAACTTGTAGTGATCAAGCAAAACCCCATGTTATCGTGAATCTAATGCGTAACCATGGGGCAATCGGCTCTAGGAGCCGATTCTTACGGAAACAGGAGCCGGTCACGGCTCGAATTTTACGATACTTGTTTACCATGCAGAAATCAATCGAGCAATCCTTCACCTTCCCTGACCAGGTATAGGTCAGGTGGCACGCCTCGAACCAAGCCAGACGTGTCGGAGTTTTGCGTCCGCCGAGGGACCAGGGCCCACCAGCAGTCCTGGGAGCCTCCCGGCTCTCCGTGTTGCCCGTCGCTGCTCGCCGGTGGGTTTTGGCAGGCAACAAGGACTTAGAGACTCTCCTCAGGCACGTGGACACAGACAGGACGAACATCATGCTTGGCAATGGCGAGCTTCAGGTACAGCTACGCGAGAACGACAAGATTTTCGCACAGCAGGATGAGATGATCAAGGAAATGGAGACAAAGTTCGAGGCCCAGGACCGCAAGTTCAAGAGTCAGGAGAAACGCGTCCAGGATAGGAACAAGAAGATCCGGGACATGACCGAGGAACTGAAGTCCAAGGATTTCGAGCTTGAGCAGCAGCAGATGGTTATTGAGAGGCTTCGCTCCCAGAAGAGGGCTCTCAAGGCCAAAGTCGATTCCTTGACCACTACGATTGAGGAGAACAAGACCGCGATGGAGAACGCAGGTCTTACCTTCGTCGAGGAGGAGATTGATGCTGATGAGTTGACTTGATTACTCGTTTATCTTTCATATTCGTACTTGTTATTGTGAACTTATTATTGGACCATCCGACATGTGGATGGCTTGCCACTTGTGTGTTTTACTTCATGAGCTTATTATGTGGTTGTTGAACTTTTATTCTTATGTTGTTTGCTATGTGTTTGTTTATGATGTATTGTGCATAAAACATCTATGGGTATCTCATTCTTATCTATTTGAACAAACCACAGATGCCTCCCCGTCGCGCAAACCCCAACCCCAACAACATCACCCCGGAAATGCAACAAATGATGAATGCGCAAACACAGCTTATGCAAATGATGACAACATTCATTCAAAACCAGAATAACAACAACAACAACAACCCCAATAACAACAACAACAACCCCAACAACAACAACAACAACCCTCCGGGTTTTGATATGCTCACCAGATTTCAAGGCCGAGGCCAAGCAAAGTTTTCGAACAATCGATCCCATGGTAGCCAATGACGCTACATTCGTGAACAAGGACTTAGTGACCGTGGGTTGCACGGATGCTGAAAAAGTCGGGTTCAAAGACATCTGATGGAAGGACCGCCACATGGTGGGACAACTTCCAAATCACCACTCCTATTGATGAGGTGACTTGGGCTATCTTTGAAGATGGCTTTCAGATCGCTCATATCTCATCGGGAATGATGAGTCCGAAAAGAAGGAGTTTCATAACTTTGCAAGCCACCGTAGCGTACGAGTACATAGAAGAGTTCAACAATCGCACGCTATGCACCGGATGAGGTTGATACAGATGCCAAAAGAAAGGAAAAGTTCTTGGAGGGTTTGAATGATGAGTGAACCTACAGTTGTTCATGGCATATGTTCCAACTTATCGCCTTTTGTGTGACAAGGCTGCTATTTTGGAGAGTAAATTGAAGCAAGTCGAGAGTAGAAAGAGGAAACACTCGACAAGCACAGTGGGATCGTCTCACAAACGATCTCACTATGATGACAGTGGCAGCTCATGATCCCATAAGCATGGGAAATTCAACAAGCACCACAACCACAACCTTCATGACAACAAGCATCATCGCAGTCATGACAATGACAAGTATAAGAACCACAAGAGTAGACATAAGAGCCACCACAGTGGGAATGGTAGTGGAAGTGGAAGTCAGCATGTTAAAAAGGACATCAGTCAAGTTGAGTGCTTCAAATGCAAGAAGCTGGGGCATTATGCTAATGAGTGCCCTGAGAAGAAAGTGGAAGGACCTAACAAGCCAAATCCTTTCCAGAAAGGACAGGTTAACCACATCAATGTGGAGGAGGTCTATGAGGAGCCTGATGCCGCTTTGGTAAGTTCACTCAATTTAATTTCAGCATTTGTACTCTTTGATACCGTGCATCTCATTCATTCATATCAAAAGCATTCTGAAAGAAATGAACTACGGTAGAAACCATTGGGTGTCCTATAAGAGTAAGTTCTCCGGGTGGAGAAATGATAGTAAACTCAGGATGTCATGACTTAGTCATAGAGTTTGGGAAACATAAGTTTCCAGTGAACCTAATAATTCTGAATTCCCAAGGATTGGATGTGATTTTGGGAATGTATTGGATGGCTAAGTATGAGGGAGTATTAGATTGTGCCAATCGTACAGTAACACTCACAACCCCAGAAGGAAAAAGAATAAAATTCAAGTCAAACTTTGAATCCAAAGGAAGTAAGCTGAATTCTCTTAAGGGGGTTAGCATGGACAGTGTGCCAATTGTGTGTGAGTATCCGGATGTATTTCCGGAAGAATTACCAGGATGCCACCGATAGAGATGTGGAGTTTCGATAGATTTGGTACCAGTTTCGGACCAATAGCTAAGAGACCATACAAAATGTCGCTTGATGAACCGAAAGAACTCAAGAAACAAACTAGGAGAACAAGCAGTAAAGGGTTTATTCAACCAAGTTCTTCATCTTGGGGAGCCCCAGTATTGTTTGTGGAGAAGAAGGATAGAACACAAAGATTATGTATTGACTACCGTTCCCTCAACGAGGTAACCATCAAGAACAAATATCCTTTGCCAAGAATCAAATATTTGTTTGATCAGCTAGAAGGAGCATGTGTGTTCTCGAAGATTGATCTCCGGTCGGGTTATTTTCAACTCAAGATAAGAGAGCAAGACATACCTAAGACCGCATTCACCACAAGGTATGGATTGTATGAGTACACTGTGATGCCTTTTGGTTTAACCAACGCTCCAGCATACTTCATGAATATGATGAACAAGGTATTCATGGAATTCCTTGACAAGTTTGTGGTCGTTTTCATCGATGACATCTTAGTCTACTCCAAGAGCAAGGAAGAACACGAAAGACACTTACGCTTGATACTTGAAAGTTAAGAGAACATAAACTTTATGCCAAATTCAGCAAGTGTGAGTTTTGGTTAGAGGAAGTTGGTTTTCTTGGTCATGTTATGACAAAGGATGGTGTGGCAGTGGATCCTGCCAAAGTTTCAGCTGTGACAGAATGGGAATCTCCCAAGAATGTGAAAGAAGTTCGTAGTTTCCTCGGCTTAGCAGGTTACTACAGAAGGTTCATTGAAAATTTCTCGAAGGTTGCTAAGCCAATGACAGAATTGTTAAAGAAGGACAAGAAATTTGCTTGGTCCAAGGTTGTGAAGTCACTTCCAAGAATTGAAGAAGAGACTTGTAATGACACCAGGTTATACGCAGATTTGGAAAAGGATTTCCAAGTATATTGTGATGCCTCATCAAGGTTTGGGTGCCGTACTTATGCAAGATGGTAAAGTCGTAGCCTATGCTTCGAGACAACTCAACACTCATGAAGTAAACTATCCTACTCATGATTTGAGTTAGCCTCGTCCATGCACTCAAAACATGGAGACATTACCTTTTGGGTAAGCGGTGTGAAGTGTTCACCGATCATAAGAGCTTGAAGTATATCTTCACCCAGAAAGAAATCAACATGAGACAAAGGAGATGGCTAGAACTTATTAAGGATTACGACTTAAGTTTGCAATACCACCCCGGTAAAGCGAATGTAGTAGCAGATGCTCTAAGTCGTAAGACGTTTGTAAATGGCCTTATCAAAGGAGAATTGCCAGATGACTTGTGTAAGCAATTCAAAGAACTCAGATTGGAGATTGTGCCTGAAGGACATCTCATGTCCTTAGATGTTCAACCCACTTTATTGGACAAGATCCGAGAAGCTCAGAAGACTGATAAGGAAATTGAAAAGATTAAGGAAAATATAAGTCTAGGGAAAGCTAAGAGTTTCCAGATAGACGAACAAGGTACCTTATGGCACGGAAAACGTATATGCGTTCCACAAGACCCGGAGTTGCGGAAACTGATTTTACAGGAAGCCCACAACTCTCCGTATTCTATTCACCCGGGAAACACCAAGATGTACATGGACATGAAAGAAAGATTTTGGTGGAATAATCTCAAGAGGGACATCGCCGAACACATTGCTTTGTGTGATGTGTGTAGCAGAGTAAAAGCGGAGCATCAGAAACCAAAGAGGTTTGCTTCAACCACGCCTATTCTGAATGGAAGTGGGAAAATATTGGTATGGATTTCATTACCGGATTACCAAGGACCAGGTCAGGGTATGATTCCATATGGGTGGTAGTGGATCGCCTAACTAAAGTGGCTCATTTTATACCCGTGAAGACAACTTATACAAGTGCCAAGTTAGCTAAAATCTACATGAGCAGAATTGTATGCCTTCACGGTGTGCCCAAGAGTATTGTGTCAGATAGAGGAACTCAGTTCACTTCTCACTTTTGGAGACAACTTCATGAATCTTTGGGAACGAGGTTGGAATTCAGTACTGCTTTTCATCCCCAAACTGATGGACAAACGGAAAGGACTAACCAAATTCTTGAAGACATGTTAAGGGCATGTGCCTTAGACTATGGAGCAAGTTGGGATGAAAGCTTGCCTTACGCTCTTACAACAATAGTCATCAATCTAGTATTGGAATGGCACCATTTGAGTTACTCTACGGAAGGAAATGTACCACCCCATTACTATGGAATGGTGTGGGAGAGAGAAGTTTATTTGGACCTGATCTTATCAAAGACGCCGAAGAGAAGGTCAAATTGGTTAAGGACAGGTTGAAGGTAGCACAGTCCCGACAAAAAAGCTACGCAAATTCTAAGCGTAGAGAAGTCACCTACGAAGTTGGGGATAGGGCTTATCTTAGAGTATCACCACTTCGTGGAGTGAAAAGATTTGGAGTCAAAGGAAAGTTGGCACCAAGATATGTTGGACCATTCAAAATTTTAAGTCGCAAGGGAGAAGTTGCATATGAAGTTGAACTGCCAGAATCTCTGTCAGCTGTCCATAATGTGTTTCATGTGAGTCAGCTTAAGAAATGTCACCCAGAAATGGATGAAACTTCTCTGAAGGATACCATACCATTGGAAGAAGTCCAGCTAGAAAGTGATCTCACCTATGAGGAAAAACCTGTGAAGATTCTTGAGACCGCAGAAAGGGTCACCAGGACTAAGACTATCAAGTTTTGCAAGGTGCAATGGAACCATCACTCCGAAGAGGAAGCAACATGGGAAAGAGAAGATGATCTTCGGAAAGACCACCCTCACCTATTTGCTAGCCAATCCGAATCTCGAGGGCGAGATTCACCTTAAGTGTAACATCCCTAAGTTCATGTTCCAAAACTCATTTCATATCATCCTTGCATTCATCATCATTTAGAGTTTTTCTCAAAATCATTTCAGAAACAGGAGCATTTGTGACTCATTATTTTATGTATGAAGACCCTAGCCTTTGTGCTACATGCTTTTGGGAAAGATGATCTTATTCATTCAGAATGTCTTGAATGCAAACTTAAGTGGTCTCAAAAGCTTGAACAAATATCAAAAGCAAAATATGAATTAAAACAAATCCTATGCCTATTATCACCTCTCATAAAGGCATAGTTTAATTTATTTGCAAAAGGACCCAAGTGTTCTGAAATGTTTAGATGTGTTTGACACTCATTTAAGAGCAAGTTTATTTCACAAAAGTTCTGTAAAAGTTTTGAATTAAAACAGATTTGAATTTAGGTTTAAAAACCATTTCTAGAAAATCAATCTGAAAAAGAAAAAGAATTGGGAAGGAAAAAATTAAGCCAACCAATCGGCCGACCAAATTAACACGGCCTGCATCAGCCCAAGAGTACACACCCCGCGAACTGTTCTCTTTACCCACTCTCGCACCCACCAACTCACTGACAGAGGGGACCCGCTTCCACTTCCCTCTCTCGCTGACAACCGCGGCCCACCCGAGCATCGTCGTCTCCACCCCCCACGATCTGTTCGTCCCCAAATCAACGCGGCCGTTTCCTGTTGATTACGCAGCTTAAATTCGAGTTAAAGCACGAGTGATTCTCGCTCGCGAGCAGGCTACATAAACCCCCTCTGCATCCTCTCTCTTTTCCCCCAAACCCTAAGCACAGAACGCCCCCAGGCTGCGCGCATTGCTCTCTGCAACCCCGCCGTCTCCGACGACTGCGCCGGCGAATTCCAGTGAGTCTCGTGTTCCCCTCTGCCTCTCATTCATGCTGTCTTGTCCAGTGAGTCTCGGCGCATCTACTGACACACCCCACTTACTTTCGCATGACCTGTAGCTCCAGCAAAGTCGACGACTGGCCACCACCGTCTTCGGCATCAACTCCGACGACCTCCGGTGGTAAGTCCAGACCGCCCCAAGCCTTGTTTTTCACGCACGCATCTTCGCCGTGGTCTCCTGCATCTGACCATATCCTCCGTTTGCCTCCTAGTAATCCACAACGTCGCCTTCGACCTCGAGCAGAGCCACCGTTGCCTCCAACTCCGGCGAGGAATTCACCGCAACCCTGAGCGCCCCTTGCCGAGCTGTGCACGAGTTGAGCATCCCCACGTCTTTGCGGTCTCAGTGAGTACCTTCCCTATCCTACTAGTGACCTGTATCGCCGGAGCCACCACCGTCTGGTCGTCGCCGCCGCGCGCAGCCGCTAAGCGCCGCCAGATTTTGGCTTGGTGATTTAGGCCGTTGGATCTGTATCGTAGGGCTAGGATAGAACTTTAAACGAAGAGGTACGCGCGCATCTGAGCCACCAGATCTCATTTAAATCGTGCGGTCCGTAGCGCTCGATCCGCGCGAACCGGTACGCGCCAGTGAGGTTGCGACGCGTGGCAAGGTTAAATTCAAAAACAGAATTTAAAACCTGATTTAGATCCAAACTTCAAACTGCTATAACTTTTGAATGCCACGTTAGAATTTTACAAACTTTATACCGTTGGATTCAGTGAAACAAAACCTTTCTGAATATCCAATTTGTTTAGCAAATAGTAACCATTAAAATGACTTTATTTGTGGAATCATGTTTAAAGCTATTTTGAGTATAGATTTGTTTTGGTAATTGGTTTTAATGTTAAATAAGTTTGTTTTGGCAAGTTTTGTGTCCTGTTATGTTTCAGTTTCATGCACATGCTTGGTAGAATTTTCAAAAATCATCACTTAGTAAATTATTGCATACATGCATGCATAGTATTTTTGATTGTGTAATATTGTGTGTAATTGTATGCTAAAATTTTGTGTAGATTTTGCTAGTGATTGTGATTGTGAAGAGTGCTACTCTCCCCACTACCAAGGCAAGTGATATTTTCATGAATATTTCTATCCTATGTTTTGTACTAGCATTAGATATTTTGCTAAGTCTTGCATGCTATTTTGTCTAATGCTAAGTTGGGAAATCCTATGTAGTGTAGAATTGTAGAATTGTTAAGAAATTTTCCTAAGATAAGTTATCTTACTATGCTTAGCCTAGCTATATAGCAAACAAGGGTTGGTAAAAATCTACACATACCATTATGAAAATATTCTTAAGCCATGAGGCTTATACATTTCTAATAAAACCACTAAGTCAAATGAACCTCCTGGGTGGAATGGGATGAATGGGTTATGTTGAGTGGTTACACAAGGCCATGGACTTGGGTTGTGTATCTCACTTGTGGTAAGCCACCCAGGCACAAAGGGATTTGGAGGCCAAGTGTTGAGAAAGCTTACAGTGCAACCACTTGGCAATATGGGCTCTGCCTTGATCACATAGGTTGCTAGAACTTGGTCACTTGGACAGTTGGTGGTAGTTGGGATGATAGGATGGAACGCGTCCATTTGACTAAGGAAAAGCTTCTGAAAGGTCCTATCTTGGGAAACCAAGTCTGGTGGGGAAAGTGCACAACCTCTGCAGATGGAAAACCTAAGTACTTAGCCTAGTCCAAGGAAATGGACACTTTGAGCATCAAGACATGGAAGCTACAAGAATCTCATCACTCCAACTTCTAAGTAAAAATTTGTGGGTGAACAAGGGTGAAGGACCCCAATGTCTATTGGTGGATTCTTGGGAATGTTTTGACAAAGAAAAACTTAGTGATTTCAACTAATAGGTAAAACCTGTTTTCAAGCAAAGCAAGCCAAGCTACACTTAGCCAAAATGCATATAGTAATATAGTCCACTTAAAATATACTAAGGTATCACTTGCCAATACTATTCCAAAGTATTGACCCTCTGTGGTCAGAACTTGTGATGTTGCAGGTTACTCCGATGATGAGTAGGAGTCATGAGTCTACACTCAACATGCTTGCCTGTGGCACATGAAGATGAAGACTTATGTTTATTTACTTATTCCTTAAACTCTTGTATTAGGCCATTGGCCCTGAGTTGTAAAAGACTATGTTTTATCTCTGGAATGAATGTAATAAACGACCTTTGTATCTGTGTACTTCATCTTAAACTGTGGATGCTAGCATTGATCCAGGGACTAGCATTGCAATCACAGGGAACCTTCCCTTTATAAAGGAGGGGTCTAACAGATGAGAATAATAGTGATAGCTATTTTGTTGAATTTGCTCCCACTACAATTAATAAGAATGACTATGCTTATGTGGAGAGTAATAATTATTTTATGCATGTGGCTCATGATAAGGATGTTTTATGTGATAGTTATATTGTTAATTTTGTTCATGGTGCTACTGAAAGTTATTTTGAGAGAGGGAAACATGGTCTTATGCATCTCAAAAATATTAAGTTTCCCCTCTTTATGTAGAAAATTTTGAAGTTGAATTTGTCTTGCTTCTCTATGCTTGTTGCTTTGTGCTTTCATGACTTGTTTCTTTACAAGATTCATATGCATAGGAAGTGGGTTAGACTTAAATGTGTTTTGAATTTGCTACTTGATGATCTCTTTTACTTCAATTCATATTTCTTATGTGAGCATCTTCTCAAGCTATAAAGCCTAACTTAAAGGCATTAAAGAACAGTACTTGTTGGGAGATAACCCAAGAGTTTTCTTGAGTCTTGGAAGTTATTACTTCTGTAATGACCTCTCCTTATCCTTTTTATTTGTTTTTTGTGCCAAGAATGACCTCTAATGAGAGGGAAGTAAGATTTGGGGAGATGCTGTCCCGAAACAGATTTCTATCCTCCACCAAAAAAAATTCGTGAGGAGGCTCTGTAACTCGGATTGAGCTAAAAATTTACGAATAAATCCCCCAGTATGTTAACTAACTTTTATTAGTTCAAAACTTTTTGATTTGATGTAACATCCCAAAAATCATGATTTGAAAAGTTTGCATATCATTCAAACATTCATAGCATTTGGTCATTTCAAACAAGATTTCAAAATAAGAAACCATGTAATGCCTATTATTTTATGCAAGTAAGGCAATGGTTTTATTTTTACTTTCAAAGTATGAGAATGTTTTGGACTGAGCAGAAATGGTTTAAAGTTTAATGCAAAGCTTGCACAAAGATTTTCAAAACAAAATTCAATATAAAACCATTTATTATGCCTAATATATATATATATATCAATAAAGGCATGATTTAATTTATTTTTCAATTGTCAAAAAGAATTTGACCATTCATGTCACATCCCAAGATTTTCCAAATCTTGAAATGTGAAAATAAATGATTAAAATAAAACTTTGTTTGATTTTCAGAGCCAGAAGAAACTTTTTAAATTCAATTAGAACTTCAAACCTATTTGAATTAAATAAAACCTAGAGGTATTTAAGAGGATAAACTTTTATTAAAGAAAAAAAAAGTAATTAAAATATTAATTTGAAAACTCTTAAATGAAAATTTGTTTTCAAAAGAGAAGGTAGAATTATAAATAAAGATTATTTAATAAAGCCAAATTAAAAACTTTGACCAAACTTTGGAAATTAAAACATTTGATAAAATGGCAAAAGTTGACTTAAATAAATTAATAAGATTTTAATATCCACCTTTATTTAAATAAGAGGTTTTACCAATTTAAAGTGAAACATCAAAACTTGTTAAAATTATTTAAAATAAGCTACCTCAAATTCACAAACAAAATCTACTAAAATATTTTGGTCTATTTTAAGACTCAAAATAAATATTCTAATAAAACAAATCTTATGAGAATTAAAATGAATAGGATATATTCATTTAATTATTAATGGACCCTATATAACCAAATGTTATTATTTATTTATTTTTATAACAAGTTCCAAGCATTCTTTATTTCCAAATAAAACCTACCGAATTGATTAGGAAAATGTTTAGAATGCAAATAAGGAGTTTATTAAATAAATCAAAACATATTAAATAAATAATAAAGGACCCCATTATTTAATTAATAAAAGGTTATAAAAATATTATTTTAATTAATAATTGGTTTAAGTTGTTAAAACAGAACCAAAAACATATTACAAATATTTAAAATTGTTTGAATTATTTTGAATGCTTGAATAGTTGGCTAAAATTCAAAACAGGAAATAAAATAGAAAAGGAAAAATAACACAGAATAAAAAAAATGGAAAAGGGCCAACCCAACCCAGGCAGCCCACTAAGCCCACCAACCAGCCCAGCTCCTTACCCCGCAGAAAACGATTCGCACTCCGTTTCTGACCCACACAGTGTATGACAAGTGGACCCCTTCTCTTATTCTTTTCTTTCACCGCCATGGACCCCACACTACCTCCCTTCTTCTTCCTCGCGACCATGCCTCCTGCACGACGCCACAGCAGTGCTTTGATTCCGCGTTTAATTCTCCTTAACGCGTTAAATCCTCGTCGCGACCATGGCCTTTAATCGCCTCGCTCTCCTCCGCTTTTCCCTCGACCCTCCCAAAGCTCGCCCCTAGGCTGCCTCCAATTTTCTCTGTGCCACCGCCGCTCCGACGAGCTTCCGTCTCCGATTCCGATCAAAACTCGCCGCCCCTCTCCTCCCCGACCAAGCTCACAGCATCCCCACTCAGCGCATCGCTAGTGCCTCCAACTCGATCCATGGTACCAGAACCTCGCCGACAACGGCCACCGTCTCCACCGTCTGCTTCATCTCCGGCGAAGGCCACAGGTAGTATCTGGCCACCCCGCACCTTCTAGTTCACGCACACGACTCTGTGTTGTTCCTGCGCATCTAACCGTGTCACCATTTCGCCTTGAGGTGATCCACAGCGCTGTCCCCGACGACTACCTGACGCGTCCGTCGCCGTTCCCAACACCGACGAGAAATTGCGACCGTCTCTGAGTGCCCCTTGTCAAGCCAGCAGTACCTAGAGCTTCCCCGTGACCCCCTGAGCCTGGTGAGCATGCCCTTTCTCTCTCTCGCTTCCTGTATCGCCGGAACCATCATCAACTGACCGCTCCGCCGCCGGTAGCCACCGCACCGCCGCTCGCAGATGGTCGAGCACGCTAGCACCGTAGGATCTAGATCTGACGGTTACGATAGATCACTTAACCGCGAAGGGGTACGCTATCTGGACCACTCGATCTGACTAGATCCAACGCCCCACCAACGCGATCCCAGCGAACCGGTACCGTCCAGTAGGAAACCGCCGCGTGTCCCCTGTTCTGTTTAAAACAGAAATTGAATCTGATTTAAATTGCAAACTTCAAATCCTTATAACTTTTGATCCACACGTCAAAATTTGACAAATTTTATATCAATAAAATCAGGAGAACAAGCCCTAAACAACCATGGCCTTAGTTTTGAAAATAGTATCTGTTAGCTTGTTTGAAATTACAGAAAACTTTTGTGTACTTGTATAGAATATAAAAATTGTTTAAAACTGATTTTAGGATTAAATCTTTTGCAAAATGGATTTGTGTGACCCTACTGACCCTAGGAACCAACCCATGGTGTTAAAATGATTTTTTTGTGAAATTTAAGTTGAATTAGTTAATTTAGTCATTTTCTAGCCAAATAAACTCACTAAAATTTATAATGGAAAAGTTTGTGCATGGAAAACTTTTGAGAAAATGTTATGGACCAATCTTACTGACCCAAAACACCAAGCCTTGCCAAGGGAAACTCACTTGGGGAAAAATATAAAGATTTGCTTGAAAAGGATAAATTTCCACCACATAAAAAAATTGAATGCATTTTAAAAATAGACTTTGGGCAAAACCTCTAACTAATGACTTTGCCATTTTGGTAAATGACCAAAGGACCTTACAAAGTTTATAAACCTAGTAGAAACCAACTTTGCAATAGAACCCTCTTTTTACAAGACTTAGGAACCATTGCTTTGTGAATGTGATTTATTGTTGAATGTTGAATACTACTTGATACTATGCTTGTTTGATTGTAGTGAAATTAGCAAAGTGTGAGACTAGCAAGATCAAGGAGTGACTATCATTCCCTAAAACAAAAAGGCAAGTTACACTATCATACAAAAGACCTACTATTTTCATTATACTTAGTGGATTTTGTAAACATGTATGAAAATGTTTTATACTTATGCTATGCTAATCCTAATAGGATTCCCTATACACTCCTTAGTGAAAAATATTAAAGTTGTACATGCTTAGCCATGCTATGTTTTGAAAAAGAGTTACATGTTGAGATTTTACAAAGGATGAGAAAAGGACTTGTGATTTTATATAATAAAACAAGGACTCAATGAACCACCTAGGTGGTGGACACTTTATGTTTTGGAGAAGGTGGCAACAAAAGGGAACCATGTCTATGGCAATCACTTTGTGTTGTGCTCCAAATGAAAACCACCTAGGAAACTTAGAGATTGAACATGTTTCTCCAATTGTGGCTTTCGTGTACAACCACATGCTATTATGGCTCTGGCTTAGTCAACTACATTAGGAAGACCCATACATTGTCTTTAGTTACGGACATGGGGATCTGAATGCTTCATGGGGACTGAAGACAAGCTAGCAATGATGTATGGGAGGACCTTTTGGAAAGACTTCGTCACATTCTCGATCTGCAAGATTCCATCTTGGTGAGCACTAATCCAAGAGGGCCACTGGTGGCAACAAGATGGGATTGTGTCATGTGGGTAAAGTGTACTCCTTCTGCAGAAGTTAATAAATCTAAGTACTTAGCCGTGTCCCCGGTTATGGACAATACTGAGCAACTAAAGTTTGAATCATGAGAGATCTCGACATTCCAACTTCTAATATAAAAACTTGATGCACTTGGGGGTACCAAGGAATTCAAAGAGATTTTGTTAAGCTTGATGCACTTGGGAGTTACCAAGGTGCACAAGGCATGATGTACTTGGGGTTACCAAGGAACTCATGATTTTGATAAAACTTGTTACACTTGGGGTTACCAAGTGGTTCAAGGGATTTTTGACAAGGACTTGAACACTTGAGTTTCTACCAAGGAGTTTAAGGAACTTGGAAAAGAGATTTGAAAAGAGAATTGACAAATAAATTTGAAAAAGATAGGATAAATGTTGCTTTATGCAAATAAGCCCTAAAACTCTACTTAGCCAAGTAAGCATGTATGGATAGAATCCACACATATTATGCATAAAGTGAGACTTGCCAATACAATTCAAATGTATTGACCCTTGTGGCTGTAACTTGTAATGTTGCAGGTTGATTGTTTTGTTAGATGAAGATTGTTTGATTGACTAGGACTACAAAGTCTACAACCAACATCTGCCTGTGGCACTTTGAAGATGAAGGACCCCATAATTTTAATTATTCCGCTGCAATGTAATGTAATAGCCAAATGAGCTATGTATGATGTAATAAAATTATGTTATTCCTGGTTATAAAGTTATGTTATGACCATTGTTTCTTGATATCACATCTTAACTGTGGATGCTAGCTATTGATCCAGGGACTAGCATTGTAAAACACAGGAGGGATCTACCACATTGGGTAGAGACTTCTACAATTCAACATGGTTTTATACTCAATATTATGCAAAGATTTCACTACAAAAAATCTAGAATTGAAATGAAATCAAAATCATTTGAAATTGATTTGATTTGGTTTCCTGAAAATAGAATTAGAAAAAGAAAAAGAATAAAGAAAAAGAAAAAGGTCGTCGCCACCTAACTAGCCTAGCCCCAGTTGCGGCTCAACAAGCCCACCCAGGTTTTACCTACCCTCTCTGTTTCTCACCGCGTGCAGTAGCACCCCCTCGCTGACAGGTGGACCACCTCTCCATGTCACCTCCTTCGTCCCCAAACACCGCGCGATGACCTGCTCGCCGTTGCCGTTTCCCCCTTTGATTTCGCGATTGATACCAAGTAAATGCGAGCATAATTGTTGTCCCCGAGCCTGCTACTTAAACACCACGGCCTATGCTCCATTTTCCCCCACTCAATCACCTCTGAACGCCACCAGGCTGCTCGCTTTTCTCCTCGCATCGCCGCTGTCCCGACGAACTCCGGCGACCGATTGCGGTAAGCCTCGTGCGCGCCTTGATCTCTGGATCACGCGACTTTGTTCTCTATCGCCTTGCGCTTCTCCTAACCCTCACCGTTTGTTTTATTTCACACCAGAGCGTCGCCTCCATCGATGACCGTGAGCACCCGACACCTAGCTTTACTCCGGCGAACGATTGCGCCCGTGTTCATGCGCCCCAGCCTTGTCCACGACCACGTTGAGCTTCGCCTCATCGCCGCGACCCTGGTAACCCCCTAAACCACCCCCTTACCCCCTGGCCTCGCCGGCGCGTCACCGTCAGCAGCGTCGCCGCCGTCTGTGCCATTCGCGCCGCCACTTGTTGGTCGAAGCAGCGTGCATCGTTAGATCTGCATCGTAGCGCCTAGATTAGATCTAACGCGAACCGTTTTCTTTAGATCTGGCGTGTTATATCTGATTATATTCAACGGGGCGGAAGCACGATCTGTCCCGAAGCGGTACTGACCAATCACGAGCCGCCGCGTGGCCTGTTTTTCGATTTAAAAACCAGATTTGGTTTAAAACTTGTAAGATTCATAACTTAATTTCTATTTATCCAAAAAATGCAAATAATATATCAATGGATTCACAAAAATAAATCCTACACATCTATGGGATTAGTTTTGTAATTTGTTTCTATAAAAATGGAATTTTATGTAGAGACATTTGTAGGCTTATTTTGAGTATATAAATTATTTAGAAAATGATTTTAAAGCAAATTTGAGTTTGTTTATACTATAAATGTTTAGTTTTGTGTTTAGTGCTGTTTACTTGTCTTGTTTGGTTTAAGAAAAATCATCATGGCATTTGCATGCATTCATATATTTTTGCTTGATTAAATTGAATGTAAATTTGGTGCTATCATTTGATGTGTAAATTTTGGTGCTAGTGGTGATTGTGATTGTGAGGATTGTTGCTACTCCCCCAACTACCAAGGCAAGTGGTGCTTTATGTTTTTATCCCACTATTTTGACTATGCACTAGTGATATTTTGTATAGGGCTTGCATGAGATTTTGTTAAGTAATATATATGCTATGCTATGGGAAATCCTAGTAGTTGTAGTCTTGGTAGAATTTCTCTAAGTTAAGATACTTGTTAATGCCATGCTTAGCCTAGCTAGTAGAAAACAAGGGTGCATTATATACATGCTATGGAAAATATTGTTAAGTCTTTGACTTATGTTTTTGCTTAATAAAACAACTAAGTGAATGAATCACCTGGGTGGAATGGTATGTTTGGGTTATGTTGAGTGGTTACACAAGGCCCATATCTATGGTATACCTTGTGTATCACACTTGTGGAAAGCCACCAAGGAACAAAGGGATTTTAGATACTTAATGTTTAGAAGCTTATAGTGCAACCACATGGCATATGGGCTCTGCCTTGATCATATAGGTTGCAATAACTTAGCCAGATGGACAGGTGGTGGTAGGGTGATAGGTTGGAGCGCGTCCATTTGGTCTAAGGGAAGGCTTCTGAAAGATCTCGTCTCGATGCATGTCGAGTCTTGTGGGGAAAGTGCACCACCTCTAGAGAACGAAAAATCTAAGTACTTAGCCGTGTCCCCGGCAACAGAAAATTTGAGCATCAAGACATTGAAGCTATCAAGCATCTCCTCATCCCAATTTTTAAGTGAAAAACTTGTGGTTGAACAAGGGTAAAGGTTCACCAATGTCTATTGGTGGTTCCTTGGGAGTTTTTGTCAAACAAAAACTTAGTGTTTTCAACTGATAGGCAAAACCTATTTCGAGCAAAGCAAGCCTAAGCTACACTTAGCCAAATTCATGTAGAAGCTATAAACTATTATTCTACTAAGGTATCACTTGCCAATATTATTCCAATGTATTAACCCACTGTGGCTGTAACTTGTGATGTTGCAGGTTACTCTGATGAGGATTAGGGTTATGAGTCTACACTCAACATGTTTGCCTGTGGCACATGAAGATGAATACTTTACTTTATTTTATTAAGTTGAACTCTTGTACTAGCCTATGGCTATGGAGTTGTAAAAGACTATGGTATCTCTGGAATGACGATGTAATAAAGACCTTTATATCTATGTACTTCATCTTAAACTGTGGATGCTAGCATTTGATCCAGGGACTAGCATTGCAACCACATGGACCTTTACCTTTAAAAAGGTGGGGTTTTACATTTGAGCAATAGAAGATTTTTGAAAAAATCGGTTTCTACCTTCTGGTCTGTTTTGACAGATTTCTGCCATTATTTGCATTTGCTCCTTATTGATTCCTTTTTGAGTTCTCTTCAGGTAAATTGAGCTTTTTGAAGGAGTTACTACAGTAGATTGTGTTTTTAGTGAAAAGCCTTGCTGTTCCAAAGCTTTGCCAGAGGTCTATTATCTTTTGAATACACAAATGTTGCTAATGAAGATTGTGTGAAGTTTTGTATGAAGGAAAATTTTCAGGTGTAGAGAGAGAATGATGCAATGAGATGAAGAATGGAAAAAAGCTCAAGCTTGGGGATGCCACCAAGGTGTCACCCCAAGAAATATCCAAGAGGTACAAGCGTCAAAGCTTGGGATGCCCAAGGCATCCCCTTCTTCATCAATAAAAAGCTCAGGTCTGTTTAGACACTTCGTTTTTATTGTTTCATGCATTGTTGTGTTGTTCTTGGAGCGTCTTAGTTTTCGTTTTTGGTTTTTGTTTGCTTAGTTTGATTGAGTAAGTTGGTTGGTTACACCACACATCTTTTGGAGAGAGACACACTCTGTTTCCATTGCCTAGAACACTCTAGTTTTCACTCTTATTGTTTTGTGAGTGTTTCACTTTTGCTAGCACTATGTTTAGCCTTAGTTTTCTTGTGCTTTCAGCTTAGAACTTTTTAGTTCTTCTTTGTGGATTTGTGATACAAGATCATTGATCTTTATTGATTATTATCTTTGTGAGTTGTTTCAAATAGGTTGATTGGTGTTGGAAAAGAGTAGTAAGTTCTTGCTTGTAAGTGCAAGAGGAGCTTGAATTGACTATGACTTAGACTTTATCATGACATGCTAGGTGTTGTTTTGACCTTATGCTTAGTTATTATTGTTGTAGCATGTATTTTTCCAGACATTTGGGATTGCTTAGTGTGCCTTGAAGAAATTATGCGTTGTTTTAGCATACAAAAGCATAGTATTATGGTATTCTCCTATGATTCTTTGTTTGGGTTGACTTGGCACATGCTCACACCATGTTATGACTATGAACAAGTCATCATAGCCTATATGATCATTTAGTCCTCGACTTGTGGTACAACTTTATGCTTTGATTAGTAATGTTTTGTTGCTCTGCATGATTATGTCCACTATTGCTCTCTTAGTTGGTTGCTCCCAGTCTTTTGCTAGCCTCCACCTGTATGAGTAAGCTCTACTCATGCTTCCAACTCCCAAGAAACCAAGTTATTCCAAAGTGTCCACTATAAATTCCTATGCATGGTGTGTTACACCATTCCAAGTATATTCTTGTTTTCAGCTATTTTCCAATTAAAAACTATTTTGTTATGTGAAAACTTAGTGATTAAATCCCTCACGAACTTGATGGCACACTTTATATTCTTTGCCCCTAATAAACTTGAACCATTGTGACAACTTTGTTGTATATTCTTGCACTTATACATTGGAATTAGCAGAACCGTGTTGTCACGGGGAACGTTTTCAACATTGCACTTGTACTTTGTACTCAGTTGATATCATGCTCTTTTGTCTATGGATGTCACCGGTGTGAAATAAAGAGGTAACTTGTAAGTCCATGGAGTTTGTATCCTGTGTTAAACGCCTGGGCCGCTAGCCTAAGCCATGCCTAATCATGGTGGAAACTTGCAACATCACCACAGTGACATCTATGAAGCATTCTTCTTATAAAAAAGTGACACATTGAGAAAAGAGGAAAGAGATAAAAAAGCACCATATTCCCATGGTAGATAAGAAGATTGCTGAGATGCTCATTGTCTGCTTGCCTTGTCATTTTGGTTATGGGAAAGCTCTTGTACCATGTGCAAGGGGTACCCCGTTGGCGGTTCTCTATGATATGCAAATACTTACAATGACAAGAACTTACAGGTGACTAAAGTTGAGTAGCATGAGGTGTGGCCCTCGTATTCAAGGGACTTGAGATTGCCAACTTATACTTCGTCAAGCATATACTCCATCTTTGCCACTTTAACCTTAACCACTTCAAGATGCTTATGATAGGGGCAATGAGGGCTGAAAGCAAACAAGTACCATAATTTTTGGAAGCTCTTTTTGAAACTTGTATTCCCTGATTCCCTTACAAAAAAGGCCTTTCTTCCACCACTATTGAGTCTCCACCTTCTACCTTTAGGCACCATTAAGAGAGCATAGTTGTCATTCTGTGTGCAGTGTTCCAAAGATTATTAATTGATGCATATTGTGATATTACTTGTTCTTGTGCTATTTGTTTCTAGTCACCCTTGTGAACTTTGAAGGTGTCATATGCATCTATATTGCTACTCTATGAGGGACAAGCTGAATGCCACTATGCTATGTTTTCTGTATGTGAAACAAACAAACATTTTTCAATGCATGTTATTCATGATCTTTGTTTGTAGCCTTTCATGTTGCATGCATAGTTACTATGTCCTATTGTTAGAACTCCATCTTTCATGCACATGTTTAGAGTTCTTTGATCTATCTTTCAATGCTTGCAATTGGTTTGATCTTGGTTTTGATGGTGCATGTCACCTCAAAAATTATTATTTTTATCACTTACCTACTCAAGGACGAGCAGGAGTTAAGCTTGGGGATGCTTGATACGTCGGAAACGTATCTATAATTTTTTATGCTCCATGCTTGTTTTGTATCATTTGTATTATGTTTTGTCTACACTTTGAGGTTTTTTATACACTTTCTGGAACTAACCTATTAACAAGTTGCCACAGTGCAAGTTGCCTGTTTTCTTCTGTTTTTGGTTCCAGAAAGGCAGAAAATCAATATTCTCGGAATTGGACGGGACAAAAGCCAAAGTTATTATTTTTTCCGGAGCAACACGGAACCACGAAGCAGAGCCGGAGGGGGGCCATAGGGTGGCCAAACCCCCTAGGCGCGGGGAAGCCCTGGAGGTGCCTGGAGGGGGTGTGGGCCCCTGGACCCCCACCGACCTTGATTCCTGCGCCTATAAGAAGCCTCCGACCCAAAAACCCTAAAGAATCCAGAAGAAATCCACGAAAACCTCTGTAGCGCTGCCGCCACTGAAAGGGAGATTCGGGGGACAGAAAGTCTCTGTTCTAGCACCCTACCGGGACAGGGAAGTGCCCCCGGAGCCATCTCCATCACCATCTTCATCACCGTTGCTTATTCCCATGATGAGGAGGGAGTAGTTCTTCCTCGAGGCTAAGGGCTCTACCGGTAGCTATGTGTTCATCTCTCTCTATGCATGATCTTATGGTCATGAGCTTTGTAATCAAGTAGATCTACCTTGCTACTCAAGAGCTTTAATAGATCTCTGCTCTCCCCATGTGTGTGAAAGTGACAACGTGCACGCCATGATGGAACTTAGGTTTGAGTCTACATAAATACTCTTTGTGCTTTAATAGATCTATGCTTTTCCCCATGCGTGTGAAAGTGACAGCGTGCATACCGTGTGTGGCACTTTGTCTAGATTGAATATTTTTTATGAGTTATATTTGGAGTTGGATGTCTCTATGAAATTGTGGTGTTTGTTGGAACCATCTAGCGCTCAAGGTGATAGTGTGGGGTTATCTAGATTGGGGAAGGCGGACTTTGAGGAGTGTTGTTATAGCCCTACCGATGATTAGATTGTCCAACCGGAGAGTAGTTAAGAGTAGTATAATAACGAGAAGATATTTATATGAGAGAGTGTTCACTAGTGAAAGTATGATCCCTAGGCCTTGTTTCTAAACATTGAAACACCGTTTGCTACTAGATCTGTTGCGTGTTTGCTTGCTTCCAGTCATTACCTCACAGTCAAGCTCCATCAAAGCTATTTTCTGGCACTGTTACCACTTGTATTTCACTATCTCTTCGCCGAACTAGTGCACCTATACACCTGACAAGTGTATTGGGTGTGTTGGGTACACAAGAGACTTCTTGTATATTGATTGCAGGGTTGATTGAGAGAAAATACCTTTGACCACTTCCTCCCTGAGTTCGATAAACCTTGGGTAATCCACTTAAGGGAAACTTGCTGCCGTTCTACAAACCTCTACACTTGGAGGCCCAACAACTGTCTACGAGAATAGAAGTGCATAGACATCAGAATCCTCCATGGGTGATCCAGAGGAAGACATTGTGGCTCCAAAACTAAGAATCTTCCTGACAGAAATAGATAGAAACAGAAACACGACAAGAACATGATACACAAACCTTGGTGGATCCGGGGGGGGGGGGTTATATATTATGAAGTTTCAAAGCATAAGGATGGTACTGGTACGAAAATGAGGCGGAGACAGAGCTCAGGGGGCTCACAACCACTCCAAGCGTGGCGAATTGGGGCCCGCGCCTGGGGTGGGTCTGGCCACCCCGGCCTCCGTTTCCTCCTCTGTTTCATTTTGTAACCTTTCGTATGTAATAAAAACATCAAAAATATAAAAATATTAGGCTTTCGCAAACCTTCTGTTTTCACCACTTTTACATATTCAAAGATGAACTCTGTAGATTCTGGTGTTTAGTTTCTGATAAATTCTTCCGGAGTCACCATTTGAATAATATCAACATCTTCGTTATAAGAATCTCCAGAAATATAATGTTTTAGTCTTTGACCATTCACCACCTGTGTTGTGTCATCTTTCGAAGAAGATATTTTAATAGCTCCTGAACAATATACTTCCTTAATAATAAAAGGCACTTCCCATTTTGAGAGTAGTTTCCCTGCAAAAAATCTGAGACGAGACCTATACAGAAGACCTTTCTCACCAACATGGAACTCCCTTTTGAGAATTATCCTATCATGCCATCTTTTTACTTTTTCCTTAAAGAGTCTAGCATTTTTATAAGCTTCACTTCTCACTCATCTAAAGTACTCAAGTCAAGCAATCTCTTCTCACCAGCAAGTTTAAAATCTCTATTCAATTCTTTCACTGCCCAATAAGCTTTGTGTTCTAATTCTAAAGGCAAGTGACAAGCTTTCCCATAAACCATTTTGTAAGGAGACATCCCCATAGGATTTTTATAAGAAGTTCTATAAGCCCATAAAGCGTCATTCAACTTTTTAGCTCAGTTTTTCCTAGATCTATTAACAGTCTTCTACAAAATAGATTTAATTTCCCTATTGGAAAGTTCTACTTGCCCACTGGTTTGGGGGTGATAAGCTGAAGCAATTCTATGGTTAACATCATATTTAGCGAGAGTTTTCCTAAAACCACCATGAATAAAATGAGAGCCTCCATCAGTCATGAGATATCTAGGCACACCAGCCCTAGGAAAAATAACATCTTTAAGCATTTTTAAAGAGGTCTTACCATCAGTGCTATTTGTAGGTATGGCTTCTACCCACTTTGTAACATATTCAACAACAACAAGAATATGAGTGTACCCTTTTGAAGGAGGAAAAGGACCCATAAAGTAAAATCCCCAACAATAAAAAAGTTCAATAAAAGAGAATAATTCATAGACATTTCATTGCGTCTAGAAATGTTACCAACTCTTTGACATTCATCACATGATAAGACAAACTTCCTTGCATCCTTGAAAGGGTAGGCCAATAAAATCCGGATTGTAAAACCTTTTGTGCAGTCCTATCCCCAGCATGATGTCCTCCATAAGCTCTGCCATGACATTTTCTCAATATCTCTTGTTGTTCAAATTCTGGAACACATCTTCACATAATACCATCTACTCCTTCTTTATATAAATGTGGTTCATCCCAAAAGTAATGCCTTAGATCATAAAAGAATTTTCTTCTTTGCTGGGTTGTAAAGGTTGGAGGCAAAAACTTGGAAACAATAAAGTTAGCATAATCAGCATACCAAGGACTCTCATGCGGGCTTACCCCTATTGCAACCAACTGTTCATTTGGAAAACTATCATTAATAGGCAAAGGGTCAAAAAGAAATGTTTTCCAAACGAGATAAATTGTCAGCAACAGGATTTTCAACACCTTTCCTATCTACAATATGCAGATCAAACTCTTGTAAAAGCAACACCCATCTAATAATCCTAGGCTTAGCGCCCTTCTTTGTCATAAGGTACTTAATAGCAGCATGATCAGTATGAATAGTGACCTTTGAATCAACAATATAGGGTCTAAACTTATCACAGGCAAAGATTA
This sequence comes from Avena longiglumis, assembly GCA_030063025.1. Taxonomy (NCBI): domain Eukaryota; kingdom Viridiplantae; phylum Streptophyta; class Magnoliopsida; order Poales; family Poaceae; genus Avena; species Avena longiglumis. The sequence goes on along the minus strand of CP125975.1, from coordinate 461,395,821 downwards.
CATCTAAGAACTCATTTTCAGTAGTAGCATAATTCTTTTGAGCAGCATCTAGAGTCTTGCTAGCATAATGAATAACATTCAACTTCTTATCAACATGTTGCCCAAGGACAGTACCCACAACAAAATCACTAGCATCACACATAATTTCAAAAGGTAAACTCCAATAAGGTGGTTGAACAATAGGAGTAGTAGTCAAAGCTTTCTTCAAAGTTTCAAAAGCTTCCTTAAAATCATCATCAAAAACAAAAGGTACATCTTTTTGAAGAAGATTGATAAGAGGCAAAAGCCTTGAATTTTTTTTTGCAAGAAATTGGGAATCAAGACCATACTCATTACTAATATCACGGAAGTCATCAGTTCCCATAAATGATTTTATACATTCATAATCATAATTTATACCTGACTTTCTTCCTTTGTCATTCTCCCAAGCTTCAGTGTTCTCTTGAATACGGTCTAGGAGATCTCATTTAGCTTCTTCCTTCATACGCGTGAATGATCCAGCACAAGAAGCATCTAGTAAATCTTTATCATGAAGAGAAAGCCTAGCATAAAAGTTATTGATAATAATATTGTTAGGGAGTTCATGAATAGTACATTTAAGCATTAGTAACTTCAATCTCCCCCAAGCTTGAGCTGTACTCTGTCCATCACGAGGCCAAAAGTTATATATCAGATTCCTATCCTTATGAATCTCACTAGGAGGATAAACTTTAGAATAAAAGAGAGGTACTATTTACTCCCATTCCATGGATTGCCCATTCTTAAGCAGCTTATACCATTCTTCATCTCTCCCTTTCAAGGATATAGAGAGTAACTTCTTCTTCACCTGTTCAGTTGTGATACCTACACACTTAAACAACCTGCATAATTCATGGATAAAAAGCAAATGATCACCAGGGTGGACAGTTTCATCCCCTAAATAATAATTATCCATAACACGATCAACAATACTTGTAGGTATCTTAAAAGGATCTATCTCAATAGGTGGTGGTTCATCTACTACCCTAACAGTGGTAGTAGTTTTCCCAAACAGAAAACCAAGTGGGTTATCCATATTGGAAACAAAGTAACAAACAAAAATAATAACCAATACTCATAGTAGAAGTTTCCTTTACTAGTTCCACTCTTCAATAGCGCTTCACTCCCCGACAATGGCGCTAGAAAATAGTCTTGATGACCCACAAGTATAGGGGGTGTATCGTAGTACTTTCGATAAATAGGAGTGTCGATCCCAACGAGGATCAGAAGGTGTTGACTAGTGGTATGGAGCAGGAAATCTCTGTAAATACTTAGCAAACAGATTTTTAGGGGTTTTCTGATAAAGCAAAGAAACAAAGTGCAAGTAATAAATACAACGAACAACTGTAGCAAGTGGGCCCAATCCTTCTTAGCAAAGGACAAGCCGGTGGAAATACTTATAAGGACCAAACGTTCTCGAGGACACATGGGAATTCTGTCAAGTGCTTTCGCTTCAAATAGCTGAGAAGTCTTCTTTGGTGTTGTAAGTGTTGTGTGGGTGAACCTGTGCTAATGCACAGACCATACTTGTACTAATACATACTTGTGATTAAACCCCCTGCAAGCATCTGCAACTACAGGAAAGCAATTAAGATATAAACCTAACCACAGTCTTAAACTCTGAGATCCTACGCTCCCTTGTGCAATGGTGTCCTAACGGGATTTCAGGTTTTTGTCACTCCGGCAACCCAATGATTAGTAGCCAAATACACGATGCATTCCCCTAGGCCCATAAATGGTGAAGTATCATGTAGTCGACGTTCACATGACACCACTAGAAGAATAGCACCACAACTTAAATACTAAACCATTGAATAATATCTCAACACAAATCCACTACTAACAACATGACTTCTCCCATCCTTAATAACTAAACGAACTACTCACAAGACGCCATATGGATCAAGATCAAAGATGATATGGTAATGGATAACAATCTGAACATAAACAATAATCCAATGGTTCCACTCACAAGCATCAACTACAATAGTAATAAAAACCAGGAAAGTTTCCCCTAAGAACTATGCAAGTATTCAACACGATTGTTACAGCGGGATGGAGTGGTGATGATGGTGCCGGTGGAGATGATGGTGTGGATGATGATGATCCCGATGAATTCTAGCTTGATGACGGTGTTGATGGCGACGATCTCCTGTCGTGGTGGTGGCACGGCAGATGCCATGGGTAGGCTAAAGTTTGGGGCCAATGGATGCTAGTGGGATCTGGGGAGGGAAGATGCAGTGATTTATACACACAAGTTAGAACACAAATCTTTATTCCACCTCTCTCAAGCTACAAATGCTCCTTGAGCTGTATCAGGAAGAGGAAGAAGAAGATTACAACATGAGACCTCTAATCTCAAATGAATCGATCCCCTCTTCAGGAAGCTATGCCTCTCCTTATAAAGGACTCCCTTGGTTCACTCTAGGGCTGACGTGGACAAGCATATTCTTGAAATATGCTTGTCCCAAAGGGTAACTCGGCGGACCTCTTTCTGTGTCCCCCTTCTATCAACGACAAAGACCCAGAGCTTCCCACATGTGAGCCTCGGGCCTGCCCACTGTCACCTCCGTGACGCTGGACTGCCCCTCTGCGGCTCTGTTCCTTGTCTCTAGCGCTTGGCCCTGAGTAGATTCCACCTAGATGGTAGCTAGGCTTTGACTTTGGGAACCATCTCCTTTCTTCTCGTAATTTGGCCTCGCCTCGCGTAACTCGGCTTGACCTGTACCTGTGCATAAGCTGATTAACCTCATTCGGCCGACCTAGCTCATATGTCGGCCGAGTAAGGTATTAATTGCTCGATTCTAGGTAAGCCATGCCTTATTCGGCCGATCCTAGCATAACTCAGCCGAACCAGCCCATGACCCGGCCCAGGATAAGAAAGGTTCCTTTTCCTTCCCTCTCTCCACTATCTTGACCCTTCCTGGGGCCATCCCCCCAACATTAGTCCCCGAAGCTGGTGCGTTCCTGCCGCATACTTCGGCTGGACCACATCAGTTTCTAGACATTCATTCTTTTTAATTTCTTGTCCGACGTATTTCTTAGCCGGCGCTCCTCTTCAGCTATCTCACTTTTGTTTCTCCTCTCTTACCGAGGTCCGAGCCGTTTTTCGAGTCATTCTCTTTCTTCCGGGGTATCCCCTTGATTTCTTGAGTAAGCCTCATCCTACGTGTACCAATCATTACTGTTGTCTCGTTTTTTATACTGCTACAGTGTATGTTGACACGCTACAGTAATTAATGCGCCCGTCGCGTCGGCGCAGTGACACTTCGATAAACGCAACGGTCACATAGCCTGATCTCCTCGTGCTCCGTGTGGCCCTTGTTGTGGCTCAACTCCTCGTTTGTGGATGCGTGATACACGTGTTCACGCGGTTACCGCGGAACACCAACGATCCCACTACCGCTCACCCTACGCAGTTATAAGAAGGGGAGCGGGGATGGGTCAATTCATGTTTCCCCTTCCCCACTCCGTTCGTCTTCCTCCCAGCGCCGTGGCAGTTCTCGCGCTCCAGCGTCTGTGCCGCCGCACCTTCTCCTCGACGATCCTGTTGCCGCTCTTCGGCGCTTGCAGGCTCACTACCGTGCTCCCGTCCTTGGCTCCCTGCTGCTACGCTTCACCGCTGCGTAACGCGCCGCCGCTGCTAGGTCCTTTCCCTAGGCGCTCTTCTTTTTTTCTCAATCTCCCGCGGTAGTTTTCTTTCCGCTCCGCCGCCGTCTTTGTTGCCGGCGCAACGGGGCCTTGGGTTTCGAGGGCTCTCCCCTCCACCAGTTCTTCCTCCGTTGATTCCTTCGACGAGCCTATGTCTAGCTCCCTCAGCAATGCCGTCGTGGGGGAAGAAGAACTCATGGCGGTCCCAGAGCGTGGCTCATGGCAAGGATCTATGGTTACTCGGCGAGAGATTGAGTGGTTGCGCAAGACCCACCGAATCCCAGCCGAGATAAACTGTCGATTACACGGCAAAGAGTCTGCCCCCATACTCGACGATGGCGAGTACGTGGTTTTTATGTCGCACTTTGTCAGATGATTTGGCCTCCCTCTCAGCGACTTTGCCCGTAGATTTCTAGATTACTTTGGCCTTCAACCTCATCATCTGCCGGCTAACGCCATAGCCTCTCTGTCAGCATTTATCTCGGCCTCGGAGGGATATTTTGGCCTTTGTCCCTCTTTAGATGTTTGGTCCAGGTTTTTTTAAATTAGGTCGAACGTAGTGCCTGATAATTCTCTGCATCCCTCCGAGAAATCTCTCACCCAATGTGGTGATGCTTCCATCACACGTTGGAAGAACTTATTTTTTCCCCGGGTCACTGGCTTAGAGTCCTATAAGAAATGGCATAGGTCGTTTTTCTATGTCAAAAACACTGGTACATAGGAAAAGATCCGGCTCCCCGCATTATCTATTGGTCCCCCTCCAAACATAATTGGTCCTATAACCCGAAGAGGACCCACACACTCGCCGAGGCATTCGAACTTCGGCTGAAAGAATTGATTCGGGCCAGGCTCTGCGGCGAAGACTTGATGTTTGCTTTTATCAGTAGCCGAATCTGCCCTTTTCAGCTCCCCTCTCATAAGCTCTGTTATATGAGCGGTCCTTTGGATCCCAACCGAGTTTCTACGGTTGAGCTTGATGATTTCCAAATTTATAAACGTGTCTGGGCTATCTTCAAGACTGAGATGCCCGAGGAATGAAAGTGGGGAATGAAGCCATTCTCTCGCAAGAATCCTCCTCCTTAGGTAAATTGAACATGAGTTGTTCTAACCGAGTTATTTTTCATCAATTGTTTCGCTAACTCTTGTTTGATTTTCTTGCAGACATTTGCTGAGCAGGCCACGGAAGATGCCGAGGTTTTAGCTCTTCCCTGGAACGCTGACCACAATACCCCGAATAATGGAGAACCTGACCCGGAGGAGTTCATTCCCAAGCCGGAGGCCTCTCCTTCTTGCACCCGGAGTAAAACCTCGGCCCGAACTGATGAAGGTGATTCAGACGATGTCCAAATTCTTGAGGTAGTTGCCGCGGTGCCTATATCTTACACATTTTCGGCTCCTTCTTTCCTAGATAATCCGGCTGGCTAGGTGAATGAGGTTGAACCTCTCGCTTTGGAAGCCCCTGTTTCTTCTAAGAAGCGCGCTACTCCGACGGATCCTTCTGGTGCTGCTCCCAAGAAACGAACCAAGAAATCCTCTCAGCATATTCCAAAGCGCAAAGTTATTCCTGGAGTCTCTAGGTAAGTTCCCTTTTACATTTCTACTTGTATTTCTTGTTTCTCTCTTTCATTTCTGAATCAATTTTCATTCGTCTTTGCAGTGCTCCTCTTTATGCAAAACCCAGCGGTCCGAGTATGACATCTCATGTTTCTCGGACGCTTTCACCATCGCCTCCGAAAGATGTCCGGGTTCCTAGTCCTCCACGTGATGACTCTCCTCCTAGGCCGACTAATGGCTCTCCTCGACGTGATGAGCCCATAGCTCCTCCTGTTGCTTCTGATCATACCTCGATGCCGGATCGCCCGACTGATTCGGCTGCTTCCCTCAAGATTCCCGAAGTCACTCCCATCGATCCTTCATCTATCGCAGTTCCATATTCTGCTCAGATTTCCACCGAGGTTGCTGCTACCTCGGCTCCTTTAGAGACTATCACCCGTTGTGCTGCAACAGATGTTGCTCCCAGCGCCGAAGTTATTGCCCCTCCTATAGCTCACGCCAAAAGCAAGAAGAGTGCCGCTTCCAAGCCCTTGCCACATCAAAAAGCGCAAGCAGTTTCCTCTCAGCCTAGCGTTGCCGATATTCTTCGCAAGGGAGCCTCTACGGCTAAGCCTGGTGTTTCCCTTGCCGCCCATACGCGACTCGTGCTTCACAGGAGCCCGACAGCTGAGGCAGTTACGCAACAGGCGCGAGAGGCCAGAGGCAAGGTGTTGACACGCACAGAGAGCGGGAATAGCCTTGGATCATTGGTAGAGTATGCCAACAACTGGAACACTGCTGATCAACTTGAAGGTAACCCGAGTAATCAGTCCTTCGAGATATCCGACATCAGCAGCCATTTACACATGGCTGCCAAGGTTGTTCTAGAAAGCGACAAGATGAATGAGGTATGGGCTTCAATTTATACTTCATATTTTGCTTATGAGATATTATATGCGCACCAGTCCCCGAGCTTGCAACCGAATGACTTGTTATTCGTTTGGAAGCTTTCCTTGTTGAAAATACAGCCATTTGGTTGTGCAATAGATAGCTTTTGTTGTACATGTTTTGAGTTAAAATGCATCTAGAAACCTAGATTCGAGTCAAGTTTTACTTGATTCGGATCTGCTTTAGTTTTGAATATCCAGCCACCTAGATCCGAGTCAAGTTTCTTCTTGATTCGGATCTGCTTTAGTTTTGAACATCCAGCCACCTAGATCCGAGTCAAGTTTCTTCTTGATTCGGATCTTCTTTATTTCTGAACATCCAGCCGCCTAGATCCGAGTCAAGTTTCTTCTTGATTCAGATCTGCTTTGTGGTTTTCTTTGTATAATTTGGTGTTATTTTAGGTTGCTCATAATCGGCGTACAGACAAATTTTAGAGGTTACTCTTCTCGCACAAAAAGATTCAAGATAAATTCAAGAAAATGGTTCCTGTTGTAAAGAAGACTGGTAAATTATTCGGCCTTTAATGCCCCTTACCTTTGTGGAAGACCCAAATTTTTGGACTAACTTCTGGTGTATTATTGTGTAGCTAATATTAACAATCTAAACACCCGTCTTACGAAGAAGGTTGCCACCCTTGAAGGTTAGTTACCCCTTTATCTTTTTATTTATCTATTTTCGTTCGAAGTAAATCTCGAGTGTCTCATAGTATCCCCTCTTCGGCTCAGCCAAGTTGCAAAGATTTGGAGCGTCACATCAAGAGTGCATATCCATGCCTGATATGATGCTGCATGTTTTAGATCAAGCAGGGACTCACTCGGCGCAAATTAAGGAGAAGGATGATGAGATAACCCGGCTCCGTGTCGAGGTTGAATCCCTTAAACTCTCTCAGAAGTCTGAGTTAGAAAAGGTTGATAAAGTGTTCCCCGAGGAGGAGAATCGATTAAGTCTTCAGCTTCAGAAAGATAAGGAACTTCTTAATGCCGCCGATTTAAAGAACTAGGCGATGACCGAAGAAATCACTCGTTTTGAGAAGAACAGGGCTAACCGGGCCCTGGATCTCCAGAAAATGTTGTGATACATCCACCGTAAGTTTTCTGTTTCTAGCTAAGTCATTCTTTGCTTGTAGCTCCTCTTGGCCTAATCGATCTTTTTGCTTACAGATCATTTTCCAGAAGCCGAATCTGTGAGTTCTAAGGCTGTGATTGCTGCTCGTGGCCGCCAAGGTGTTCCCGTTATTCCGAATCAGGAATATTCTATTGAAGATTTTTTGGTTGCCGTTGCTGCTACTATTGAGCCAATGAAGGTTATGGGAAAAGACCTGGTGCAAGTGGCTATTCAGGCCTACCATGTACTTTGGTCGAGTGAGCCAAAGATTAAGAAAGTAGAAGTGCTCGTGGCCAGGCTGATGGAGTCTCAGACTCGACTGAACCTTTGGCGAGAATCTGCCAGACGAGACGGAGCTGATATGGCGCTTACTGCTGTTCTGTCATGGTAGGAGGATATCTCCCTCGATACCTTGATGAATTTGCGCACTGGCTCTCCTTGGGTCAAAAATACGGAGTATGTTGCCCGCCGCCAAGCTCGTGCCTATCAGCTTATTGAGTATGCCAATGTTCACCAATGGAACAAAGGGCCGAGCTTCCTCCTTGAGGACGTTGAAGATGATGCTGACGCTGTGGATGGAGATGAATCTAATGGAGATTCTGGTGATGAAGGTGGTTCGGATGACAATCCTCAGGACTCGGATGAGTCTATTGGTAGTTCGGACGGGAACGCCGAGGCTTGATCCTCCTCCAAGGGGACCGAATCCTCCCAAGCCCAAGGTGGAGTCTCATAGCGAACAATCCCTGCCGAGGATAATTTGGTTGCCTCAGTCGATGCCGAGGTCACTTCTACAGAGGCCCAGGCAACTCCTGAAGTTGTTCCTCCAACCGAAGCCGAGGCTCCTTCTGCTGCTGTCCTGTTCCTTCTTGTAAGACCCCACCCTTATAAAGGTAAAGGTCCCTGTGATTGCAATGCTAGTCCATGGATCAATTGCTAGCATCCACAATTTAAGATGAAGTACACAGAAACAAAGGTCATTATTACATCGTCATTACAGAGATAACATAGTCTTTTACAACTCCATAGCCATAGGCTAGTACAAGAGTTTAACTTAACAATATAAATAGAAGGATTTATCTTCATCTGCCAAAGGCAAGCATGTTGAGTGTAGACTCATAACCCTAATCCTGATCAGAGTAACCTGCAACATCACAAGTTACAGCCATAGTGGGTCAATACATTGGAATAGTATTGGCAAGTGATACCTTAGTAGAATAATAGTATCTGGCTTCTACATGAATTTGGCTAAGTGTAGCTTAGGCTCGCTTTGCTCAAAATAGGTTTTACCTATCAGTTGAAATCACTAAGTTTTTGTTTGGCAAAAACTCCCAAGGAACCACCAATAGACATTGGTGAACCTTCACCCTTGTTCATCCACAAGTTTTTAACTTAGAAATTGGGATGAGGAGATTCTTGATAGCTTCCATGTCTTGATGCTCAAATTGTCCATTTCCGTGGACACGGCTAAGTACTTAGATTCTTCCTTCTGCAGAGGTGGTGCACTTTCCCCACAAGACTTGACTTTCATCAAGACAGGACCTTTCAGAAGCCTTCCCTTAGACCAAAATGGATGCGTTCCAAACCTATCACCCCTACCACCAACTGTCCATTTGGCTAAGTTATTGCAACCTATATGATCCAGGCAGAGCCCATAATTCCATGTGGCTGCACTGGAAGCTTCTTAACATATGGCATCTCAAATCCCTTTGTTCCTGGGTGGAATTCCACAAGTGAGATACACAGGGTAAGACATTGAACAATGGGCCCTGGTAACCACTCAACAAAAATCCAACCATGTAATTACCATTCCACCCAGGTGTTTCATTCACTTAGTTGTTTTATTAAGCAAAACATAAGTCAAAGACTTAGCAACATTTTTCCATAGCATATATATATAGTCCACCCTTGGTTGCTACTAGCTAGGCTAAGCATGGCAATAGCAAGTATCTTAAATTAGAGAAAATTCTAACAATTATACAACTACTAGGATTTCCCAAGCATATCATATAGATACTTAGCAAAAATTATCATGCAAGCCCTATACAAAATACCACGAATGCATAGTCAAAATATTGGGACATAAATATGAAGCACCACTTGCCTTGGTAGTTGGGGAAGTAACAACAATCCTCACAGTCACAATCACCACTAGCACCAAAATCTACACATAAAATGATAGCACCAAATTCATATTTCAAATAATCAAGCAAAAATATATGAATGCATGCAAATGCCATGTGATGATTTTTCTAACCCAAACAATACAAGTAGAATAGTACTAAACAATAAACTAAACATTTATACACCAAATAAACTTTATTTGGTCTTTAAAATATTTTCCAATAAATTTTTATACACAAAATAAGCCTACAAATCTCTCTGCATAAAATTCCATTTTAACAGAAACAAAATACAAAACTAAGCCCATAGATGTGTAGGATGTATTTTTGTGATTCCAATGGTATATATTTGTATTTTTTGGATAAAATAGAAAAACAGTTATTTAATTTACAAGTTTAATCACCTAATTAAATCAAAACAGAATTTTAAATCGAAATTCCTGACACGCGGCGCAATCTGATTGGCCCATACCGCTTCGCTCTGGATCACCTGTCTGCACTGTTGGATCTAACTTAATGCAATGCACCAGATCGCATCATACCCCTTCGCGGCTAAACTGACCTATACCATTAGATCTGGATCTAGGGCCCAGATCTGCGCGTACCCCTTCGCGATTGAATATAATCTAGACCGTTGGATCTAGATCCAGCGGATCTAATCGCTTCAACCAAGAACTGGCAGCGCAAATGACCAGAGCGGCGGTGACGCGTCTGATGGCGGTGCTCCGGTGAGGCCAGGGGGCAAGGGAGGTGGTGCAGATGCTTACAGCGATCGTAGTGACGCGGTGATTCTCGACGTGGTCGTGGACGGACTGGGGGCGTACAGGCACATCGTTGATTGCTCGTCGGAGTTGGCGTCAGCGTCGGGCTTGCTCGGGAGTGGATGTTGTCGACGCTACAAGACACGAAATGGCAGGCCAGATGTGGCGTTAGACGCGTACAGGCATGGCGAGTCCACGCGCGTCAACCAGAAAGGTTAGGGCGGTCAGATTTTACCGGAAAGGTTCGCCGGAGTTGCTGAAGAGGACTGTGGCATGCTGGCGTTGTCCTTGCCGAGGTTCCGAAGCGCGTGCAGGCTGGGAAGTGCTACTGGGAGATGCGCAAGGCAAAGTGGAGTGTGCTCGTGGGAACCAGGAGCAGAGGGGTGGCCGGAGTTGCCCAGAATCGGCGCTACAGCTCGTCGGAGCAGCGAGGTCGCGGTGAGAAATTCTTGCAGCCTGGTGGAGCTCAGGGCTTGGGGTTTGAGGGGAAATGGAGAGGGGAAGTGGGGGTTTAAGTAGCAGGGTCGGGGGAGGAATTCACGCTCGCAATTAATCAGATTGATTCGGTGTTTAAACGGAGGAAACGGCCGCGGTGGAGCAGTCACCGCGCGTTGATTGAGGACGAAGAAGACAACGTGGCAGTGGGGCCAGGAAGCCAGCGAGTGGGTGCAGTGCGGCGCGGTGAGAAACAGAGAGGGGGCGGGAGTTTCCCGGGTGGGCTAGGTGGGCTGTATAGATGGGCCGCGGGTTGGGTTGGGTTAGATAGCTAGTTAGGTTTATTTTTTCTCTTTTCTCCTTTTCTTTTTATGTTTTGATTTTCTGATTTGAATTTGAATAAGTGTTTCAAATCTGTTTCACTTTAAATTTCTTCCAAAATTTTATTCTATATTTCTTGTGTCCTAGGATGTGTAAAACATCCATTTATACTCAAAATCATTTTGGGTTTGAAGTTAAAGCTAAAACCATGCATTTAGTTAAATATTTCTAATAGGCATACAAATGGTTTTGAATTTGAATTGTTTTTGAAAACCTTGGTGTGGCCTTGTATTCACTTTCAAAACATTGCTGATCAAATACTAATCACAAATAGAAAATAAAATATAAACCTTGCCTCACTTGAATAAGTAATGGGCATAAATATGGTTTCTTTTGTTTGAAATTTATTTGAAAAATATCAAATTCTTATGAATGCATGAATGCTATGCAAGCTTTACAAATCATGATTTTTGGGATGTTACAAATCTAACCCCCTTAAGGTGAATCTCGCCCCCGAGATTCGGATTGGCTAGCAAATAGGCGAGGGTGGTCTTTCCGAATATCATCTTCTCTTTCCCAAGTTGCTTCCTCTTCGGAATGGTGGTTCCAGTGAACTTTGCCAAATTTGATAGTCTTTGTCTGAGTAACTCGTTCTGTAGTCTCAAGAATCTTGATGGGTTTTTCCTCATAAGTAAGATCACTTTCCAACTGGACCTCCTCCAAAGGTATAGTATCCTTCAAATAAGTCTCTTCCATCTCCGGATGTCATTTCTTTAACTGACTCACATGAAACACATTTTGAACGGAAGACAATGATTCAGGCAATTCAATCTCATATGCTACCTCTCCTTTACGGCTCAGAATCTTGAATGGTCCAACATATCTTGGTGCCAATTTTCCTTTGACTCCAAACCTCTTTACTCCACGAAGTGGTGATACTCTAAGATAAGCTCTATCACCCACCTCATAGGTGACTTCTCTACGCTTTGGATCTGCGTAGCTCTTTTGTCGGGACTGTGCTATCTTCAATCTGTCCTTCACTAATTTGACTTTCTCTTCAGCTTCCTTGATTAATTCTGGCCCGAACAAGTTTCTTTCTCCAACACCATTCCATAGCAATGGTGTAGTACACTTTCTCCCATAGAGAAATTCAAACGGTGCCATCTCAATACTGGCTTGATAGTTGTTGTTGTAAGAGAATTCTGCGTAAGGCAGATTTTCATCCCAACTAGCACCATAATCTAGGGCACATGCCCTCAACATATCCTCTAGAATCTGTTTGGTCTTTTCCGTCTGTCCATCAGTCTGGGGATGAAAAGCAGTGCTGAATTCCGATCTCGTTCCCAATGACTCATGCAGTTGTCTCCAAAGATGAGAAGTGAATTGAGTTCCCCTATTAGACACAATACTCTTAGGTACTCCATGTAGACACACAATCCTATTCATATAGATCTTGGCTAACTTAGCACTTGTATAGGTTGTCTTCACGGGTATGAAATGAGCCACTTTAGTTAGGCGATCTACTACGACCCAAATAGAATCATACCCTAATCTAGTCCTAGGCAATCTAGTGATGAAATCCATGCCAATCTTGTCCCACTTCCAATCAGGAATAGGTAGTGGTTGCAACAATCCTGCTGGTTTCTGATGTTCCGCTTTCACTCTACTACATACATCACATAAAGCAATATGTTCGGCGATGTCCTTATTGAGATTATTCCACCAAAATCTTTCCTTCACATCCATGTACATTTTGGTGTTACCCAGATGAATGGAATATGGTGAGTTGTGTGCTTCCTGTAAAATCAGTTTCCGAAGCTCCGGATCTTGCGGAATGTAGATACGTTTTCCATACCATAAAGTACCATGTTTGTCTTCATGGAATCCCTTGGCTTTTCCTTTACCAATCTTCTCCTTAATCTCTTCAATTTCCTTGTCCGTCTTTTGGGCTTCCTTGATTTTGTCCAACAAGGTGGGTTGAACATCCAATGACATGAGATGTCCTTCAGGCACTATCTCCAATCTGAGATCTTTGAATTGAGCACACAGATCATCTGGCAATTCTCCCTTAGTAAGGCCATTCACATAAACCTTACGGCTTAATGCATCCACTACCATATTTGCTTTACCGGGATGGTATTGCAAACTCAAGCCATAGTCCTTGATGAGTTCTAGCCATCTTCTTTGTCTCATGTTGATTTCTTTCTGAGTGAAGATATACTTCAAACTTTTGTGATATGTGAACACTTCACATCGCTTTCCCAAAAGATAATGTCTCCATGTTTTGAGTGCATGGACAACAGAGGCTAACTCCAAATCATGAGTAGGATAATTCACTTCATGAGTTTTGAGTTGTCTCGAGGCATAAGCCACAACTTTCCCTTCTTGCATCAAAACTGCACCTAATCCTTGGTGAGATGCGTCACAATACACTTGGAAATCCTTCTCCAAATCTGGCAGACATAAGAATGGTGTTGTCACTAGCCTCTTCTTCAAATCTTGGAAACTGAGTTCACATCCTTCAGTCCAATCGAATTTCTTGTCTTTCTTTAGTAACTCCATCATTGGCTTAGCTACCTTTGAGAAATTCTCAATGAATCTTCTATAGTATCCTGCCAAGCCAAGGAAACTACAAACTTTGTTCACTGACTTAGGAGATTCCCATTTAGTTACAGCTGACACTTTTGCGGGATCAACTGCTACACCATCTCCTGATACAATGTGTCCAAGAAATCCAACCTCATTCAGCCAGAATTCACACTTGCTGAATTTGGCATACAGCTTATGCTCCCTGAGCTTCTCAAGTATCAATCTCAAATGTCATGCTCTTCATTGATCTTGGAGTAGATCAAAATGCCATCGATGAAAACGACAACGAACTTGTCAAGAAATTCCATGAACACCTTGTTCATCATATTCATGAAGTAGGCTGGTGCATTTTTCAAACCAAATGGCATCACGGTGTACTCATACAGTCCATACCTAGTGGTGAAAGCAGTCTTAGGTATGTCTTGTTCCCTTATCTTTAGATGAAAATAGCCTGATCGAAGATCAATCTTTGAGAACACATGGGCTCCTTCTAACTGATCAAACAAGTCATTGATTCTAGGCAAAGGATACTTGTTCTTGATAGTCACCTCATTGAGTGAACAATAATCTATGCATAACCTTTGACTTCTATCTTTCTTTTCAAAAAACAGGACTGGTGCTCCCCAAGATGAAGAACTTGGTTGAATAAATCCTTTATGTAACTGTTCCCCAAGTTGTTTCTTGAGTTCCTTCAACTCATCAACTGACATCTTGTAAGGTCTCTTTGCTATTGGTCCTGATCCTGGCAGCAAATCAATTAGAAATTCTACATCTCTATCTGGTGGCATTCCCGGCAATTCCTCCGGAAACACATCCGGATATTCTCTCACAATTGGCACACTGTCTATGCTAACCCCCTTAAGAGAATTTAACTTACTCCCCTTTGATTCAAAGTTAGATTTGAATCTAATCCTTTTATTATCCGGGGTTGTGAGTGTGACAGTATGGTTGGCACAGTCTAGCACTCCCTTGTACTTAGTCATCCAATCCATTACCAAAATGACATCCAATCCTTGGGAATTTAGGATTATCAAATTAACGAGAAACTTATAGTTCCCAAATTCTATCACTAGGTCATGACATCCCGAGTTCACTATCATTTCTCCACCAGGAGAACTTACTTTTATAGGACACCCAATAGTTTCAACTGGAAGTCCATTTATTTCAACAAATGCTCTTGATATGAATGAATGCGATGCGCTAGTATCAAAAAGAACAAGTGCTGGAACAGAATTGAGTTTGAACTTACTAGCCACAGCATCAGGTTCCTCATATATTTCTTCCACATTGATGTGGTTCACTTGTCCCTTTTGGAAGGGATTGGGCTTGTTGGCACCTTCAACTTTCTTTTCGGGGCACTCATTAGCATAGTGTCCCATCTTATTACACTTGAAACACTCAACCTGACTGATATCACTCTTTGCAGGATGACTTCCACTTCCACTTCCACCTCCACTATGGTGGCTCTTGTGTCCAATCTTATGGTTCTTATACTTGTCATTATCATGACTACGGTGATGCTTGTTGTCATGATGGCGGTTGTGGCCGTGGTGGTTGTTGTAATTTCCATGTTTGTGGGATCCAGAACTCCCACTATCATCATGATGAGAACGCTTGTGAGACGATCCCGAAATGTGCTTATCAAAGCTATGCTTCCTTTTCCTGCTCTCAACCTATTTCATCTTGTTCTCCAAGATGGTAGCCTTGTCACAAAGTGATTGGTAGGTTGGGACATAGGCAACAGACAACTGCAGATTCAATTCATCATTCAGTCCTTCGAGGAATTTCTCCTTCCTCTTGGCATCTGTATCAACTTCATCCGGTGCATAATGCGCCAGATTGTTGAACTCCTCAATGTACTCAGCCACACTACGGTGGTGCTGTTTCAGGTTGTGGAACTCCTTCTTCTTCAAATTCATCACTCCGGATGAGATGTGAGCTGTACAGAATCCATCCTCAAAGATATCCCAAGTCACATCCTCAATGGGAGTGGTGATCTGAAAGTTGTCCCACCAGGTTGCTGCTGGCCCTTCTAGCAGATGTGCTGCAAACCTGACCTTCTCTTCGTCGGTGCAGCCAACAGTCACCAAGTATTTGTTCACTGAACGTAGCCAATCATTGGCCACTAATGGATCAGTGGTTCCCGAGAACTTTGCATGCCTCAGTCTTAGAAATCTGGTGAGCCTGTCAAATCCTGGAGGATTATTCTGGTTGTTGTTGTTGTTATTGTTGTTGTTGTTATTCTGGTTCTAGTTCTGCATGAAGGTTGTCATCATATGCATCAGTTGAGCTTGTGCTGTCATCAACTGTTGCATCTCGGGAGTGACATTGTTGTTGTTGTTGTTATTTTGGTTGGGGTTGGCACGTCGAGGAGGCATCTATGGTTTAATAAGGATAAGAAAGAGATACCTATAGATGCTTAACATGCACAATACATCACATAGACAATCAGAATAACCAAGCATCAAAATAACATAGAGTTTGAACGGCATAAACAACAAGTTTTGGAAATGCAAACACACCATAGCAAGCCACCCACATGTTGGATGGTCATTGCGACTCAATAATCAAAGTACGGTAGATGAAAGATAATCGAGTATTCGACAATATTCCTCCGCATCAATCTCCACATCAACAAGGGTAAAACCTGCATTCTCCATGGCGGTCTTGTACTCATCAACACTAGCAGTCAAGGCCTCAATCTTGGCCCTAAGAGCCCTCTTTTGTGAGCGAAGCCTCTCGATCACTCCCTGCTGGTGCTCAAGCTCGAAGTCCTTGGCCTCTAACTCTTACTTCATCTCCCGGATCTTCTTGTTCCTGTCTTGGACTCTTTTCTCCTGGCTCTTGAACTTCTTGTCCAGGATTTCAAACTTGGCCTCAATTTCCTTGACAATCTCGTCTTGCTCCGCGAAGAGCTTGTCCTTCTCTCGAAGCTAAACCTGGAGCTCGTCATTGCTAAGCATGACAATGGTCCTATCAGTATCAAGGTGTCTAATAAGACCCTCTAGGTCCTGAAGGCTGCATTTAATCGGCTCCATCGTCTCTCTAGCAGCATCCTCGTACTCTATAGCCTCACCCTCCTCGTTGCGTCTCCCGAAAGGGTGAAAGTAAAGACCTCTAAGCTCGGTGGAGTGTCTCCCTACCAGGCGCCCAAGTAACTCCTGCATGACTACATCTAAGCCTTTCTCCTTGTCTTCATGCATCAGCTTGAAAGTGATGGCCTCCGTGGTTGGCTCGGTCTGGCGTCCCGACTGTGTGACTCTGAAACCCCATAGGTCCTTCCTCTCAAACTTGGTGAGCTGAAGTGTCATGATGCTAGGAAGTGGAAGGTTGAGCACACTAGTGAGATCAATGAGACGAGTACCAAAACGAGTTCCCTTGAACTCCTCAGCCGTGTTGATAACAATATTAGGCATCTATTTTTTATAAGATAGAGAAAAGTTAGAATCAACACAAGTAGAGAAAAAATCACAAGACAAAATATCACAAGCACATCTTTTTGCAACAAACACACAAGTCATGGCATACATAAATACATTACAAACATCAAAGGTTCAACATAACTTAGACAAATTTTTGGAAGTAAAAATGATAAGTGTGGTGGTCCAACTATCGAAGTACGTTACAACTCTCACTCACTAGACAAAATAGCTATCAGGGCATCCTTAGTAGCCATCTGTCTGTCTTGTTCACAAGACTCCCATATTAGGTCTATGATGTCTCCCCTTAGTTGTTGGTTGGTAGTCTCTAATTCTTGGGGATGCTTCCTTTCATATCTAAGGTAATTTTGGGTGTTGAGCATTCTGCACTTGAGTCTATCACCAAGTTCCTTGATGGCATTCCAAGCTGCATTTCTTGCAGAGTCAAAGAATGTTGTGTGCATTTTAGAGTTGGTGACCATGCAAAATCCTGACTCCTTGTGGTTGTCTTCCTTGTTTTTGTACAAGTGAAGTTGCACCCACCAATACTCTTCTCCTTCATCCATCACATGGAATCCCTTGTACACAGCTGCACCATGTATCCCCATGGTAATCATAAGGTTCTTGAGCGCCTTGGGAAATTCAGTCTCACATTCCAAAGTCATGGTCATGAGTGGTCCCTTCCTCATGGCTTCGTTGATGGAGTTCATCTACAAATAGAGATGAGAAAGAAGATTAAAAAAGTTTACGATAAGAAAAAGACAAGTGTGGAAGTTTTTCAAAGTGATGTTTTTTTTCCTTAGTGGCTTCTTAGTCTAATCCAATCCTAGGGTCATAATCCTACAAGCAACACAGTGCTCTGATACCATATGTAAGACCCCACCCTTATAAAGGTAAAGGTCCCTGTGATTGCAATGCTAGTCCCTGGATCAATTGCTAGCATCCACAGTTTAAGATGAAGTACACAGAAACAAAGGTCATTATTACATCGTCATTCTAGAGATAACATAGTATTTTACAACTCCATAGCCATAGGCTAGTACAAGAGTTTAACTTAACAATATAAATAGAAGTATTCATCTTCATGTGCCACGGGCAAGCATGTTGAGTGTAGAATCATAACCCTAATCCTCATCAGAGTAATCTGCAACATCACAAGTTACAGGCACAGTGGGTCAATACATTGGAATAGTATTGGCAAGTGATACCTTAGTAGAATAATAGTATCTAGCTTCTACATGAATTTGGCTAAGTGTAGCTTATGCTTGCTTTGCTCAAAATAGGTTTTACCTATCAGTTGAAATCACTAAGTTTTTGTTTGGCAAAAACTCCCAAGGAACCACCAATAGACATTGGTGAACCTTCACCCTTGTTCAACCACAAGTTTTTAACTTAGAAATTGGGATGAGGAGATTCTTGATAGCTTCCATGTCTTGATGCTCAAATTGTACATTTCCGGGGACACGGCTAAGTACTTAGATTCTTCCTTCTGCAGAGGTGGTGCACTTTCCCCACAAGACTTGACTTTCATCAAGACAGGACCTTTCAGAAGCCTTCCCTTAGACCAAAATGGACGTGTTACAAACCTATCACCCCTACAACTAACTGTCCATTTGGTTAAGTTATTGCAACCTATATGATCCAGGCAGAGACCATAATGCCGTGTGGTTGCACTGGAAGCTTCTTAACATATGGCATCTCAAATCCCTTTGTTCCTGGTGTAGGGTTTCGTAGCATGGAAAACAAAAATTTTCTATCGCATACAAACAAACAAGCCAAGATCTATCTACTAGATTGTAGCAACGAGTCGATGGAATAACTTACCCTCGAAGATTCCAAAGTGTTTAACGAGAGCGGATTCTCGTGGGTGATGTAGTCGTACTCTTCCCGATCTAAAGATCGCGTAGACGATCCTTCCGGCGCTGCGTTCCGGCAGCGCTCATGATCACATCGCGTTAAATTTCGATGAAGACCTTCCTCTCCCTTGTTCCAAGTGACGGAGGTTGTAGCACTCTCCTCGCGATTCCTGGCAAGACAACGGTGGTACCTAAGTAGAGGGAGATCATGGCTTCGCCTTAAGCCGGAGCGAGTATGGTGGAGTATGAGAGAGATTTTAGTGGTCTAGGGTTTAGACACACCAATTAGAAGGCTCTAATCCGAAGGCTAGGGCAATTAGAAGCTCTAAACCAAAACATCTCTAAACCGGAGTCTAGGGCTAGGGTTTTGATTAGAGGATAGGAACTTGTGTGTCTAGAGGAGGGAGCCCTGCCCCTCCTTATATAGGTGGAGGGGCCGGCGCGCCAGGGGAGGGAGGGGAGTCCCTCCCCAACTCGGCTTGGAGGAGGCGCCACCGGTTGGAGGAGGGATTCCCTCCCCAACTCGGTTTGCCCCCTCTTTCCTCTTTCCCTCTCTTTCCTGTTTTAGCCGTTTGACTTTTCAAAATTGCTATTTGACTTTTCAGTTTAGGATTCAATTTAATCCTTCATTTGGAACAGCGAGAACACTTAGTACATGATGCAATCATTCCAATATGCAATGACACATTCATGTACCCCTTCCCCTCTCGGAGTGCCGAACATTCCCGATGAAAACACCGGAATCATTCCCGAACTCCGAAACGAGACTTTCCTTATATGAATCTTATTCTCTGGACCATTCCGGATCACCTCGTGATATCCCGGATCCCATCCGAGACTCCGAACAACATTCGGTCTCTTTCTTATAATACCATAACTACTCAAACAACGTCGAATCCTTAAGTGTGTCTCCCTACGGTTCGTGAATTATGCGGACATGATCGAGACACTTCTCCGAACAATAACCAATAGAGGAATCTAGAAATTCATATGGCTCCCACATATTTCTACGATTACTTTGCGATCGAATGAACCACTTACATACGATACCAATTTCCCTTTGTCTCACGATAGTTTACTTATCCGAGGTTATGATCGTCGGTATCTCTGCATACCTAGTTCAACCTCGTTACCGATAAGTACTCTTTTCTCGTTCCCGTGGTATGTGATCCCTTGTGAGCCAGTCACATGCTTGCAAGCTAATTGGATGACATTACACCGAGAGGGCCCAGAGTATATCTATCCGTCATATGGATGGACAAATCCCACTCTTGATCCATGTGCCTCAACACATACTTTCCGAACACTCAATGCCACCTTTATAGCCACCCAGTTACGGTGTGGTGTTTGATGTCATCAAAGCATCCTTCCGGTGATGGTGATTATCATGATCTCATGGTCGAAGGAATTAGGTTACTATGTATCAGAAAGCTTATAGCAAATGAACTATACTAAATGACTTGATCTTTATGCTACGCTTAACTATAGGAGTATGTCCATCACATCATTCTCCTAATGATATGATCCTGTTGTTAATAACATCTCTATGTTCATGATCAGGAAACCATGATCATATATTAACCAACAAGCTAGTTTAACAAGAGGCTTTACTAGGGACTCTTATTTTAGTTTACAAATCACACAAGTATTAATGTTTCCGGTTAATACAATTATAGCATGGTATGTAAACATTCAT
Source organism: Avena longiglumis (assembly GCA_030063025.1). Classification (NCBI taxonomy): domain Eukaryota; kingdom Viridiplantae; phylum Streptophyta; class Magnoliopsida; order Poales; family Poaceae; genus Avena; species Avena longiglumis. Next base: position 461,375,370 of record CP125975.1, on the reverse strand, counting down.
CATAAGTGTGAAGATATGATAATAACCACTTTATTATTGCCTCTTGGGCATATCTCCAAAAGTCTCCCACTTGCACTAGAGTCAATAATCTAGTTTCAAACCTTTGTGTATTCAACACCTATGGCTTTCCGGTGTTGTAAGTACACGTTCGCTAGTGGTCAACTGATCTCCGGATCTGACACTTCCAGGTCCGTGTGTAATTGCATGTATTTGCGTCTCTACGCATCACTCATTCTCTAATGAGATGGCTTTGTATAAATTTGGTCCTTTGGTGTGACCTTTAATTCTTTGGGGTTAAAACATGTTGATAATATTGTCGTACAATATATCTTCATAGTACTATCCCACTGTGAACTACACCTAGTTTGATAACAAACTACTTGACACAAATGCCCTCTTTTGCTGCTATAATTGCAGTCATATACTTAGCCTTTTGTTGTAATACCTGTCACAATGTCTTAACTTTGGAACTCATCCAAATCCATTATGGAACTTACTTTCCATTATATTGTGCCACCCTTCGTTTAGATTGAGATAAACTTAATTTGTACTTTATGACAAAACTAGTATCAATGTAGTACTTTTACAATGAACTAACCATCTATTTGTCACTTCTACAAATAATATACTCTTAGTTCTTCCAAAAGATCATAAGAATATCCTTACTATTGTCCAATGATCATCTTATGAATCATTCTGGTATATGCTCATAACATTTAGAGCATAGGACATATCTGGATTTGTACATATCATAGTATGATTGATATAAATACTCTTTGTGATTTCATACATCAAGTATCAATCTATACTTGAATCTTTGTTTCACTTACCCATTGTCAATACACTTGAATATATCATCAATATTGAACTCATTCAATCCTTTCTGTGCAACAAGAACCTTTCTTGTAGTTTCTATATTGAACTCATTCAATATATCATCTATGTACTTTTGGCACAACCAAATTAGCGTCTATTGATGCCAAATATTTGGGTTTTGCCTAAGTCTTTCATCAGGATGAAATTATTAATATGTGTTAATAAAAGATACATCATTTCCAATCAACAATATGTCCTCCACATAATGTATTAGAATATGTCTTAGTGCTCCCACTTAATATCTTGCAAATGCAAGCATCTTCATTGTCTCCGATGAATTTAAACTCTTTTAACAGTTTCATCATAGTGAAGATTCCAACTCCGCTATGCATACTTCAACCATTGAAGTTTGCATATGATTTTAGCATCCTTGAATTAACAAAACCCTTTGGACTGTGTCATGCACACGTCCTTGGTAACCATTCTATTAGAAGAACTTGTTTTGTTTATTCAACACATAACAAAATTATATGTCGTAGTTGTTATATTAATCCGTCTAGACTAAATATCGCTATGAAAGATCAAATCTTATCATAGTCAACCTTTGAACATTGTTGTGAACTCTTTCCCAACATGTCGACTATTTCATAGATGTGCAACATCCATGTCTATTTCTTTTATAGATCCAAACACAACTGTAAGGTCTTACACCTTTCTCGACGGTCCTTCAAGTTCAAAACTTGATTTCTCGTGTATGGAACTATCACGGATTTTATGGCTTCAAGCCATTTGACAGAGTCAGGGCTCATCATCGCTTCTTTGCACGTAGTCGGATCATTATTGTCAAATAATGATTTAACTCTCAAATCTTGGTATTTGATTGTTCATCCGACCTACTTGTTTCAATAGGAACTTAGATCTCCGTGACCACAACCTTTGAAGTACGCGAGCCATGAGCATTGTTTGCTAACTCCTAACACTTTTCGCATTGCGCAACTTTGCACATATAGCTAAGGTTCTTTAACCTTATCAAAGTTCTATTGTCCTCCCACTTAACTTTTCACGAAAAAATTCCTTCTCAAAGAAACTTGACGTTCTAAGCAACAAACACTTTTGTCTCCGGTGTTTATGGAGGAATACTTAACAGTTATACAAAGACAGGTTCATCCGACTTTGGTTGCACACATCTTTCTTATGCATAGCATACCAATGTTTTAAGAAAGGACTACTTGGGTTTTATCCCAAACCATAACCTTATATGGTGTCATTTCAACGGATTATGATGAATCTCTTTTCAGTGGAAAAACGGTAGTCTCTAAAGCTTTTAATCTTTAAAATATAATGGCAGTTTTATGAATTATACCTTTGATCTTACCATGTCAAACAAGGTTTAATTACATATCTCGAATGCTCCATACTCTTATGGTGTTTCGGGAAAATGCAAATCCACGGAACGATTCCTTAAATCTTAGGTATTATGCTAAACTTTGTAACTCAAATATCTTCCTTTATGATCTTATCATAAACTATTTATATTCTTGTTACAATGATTTTGCACTTCATCTTGAAAGTCTTTGAACTTTTCAAATATTTCACACTTCATCCTTATTAAGTAAATATTCATATATTCACTCAAATTTTCGGAGAAAGCATATGAAGTTGAAATCCATCGCTCTTGACTACACATAATGGATTTCGTACAACAATATGTACAAGTTCCAATAAGCTAGTCATCCGTTCCCTTTAGGCCTATGAACGAAGTTTTAATTATCTCTAGGAAAGTTTCACAAGCGTTATTTGATCAAAATCAAATAGACTCCAAAATTCCATCCATATGGAGTTTCTTCATGTTTTCTTTCCAATATAATTTAAACGGCGATGTCACTTCCTAAGCGATCTTTTAATCAATTTGTCTTTCGACATTTTTAGCACTAGTTTTATGGATGTGATTTCTCCAACGAGATTTGTGAATCATCCATCTTTTATGGATTACGGCAATTATTTGAACAACCCTTTTGTTCTCATAATACCTGATAAAACAAATCTTTGAAGGCAAGCTTTGATGTTTAACGAGCAACACAATAACCCTTTATTTGTTCTCGATGAACATCATCACATATTCTTTTGCTAGTTACTTAGGCCATTGTAGTTCATGAATTGTGTTGTTTCGTATGACGATTCACACCAAAAAATTCAGTATCAAATACTTAAGAACCACATTGTTTAATAAGCAAAGAATATAGCCATAACATGTATATCATCTATATACTTAAGCTGAACAATTCTAGTCTTTTCCTTTCTGCCATATACTTATGAGATTCTCTTTCAGTATTTCCTTTTCTGTTTGAAAGAATCTATCAACATCAATAGTGGAGTCATACATATGACACATAGTCCAAAGCGTGTATAGTTAAATACCAATGTCTTTGGACTTGCACTTTTGAAGTAGATTACCATCATCAAATGTTTGGTGTTCTTTCAAATTCCTTTCTTTAGTAATCTCTTGGTTTAGTAAACATTTTACCTACATCAAATATTCACCCTTATCATGGAATCATCCATGATCAAGCTACTTTTAGCTTATAACGATGAATTATGAGTATAATGTTGCTATCCAAAACCTTTTGGAGGATTAGGACAACAAGTGTCTCCAACCCTTTGCAAATTCTCATCAAATATGAGAACATGACTTTTGCCATATTATACTCTATCATGTTGCAACCAAAACTTCGTTTCAGATATCACAATATCTTCCACACATCATAGTTTCTGAAACAACTCTTTCAGATCCTAGATAACCTTGATATTAAGACAATCCTTTGAATATCAAGAATCATGGAGACAAACATGATACTTATATACTAACACTTGGAATTGTTACTCATGATTTAATACTAATTATTAAACTTCATGGAGTAACCGGAACTTACTGAAAGTTTGCAATAGGACTTTTAAACTTTAGATTAACACTTCAAAACAATACGATGCCAGTTCGTAAAGTAACTAACCAGAATTCTATAGTTCTATCATCTCAATTATAACTAAGCGCAAGGTGGTAAACGGATGCCAATGACTACAACAACTATGCAAATTCACTTTGATTTAGTTTATGATAAATTGAGTTCTAATTAATAATTAAATTAATCTAGGTGAACTCCCACTCAAAACAATATCCCTCACATTGTTTTAGTGATCACACGAACCAAATCCACCACATCAAAACCGATCATCACGAGAGTTGATATAGCTTCAATGGCGAACAATCAACATGTTCATCATATCTACTATATGACTCATGCTCTACCTTTCGGTAATCCGTGTTCCTGAGGCCATGTCAGACATGCTAGGCTCGTCAAGATCAAACCTTAGATTCCGCATAAGCAAATCTGGCTTGCTTACGTTGTATACACTTGCGGAATCTAACACACCCGATCATCACGTGGTGCTTCGAAACAACAAGCTTTAGCAACGGTGCATACTAAGGGTGAACACTTAAGAACTTGAAATTGTGTGCTTGAGGGATCATCTTATAATGCTACCGTCGTCTACTAAGCAATACAAGATGCATAAAGGATTAACATCACATGCAATTCATAATATGTGATATGATATGGCCTTTCTTCTTTGTGCTTCCGATCTCCATCTTCAAGCACGAACATGATCTCCATCATTACCGGCATTGCATCAAGGTCAATGACGCTACTCCATGGTTGTCGTCCACCGGCTTCAACTATTACAACTACTTTGAATAGACACGCGGGTCTTAACAGAAATTAAAGACAACCATATGGCTCCTGCCGGTTGCCGACTTACAATAAGGAACATTGCATACATCATATATAATCACAATCATGGCCATATCACATCACAGCACACCCCTGCAAAACAAAGTTAGACGCCTCTACTTTCTTTGCATATTTTACGTGGTTTGGGGCTTTCAATAAGTGTCGTTCTAACTTACGAACAAGAACCACAACATTGATACTAGCATTGTTGATCACCCGTTGTAAATTGGATCTTAACTATGCTAGGAGAAACAGGCACATGCAAAGCCACTTATGCAATACAAGTTGCATGTCAAGCGTGGAGCAAGTCTCATGAACGATGTCATGTAAGGTTAGCCCGGGCCGCTTCATCCCAACATACCGCAAGATGCAAAGTACACAAGAAGCAATCGACAATAAAAGCATCAACACCCACAATTACCATTGTGTTCTACTCGTGCAACAGATCTACATATAGACACGGCTCTGATACCACTGTAGGGTTTCGTAGCATGGAAAACAAAAAATTTCTATCGCATACAAACAAACAAGCCAAGATCTATCTACTAGATTGTAGCAACGAGTCGATGGAATAACTTACCCTCGAAGATTCCAAAGTGTTTAACGAGAGCGGATTCTCGTGGGTGATGTAGTCGTACTCTTCCCGATCTAAAGATCGCGTAGACGATCCTTCTGGCGCGTTCGAAGCACTCCCTGATCGGTCACGTTGGTACTCGACGAAGACCTTCCTCTCCTTGTTCCAAGAGGCGGAGGTTGTAGCACTCTCCTCGCGATTCCGGCAGCACAACGGCGTGGTACCGGAAGTAGAGGGGAGATCCCGCGGGGCTTCGCCTTAAGCCGGAGCGAGTATGGTGGAGTATGAGAGAGCTTTTAGTGGTCTAGGGTTTAGACACAACAATTAGAAGGGTCTAATCCTAAGGCTAGGGCAATTAGAAGCTCTAAACCAAAACAGCTCTAAACCGGAGTCTAGGGCTAGGGTTTTGATTAGAGGATAGGAACTTGTGTGTCTAGAGGAGGGAGCCCTGCCCCTCCTTATATAGGTGGAGGGCCAGCGCCAGGGAGGGAGGAGTCCCTCCAACTCGGCTTGGAGGAGGCGCCACCGGTTGGAGGAGGGATTCCCTCCCCAACTCGGTTTGCCCCCTCTTTCCTCTTTCCCTCTCTTTCCTGTTTTAGCCGTTTGACTTTTCAAACTTGCTATTTGACTTTTCAGTTTAGGATTCAATTTAATCCTTCATTTGGAACAGAGAGAACACTTAGTACATGATGCAATCATTCCAATATGCAATGACACATTCATGTACCCCTTCCCCTCTCGGAGTGCCGGACATTCCGGAACCTTCTAGAACATTCCCGATGAAAACACCGGAATCATTCCCGAACTCCAAAACGGGACTTTCCTTATATGAATCTTATTCTCCGGACCATTCCGGATCACCTCGTGATATCCCGGATCCCATCCGAGACTCCGAACAACATTCGGTCTCTTTCTCATAATACCATAAGTACTCAAACAACGTCGAATCCTTAAGTGTGTCTCCCTACGGTTCGTGAATTATGCGGACATGATCGAGACACTTCTCCGAACAATAACCAATAGAGGAATCTGGAAATTCATATGGCTCCCACATATTTCTACGATTACTTTGCGATCGAATGAACCACTTACATACGATACCAATTTCCCTTTGTCTCACGATAGTTTACTTATCCGAGGTTATGTTCATGATCAGGAAACCATGATCATATATTAACCAACAAGCTAGTTTAACAAGAGGCTTTACTAGGGACTCTTATTTTAGTTTACAAATCACACAAGTATTAATGTTTACGGTTAATACAATTATAGCATGGTATGTAAACATTCATCATAAGTGTGAAGATATGATAATAACCACTTTATTATTGCCTCTTGGGAATATCTCCAACACCTGGGTGGCATTCCACAAGTGAGATACACAGGGTAATCCATTGAACAATGGGCCCTGGTAACCACTCAACAAAAATCCAACCATGCAATTACCATTCCACCCAGGTGTTTCATTCACTTGGTTGTTTTATTAAGAAAAACATAAGTCAAAGACTTAGCAACATTTTTCCATATCATATATATAGTCCACCCTTGGTTTCTAATAGCTAGGCTAAGCATGGCAATAGCAAGTATCTTAACTTAGAGAAAATTCTAACAATTCTAAAACTACTAGGATTTCCCAAGCATAGCGTATAGATACTTAGCAAAAATTATCATGCAAGCCCTATATAAAATACCACTAATGCATAGTCAAAATATTGGGACAAAAATATGAAGCACCACTTTCCTTGGTAGTTGGGGGAGTAACAACAATCCTCACAGTCACAATCACCACTAGCACCAAAATCTACACATAAAATGATAGCACCAAATTCATATTTCAAATAATCAAGCAAAAATATATGAATGCATGCAAATGCCATGTGATCAGTTTTCTAACCCAAACAAGACAAGTAAAACAATACTGAACAATAAACTAAACATTTATACACCAAATAAACTTTATTTGGTCTTTAAAATATTTTCCAATAAATTTTTATACACAAAATAAGCCTACAAATGTCTCTGCATAAAATTCCATTTTAACAGAAACAAAATACAAAACTAAGCCCATAGATGTGTAGGATTTATTTTTGTGATTCCAATGGTATATTATTTGTATTTTTTGGATAAACAAAAAAAGTTATTAAATTTACAAGTTTAATCACCTAATTAAATCAAATCAGAATTTTAAATCAAAATTCCTGACACGCGGCGCAATCTGATTGGCCCATACCGCTTCGCTCTGGATCACGCGTCCGCACTGTTGGATCTAACTTTATCCAACACATCAGATCGCATCATACCCCTTCCCGGCTAAACTAACATATACCGTTAGATATGGATCTAGGGCCCAGATCTGCGTGTACCCCTTCGCGATTGAATCTAATCTAGACCGCTGGATCTAGATCCAGCGGATCTAATCGCTTCAGCCAAGAACTGGTGGCGCAAATGGCCAGAGCGGCAGCGACGCGTCTGGCGACGGTGCTCCGGTGAGGCCAGGGGGCAAGGGAGGTGGTGCAGATGCTTACAGCGATCGTAGTGACGCGGTGATTCTCGACGTGGTCATGGACAGACTGGGGGTGTACAGGCATGGCGTTGATTGCTCGTCGGAGTTGGCGTCAGCGTCAGGCTTGCTCGGGAGTGGATGTTGTCGATGCTACAAGGCACGAAATGGCAGGCCAGATGTGGCGTTATACGTGTACAGGCATGGCGAGTCCACGCGCGTCAACCAGGAAGGTTAGGGCGGTCAGATTTTACCGGAAAGGTTTGCCGGAGTTGCTGCAGAGGACGGTGGCGTGCTGGCGTTGTCCTTGCCGAGGTTCTGAAGCGCGCGCGGGCTAGGAAGTGGTACTGGGAGATGCGCAAGGCGAAGTGGAGTGTGCTCGTGGGAACCAGGAGCAGAGGGGTGGTCGGAGTTGCCCGGAATCGGCGCTGCAGCTCGTCGGAGCAGCAAGGTCGCGGCGAGAAATTCTTGCAGCCTGGTGGCGCTCAGGGCTTGGGGTTTTAGGGGAAATGTATAGGGGGAAGTGGGGATTTAAGTAGCAGGGTCGGGGGAGGAATTCACGCTCGCAATAAATCAGATTGATTCGGTGTTGAAACGGAGGAAACGGCCGCGGCGGAGCAGTCACCGCGCGTTGATTGAGGAAGAAGAAAATAGTGTGGCAGTGGGGCCAGGAAGTCAGCGAGTGGGTGCAGCGCGGCGCGGTGAGAAACAGAGAGGGGGAGGGAGTTTCCCGGGTGGGCTAGGTGTGCTGTTTAGATGGGCCGCGGGTTGGGTTGGGTTAGATAGCTAGTTAGGTTTATTTTTTTCTCTTTTCTCCTTTTCTTTTTCTGTTTTGATTTTCTGATTTGAATTTTAATAAGTGTTTCAAATCTGTTTCACTTTAAATTTCTTCCAAAATTTTATTCTATATTTCTTGTGTCCTAGGATGTGTAAAACATCCATTTACACACAAAATCATTTTGGGTTTGAATTTAAAGCTAAAACCATGCCTTAGTTAAATATTTCTAATAGGCATACAAATGGTTTTGAATTTGAATTGTTTTTGAAAACCTAGGTGTGGCCTTGTATTCACTTTCAAAACACTGCTGATCAAATACTAATCACAAATAGAAAATAAAATATAAACCTTGCCTCACTTGAATAAGTAATGGGCATAAATATGGTTTCTTTTGTTTGAAATCTATTTGAAAAATATCAAATGCTTAGGAATGCATGAATGCTATGCAAGCTTTACAAATTGTGATTTTTGGGATGTTACACTTCTATGGGTGATTAGCCGATGCCTGAGCTTACAAACTCTTATTTATTTTAAGTCCCCGGTATGTCGGGTGTATGCTGTCTTAAAGCAATCTTCCTCTTTTGATACTATGTGATCCGTTTAACTTTGGCATCATATGTTGTAGTAAGATTGTTATTCTTCTAGTTGAATTTGCGTGGCTTGTATCCTTGTTTGCAGAATTTTAACTTCATAAGTTCGAATCATATTTTCACATGTCTGATTTTTGTTCGGCATCCATTTTGTGTCTTTCATCTATTCTTAGTTGCAATATTTTGGTCTTATAATTTTGTCTCAAAGACTATGAATACTATGTCCATATATCATTTTAGTATGATAGACTTACTATCTCTCCCAGTTATCTATTGGTAGAATAATATAAATAAGGACTTTCCACACTATATTTCGAACTGCCGAGGTTGTTACTCATATGATTATAATAGTACAAATGCATGGGGTAGTCCCCGAGTTATTGCTCGGGTTGGCAAAGTAATCATTCATATTACATATTTGATTGATGATGGAAAACACGGGGCAGTCCCCGAGTCTCTGCTTGGGCCACCGAGGTTTCCTACATAACCAAAATGCCGAACAGTACGGGGTAGTCCCCGAGTTACTGATCGAGCCACCGAAGTTTCGTACATACTTAAAAATAACAAACAATATGGAGTAATCCCCGAATTAGCTCGAGCTACCGAGGTTTCATACATACTTAAAAATGACAAACAACATGGGGTAGTTCCCGAGTTACTATTCGAGCTGCCGAAGTTTCATACATATTTAAAAATGACAAACAACATGGGGTAGTCCCCGAGTTACTGCTCGAGCTACCGAAGTTTCATTACATTAATTTGATACATAATATTGCTAGATTCAATACACTTCTCTAAGTGTTAAACGGACGAAGTAAAGCCCCATTCTACGGTCTTTTTGACTCGTTTCCGGACTTATCCGCCTTGTTCTTTTTTGGTGCTTGAGCGTCGATCAGGTAGGATGCATCGTTGTGTAATGCTTTGCTTACGATGAATGGACATTCCAATGTATGTGAGAGTTTATGCATGTCGACCTTGCGTTGCACCAGCCGAAGAACTAAATATCCTTCCTTGAAAACTCTTGGACTCACTTTCTTGCTATGATATCGCATGAGGTCTTGTTGATAAATAGCTGATCTTGATAGTGCCAATTCTCTTGCTTCTTCTAGAAGGTCCACATCATCTTGCCGAGATATTTCATTTACTTCGGCGCTCGTGTATTGGGTGACTCTTGGAGATTCATGCATTATGTCGGACGGAAGTATGGCTTCTGCCCCATATACGAGAAAGAACGGGGTATATCCGGTCGATATATTCGGGGTAGTCCTCAGGCTCCACAGCACCGCTGGGAGTTCCTCGATCCAGCATCTTGCCGACCTCTGTAGCGGTTCTATCAGCCGAGGTTTTATTTCGGACAGTACTAGTCCATTTGATCTTTCTACTTGTCCATTTGATGCCGGGTGAGCCACCGAAGCAACATCGAGTCTTATGTGCTTCTCATGGCAGAATCGAGCAAAATCTCCTTCAGCGAAGTTTGTGCCATTATCTGTGATGATACTGTGCGGGTAACCATATCTCAGAATGATATCTTTGAGGAATTTCACCGTCATGAGCCCGTTACACTTTCTTATTGGTTTTACTTCTATCCACTTTGTGAATTTGTCTACCATGACCAAAATGTGAGTCATGCCGCTGCGAGCCAGCTTAAATGGTCCTACCATATCTAAACACCATACAAAGAATGGCCAAGTGATTGGTATTGTTTTTAAATCGAATGAAGGCATATGTATTTTGCTGGCATATCTCTAGCAGCCATTACACTTCGTTACCAGTTCTTTTGCTTCCTTCAGTGCACTTGGTCAGTAAAATCCATGCCTGAATGCTTTGGCCACGAGGGCTCTGGACGAGGCATGGTGCCCACATTCTCCTTGATGTATATCCAAGAGGATCTCTTCCCCCTGCCGAGTCAACGCATCGTTGCAGCACATTTGTCACGCTTCTCTTATAAAGCTCATTATTTATGATCGTGTAAGCTTTTGCTCTTCTCACTATCTGCCTAGCCATAACCTCATTATCCGGCAAGGCCTTTTCTTTGAGGGAGGAGAATATGGGTTGTGCCCATTTTGGCATGACTTTTTTCGGGAAAATTGTGTTGTCAATTTCCATTATCTCTGCCGACATAACATCTGGCGGCTTTTCCCAATAGATTTTTGGGTCAAGCGAGTCAATCTCCGAGTAGTTCGGCTCATGTACTTTATCAATTTCCATTGGGACGCACCCGACTATCTGCTCGGACGAGATGCGAATTGACTCGGATTCTGGTGAAGGTATAATTGACGGCTTTCTTAGGTGTTCCAGGGTGATACCATGCGTAATTGACTATTTGGTTGATCCGAGCTTTGATAGCGTATCGGCAGCATCATTTTCTGTTCGTGGTATATGATGGAATTCACATCCATCAAAATAACCACTAATTTTCTATACATGAAACCGGTATAGAGCCATATTTGCATCCAATGCATCCCAATTTCCTGATAATTGATGGACTACGAGGTCCGAATCCCCGTAACAGAGAATCCGACATATGCCGATCTCTTTTGCCATTTTTAGGCCATGGACAAGTGCCTCATATTCAGCTACATTATTTGATGTGGCGAAATGTATTTGCAATACATATCTCAGTTGATCCTTTTTGGAGAGGTTAATACTATCCCTGCTCCTAATCCATTTCTTAACTTGGACCCATCAAAATGCATCATCCAATAATTCGGATCTGGCAATGGGGGTTCATACTGCACCTCGGCCCAGTCTACAAAAAAGTCGGCCACTGCCTGAGATTTAACTGCATCCCGCCTATCAAACTGTGGGGCATAAGGTGATAACTCAATTTCCCATTTGTCTATTCGGCCACTTGCATCTTTGTTGTTCAGTATCTAGGCTATTGGTGCCTCACAAATCACCTTTATGGGATGTTCTTCAAAATAATGTTTGAGCTTCTTTGCCGACATGTACACTCTATAAGCCATTTTCTGGTAATATCGGTAATTCTGCTTGGAGGCCGATAATACCTCACTCAGGTAATACACTGGTCTTTGCACCGACTTGCCTTCTTTGTTTCGTTCCACGACAACTACTTCACTCACTACCCTATTCGTTGCTGCCACATAGAGTAGCATAAACTCTTTTGATAACGGGGAAGCTAAGATAGGTGAAGTAGCCAGCATCTTTTTTAACACATGAAAAGCGCTATCTACCGGAGGTGTCCAGGTGAACTTGTCAGATTTTTTCATTAATTGATATAAAGGCAATGCTTTTTCACCTAGCTGACTTACGAACCGACTCAGGGATGCAAGACACCTTGTAAATTTTTGAACATCATTTAGGCATTTCGGAAGTTCCATTCTTTCAACCGCACAGATCTTAGTCGAATTTGCCTCTATACCTCGTCTGGACACGAGGAAAATGAGTAATTTTCCAGCTGATACACCAAGGGTGCATTTTTCCGGGTTAAGCTTCATTCGGAACCTTCTTAAGTCCGCGAATGCCTGTCGGATATCTTCTAGGAGTGTGTTGCTCTCTTTGGTTTTTATAACCACATCATCAACATATACTTGCACATTTTTTCTGATCTGGTCGTGCAGGCATTTCTGCATTCATCTCTGGTACGTGGTTCCAGCATTACGCAGGCCGAATGGCATGGTGCGATAGCAATAAGCCCCATATGGGGTGATAAACGCAGTCTTTATTTGATCAGCCGGATTTAATGGTATCTAGTGGAAACCAGAGTACGCGTCTACAAATGATAACAGCTCACAACCTGCGGTTGAATCAATGACTTGGTCTATCCTAGGTAAAGGAAAAGGATCTTTGGGACACGCCTTGTTATGGTTCGTGTAATCGATGCACATTCGCCAAACGACAGCTACATTTGGGTCATCCTTTTTCTTTTCTACCAACATCGGGTTTGATAACCAATCCAGATGAAGTACTTCCAATATAAACCCGGCCACAAGGAGCCGAGATATCTCATCCCCTATTATTTTTCTCCTGTCTTCAGCGAAGCGGTGGAGAGGTTTCTTCACCGGTCTTGCTCCTGGCCTTACATGCAAAGAGTGCTCAGCCAACTCCCTCGGCACTCCTTGCAGATCCTGGGTGGACCATGCAAAGATATCCCGATTCTCACGGAGGAAGTTCGTGAGCTCGCTTTCCTATTTGTCATTCGGGCCGGCACCAATTATGATGGTGCGCTCTGGGAATTGATCATCAATCTGGATCTTCTTTGTTTCCTTAGTCGGCTGGAACGACACACTTCCGTGCGAGTTGGCAAGTGTCGGCATGTTAAGTTGTGCCGACTGAGATAAAGCTACCACCTCCTGAATTCTCCTTTTCTCTCTTGCAGTTACCAAAGACTCAGCCAGGTTTGATCCGGCTGAAGCACATTCCATTGATTTCCTATAGTCTCCTGCTATTGTTATCACCCCCTAAGGTCCTGGCATCTTCATTTTCAAGTAAATGATGTGACAACTGCTCATAAATTTGGCCAATGTCGGGCGTCCGAGTAAAGCATGATAGCAACTTTCCATATCCACCACCTCAAACTCAAGATTTTCAGCTCTACAATTCTCTCTTGTGCCGGATAATACATCTACTCGGACCTTTCCAATGGGTTCGTATGATAGTCCTGGAACTATCCCATGGAACGTTGTCTTTGTTGACTGCAGCATATTCGGAGTTATTATGAGTTTGTGCATTGTGTCTTTGTACGTAATATTGATGCTGCTCCCGTTATCTATCAGTACCTTTAAGAACTTCACATTAATACGGGGCCCAACAAATGTCAGATCCAGCACCAAAGCATATGACCCTGGGTGCGGCATGATTTTCGGGTGATCTCTCATGCTCCAGGTAACCTCCTGCTCTGACCATGGCACATATCTTGGAACTTCCGGCATAACTGCGTTCACCTCCATATGTCGGTGTTATACGCTCTTTCTATCCTGTTGTTCTATTGTGAACACACGGTATGATTGGTGATGTTCCATGTAATCATTGCGTCCATTATTCCCGTGGTTTCCCCTACCATCTTGGTTCTGATTTATTACTTGATGGACTGTATCCCTCCGATCCTGGTTCTCCTACCTCGGAGGCGGTGGCAGTAACATCAGTTGCTGTGCATTCCCCCTGTCAGTTGTGGTTGTTGTTGGTGATGCGCTTGGTGTTGCGGCCCTTGCAAGGCTGTCGAGTTTCCCATCGCGCTTTTCATCCAGGCGAGTTGTGTGGTTGGCTGGCTTGGCCGGGTTAGGCGTGTGAAATTTACACGGCTGATCCAACATGGACTCAAACGTGTACTTCGTCCTTTCTTGCCACTGCTTTTCTGCTCAGGTGTCCATTGCTTCTTCCCATCGTTCCTTGGTGTCCACTGCTGAGGGTCATTTTTCTGACGCTGATTGCTCCCAAGACTCGGCTGATCCTGCACAACTGCTGGCACATGATTTGAACTATATCTGTAATCCGGCCTCTCATGCCTTCTTCTACCTCGGTATTCATTGCGCCGGGATGATCCGACACCATCTCGGGCGTAATGATCCTGTTGCTCATGATATTCAGCCGACATAAGCTCTGGTTGAGTCAGATCACCTAAGGTATATGAATCTGCTACTCTGATTGTCTCTGCCAATGTGGTGGGCATATCTCTCTGCAGCCTCTGCCACAATACACTTCCATATCTGCACCCCTGAGCAAACCAGGCAATTGCTTGAGATTCTATAACTCCTTCACATGAATTTCTGAGGTTGCACCACTGAGTTAAGAATTCTCTATCAGTCTCATTCGGCTTCTGCTTGCACATTGCAAGCTGTTGTGACCTGTTTGGCCTCTTATAAGTACTGGTGAAGTTACAGACAAACATTTCCTCAAAATCCAACCAACAGTTGATACTGCCTATTGGCAAATTATTCAGCCAAACTCTGGCCGGCCCCTCCAACATCTGGGGCACGTATCTCACAGCCCATCTCAAATTTCCTCCGGCTATTTTTACTGTCGTGGCATAATCAATTAGCCAATCTTGTGGTTTCGTACTTCCATTGTATGTTTTCGTGCCTCTTGCTAACTGGAAGTTCGGCACGGGCGGTTCGCCCATAATCCGAGGTCCAAAACATGCCGGGCCAGGCGGACCCTGCTCTTCCAACAACTCGGACTGATACAGTTTGTCCAGCTTCAATCTCGCGTCTGTTGATGGCAAGTTTCTGTAGATAATCCTTTCCTGGATTCCATAACGGTTTTGCCCACCATGCTCTGCATTTTCCATTTCCGAATAACCATCATTATATCTATCATTTTCTTGGTTATGCGGAGCTTGTCTTACTTCTCGCTCTTGCCGAGGTTCATGTCTCGGCTTATGATCTTGTGGAAGGTACCTCCTTTCTTCCGCCAGGTTATTGTTCTCTGGGTTTCCCCTTCCGAGATTCCCATGCTCTCTGTTCACACGGTCGGGGTTTCTGTCACTGTTGTTACCTTGGCTTCCATTGCCCCTATTTTCATTGATCTTCCCGGCCACTGCCGGTCATATGAGACAATCTTCTTGTTTCTCTTTCCCAAAGTTACTGATTTATCTTTCCATGCATTGTTTCCGGGTGAGGATGCCGCCGTCGTGGATAATGTGGGGGCCGACCCTACCGAATGAACCATGCGTGAAGCTCCCGGCTTTGCCGGGTTATCCCTAAGCATCTCCTCATTCTGCTGGTTCGTGATGCGTACCAGCTCATTTAACCTTTCTTGCTGATTTTGCCATGCTTTCCCGGTTAGTCCTTCCAATTCCAGGGCTGCCGCATTTGCTGCCTTGAGGTTCTTTGCCGGGGTACTATACCTCGGCAAACCTGCTGGGTCAACCGAATCACCTGGCTAAGCCTCATGCTCTTTGTTGATATCATTCATCAGGGTCTTTCCTCTTAATATCAGATCATCTACTCGGCCAGGGGCCGTATCTAGCTTGTTTGCCCTGGCGTATTCTCGCAAAGTTCTGTTAAAGGACTCCTGCAAGGCCGACACCTTTTTTGTCTCCTCTAACATTTTCAATCTAGTTTCTTCTAACTCTGCTTGTGTGTTTGCCGGGTCAACTATCAGTGCTACAGGTGTAGTTAAGTTATATATGGCTGCCTGCAGGATATTCTCTGGTCTCTCCAGAGGTGTCCACCTTACCCTTGTTGCTTTTGGAGTTACCTCTTGCACCTCGGCCGCCCTGGCTACCGGAGGATCTGCCGTTGTTGGCTTTGGGGCTGCTTGCTTTGCCGCCACCTGTCCTGCTGTCGTCGAGTCTTTGCTTGGCCCGGCTCCTGCCCCTACTACTGGTGTGGGAGTTGTCATCATCACCTCAACGCTGCCCGCGGGGTAAGCGCCACGCTAACCAGTGGAAGCACTAAGGGGAGGATCTCCTGTGACGATGACTCATCGCGGATAGATGCAGGAGGTGTCGATGCCAACGTAGATCTTGTGAGCTCCCAGGTTGATGAAGACGCCATTGCACGGGGGTGCCTTCCTTCTGAAACTGCCAGCGTTGTCGCTGATGTAGTCCCAGATGTCAAATCTCTAGACTAATCCAGAAACCACCCGCTCGCCGGTGTCGATGAAATTTCCCGTTCGGATCTTGACTCCAGCTAGCACCGCTGCTGGCCCCATGGTGGGCGCCAACTATCGTGGTGATGGCACAGCAGATTCCATGGGTAGGCTAAAGACTGGGGCCAATGGATGCTAGTGGGATCTAGGGAGGGAAGATGCAGTGATTTCTACAAACAAGTTAGAACACAAATCTTTATTCCACCTCTCTCAAGCTACAAATGCTCCTTGAGCTATATCAGGAAGAGGAAGAAGAATATTACAACATGAGCCCTCTAACCTCAAATGAATCGATCCCCTCTTTAGGAAGCTATGCCTCTCCTTATAACGGACTCCCTTGGTTCACTCTAGGGCTGACGTGGACAAGCATATTCTTGAAATATGCTTGTCCCAAAGCGGTAACTCGGCGGATATCTTTCTGTGTCCCCCTTATATCGACGACAAAGACCTAGAGCTTCCCACATGTGAGCCTCGGGCCTGCCCACTGTCACCTCCGTGATGTTGGTATGCCCCTCTGTGGCTCTGTTCCTTGTCTCTAGCGCTTGGCCCTGAGTAGATTCCACCTAGATGGTAGCTAGGGTTTGACTTTGGGAACCATCTCCTTCTTCCGCAAGCTTCTCGTAATTTGGCCTCGCCTCGCGTAACTCGGCTTAACCTATACCTGTACATAAGCTGATTAACCTCATTCGGCCGACCTAGCTCATATGTCGGCCGAGTAAGGTATTCATTGCTTGATTCTGGGTAAGCCATGCCTTATTTGGCCGATCCTAGTATAACTCGGCCAAACCAGCCCATGACCCGGCCCAGGGTAAGAAAGGTTCCTTCCCTCTCTCCACTATCTTGACCTTACTTGGGGTCATCTGTAACATCCTAGCATTAGAGCTTAGAAATAAGCTGAACCCAGATGTGTGCATTGCATTCATGCATAGAAAATCCGAATAATTTTCGCGCTTTTGAACAAAACTTGTCAAAGTGATTGAAGTTTCTCTCAACTTGATGAAATTGAAGTAGATCATCAAGTTGACTACGATAAGTTTCAATATGACCTTTGCTAAAAACTTATTTTGGGTAAAGAAGAGTTGATCTACGGGTAGATCAAATGTAATAAAAGTTAAACCTTAATCCATTATTTAATGGTTTATATTTGATCCTTAAGTAATCATATCCTAGTATTCATTACACAACTCATGAATACCAATTTATAAATATAACTTAAGTAATAAGAATATAACAACTAAATCTTGATCTATCTTAATCTCATCTACTTATACCATGAGTATCATGTTAATACCTAACCTTAACACTTTAGTAAGATTAAGTAGGAAAGAAATCAAGTCAAGATCATTCACCATGTATCTTTCTATTCGTATCAATCTTTACCATTCCTATTGAATCATATTCTAATATCTGTTGTTCATCAATGTTGAGTAATCAACTATTGATTCACCAATTCTTAGCCTATCAATTCTTGATCTATCAACTCTTGTCCATATCATAGAATTCACTTAAGGCCTATAAAGAGATAAGTAAGAAGAGGTAGGTGGAAATGCTAGAATTAAATATCCTCTATAGGATGGGAGTGTTGGAATTGAATAAGATCAAAGTGTTAATTGATGGGGTTAACTCACTCCTGAGTGAATAGCAAAGTAATATGGAAGATATAACTATATGTGGTAATAAAGAAGTTTACAAGGATGAACTCTGAAGATGGTTACCAGGAGTAATCCTCTTGGATTAAGCATATATAGTCAATAAGTAATATCTTCCATTTAGTTAGAGGTACTGAGAACATAATCACAATACAACTCTAATGTTGTATTGATGAAA
Source organism: Avena longiglumis (assembly GCA_030063025.1). Classification (NCBI taxonomy): domain Eukaryota; kingdom Viridiplantae; phylum Streptophyta; class Magnoliopsida; order Poales; family Poaceae; genus Avena; species Avena longiglumis. The sequence continues at coordinate 461,356,949 of CP125975.1, read as the reverse complement.
GCCTTGATTAGCCAACTGGAAACCTAAACTATAAAGGATCAGAGGATTATAATGATCATTCTTTAGTCACCAATATTAAATGCTTATATCATGCATAAGTGACATTGGTGGATAGAACATGATCAAACCCTAGTATAGATAAGTTATCCTAGAGTAGTCATTAAAAGTCACATTAATATAATGTGAGGTTGGAGTATGAGTTACTAGAGTAAAGTAAATATAAGATAGTATGATTAAGCTAAAGCTAGAGTAGCATGGAGTTATTGAAGTAGTCTTATTCCTCTTAAAATAATAGTAAGCTTTTGAGGAAAGTAGTTTGATATATACATCTACTGGAGTAATATTAGTGGTGGATGATTAAGGAAGAGTATGAGTGGAGTTAGAAGTAACTACTTGTTGGATTGGAGGTTATCAACAGTAGGGTAGTGGATATAACCAAGTAAAGATATGAGAAGATTATGAAAAGCTTTAGTGTCAAACTCATTGGATTTACTAATGGATTTAGAAGAATAAAAGGTGGATAAGAATATTCTTGTGAAGTAAATCTCATCATGTTAACACATGATGATGGATAGGAAGGAGTAGTATATCTAGGAAAGGAATTCTTTAAGTAGAAGTCAAGGATTGTGAATTATGGAAGATAGGAATTCTTGGTAAACACTAAACCATAAATCTATAACCAAATATAATGTCCATCTTATATGTTTGATAAACCATGTTATTTCCACAATGGCTTATAGGAATATTTTCCTATAGCAAATCACTTCAACACACCTTCTTCATTTCCAACTATTATAATCATATGTGCTTAGAAACTATCTTTATCACTTCCTTCCCATAAGTCATTCCAGAAAATAACTTTCTATTTTAAAGGGTGATATCATTAAAGATCACAAACATAAAGATAATATGTTTAGCGATTAATCTTTATTCACATCAACAAAAGAATATAAGTATAGTAAGTACCTTAAACCCTAGGGTAAGCAATTAAAATTCAGAACCCTAAACTTATTAATGAGTTTTCGCATCAACATCTCATAAATATTCTATCTATATTCATTAGGCAAATTCTTTGATCCATTTCTCTAACTACTCATTCCTTATGAGCATGGAATAAGTGGGGATACAATAATTATAAACCACCCTATACCTTACTATGTGATTAAATACATATATATAAATCCTATGACTATTATTAAACATTTTAAAACTTCATTACTCCAAATAAAATCGAAAATAGTGTTATAAAGAATTCTTAAGATATAAACCCTAAAACCCTAATTCCTATTTATTCTATTTAATACAAGAATCTATCTATGATTAGAAAAATAGAAAGTAATAAATAAAGTATATTATCATAATAAATAAACTCATACGAGAATGTGAAATACATTTTTATGTGTTTGCATTGTCTAAATAATAAGTTCTATAAAGAAAGATTTAAGACAAAACAGAAATTACAAAAACAGAAAAGATAAGAAAAAGAGTAGCAGTCAGCATTGGCCCATGGCCCATTTCTTCTCTCGCTTAACTGTCGCTCGCGTGTAGCAGCAGCAACTCTCTCGCTCACCTCAAGGCAGCCCAACCTCAGCCCATGCATGGCCCAGCACCATCCATACCGCTTCGCTCTTTCTGTTCGCCGTCGTCTCCGTCGATGGATGCTGGAAGCAGCTCGCTGTCGAGCTCCGTCGCGCCGATGAGCGTCAAGATGCGTGCTGCCGCTCTAGAAGCTCTATAGGAAGACCACATCGTCGCTTGGAAAAACCCATCGCACCATCACTTCCTCTATCTCTATCTCTTCCTTCCTCTTTGTTTCTTCTCAAAGGACGATACCCTAGCCGCAAACCCCGCCGGAGCTCATCGATGTAGACCTCCCTGCGTCTGTCTAAGGTGCCCAGGAGGATCGCCTCGCCACCCTCATTCTCCCTGGCCAGATCACAGAAGCCTGATAGTCCCCAGTCGACCCAATCGACATATCATCTACGTCGCCGGTCATCTTCGTCAATCGTCGATTGCCGCTTCCATAGAGCTCCTCCGGTCACGCCATCGCGCCCCTCAGCTTCACGGTGAGCTACCGGTGCTAACGCACCTTCTCATTCTCCTCCTTGTTTGCTCGTTTGCTCTACCACCGAGAACTATCCACCACCGCCACGGTAGCTCATCACCGATGTTGCTCCGGCGACCAAAAAGTGGCGGAGCCTCCACCCCAAGGTTCCTCCTAGTCGCCCGTGTCCAGCGCACTTACTCTCGCTAGCCCGCGTGCCTCCAATCGCTGACACCGAGCATCACCTGTGAGGATGTCCATTGTTGAGGTCACGCTGATGTAGGGGTGAGGTCACCCTTGACCTGGTCGGCCATTTGACTGGTCCTTGCTGATGTGGTATGTGACGTGGCCCCTGGCCCATGTCTCATCCCCTGTGAGTAAGAACTAGTCTACTAACAAATGTATTCGCTAGATCCAGGTATATGACGTGGCCACTGGCCCACTAGTCAGTGACTTGGGTAGATCCAGTCTGGGTGTCAAATGTAATTCCTATTTGCAATATTATTTAGGAAATGATCAAATCTTGTTAAAGTTAATAATTTTTGTTGTATAATTCAGAAAAAATACATTTAATATATCAAAAATTTCAGAAAAATAAAATCTATAACATTAAATTGTGCCAAAAATTTAAATAAATATTATTTAATAAAGATTTTATAAGTTTTAATACTTTTAAAATTCATATTTTAATATTTGTAAATATTAAAAATATAAATAAAATACCCAAAAATCTTAGAAAAATAAGAACTATAATTCAAAAATATAATCATGCATTATTATTTCACTTAATTAAATATTTATTATTTATTAAGTATTTATAAAGTAATAAATCTTATAAAAAATCATATCTTATTATTTATAAATCACAAAAAAAATGTAATATACCAAAATGATCACAAAAATAATACCTACATGTTAAAAATATAATATTCCACTTTTTGAGTTAAATAAAAAAATTAAATACTTTAATAACTTGAATTTAAACCTATTTCCTGAGTTGTTAATTCATTTAAGGGTAAATAAAATTCGTTAATATTTATAAAATTGCCAATTTAGGTCTAATAAGTAATACTAGTCTTAAATATTCATAATATAAAGTCAAATTGGTCCAACACATTTTAAATACAATCTTATTGAATTATCATTCAACCAGAAGTGTAAATTATTTACTAAAAAGATCCTTATCAAATATAAAATCTTCAAGAATAATTTGTGACTAAATAAAACTTTTTACCTTACTTCAACCACAAGTTATAAACATACCAAAACACTATATTGATTCCATAAGTAGTTAAGTAATATTACTTCCTCGTTTACAAACTATAAACACTCATCTATAAAAAGGAAAATGATTCTATTCCATTATAATGTTAGGAAACCACTACTCAAATAGAAGTAATGCCATTCTTAAATAAATTTAAGTAAATATTATAAGATGAGCAAGTACAATATCATAAGCACTACACCTTAAATCCATCCATGTTTTTAAAGTTAACTTTAGTCTACAAAACTTTAAGTATAATGCTAAAGACCATATTATGTGTTTTATAGTTAACTTTGGTCTATTATAATTAAGTCGTAAAGCATCTCAAGTCCAAACTATTCAATCAAGCACAAACAACATCGACCACATTTGATTAACCACAAAGATTGTTTAGACCTTAGAAAAGAAATCTTTTCTTCAAATGTTATTCTTTTTGCCACTTCAATCAGCAGATGACAACTAATCACAATCACATTACTTTATACTTTACTTATATACTTAGGATTGATAACACTTAAGTTCTTTATAAGTGACATTACTTGTAAAGTAAAAATTTGAAGATAAAAAATTATATTATAAGCAATCTTGAGTAGCATTTCACATTTGTGTGTATTCCATTGTTTTATGATATTATAATTACATGTTGTTTCACACACAATCACAAGCCTTAATAAGAAGCACAAATATGAAACTTATCTAAAAGGACAACACATTCTAACAGTAACCATTTCTAGTTTCCAAACCCTAGATCAACGTTATCCCCGGGATTCGCGTTTATCAAGTGCATTACATTACTTATGCATAATATCATCTTGCTTCTTTAAACATTAGTCCTTACCGGACCAATGGTGCTGATTTCAAATATTGGATCTTATATTGTCTTGAAGATCGTGAGTGCATAATCTTGCAATCACAAAAGGCAAGTTGACACTTGCTCATGTCCTTTGATTATTTTCTGTAAAGTATTTTGCAAATCCAGTGTTCTCATCACTTGCATTTGAAAAAGGTTAGAAAACACTATTTTCATAATAATGTGATTATAGGTTACTTACCATGAGGTAATAACCTCTTATTAAAGTTCCGGTGGTAACGGAACATATTATCTAGGACTTAACAACCAATGTCGCCAGTGATTCTTGCACCGTATATCACGCGTTAACCATGAGATTTGGAATGGGACAGAGAAGTCAGTTGTATCTTCTTCCTCTCGCATGTACCCGGATGTGCAGGTCGTGGCTATTATCCTTGTAGAGTGCATATTATTTGGTAATTCGTAGAGGATATGGAGCATATGGGTGGGATCCCTCAACGTCCCATGATAGTTCTAGCATCTAACGATCTGTACAAACCATTGTCGTAATTCAATGGGTAGGCATGGTGTACACCAAGGAGACATGCGGGGTCGCGAAGGGGGCAGTGATTGGCTTGGATCTTAGACTGGGCCCCATACCAAGGAAGTATGGACAAGGTCATGACTTGGTTATGCAACAAGGCTAAGGTCTCTCATGGATAAAGTAACGCACCTTTGCAGAGTGTAAGAACTGTAACTTGTTACTCCCTGTTCTGGGAAGGAGCTGCGAACGCGACGGGAAAGGAACTCCATGAAAGTTCTGGTAAACCCGTGAAGACTGACGGACATAGCTTTTCAGAATAAAAGCAACCTTTGAAGAAATGTTTACAAAAACTTGCATTGCCTATGACCTATGGTCTGTGGCTGTAGATATAGTGCATCAAACACTCCTTTTCTAGTGAACTTGCTGAGTACGCTTGTACTCAACGTATCTTCTTAACCCTTGCTAGATTCTAAAGCCAGTACAGATGATGTCTACATCAAGTTATGCTCCAGGAATCATCACCAGAAGCTAAAGTTCTTCAATAAAGTCAAGAAAGTCAACATATACATCAACTCAAGTGAAGACGAAGTTACTAATTAGATAGGAATATAATATCTAGCCATAGAACCTATTTCTGTAGTGTATTGCAATAGCAGCAATGCTAGACCATTAGTTAAAATACTAGTCTTATTAGTATGATAGTTTTTGAGTTGTTTATTCCTGATTCTTCTTTGTAAGAAGTTTCTTTCTCTCTCTTTAACCTAGAGTGTTCTCTAGATCTTGTGTAAAGAGTTGAGTTGTAACCTATAGTCATGTCTTGGACCTGCTGTGTTTCTGTTGTACCACTCTGAGGGATGTAATACTAGTGAACGGTGTTTCATTGGTGTTATGTCAATGACTATAGTGTACTACATCATGCAGTGGTATGCTGGGTCACCGCATCATCCCCCCAACATCTCCCCTCTTCGGGAAGGAATTTCCCGACAGAAATCCGTCTGCCAGAGATCTCTTTCTCTCTCGGTGTTTTCTGCCCCGTAGAGGCGGTGGAATATTTTTGTGGTCACTCCTTGTGTTTTATGGTTTCGAGGAGAAGATATAGGCGAGAGGGTGGAGTCGGAGGCCGGCCAAGTGGGCCACACCCCCTATAGGCACGGCCTAGGGGTGGCACGCGCCTGGGGGAGGTGTGGGCCCCCTGTGGCCCATCTCCGCCTCCCCTTCTGGCTTCCTTCGTCTTCTGGGAATATATTATTTTCCATAATTTTTCTGGTATTTTTCTTATCTTCGCGAAATTGCATCAAAACACCTCTTTTTCCATCACAATCCTGACTCCGGCAGTTCATCCTCCAAGAATCATCCAAGTTGCAAAAACAGATGAAAAGACATAAGTAACACCTCTTAATATGAAATATATCAATGAATAGAGGCAAATTATGATATAGAATGGTGATGCAAATTGGACGTATCAGGAGTTGCTAATATAGTTGTATGATGAGTGTGTGAACACTTCGTTGGGAGACCCCAAGAGGAAGGTATGATGAGCACAGCAGCAATTTTTCCCTCAGTAAGAAACCGAGTTTATCGAACCAGTAGGAGGAAGGAAACGACTCAAAGGTGTTGCTAGCAAATTGGAGACATGCACAACACAAACTCAAGACTTTGCCCCAACGAATAGTGAGGTTGTCAATCTCACCGGTTTGCTGTAACAAAGGATTAACTGTATGGTGCGGAAGGTAATGGTGGTTTGCATCAAGTAAACAGTAACAGTGGAAGATGTATCAATTGTAAAGATTGGATTCAGGCTTCGTATTCCCCACAGTCAAATATTGACTTTGGCTTTTGTCTCATCCAATTCCGAGAATATTAATTTTCTGCCTTTCTGAAACCAAAAATAGAAGAAAACTGGCAACTGGCACTGTGGCATCTTATTAATAGGTTAGTACCAGAAAACATATAAAAACACCTCAAAGTGTTGACAAAGCAAAGCAAGGTAGATACTAAATACATCAAAAAATTATAGATACGTTACCGACGTATCAATCATCCCCAAGTTTAACTCCTGCTCGTCCTCGAGTAGGTAAGTGGTAAAAAGAATAATTTTTTAGGTAACATGCACCATCAAAATCAAGATTAAACCATTTGCAAGTATTGAAAGCTGGGATTAAAGAACTCTAAACATGAGCATGAAAGATGGAGTTCTAACAGTAAGACAAAGTAACTATGCATGCAACATGAAAGGCTACAAATAAAGATCATGAATAACATTCATTGAAAAATGTTTGTTTGTTTCACATACACAAAATATGGCATAGTGGCATTTAGCTTGTCCCTCATAGAGTAGCAAATAGATGCATAGGACACCTTCAAAGTTCATAAGAGTGACTAGATACAAATAGCATAAGAACAACTAATATCAACAATATGCATCAATCAATAAGTTTTGGGACAATGCACATAGAACTAAGAATGGCAACTATGCTCTGTTAACTGGTGCCTAAGGATAGAAGGTGGAGACTCAATATAATAGTGGAAGAAAGGCCCTTCATAAAGGGAAGCAGGGATTTCAAGTCTCAAAAATAGCTTCCAAAAATTATGGTACTTGTTAGCTTTCAGCTCTCATTGCCCCTATCATAATCATCTTGAAGTGATTAACGTTAAAGTGAGCAAACTATGGAGTATATGCTTGACAAAGTATAAGTTGGCAAGCTCATCTCCCTTAAATACGAGGGCCGCTCCTCATGCTACTCAACTTTAGTCACCTGTAAGTTCTTGTCATAGTAAGTACATGTGTATCATAGAGAACTGCCAACGGGGTACCTTATCACATAGTCATATACTCCATATTTGTTCACTTTAACCTTAATCACTTCAAGATGCTTATGATAGGGGCAATGAGGGCTGAAAGATAACAAGTACCATAATTTTTGGAAGCTCTTTTTGAAACTTGAAATCCCTGCTTCCCTTTATGAAGGGCCTTTCTTCCACTATAATATTGAGTCTCCACCTTCTACCTTTAGGCACCATTAAGAGATCATAGTTGCCATTCTGTGTGCAGTGTCCCAAAACTTATTGATTGATGCATATTATGATATTACATGTTCTTGTGCTACTTGTATCTAGTCACTCTTATGAACTTTGAAGGTGTCCTATGCATCTATTTTCTACTCCATGAGGGACAAGCTGAATGCCACTATGCTATTTTTTCTGTATGTGAAACAAACAAATGTTTTAATGCATGTTATTCATGATCTTTGTTTGTAGCCTTTCGTGTTGCATGCATAGTTACAATTTCCTATTGTTAGAACTCCATCTTTCATGCACATGTTTAGAGTTGTTTGATCCCATCTTTTAATGCTTGCAAATGGTTTGATCTTGGTTTTGATGGTGCATGTCACCTCAAAAATTATTCTTTTTATCACTTACCTAATCGAGGACGAGCAGGAGTTAAGCTTGGGGATGCTTGATACGTCGGAAACGTATTTATAATTTTTGATGTTCCATGCTTGTTTAGTATCTACTTTGCTATGCTTTGTCTACACTTTGAGGTGTTTTTATATCTTTTCTGGAGCTAACCTATTAACAAGTTGCCACAGTGCCAGTTGCCTGTTTTCTTCTGTTTTTGGTTCCAGAAAGGCACAAAATCAATATTCTCGGAATTGGACGGGACAAAAGCCAAAGTCAATATTTTACCGTGGGAGACACAAAGTCCATAGGGGAGACGGAGCGGCGAACCAGGGCCACCACACCCCCCTAGGCGCGGGTGGGCCCTGCCCCGTGCCTGGGTAAGCTGTGGGCCCTCTGGCCGCCTCCCAGCCTCGCCTCTTCGCCTATAATAAGCCCTCGATAAGAAAACCCTAAATAGTCAATCATACTTCCAGAAAAAGTTCCGCAGCGCCGCCGCCACCGAAGGGGAGATTCGGGGGTAAGAAAGTCTCTGTTCTGGCACCTTGCCGGGATGGGGAAGTGCCCCCGGAGCCATCTCCATCGATCTCCATCACCATCTTTATCATCGTTGCTACTTCCCATGATGAGGATGGAGTAGTTATTCCTCGAGGCTAAGGGCTCTACCGGTAGCTATGTGTTCATCTCTCTCTCTCTCTATGCATGATCTTATTGTGGTCATGAGCTTTGTAATCAAGTAGATCTACCTTGCTACTCAAGTGCTTCATTAGGTCTCTGCTCTCCCCATGTGTGTGAAAGTGACAGCATGCACGCCATGGGGGCACTTAGGTTTGAGTCTACATAAATACTCTTTGTGCTTTAATAGATCTATGCTTTTCCCCACGTGTGTGAAAGTGACAGCGTGCATACCGTGTGTGGCACTTTGGCTAGATTGAATATTTGTTATGAGTTATATTTGGAGTTGGATGTCTCTATGAAATTGTGGTGTTTGTTGGAACCATCTAGAGCTCAAGGTGACAGTGTGGGGTTATCTAGATTGGGGAAGGCGAACTTTGAGGAGTGTTGTTATAGCCCTACCGATGATTAGAGTGTCCAACCGGAGAGTAGTTAAGAGTAGTATCAAGAAGAGAGGATATTTATATGAGAGAGTGTTCACTAGTGAAAGTATGATCCCTAGGCCTTGTTTCTAAAGATTGAAACACCGTTTGCATCTAGATCTGTTGCATGTTTGCTTGCTTTAGTCTTTACCTCCATGTCAAGCTCCATCAAAGTATTTTCTGGCACTCACACACGTTATCCCACGTCAACAACAAGTCAGAAGCTATTTTTCTGGCACCGTTACCACTTGTATTTCACTATCTCTTGGAGGGTTCCTCACAGTGCGTGTTTAGAGACATGGGGGAAGGCGGACGGTTGACGGGTACGAGGTAACACAGCTTACCTAGGTTCAGATCCCACAACGGTGGCGGAATCCTACTCCTGCTATAAATCACTATAATTGCAATACACGGAGTTACAAAGATAGGTTTGATGTGCGAGGTTGTATGAATCGATCTGACTTGTGCCCTAAAGGCTCCCATAGGCCCGACTTATATAGTCGCCAGGTCCTAGGGTTATAGGGAAAAGTCCTAGCCGGACATGTTACAGAGTCCTACACTGTCTATTATTAGTATAGCGTGTCTTGTACTCCAAGGCTCCGGGTACGCTGGTGACTCCACCGTAGCCTTCCTTTATCCGGCATGGGCCTCCCTTCTGGATCCATCTAACTGGACCGCCCAGCAGGCCATGGGCCATGCTACCGACTATGGGCCACCCGGGTTATCCGGATAAGAGACATGCTATGAGGATACCCATATAGCATATCCCCAACAGTAGCCCCCAGAGAACTCCGAGATCTTGCGCCGTCTTGCCTCTTCTTGTTGAATGCTCCGTATATATGGATGTCGGCAAATCGTCAAGCAATATCTCGTATTCCTCCCAAAGAACCCTGCAAGGTTTTCTCCGTCTTCAATTTGTAAGTCGGTGAAATGCTGAATCTTCCATCGTACTCTTCCATATCCGGACTGGATCCGTCCATGCCGGAATCTTCCGATGTGATGGTTCATCTTCCTATGACAGCTAGGGTGACATAGACATAGGTCAGCGACGCCTCGTAACTCACACATGCAGAGAACGCAATCATGTCCGATTTTCCCGCGCGAGCGATACGAACCGTTGGCGGCGACGGTTGGTACGTGGCTAAATTTCCACGCACGCCCCCGTACACGTCATCTATGCGACAGCCATTCGATCAAGCTGCACGAATATTGATGCCGGAGACCATAAATAGTAACTGCGGTGGAAAATTTACTTTTTCACCTCACTCTCCCTGCATCATCTTCTTCCTCCAGCGAGCGTCTCCTCGATCTTTCTGCGCAACGTGCGAAAAACCCTAACTCCCAATCTCTCCAGCCACCTCCAAATGCACCCAATGGCCAGAAGCAGCCCCGCCCCTTCGATGGCGGCGTCAGGCGAAGCCGCGGCAAAGCCGACGAGCTCCGTCGTCATGCCCCCAGAGGGCCTGGTCATCCCCAAGTCCGCGGTGGTCGAAACCACCGGCGACGACCATAATCCAGCGGCACTGGAGCTGCTAGAGGAGGAGAGCGACTCCCACAAAGGCGACTGGCGTGGTTCGGACATCACGGACCGCGACATCAAGGAGTTGATAGTCGAAGGTTACCTCCCGTTGATGGAGGGGCTCACCTGGCGAGCGGCGCCGGTCGGTGAGGTCACACCTTCTCCCCAAGCCGGAGAAAAGGTGTACCTCAAATCACAGTTGGTACGCGGCCTCTCCCTGCCCATCTCTAATTTCTTCCTCGCTGTCCTCAATCATTACCGAGTACAACCCCCAAACCTCTCTCCCAACAGTATACTAGCGCTTAGTAATTACGCGGCGCTTTGTGAGGGTTACTTAGGGATTAGGCCTAGGCTAGCTCTCTTTGTCTATTTCTTCACCGTCAAGTCCAAAGCCAGGGCCGACAAGGATGAACTTAGAAATTGTGGCACCATTAGCTTAAAGACCCGGCCTGGCCGGCGCTTCCCCGACATCGTCGGACACGAGTCCTGCAAGAACTAGCAGCGTACTTACTTCTACGGCCCAGATATCCCTCTGGCTAACCGAGAAGTAACGTACCCGGACTTCGTCGATGGAGCCGCCGTCGAAGCCCCGACATGGAGATCCCAGGCCTCTCTTCCCTCCGACATCGACGCTTCCTGTGCTATAAGGCGGATAGCGTGGTTCGTAGATACGGGTTTGACCGGATTGGAGCTAGCCATGTGCTGGTGCATCAGGCGGATCCAGCCTCTGCAGCACCGCTCGAAGCTGATGCACGAGTATTCCAACGATAGAAGGGATAGCCTCCGCATCTTCGTGGACAACTTCTCAAGCGACTCCGTCAAGCTTCGCCTCAAGGACATCGTCAAGGTGAAGGACAAGCGACATGGCTTCACCATCACCTACGACATTTTCATAGAGAGCAAGTGCACAAAGGTACCTGCTTATTTTCCGTGTATGACATATACTCCAGTTCTTCCGTGTAGCCATTGCCATCTCATCTTAACACGGTGGTTCTTCACTTAACAGCTTAGCGACATAGATGAGTACAGCATGTCTCCTCAAATCTATGATCCAAGATGATGGAAGTCATGGTCGTGTCCGACGACGATGCTCCGTTGGCACGAAAGCGGAAGAGCTCCACCTCTGACGCTGTCGACAGAGGCAAGAAAAAGAAGACGGAGGGTGGAGCCTCCAAGAAGACTACCGCCGCCCTGGAGGCAGAGAAAAGAAAGGTTACTCGGATCCCTTTTGCCAAAGCACCCCCACTTGTGTAAGCTTCTTTCTCTCTGACATTGTCCATTTGTCTGTCTTATTCCCATACTTATGCAGTTTGCACGTTTCAGGAAGAAAGCCACGACCAGCTTGAAGAAGACCTCCAAAACTTCGGGGGCTTCTAGAACCATCACGGATATGCTGCATCGCGATGCATCTCCCGCCATCGCCCGTGTCACTCCCATCGTTAATCCTTCATCCGCTCCGACAAGCTCTCAAGCCAAGGAAGCAGCTGGCCCTTCCGCCATGGAAGTGGACTCGGGCGCCTATACTGAGCTTGATGTTGTCGACGAACAGGCGACGCAGGAGAGTGCCACACACAAAATGGCTGAAGCTCCGGCTAAGGATGCCATCGGTAGCGGTAAGGCGGTGGTGGAATGTCACATCCCAAAATTTTCCAAATTTTGTAATGTGAAAAAATAAATAAACAAAATAAATAATTGTTGAAATTTAGGGTGAAAAGAAACTTTTTTTTTCTAAATAGAAACTTAAAATCCCATCTTGAACAAACTTGAGTAATGTTTGAACCTAACTAAAATTCAAATCAAGTGAAATGCATTCTTCATAAATGCATCTGGAAATTTAAACATTTGGAAATAAACCAAAACTCTAAAACCCTAATGGAATAAAATCATTTCCAAGTTATCTCAAAAGACTAAAGATTTGATCCATATAAAAATTTGTCAACAAACATTTACAAATGATCAAGAATGACAAATAGAAATATTATAAAACCATATAAATTGGTTTCACTTAATTTGGAGCCATAGATAAAATCTTATGAATTTAATAAGATAAGGAAATTGAATTTCCAAAGCTAATAAAGCACCTATCTAAAAATCCATACCAAAACGTGAGTAAATAATCCTAAAGAGAATTAAAAGGATAAACAAATACTATATAAAAATATAAAAATTGGAATCACCAAGTTTGGATCTATAAATAAAAAGATATGTATTTTATAAGATAGAGAAAGAAATATTAAATGAGGAATATTTAAAGACCAAATTAAATCTTGACCTAATCCATAAGCAAATGGAATAAATATAATCCAAATCCAAATAAAATAATGGATAAAGAATTTTCAAATTAAATAAAAGGGGCATTAACCAAATCCTATTCTATTTGAATAAAGATAAAATCCCTATTAGAAATGATTAATTAAATCATGAGAAAATAGTATTCGAAACTTACCCAAGTGGAATAAAAGTTATTTAATTAACTTAAATGAGATCAAAGAAATCTTCTAAATAAAAATTATGGAATTAAAACCAAATTTAATTTCATTGGAATAAAGACAAATAACCAATTTATATGATTAATAAATCATATTAAAAATATCCCAAATAATTCAAAGTGAATTATTTGACACCCTAATAAATAAATAAAACCTACTGAAAGGTTTTGGAAAAATTTAGATTTCAAAATGGAATTTGAAAACATTATTAAATCTTATTTGAATTAATACAAGGGCCAAATTTTAAATAATTAATATACCCTAAAAAGAATAAAAAGATTATTCTAAATTTCACTCTAGAATGAACTAATAATTAGTATTTGAAAATACTCAAAGTTTGGTTGAAGTTTGAATTTAAATAGTTGTTTGAATTAATTAAACAAGATCAAAACAGAATAATTAATACAGAAAAAGAAAAATGATCAGAACAAAAAAAATAGCAGAAACCAGCCCAACCCAGCTAGCCCACCAGGCCCAGCAGCCCACCTCTCTCCTCTCTCTCCCGAAGCATTTTTCTCACCGCAGAAGGAACCCGCAGCGTCGCTGACTAGCAGGCCCCACCTCCTATCTCTCTCTCTCTCTCGCTGTCCACCAGGACCCACTGCCACCTCGTCGTCGTCCTCCCCGGCCGTTGCTGCTGATTAATTGTCGGCATAATTCGCAGTAAACGCCGCAATTAAACAGCCCCACGATCGCGCGTACATAAGCGCATGCCCTCTCTCTCTCTTTTCCCTCACTCATCGCAACTCCTCCGCCCCAGGGCTGCCCAAATTTCTCTCGACAACATCCACTGCTCCGGCGAGTGTCTCCGTCGATTCCGACCACTCCAGCCACCGCCACTGCCCCTGATGTCCTCAAACTTTCTCGCCAACGCCTCCTGCACCTTCCAGTAGTCTCTGTTCGTCCGCACGCGACCCACAGACTCGCCAACGATCGAGCCTCGACGTGCCTCGCCAACTCCGGCGATAGCAAGAATTTAATCGCCGCGCTTACACTCTGGTGGGTATTTTCGAAATCCTAGAGCTCTTGCGCATCTTCCTGACTGATTCCCTCGACTTTTTACGCCACAGGAACTCGCCCCCATCGACAACCGTGCGATTCCGAGCCACTTGACAACTCCGACGAGCAATACACGTCGAACCCGTGCGCCCCTTCGACAAATGCGAGCAAGTTGAGCATCCCCGTGCCACGGCGATCTCGGCGAGCCACCCCACGTCCTCTCTCTCTTCCTGTATCGTCGGCTCCGCCGCTGTCTGACCGCGCCGCCGCCAGTCGGCGCCGCTAGCGCCGCCCGTTTTAAGTCAGCCAGTTTAGGCCGTTAGATTTTAACACAACGCATGCGATAGATTCATTAACTCGAAGAGGTATAGATAGATCTGTGTCGTGCGATGTTAAGTAGATCCTGCGGTCCACATCGCCTGATCCGAACGAATCGGTACGAGCCAATGAAAACACGACGCGTGGCCAACCATTTGTTTTAAAAACAGAAATTATTCTAATAGATGTTCAAACTTGCATAATTCCTAACTTTTGATCCACACGTCCAAATTTTGTAAATTTTATATCAATGAATCAGAAAGACAAACCCTATCCAACCATGAACTTTGTTTAGTAAATTGCTTCTGTTAAATTGGTTGTTTTGCAGAAACTTGTGTAGGCATATTTTGAATATAAAATTCATTTTAAAATTATTTTTGTGATAAAACCTTTGGCCAATGGATTTTTTTGCACCTACTGACCATAGAAACCAACTTGTGGATTCAAAAACATATTGTGAAGCAAGAGAATAAATCTTTAAATTAAAGCATTTCTAGTCAAATAAAAATGTTGTTTATATGTTGAAAATACTTTTTGGAGAAAAACCTTTGGGAAATGTTTTGATTTAAACTCTCTGACCCCAAACACCAAGTTTTAGAATTAAAATGTATTTGGTGAACCCTATAAATATTATTGCTTTGCTAAAAGCATTTCCAACCACATAAAATATTGATTTGGTTTAAAAATGGTTTATAAGTAAAATCTTTTGCAAATGATTTTGCCACTTATATAAAATGAATGATAGGTGTTTTAGAATGTTATTATAGCATGTTAGAAACCACTTTTCCAAATAAAACAATCTTTAGCATGCTTGCATGCATTGCTTTGTTTCTATTATTTTATGTGATGTTGCTTGAATGGTAGATTGAATTATTGCTTGCTTGATTGAATTGTAGTGATTTGAAGAGTGTGAATATTGCAAGATCAAGGAGTGAACTTATATTCTCAACCAAAAAGGCAAGTGATGCTTCATACTTTGTCCCATTATTTTCACTTTGCAGTAGTGATATTTCTAAGTAGGACTTACATAGAATTTTTGCTAAGTATAAACTATGCCATGGGAAATCCTAGTAGATGAAACCTTAGTAGAAATTTCCTAAGTTAAGATTCCTACTACCATCATGCTTAGCTTAGCTAGTAGAAAACAAGGGTGGATTACATTCATACTATGGAATATTTATAAGTCAAGGACTTGTGTTTTGTTTAATAAAACAACTAAGTGAATGAATCACCTGGGTGGAATGGAAAGAATGGTTTGTGTTGAGTGGTTACAAGAGGCCCATTTCTATGGTTTACCTTGTGGAATGCCACCCAGGAACAAAGAGATTTGAGATGTCAAATGTTGAGAAGCTTCAAGTGCAGCCACTTGGCATTATGGGATCTTCCTGGATCATATAGGTTGCAATAACTTAGCCAAATGGACAGTTGGTGGTAGGGCAATGATAGGTTTGGAGCGCGTCCATTTTGGTCTAAGGGAAGGCTTCTGAAAGATCTTGTCTTGGTGAAACCAAGTCTTGTGGGGAAAGTGCACCACCTCTGCAGAGTGTAAAATCTAAGTACTTAGCCATGTCCCTGGTAAAGGACAATTTGAGCATCAGGACATGGAAGCTATCAAGAATCTCCTCATCCCAATTTCTAAGTTAAAACTTTGTGGTTGAACAAGGGTTGAAGGATCACCAATTTCTATTGGGAGATGCCTTGGGTGATTTTGTCAAGCAAAAACTTAGTGTTTTCAAATGATAAGGAAAATCTGTTTTGAGCAAAGCAAGCCTAAGCTCCACTTAGCCAAATTCATATAGATGATAGACTCCTCTATACTACCATAGTATCACTTGCCAATACAATTCAAATGTATTGACCCTTGTGGCTGTAACTTATTATGTTGCAGGTTTGTTTGATGTTAGTGAAGTTTATTGATTAGGATTACAAGTCTACAACCAACATGACTGCATGTGGCACTTTGAAGATGAAGGACCCCATGCTATTGTTATATTCTTCTGCATTGTAATGAGATAGCCAAATGAGCTATGTAAGATGTAATAAATTATTTTATTCCTGGTTATAAAGTTGTATTATGACCTTTGTTTCTTGATATTACATCTTAACTATGGATTCTAGCTATTGATCCAGGGACTAGCATTGTAAACACAGGGATATCTACCTTATTAAAGGTTGGGACCTCTACAGATGGTATCAGAGCACTGTGTTGCATGTAGGATTGTAAACCTAGGATTGGACAAAACCCCTTAGAAAAGTAGGAGTTGTATTTGTTCCAAAACTTATTTGCAAACAATCTTGTAAGCTCTTTCCTCAACCATTTTGGTTTTGATTCTACATCTCTTCCTTTTCAAAACTTGATGGATAAATCCTCCACCATGAGCAAAGGACTTCACCAACTCAAGTGATTTCAACAAGGACTACAACTTGGATATCACTAAGGACTACAAGTGAGACAAGAAATATTACACAAGACTTGAAGACTAAGGAAACACAACTTAGAAGGAACCATCATCACCTTTGAAGTTTTGTGACCAAGATGAAAGAAACTCTCCAAGGATACAAAGACATTGATCAAGAAGAACCAACTAAGAAGGATGGAATGATCTCAAGTGAACCATATAGTTGGACCACCATATTAAGTTTAAATCAAACCCACCAACTTATGTGGTGTAGCAAAAATGTTTTATTGCCTAAAAATGTGCTTGAACCTTGTTGTTTGAGTGGAATGTTTGTTTGTGATTGCTTGCACATTGCTTGTGTGTATTGTGATGCGTATGATTAGAATTATTTTCTTAGAAATCTTTTGCCTATTCTAATCCCAATCCAACCCAAACAGATGACTACTCCAAGAAACTCCAACATCAAGAATGGTGACAACAACAACCAAGAGATCAACATGAGAGAACTCATAACAACCCAAACCCAGTTGAACCAAGTGACAATTCAGATTTTATCTAACTACAATGAGTTAGACCCAACCATGCAAAGGTTTTTGGAAACCCAAACTCAATTGATGCAAAAGGTGACAAATCAAATGATCAACATGGGAGATAACCCTTCCCAAGGAGTTTATGACAACAAGGATGTCAAGGATGATATTATAGAAGGAACTCAAGCTTGCAATATTTGTGGAGACAAGGATCACATTTCCCAAGAGCATGAAGGTCAATGCCCTAATTGTGAAGAGAAACATCCAACTAATCAATGCCCCACATCTCAAGATACTTGTTTCCTATGTGAAGGAAATAATCATGTCCCTATCCAATGCCCCATCTATTCCATAGTTCAACAAAGGAACAAGGTGGAGTGCATCAACAGATTTTAAACCCCCATGAGGGAACAACTTCTGCCAAGAAGGATGAAGACAAAGGAAAATCTCAGCTTGCACCTCCATGCAATATGACTCAATTTGATGGACCAAAGAGGAGACATATGTATTACCCCAGGAAAAGATTAAGGAGACCAGGAAACTTTCCCACCTTTGAGATAAGATATGAAGAGCATGAACTAGAAACACTCCTAGCTTTGGAGAAACCCAATAAGAAGAAGAAGGACAAAAGTCAAGTGCAGTGTTGCCATTGCAAAGATATGGGACACTATGCCAATGAATGTCCAGAGAAGAATAAGAAATATAAGGAGATTAGCCAAGCGTGGTGCAACAACTGCAAAGAGCTAGGCCATTATGTATCAACTTGTCCACAGAAGATACGTGAAGAACTCAATCTTGTCACATGTTACAATTGTGGTGATCAAGGACATTATGCAAGCAATTGTCCAGAAAAGATGAAGCATAAGATAAAGCCTATGAAGGATCTCAGCCTTGTCACATGTTTCAAGTGTGGAAACAAAGGACACTATGCAGATGTTTGCCCAGAGAGGTTTCATCAAGATCCCAACCAAGCCAAGAAGTAATCTAGTGGAAAAAATTTAAGGGTGGTACTACCCTAGTTGTTTTGAGCCAACTTGTAACCCCTACCTTTCCCAAATCTCGGGACGATATTTATTTTAAGGGTGGTAGCCTGTCACATCCCAAAATTTTCCAAATTTTGTAATGTGAAAAATAAATAATTGTTGAAATTTAGGGTGAAAAGAAACTTTTTGTTTCTAAATGGAAACTTAAAATCCCATCTTGAACAAACTTGAGTAATGTTTGAACCTAACTAAAATTTAAATCAAGTGAAATTAATTCTTCATAAATGCATCTGGAAATATAAACATTTGTAAATAAACCAAAACTCTAAAACCCTAATGGAATAAATTCATTTCCAAGTTATCTCAAAAGACTAAAGATTTGATCCATATAAAAATTTGTCAACAAACATTTACAAATGATCAAGAATGCCAAATAGAAATATTATAAAACCATATAAATTGGTTTCACTTAATTTGGAGCCATAGATAAAATCTTATGAATTTAATAAGATAAGGAAATAGAATTTCCAAAGCTAATAAAGCACCTATCTAAAAATCCATACCAAAAGGTGAGTAAATAATCCGAAAGAGAACTAAAAGGATAAACAAATACTATATAAAAATATACAAATTGGAATCACCAAGTTTGGATCTATAAATAAAAAGATATGGATTTTATAAGATAGAGAAAGAAATATTAAATGAGGAATATTTAAAGACCAAATTAAATCTTGACCTAATCCATAAGCAAATGGAATAAATATAATCCAAATCCAAATAAAATAATGGATAAAGAATTTTCAAATTAAATAAAAGGGGCATTAACCAAATCCTATTCTATTTGAATAAAGATAAAATCCCTATTAGAAATGATTAATTAAATCATGAGAAAATAGTATTTGGAATTTACCCAAGTGGAATAAAATTTATTTAATTAATTTAAATGAGATCAAAGAAATCTTATAAATAAAAATTATGGAATTAAAACCAAATTTAACTTCATTGGAATAAAGACAAATACCCAATTTATATGATTAATAAATCATATTAAAAATATCCCAAATAATTCAAAGTGAATTATTTAACACCCTAATAAATAAATAAATAAATAAAACCTACTGAAAGGTTTTGGAAAGATTTAGATTTCAAAATGGAATTTCAAAACATTATTAAATCTTATTTGAATTAATACAAGGGCCAAATTTTAAATAATTAATATACCCTAGAAAGAATAAAAAGATTATTCTAAATTTGACTCTAGAATGAATTAATATTCACTATTTGAAAATACTCAAAGTTTGGTTGAAGTTTGAATTCAAATAGTTGTTTGAATTAATTAAACAAAATCAAAACAGAATAATGAATACAGAAAAAGAAAAATGATCAGAACAAAAGAATAGCAGAAACCAGCCCAACCCAGCTAGCCCACCAGGCCTAGCAGCCCACCTCTCTCCTCTCTCCCCCGAAGCATTTTTCTCACCGCAGAAGGAACCCGCAGCACCACTGACTAGCAGGCCCCACCTCCTCCCTCTCTCTCTCGCTGTCCACCAGGACCCGCTGCCACCTCATCGTCGTCCTCCCCGCGGTGACCACGCCCTCCCCGGCCGTTGCTGCCGATTGATTGCCGGCGTAATTAGAAGTAAACGCCACGATTAAACAGTCCCATGATCACACGTACATAAGCGCCTGCCCTCTCCCTCTTTTCCCTCACTCACCGCACCTCCTCCGCCCCAGGGCTGCCCAAATTTCTCTCGACAACATCCACTGCTCCGGCGAGTGTCTCCGTCGATTCCGACCACTCCAGCCACCGCCACTGCCCCTGATGTCCTCAAACTTTCTCGCCAACGCCTCCTGCACCTGCCAGTAGTCTCTGTTCGTCCGCACGCGCCCCACAGACTCGCCTTCGTCAACGACTGAGCCTCGACGTCGTCTGCCTCAACTCCGGTGAGCAGTAGCAGACGAATCAGCGCGCCCCTTACACTCTGGTGGGTATTTTCGAAATCCTAGAGCTCTTGCGCATCTTCCTTACTGATTCCCTCGAATTTTTACGCCACAGGAACTCGCCCCCGTCGACAACCGTGCGAGCCCGAGCCAGTGGACAACTCCGACGAGCAATACGCGTCGAACCCGTGTGCCCCTTTGACAAACGCGAGCAAGTTGAGCATCCCCGTGCCACGGTGATCTCGGTGAGCCACCCCACGTCCTCTCTCACTTCCTGTATCGCCGGCTCCGCCGCTGTCTGACCGTGCCGCCGCCAGTCGCCGCCGCTAGCGCCACCCGTTTTAAGTCAGTCAGTTTAGGCCGTTAGATTTTAATCCAACGCATGCGATAGATTCATTAACTCGAAGAGGTATAGACAGATATGTGTCGTGCGATGTTAAGTAGATCCTGCGGTCCACGTCGCCTGATCCGAACGAATCGGTACGAGCCAATGAAAACACGACGCGTGGCCAGCCTTTTGTTTTAAAAACAGAAACTATTCTAATAGATGTTCAAACTTTCATAATTCATAACTTTTGATCCACACGTCCAAATTTTCTAATTTTATATCAATGGAATCAGCAAGACAAACCCTACCCAACCATGCACTTTGTTTAGTAAATTGCTTCTGTTAAATTGGTTGTTTTTGCAGAAACTTGTGTAGGCATATGAATATAAAATTCATTTTAAAATTATTTTTGTGATAAAACCTTTGGACAATGGATTGTTTTGAGCCTACTGACCATAGAAACCAATTTGTGGATTCAAAAACATATTTTGTGAAGCAAGAGAATAAATCTTTGAATTAAAGCATTTCTAGTCAAATAAAAATGTTGTTTATATGTTGAAAATACTTTTTGGAGAAAAACCTTTGGGAAATGTTTTGATTTAAACTCTCTGGCCCCAAACACCAAGTTTTAGAATTAAAAATGTATTTGGTGAACCCTATAAATATTATTGCTTTGCTAAAAGCATTTCCAACCACATAAAATATTGATTTGGTTTAAAAATGGTTTATAAGTAAAATCTTTTGCAAATGATTTTTCCACTTTTATAAAATGACCAATAGGTGTTTTAGAATGTTTATAACATGTTGGAAACCACTTTTCCAAATAAAACAATCTTTAGCATGCTTGCATGCATTGCTTTGTTTCTATTATTTTATGTGATGTTGCTTGAATGGTAGATTGAATTATTGCTTGCTTGATTGAATTGTAGTGATTTGAAGAGTGTGAATGTTGCAAGATCAAGGAGTGAACTTATATTCTAAACCAAAAAGGCAAGTGATGCTTCATACTTTGTCCCATTATTTTCACTTTGCAGTATTGATATTTCTAAGTAGGACTTGCATAGAATTTTTGCTAAGTATAAACTATGCCATGGGAAATCCTAGTAGATGAAACCTTAGTAGAAATTTCCTAAGTTAAGATTCCTACTACCATCATGCTTAGCATAGCGAATAGAAAACAAGGGTGGATTACATTCATACTATGGAATATTTCTAAGTCAAGGACTTGTGTTTTGTTTAATAAAACAACTAAGTGAATGAATCACCTGGGTGGAATGGAAAGAATGGTTTGTGTTGAGTGGTTACACAAGGCCCATTTCTATGGTTTACCTTGTGTATCTCACTTGTGGAATTCCACCCAGGAACAAAGAGATTTTAGATGTCAAATGTTGAGAAGCTTCAAGTGCAGCCACTTGGCATTATGGGCTCTGCCTGGATCATATAGGTTGCAATAACTTAGCCAAATGGACAGTTGGTGGTAGGGGAATGATAGGTTTGGAGCGCGTCCATTTTGGTCTAAGGGAAGGCTTCTGAAAGATCTTGTCTTGGTGAAACCAAGTCTTGTGGGGAAAGTGCACCACCTCTGCAGAGTGTAAAATCTAAGTACTTAGCCATGTCCCTGGTAAAGGAAAATTTGAGCATCAAGACATGGAAGCTATCAAGAATCTCCTCATCCCAATTTCTAAGTTAAAACTTTGTGGTTGAACAAGGGTTGAAGGATCACCAATTTCTATTGGGAGATGCCTTGGGTGATTTTGTCAAGCAAAAACTTAGTGTTTTCAAATGATAAGGAAAATCTATTTTGAGCAAAGCAAGCCTAAGATCCACTTAGCCAAATGCATATAAATGATAGACTCCTCTATACTACCTTAGTATCACTTGCCAATACAATTCAAATGTATTGACCCTTGTGGCTGTAACTTATTATGTTGCAGGTTTGTTTGATGTTAGTGAAGTTTATTGATTAGGATTACAAGTCTACAACCAACATGACTGCCTGTGGCACTTTGAAGATGAAGGACCCCATGCTATTGTTATATTCTGCTGCATTGCAATGAGATAGCCAAATGAGCTATGTAAGATGTAATAAATTATTTTATTCCTAGTTATAAAGTTGTATTATGACCTTTGTTTCTTGATATTACATATTAACTATGGATGCTAGCTATTGATCCAGGGACTAGCATTGTAAACACAGGAATTATTTCGATCATGTATATATTTTTTAAGCAAGTGTTGGCTTATCCATTACTTTGGTTTTTATGCTTGACTTTTCGTGAGTTGGAAGACTCATTATCGGAACCATGCGCTTAGGTGATGATGCCCAATGGCACCGTCAATAACCTTAGCACAAAATCACCGACAATAAGTGCCGAAAGTCACTACTCCAGAATCCACATAGAAACAACAAAGAACGTGCAGACCAAAAAACTTAAGCTAACGCCCATAGGCGGAATTTTCACAAGTGCAATCGCAAAGCTTGTGCATAAAGGTTTTATATGATCCAAAAATGAACACTAAAGGAGGTAAAAGACTCAGAAATATGAGTGAACCAGAGAGATTTATTTCATTGATCATATAAGAGGTACACAATAGATAAAAAATGCTAAGTGTAGAAAGGACGTAGTTGTGCTATGTTCCATGGCCGATCAAGCTCTGGGTAGTCATCATCTGGGTCACGTCATTTACGCTTATGATCCTTGTTGGGTCTATTCTTCAGTTCACGATTGTCAACGAGGTAGTAAGACCCATTGAGCAGTGCCTTGCTTATGATGAACGGTCCTTACCATGGCGGGGATAATTTGTGTGACTTCTTCTGCTTAAGTCGGAGCACCAAATCCCCCTCTTTAAACGAGTGATGCCGAACGCGGCGACTATGGTAGATGCGTAGCTTCTGCTGGTAGATGGCAGATCTTTGGCATGCCAAAACACGCTCCTCCTCGAGAAGGTCCACATCTAGGCGTCTGGATTCTTCAGCATCATCTTCGTCGTAGGCGGCAACTCTTGGTGCATCGTGAAGTATGTCGGAAGGTAGGATGGCTTCTGCTCCATATACCATGAAATAAGGGGTGTAGCCGGTGGATCTGTTGGGTGTAGTTCGTAAACTCCACAGCACAAATGGTAATTCTTCCGCCCAGGCTCCAGCTGCTCTATGTAGCGGTGCCTCAAGACGTGGCTTTATTCCCTGCAGAATTAATCCATTGGCTCGCTCAACCTGACCATTGGATTGTGGGTGTGCCACAGATGCAAGGTCAATTCGGATGCCCTTCTCTCAACAATAAGCCTCCACTTCTCCGAGTGATAAGTTGCTGCCGTTGTCGGTGATAATTATATGTGGGAGACTAAATCTCACCACTAGATCTCAGACAAACCTAAGGGCAGTTGCCCCATCAAGCTTTCTAATGGGTTTAGCTTCTATCCATTTAGTGAATTTATCGACTGCTACTAGCAGATGCGTAAAACCACATGGTGTCGTCTGTAATGGCCCCACCATGTCTAGTCCCCAGACTGCAAACGGCCAAGTTATTGGTATTGTTCGCAATTCTTCAGCAGGAACATGTGGTTGTCGGGCATAATACTGGCATCTCATGCATGTCTCAACCAGCTTGTCGGCATCCGCCTTCGCGGTCAGCCAGTAGAATCCTTGCCGGAAGGCTTTCGCAACCAACAATCGAGAAGCGGCGTGATGCCCACAATCTCCGAGATGGATTTCGCGCAGGATTTCAATACCTCCCAGCTAGGAAACACATCTAAGGTATACACCAGTAGTGATCCTTTTGTAGTGTTGTTAATTGATTATGGTATAACTCTTTGCTCGTCGTACTATTTTCCGTCTTTCGACCTCGTCGTTGGGCAAAGTTCCGTGTTCGAGATATTCCATGAACGGTTTTGTCCAAGCCGGAGGGATCTTTGCCACCATGTGGACGAAAGAATCAACCCTATCCGGGTTGTAGATGTCTGCTCCCTTCACGGATGGTGTCCGTAGATGCTCTAGGAAAACTCCTGGTGGAATTCGCTTGCGCCCTGATCCAAGTTTAGACAGTAGATCAGCCGCCTCGTTTTGCTCCCTAGGTACATATTTGACCCCGTAGCCCAAGAAGCACTTGGCTACCTCGTCCACTTCGTCTTGATATACCGCCATCATAGGGTTCCGCGCATTCCAGGTGCCAGCCACCTGCTGGGCAACCAAGTCGGAATATCCACAGCAAACTATGCGCTTGATGCCAATATCCTTGGCTACGCATAATCCGTGAATGAGTGCTTCATACTCCGCCATGTTGTTTATAGCCTCGAAGTGGATCTGCAAAACGTAGTGTAGCTTGTCGCCAGTTGGTGACTGTAGCAGTACACCAGCCCCCGAGCCATTGAGCATCTTTGATCCGTCAAAATGCATCACCCAGTACTCTGGTTCTGGCAACGGAGTAACATCTGGCATCTCCGTCCAATCTGCAATAAAATCCGCCAAGGCTTGTGACTTGATAGTGTCACGTATCTTGTAGGTGATCTCGAAGGCGGCAAGTTCAATGCCCCACTTCGCGACCCTTCCCATAGCATCGCTATTGTTGATAATGTCGGACAGTGGAGTCTTGCTCACCACTGTGATTGGGTGCTCCTGAAATTAATGCCTCAGCTTCCGAGAAGCAAGGAATACTCCATAAGCTATCTTCTGGTAGTGCGGGTAACGCTGCTTGGACTCCGTCAAGACCTCGCTTACATAG
Organism: Avena longiglumis; assembly: GCA_030063025.1. Classification (NCBI taxonomy): domain Eukaryota; kingdom Viridiplantae; phylum Streptophyta; class Magnoliopsida; order Poales; family Poaceae; genus Avena; species Avena longiglumis. The sequence continues at coordinate 461,331,587 of CP125975.1, read as the reverse complement.
TAAACTGGTCATTTAACTCCGTGCTCATAGCCTGGTTCCTTCCGCTCTACCACGACAACGATGTTGATTACCCGGTTGGTTGCCGCCATGTAAAGTAACATGGGCTCCCCAGGCTCGGGTGCTGCAAGGATGGGCGCTGAGGAAAGAATCTCCTTGAGCTGCTTCAATGCTGCATCTGCCTCGTCTGTCCACATGAATTTGTCCGCCTTCTTGACAACTTATGCGTAGCCTTTCTCTCCAAGTCGGCTGACAAACCGACTAACTGCTGCAACACAACCTGTTAGTCGTTGAATGTCCTTTAGTCATGTTGGACGGTTTATGTTTAAGATGGCCTTGATTTTCTCTGGGTTGACCTCGATTCCACGCTGGGAAACGATGAAGCCCAATAATTTGCCGGCTGGAACCCCGAAGACACACTTCTCAGGGTTAAGCATCATGTTGTATTTCCGGAGATTATCAAAGGTTTCTTTTAAGTCAGAGATTAAGTCATTTGAAGTTTTAGATATCACCGCTATATTGTCCACATAGGCATGAAAGTTCCGACCAATTTGATCGTATAGGCAATGTTGCATTGTCCGCTGGTACGTAGCACCTACGTTTTTCAGCCCAAAGGGCATCGTGACATAGCAAAACATGTCGTATGGAGTAGTGAATGAAGTGGCCAATTGGTCTGACTTCTTCATCTTGATCTGATGGTATCCTGAGTATGCATCAAGAAAACACAAAAGTTCCGAGCCAGCCGTCGAGTCAATGACTTGGTCAATGCGATGCAAAGCAAATGGATCTTTGGGACATGCTTTGTTCAAGCCGGTGTAATCAACGCACATTCTTAATTCATTGGTTCCCTTTTGGGGGACAAGTACAGGATTGGCCACCAATTGGGTGTGAAGGACTTCTCGGATAAAACTAGCCTTAAGTAACCTAGATATCTCTTTGCCAATGGCGCGTCTCTTCTGATCTCCAAAGCGTCGTAGAGGTTGCTTCACTGGTTTGCATTTTGGATCAATGTTTAGGATATGCTCGGCAAGTTCCCTAGGTACACCTTTCATGTTGGGAGGTTGCCAGGCAAAGATGTCCCTATTCTCACGGAGGAACTCGACGAGCACGCTTTCCTATTTGGGATCCTGGTTCGTCCCAATGGCGGTGGTCTTGGAGGCATCGCCTACCACAAGTTCCACCGCCTTGGTCTCGATGGCGGCCTTGAATGCTGGAGCGGAGTCGGAGATTTGTTTATTCAACACGGGCATCTCTGAGTCATCGACCTTGCTCTGGATCTCCTTGAATTCTTCATTGTAGAGGACAGCTTCCGCGTAGGCTACTTCATTAATCTTGCAATCACTAGCTTTGGTAAAGCTTCCGGATATGGTGATGACACCATTTGGTCCGGGTATCTTGAGTTTGTTGTAGACGAAGCATGGCTTGGCCATGAAGGTGTGGAATATGTCGCGGCCGAATATGACGTGGTACACGCTCTTGAAGGGGACCACCTCAAAGGTCATGCGCTATTGGCGGTAATTATTAACATCGCCAAAGTCTACTTGAAGTGTGATGCACCCAAGGGAACGAGCCTCCCGACCAGGAACTACACCGTGGAAGATGGTGTTGGTCCGCCTTAGGTTTGCCTCCGTCAAGTTCATCTTCTACAGTGTATCCAGGTACATGATGTTGATGTTGCTTCCACTATCCACCATACGCTTGGTGAACTCATTGCCGTCAATCAGGGGGTTGATAACCATGGCGTATTGGTTCTCCGTAGGGATGAGGTCTGGGTGATCCTTCCTGTCCCAAGTAATTAGAACCTCCAACCAGCGTAGGTACTAGGGAACTAGGGGTAGACTAGCCATCAGGATCCTCATAGAGGTCTTCTGTTGTCGGGCGGAGGGGGTGCCAAGGAAAGTGTGGTAAACTGGCGCCTTCTTCACAAAGGGGTTCTTGCCTTTGTCGTCGCTCTTGGCGGTGTGCTTAGGGTCAACATCTTCATCCATGTCACTTGAATCCTTGGACTCCTCGTCCTTCTTCTTCCGCTTGCCCTTTCCTCGCGGTCTGTTCTTCCGACTTTGCTTGTAGCCGGACTCCGGGTCCTCCTTGAGGTTGTTGATGAACTTGCAGTGTCGATTGGTGTGAGTGGCTTTGACGTTGACATCGAGGTGTACGAGGAACGGCATATCGCGGTACTCCTTGTAGGTTTGGGGAACGCGGAGCGCTACCGAGGTGGTTTCACTTCCTCGCTGCTGCCCACGACCAGCTCCCTGTCCTCGGCCACGTTGTCCGCCATCATCCTCGACCATGCCGGGAGTTTGATTTTATTCTGGAGCGGTTTTCCGCTTTGTGGTGCTATTCCTCCGAGCTTGAGTTGGAATGGCCGTTGTCGGCAAGGAGCTGCGAGCATCATCATTGACAGCTGCAAACTCACTAGCTAACTGAATCATCTGGTTCAAGTCAAGAGGTAGGCGCGAGATGTCTCGTATTTCTCTTGCACGCACCGCTGTAGATCGCCCATAGTGCAGGGACGCTTATACGTACCCTCAAAGTTCTTGGTGAACGCTTCTTGCATGTCCAACCAATTGCAGATGGATTTCTCCGGCAAGTCATCGATCCATTGACGGGATGTGCCCGCCAACATCAATGGGAGGTACTTGACGACAACATTGGGGTTACCCCGGCAATCTCTACCGTGTTGTCGTAGTCCTGCAACCATGTAGCTGGCTTAGCGGTGCCGTCATAGGGCTCGATGGTCTTGTCAATCCGAAAACCTTTGGGGTAAGTTGCGTACCGTATCGCCGGTCCAAAGCAACATGGTCCCAGGTATGGTCCTTCCCGGGCCTCGTGGATCTTATCGATCCGCGAACGTGCATCGTATGGCTCTGGGTCTCTCTTCTTCTTGTCAATAGGGGATGGGCTGCGTGAACGACGTGGGCCCCCTCCGCCATGGTGACTGATAGGTGGCGACAAAGGCGGAGGTGGCGGTGGGTTAGCCTTCTTGCTGTTACCCTCTTGCGACAACTAACGCCTGTCGCGATTGCTTGTCGGACGCAGAGGGTCATGGCGCGACCTTCTCTTGTGTCCCTGGTTGCATTCTCCATCGTGACGGGTCTGCTCTGTGTTGTCGCGGATGACGATGCCGCTCTGCCTTGGCGGGGGCATATCCGTACGACGGTGAGCCTTGGGGTCTTCGCGATGTCGGGGGGGGGGGGGGGGTGATGGGTGACGAGGTTGGGCCTTTTCTCCGTGGTCGGGGGATATGGGGATAGCATCCTTCCTGTTGCGCGCATCCCCTCTATCTTCGTTCTGATGAACCCGTCTGAGACCCGACATCAAGAGGAGATCTGTCCCTTGGGGGTTTGTGCTGGCTAGACCGGCAAAACGCTGTGTCAGACTCAAGCCTCTGAGAGGTAGCCTTTTCCTGCTGTTTCACCGCCTTGGCCACTAGGTCATAGACCTGTTCCACCGCCTCAGGCGATCGATCCTGCTCCAGAAGGGTCTTGGCGATGGCGAGGTTGAGGAGAGGAGTGGGCATCACCTGCCTGCCTTCACTGTCAATGTATGGCTTGGCTTGTGACGGCTTCGGGGGAGCCCATCCTAGGTTTCGCCGTACACCGGGATCGTTGATTACGCGAGCTGGAGCTTTCTTGGCCTTCTACTGCTGCAGTAGAGTTTTGTACTCGGCCTCCATTGCTCTAGCTTTTTCAATGGATTTCTGCGTGTTGACCAGATCTCGATCTAGTTTAGCGCCCTGCTCCGTGATGGCATGCGCTTCCTCCAGCAGCTGCTGGCGCTTCTCGTCAATCTGGGTCACGTTCCAGATATGAGCTACGGTCAGTGGCTCAACAAGAAGGTTGCCATACATCACTCTATCAGCTTGAGTGACTTGGGCAGCAGCGGACGTAGATGCCGGAGGCGGCAAGTTTGCGGTGTTGTTGTTGTTGCTCGGACCAGTACCAAGTTCCTGCGGCTGTTGCACTGGGTTAGGCGGAGGGGCATGACCTTTGCACGATCATCGTCAGCAGCAATAAGTGGTCCCTTCCCCTTGTCCAGTGCTTTAGGCGGAGCTCGTCCGGGTTGGTCTTCATCCATCGTCGTCCCAATGGTGACGAACACCTCTCGAGATGCGATGGCATTGTTGGCTTGCTCGTCGCGCGTGTACTCCTCTTCCATCTCCTCCATGGCGGAGTCTAGCTCTTCTGTACTGAAATCTATCTCCTCCGAATCTGCACTGAAGTCGGCGTATAGCGCGTCAAACATGGATTCGGAGGGTGCCAGGACTTCCTCCATGACGGGGGTGGAGGTGCAACGGCAGCGACGATGACTGGAGGTGGTGGCGCAACTACGGCGATGGCGGCTGGAGGCGGTGGGGGCGGTTGCTGAGGCGGCAGTGCTCCGCCAATGAGCGCAAGATCCGCCTGAGCTGCCCCGTCGGCCTCCGCGTAGCTGTTGACGGTGTTCACCATACTTTCGAAAGTGAGATGCCTCGACGCCTGCTGCCGTCTTAGAGAATGTCGGAGAAGCGTGCCATGGTCCAGTCCTTCCACAAAGTGATAAATAGCACCATCATTGGGGTAGTGGGCCAGATCGGCTCGTATACGGAGCCACCTGGCAAGGTAATCGCGCGGGTTTTAGCCCTCTCTCTGAACGCAACGCGCCAGATCAAAGATGGTAACCACGCAGACGAACTTGGATCTCTGCTGTCCAGACGCACGGGCGAATCCGGCAGACTTGCGGTGATCTTTCACCTTTATATCCTGCACAGGGGCGGTTTGGGTGGGCCTTGAATTTTTCTGATCTTTGCCGGCAAACTCCGAAGAGAGATCCGACATCGATCCTTCCGCGAACATATCCTTCCCGTAGGCGGTCCGTGCGGGTCTTGATGCTCCTCCGACTCCCAGGGAGCTAGTGCCCGTGTCGGTTTCACCTATGAAGAGGTGGATTTCTCCGATTGACGAGGTTTAATCTCGTTAATGCCCATTGTTATGGACTTGGGTTTTGGAGAAGATGGGGATGCTGGAGATCATGGCACGGTTAACAGACAAACAACCAGGGGACACGAGATTTACCCAGGTTCAGGCCCCCGGAGGGAAAACCCTACTCCTGCTTGTCTGCTCTTGATTACGGCGGAACCGAAGGTTACAGGTTGCACAGATTCGATCTGGCGTGGAGGTGTGTGCGAAAGTATGAGTCGAGCTATCTAGGACGTGCCCTCCTGGCCTTTATATAGACTTAGGCAGGTCCCGGACATAGTCCTAGTCGGTTACAGGTTCTAGGGTTTTACCCCTTTAAATTTCCTATCTATGCTAGTCTTGTTCTCCAAGGATCCGAAGGCGTCATGGGCCTCGGCCACCCGAAAATCTTCATGGGCCAGCATATATCTACCGTGGGCCTTCCTTGGGCTGGACCAGGTATGCTGAAGTCATGTACCCGTAAGGTATAACCATGTCAGTAGCCCCCGAGTGATCAGTCGAATCGTAGATTCGGCTGAGGACTCTTCCATCTTTCGGGTGCAACTATGTATTAATAGTATATGTGTGTAGGGATTGTTGACGCGTGTGCCTGACTCACCCGACGGATCAGGGTCGATTAAGCATCTTAGGACGCGAAACAACACGATCTTCTTCAAGTTCGAGTCCCTCAACTCGGACCTGGAACATATGCTGGCGTAATTCGACTCAGGCCGCGGAGAACTTACAGGAGTGGAATTCCGGTGATTTTAATTAATGTACCCAACGCGTCCTTCGGGGTTTTTCATCACGCCTGTTGACATGGATTTGTACTAGCAGAGCGCAGTCATGTACGTTGCCAGGCCATCAGATGATATCTGCAGGTCTTATCTTTGCGTCGCAGACGCAGCATCCGAACATTTGTCACCACGGAGGTGTTTCGGGTGGCCAAGGAGATTGTCGCTCACTCAGCGCTTGTTGGGGCAGAGATGCCAAAAAGTTTTTGCGTCGATCCGAAGATCGCGATCGAAGAATTCATAGGGTGCGCGACCGGTATCCCTATGGGAGTATCCCGAAGTGTCTGCTCGAGTCGTGAACTCGGCGAACTTTAGTTCAATCATTGTTCAGTTGTTAAGTCCGTAAGACTCAAAAAAATTCGGATGCTTAAATCCGCCCTCCCTATGGGAGTAGCCCCCGAGTCCGTAGTAGAGTCGTAGACTCGTCGTAGGACTCGAAGAAAATACTTTGTCGTTATTATTCCTCCGGGTGCGCGGCCAGCGCTCCTGATAGGAGTAGCCCCCGAGTATTTAGTCGAATCGAAGATTCGAGTGAGTACTCTTAGCTGTGGAGCCGAAGAATTGTATTTGGTGCTAGTATAGCTTTTGATGACATCAGTGCTGACGATCGATGACCTCAAGCGTCTGCTACGCCAGAGATGACTTGACTGGACGAAAGTGGGTCCCACTTCCTGACTTTGAATTGACCGATCATGCGTGGCGTGGAGATAATAACGGCGTCTCCTCGATTTCCACGCATGGTGGCGGCGTGGTAACGACGGTTCGTTGTGATGCTGACACGTGTACGGTCAGATCTGTCGTTGGCGTTAGGTCTTCTGGATGGACGACTGTCGTTCGTCGTCTTCGCTGTTATAATCATTGGGGGAAACCGTGGTTTGTTTTCACCGCACCAGTTCTTGTGTTCACTGCCTCCTTGTGCTCGTGCGATTCTTGCTTCGCGCTGGGATTTCCTTCCACATTTCCGTCGTTCTTTCTACGTTTTCACTGCCGGCGTCGCTGTAGCGCAATGGGGAAATCAAAGAAACCTTCATCTGCGGTTGGGACCATCGCCGCCGGAGGAAAAAAGGGCACCGCCGCTACTCGCGTCACCGATGGTGGCTGGCGGCGATCAGAGATGCGGGAGAGCGATCTCCGCAAGCTTCATGCGGGCGATCCCAAGATAGGGAGGCCGTCAAACTCCCGGCAATAAGGTAATCCCGTCCCCATCGGGTATCGGGTTATGTTTCGCCGTTTTGCGTGGGTTTTCTTTTCCGGTCCACGACTTCCTCCGTGGACTACTCTTCTTCTATGGGATTCAACTTCATCATCTGTCTCCCAATTCTCTTCTCCACATTGCGTGTTTTATCACTTTTTGCGAGTGTTGGCTTGGCATTGAGCCGCACTTTGGCCTCTTCCGGAAGCTCTATTCCGTGAAGAGGCAATCTGGTTCGGATGGTGTGTATCCCATTGTGGGTTTCATCATCTCCCTTAGTCCCAATCTGCTCTTCTTTTCCTTTTCCATGTCCGAATCTGTCCAGTACAGGCGGAGGCGATGGTTTTATATCCGCGACTCCGTAGTGCCCGGGCAAGATTTTGGTCTTGTTCTGTTTGACCCCTCCCAAATGATTGAGCGAAGAAGGTCTTGGAAAAACCAAATCTTGGACGGTGAGGTGGCGGAGATAGAGTCCCTTTACCGTCGGATGGAGGATCTCCAGCTGATTCCGGAGAAGGAGGTGAACGGCATGGACATCATCCGGACTTTTCTTGAGCGTCGGGTGCAGCCTCTCCAAGCGAGGGCGCACCCGATGTTTCTATATTCTGGGCGCCGTGATCCGACGAGGGTTTTGGCTGAGAAAATGTTCGAGGGGGATCTTGACAGGGACCTTCGCGCGCTGCTGAAGTTCAAAGCCGGAGAAGAAATCCCGGGGAAGTCGCTAACTCCTCCATTTTCTTCGACGTTGGCCGTACCGCAGGTGTAGATTTGTGCACGTAGTGCTTTTGGTTGGCTGTGTTTTTGTTTCCTTTGTTTGCTAACAAAGTTCCTTCTGATCTTACTGAGCTTCAAAGTGTCGGGCATGGTACCGCCGTTGCCCGAAAGGTATCCGAATGCCCCGGATAATGAAGTGGTTGATTTCGTGTCCGAGCTACCATCGGCGCGATCTCTGGCGGAGGATGTCGACGAGTCGAGTGAGGACCATACGCGAAAACGGTCACGGAGCTCCAGTGAGTCTTCGGATGCCTCGACTCCTCCGACTCCCAGAAACCCTCTGGGCCTTGAGTGTCATAGTGACGGTCATGGAGGTTCTACTTCTCCCATTCCTGCCATTCATGTGCGGGCTGTAGCGCCGCACCCGCCAGCGAAGCGGAAGAAGGAAGAGAAAAAGGAGGAGAAGAAGGAAGAAAAGAAGGAGGAGAAGAGAGCCCGAAGGACTCCTCCTGTCTTTGACCTGAGCTCACTGGGCTCGTAAGTTTCTTGCTGTACTATTGTCCTTTTTCCTTCATGATTGTTGTGCTTGTGCTGATTGGTTCGTATGCAGGCATTCCTCCCATGATTCCTCCAGTGGTGGTGCGCGGGAGATGATGGGGGAGTCGAAAATTGCGTCTCCTCCTCCTCAGACGGTGGCGACTTCGGGTGGCGCGGCTCCGGATCCTCCGTTGCAGGAGGTGCAGGTGGTTGTGCCTCAGAATTTCGCAGGCGGTTCTTCAGAGTCACCATCAGAGCATGTAAGTTTTCTGCTTCATGTCACGGGGGGAGCCCCCGAGTGTCTTCCTGTGCGAATTTTGTTTTTGCTTCTTTGTGTTGGGCGTAGCCCCCAAGCCCTTTTCTTACTGCTATTTCTTTTTCTGCAGCCTTTTGTGCAGGAGGCCAAGCGGCTGGTGCAAGAGTGCCTGGCGCTGGAGGCGAACCTTCGGCAGCTTCAAGGTATCCATCTGTCGTTTAATGCCCCTATTATTTATCTTGGTCCTGTTCTTTGACACTTGCTAGTCTTAAATGCAGAGGAGCATAACGATTCCCTCCGTGAGGTCGACGTTCTCAAAAAGAGCCTTGGTCAATCGGAGCGGAAGGCCGAAGCCGCCATTGGCGCGAAAGAACGCCTCGAGCTAGAGCTGACTAAGGCAGCCGAAGCGAATGAGCGTCTGCAGCAGGAGGCCGCAGATCGTGAGGAGCAGTTGGCCACCGTTGCGGCTGCTCGTTAAAGGGAGGTGGCGGCGAAGCTCATGGCTGCTGCCAAGGCTATTTCGGGTGAGTGCTAGTTTTGTAGTTGTTTCTTTTTCTTCGGGTCTTCTTCTATGCTGCTTTTCTTCATGTTTTTCTTCTTATTTTTTTCTCAGATGCCGCAGGCATCGAGTTCGACCGCGGTGCTCTGGAGCACGGTAGTGCTCTAGATGATGCCACGGTGGCGGTCGAAGACCGCTGCAGCACCGTCGTCAACTCCATTGCCAAGGCGAAAGAGGTCCTTGGTCGCTTCTACAAGGAGCTTGTCCCGAAGGGCGCAACCCTTGATGATGTGGATGATCCGCGGAGGCTCATATTGGAGCGCTGCGCATAAGCGCAAGCGAAGGCATCGGCGCGTCCGTCGGGCTGGCGATGGCCTTGGCGGCTGGAGCGGAGCTGGATCTGCCCCAGATCACCTCTCGGATGCCAACGGTTGCGGATGGATCTGAGGTAGCCTTTGCTGCCTATTCTGCTCGCTGCAAGCGATATGGGCCCAAGCTCATTGATTTGTTGTCTGAGTATGCATCTCATGGCGGCGGGGCCAAAGCTAGGCAGTTTGGCTCCGAGGCGACTCAGGGTCCCGCATCTTAGGCATAGTAGACGTAGGGTAGTTTGTAGTCTACTTTTGTTGTAAATATCTTGAAGAACAACATCCTTGTGCCACGTAGTGGCCTTATATATTTAATGAATTCCTCTGAGTTGTGGCTTATCATTGGCTGAATGTCTGTGTTCCTTTCTTTTGCCGCTGCTCTAGGTTCCTTCGGGTGCTGATCCTATTGACGCCCCATCCGCAATGCCGTTGCGACCATCCTTGGATGATTCCTCGCAGCTCACTTTCCTTCGGGATCGTGTGCGTAGTCTGGAGAGGGAGTTGCTCGGTTTATGCGGTCATGCCGACGTTTGTAAGTCCAAAGCGGATCGTGGTGCAGCCAGAGAGGAGTACTTGATGGCGGAGCTGGTTCGGCTGTCCGAGCAGCTGCAATGTAAGTTGTTCTTTGGTTCGAGCTGTAGCTCGGTTCTTCAGATGAGCCTGCTGGCTTTACTCTTATTTTGTGCGATTGTTGCAGGTGCAAATCTTGCTCCAAGGGAGGAAAAAGAGCGTGTCGCTGTTCGGGTCAATTGCTTGACTCAACAGGACATGGAGGCCGGCGGCTTATTCTAGATGGATCGTGATCGCGCCATAGCTCTGGCGATGGTGCAGGATCGTGTTCATCAATTTTCGCGGGTGCTCCGCCAAGTGCAGACATCGCTTGCCTCGGTGCTGCACGTCATGTTCCCTTTGGATGCCGTACCGACAAGCCTTGCGGGTCTTCTGTCGAAGTTTCGGAGCGTAAGCAATGTCAAGGAGTTGCGTGCAGCGGCTTGTCGAGAGTGAAGGCTACTTTGTCTCTTGTGAGGCTGCACCTACCGACGTGGATTTGGTCTTTGTGGCATTGGCCACCTCTTCGCCCTGATGGTGGCGAGTGGGACATGCGTCCGCATTACGCGGCTGTAAGGCAGTATGACGAATAGATTATAGATTTGTTTGAGCAGCGTGCCCAGATTATTCTTCAACATAGGTAGTACCTGTAAAAAGAGAGAGATGTAAAATTTGTATATTTCGGCTGGGCGTGTTGTGCCCTTTGTTGTAAAGGTTTGTTTGTTTGTGAGCACGCAGTGCTTTGATTGAGTACGTGTCCTTTTCGTTTGCCTGACGTTGTCAGCTACTCAGGTGTACACGTTTGATCCTCAGTCGATGAAACCGTGAGGTGGGGGGAGCCCCCGAGTGCGTTTGTAGCATGTAGTACAGTTGCAGAAAATAGTGAACCGAAGTTTTGGGGCAAGACACTTAGCTTTATTTATATCGTAATGGAGGAGGTACATTGTTCGGCTGAATAGCCTTGGTGAAGCCTTATTGAAAGTAAAAGGGGTAGGTTGCTACGGATAGAATCGTCGCGAGTGCGAGATATTCCATGGGTTGGAGTATGACTCCGCACTCCACGTGCTTGAGGCGATAGGCGCCACAGGATGACTCGGTGATGACGTAGGGTCCTTCCATGGTGACTCGAATTTATTCGGTCGCTTTGCTTGAGTCGCAAGACGAGGTCTCCTTGACGAAGGATCTTAGCGCAGCCGGCCGTGGTAGTTGCGGAAACTCTGGCGGTACACCGATCGGCATTGCTATATCCCATGCTTCGTCGAGTGTGTCGGCGGCGTCTTCAAGTGCAATCGTGGATTCGGCTTATGGCGGCGACCATGGGCCTGGTGGCGTATTGGCCGGTAGCACGGCCTCGGCTCCGTGTACCATGAAGAACGGTGTGGCGGTGGAGCTGTTTGGCGTGTCCGTAAGCTCCACAGACGGATGGTAGCTCTTCGTCCGGTTCGGCTTTTTGTTCGAGTGAACTCATGAGGCGCTTCTTGATGTCGGCGCCGATTAGGCCGTTGGCCTTTTCCACTTGCCCGCTCGTTTGCGGGTGTGCTACTTAGGCGTACGTGATGTTGATCCCAAGGCCTTCGCAGAAGTCCTCGAATTCTTTGGAGATGAAGTTCTATTCGTTGTCGGTGATGATCTTTGTGTACGCCAACACGTAGATAATGGACTCAAGAACTTGGCGGCAGTTTGCCTTTACGGTTGGTGACCGGCATGGCCTCGATCCACTTGGTGAATTTGTCGACTGCAACCAGGAGGAAGACGTGTCCCCCTTTCGAGGATTTTGGCAGTTTGCCGATCATGTCGAGGCCCCATTGAGCGAAAGGCCAAGCTATAGGTATGGTCGAGCTCGCACCAGTGCGTGCGGTTTGTCGGCGAACCGTTGGCATCCGTTGCATCTTCGGACGATGTCCTTTGCGTCGCTCATGGCCGTTGGCCAGTAGAATCCTGCTCATAGAGCTTTAGCGACAAGGGAGCGGCTGCCTGCGTGGTGGCCGCATATGCCTTCATGGATGTCTTGGGGTATGGCCTTGCCATCGTCGATGGTGACGCACCGTTGAAGTAAACCCGTGATGCTGCGCTTGTACAGCTCGCCGTTGATGATGGTGAAGGCTTTTGACCGGCGAGATATGCGTCGGGCGTCTGTTGGGCTGTCAGGCAATTCTCCGGTTATCAAGAACTGGAGGTATGGTCGCGTCCAAGCTTCTTCGACCTCCATGACCTGCATTAGGTTGACCATGGCTACCTCTGTGTCCAGCTTTTCGGGTCCTTCGTGTCCTTCGGGTAGCGTAGCTCCCGAGTGTTCTGCTTCTTCGGGTGATCCCTTGGGGAACTTTCGCTTGATGGATGGTACGCAGATCTGTTCGAGGAACACTCCTGGTGGCACTTTTGCGCAAGTGGAGCCGATGTTGGCGAGTCTATCGGATTCCTCGTTGCTCTCCCTTCCAACGTGCCGAAGTTCGCAGTCGTCGAATTCGCCTTCGAGTGCGTTGTAGAGCGCGCGGTATGCGATCATGTTTTCGGCGTGTGCGTCGCACTCATTCATCGTCTGCTGGACGACGAGGTTGGAGTCACCGTAGATGACCAGGCGCGTTGCACCGCATATCTTTGCCATACTCATGCCATGGATGAGGGCTTCGTATTCGGCCTCGTTGTTGGAGGCTCTGAATTTCATCCAAAGAACGTACTTCATCTTGTCGCCTTGCGGGGAGGTCAAGATGACCTGCCCGCCTCGACGGCGCTTGGAGCCGTCGAAGTGCATTGTCCATGACTGCGACATGTCTGGGGTGTCTGGCAGCTGCAGCTCCATCTGATGTACCCGGAAGTCCGGAAGGACTTGAGATTTAATTGTGTGTCGCTTATCGTAAACGATGTCCAAGGGTGACAGTTAGATGCCCCACATGGCCATCCGTCCTGTGGCCTCTGGATTATTCAGGATGCTGTTCAGGGGTGCCTCGTTGACCACCATCACTTGGTGCTCCTGGAAGTAATGGCTCAGCCGTCATGAACACGCCGTAGGCTAGCTTCTGGTAGTGAGGGTACCTCTTCTTTGTTGGTGTTAGTACCTCGCTGAGGTAGTAAATTGGGCGCTGGACCCCGTGGGTCTTGCCTTCTTCAGGTCATTCGACCACGAGTACGGTGCTGACCACCTGGTGTGTGGCTGCTATGTACAGCAGCAGGGGCTCGCGCTCCTTTGGCGTGACCAAAACGGGCGAGGTGGAGAGGAGCCGCTTGAGGCTTTCAAATGCGTCGTTGGCTTCTGGTGTCCACTCGAACTTGTCTGCCTTGCGCAGCAGCTGGTAGAGTGGTAGGGCCTTCTCGCCCATGCGGCTGATGAACCTGCTTAGTGCCGCTACTGGATTCGAGCTCTGGGCCCTTGAGGTTTTCGGCTTCTCCATCGTCATGATGGCTCGATTTTCTTGGGTTCACCTCGATCCCTCGTTGAGAGAAGAAGTACCCGGCGGTGACTGATAGGACGTCGGCGCACTTTTGGGATTGAGCTTGATCCTGGCGATCAAGCTTTTCAACGCCTCGCGGAGATCATCGATAAGTGTCCTTGCGTCCTTAGTTTTATTACTATGTCGTCGACATAGACTTGGACATTGCGACCAATCGGTCCTTGAGGCAGCTGCATGCATCGGTACGTGGCACCGCGTTCCTTAGCCCGAAGGGCATTATGTTGTAATGAATACTCCGAGCGGTGTGATAAACGTTGTTTTCTCCGATCTTGACCTTGAGCGAATCGTTATAGCACGAGTAGGCGTCGAGGAAGGAGAGTTTCGCAACTGCGGTCGAATCGATGATCTAGTCGATCCGTGGAAGAGGGAAGTGGTCCTTTGGGCAATGCTTATTTAGTGACGTGAAGTCCACACACATCCGCAGGATGTCCGTGTCCTTCTTCGGGACCATCACCGTGTCTGCAAACCACTCGCTTTCTTTGATTTCCCTAATGAAGTCTGCAGCGAGTAGTCTATTGATTTCCTTCGGCCCGGCTCGTGGCTCGATCTTGGATGGACCGCTTGGCGGCTTGGTATCGGAAAGACATTGAGTGCATGCTCGGCGAATTCCACGAACTCTGGCATGTCCGCAGACGCCAGTAAGATTTCAGCTCACGGAGGAATTCGACGAGCGCCTTCCTATCTTGATCTTGAGGTCATTGGCGATCAAGGCCGTCTTGGAGGCATCCGTCGGATGGACTGTACTTTCTTGGTGTTGACGGTGGAGTCGAAGGACATGTCAGGTGCGTTCTGCCTTGTGACTGGGGGTACCCCATTGTCCGTTACTTCACGGAGCCTTACAAGCTCGTCTTGCATGCCGAAAGACTGGGAGATTTTGTTGAAATCCCTATCACATTGGTCCGATCGGGTGAAGCTCCCATGGACTGTGATGACGCCCCTTGGTCCTGGCATCTTGAGTAGTAGGTATGCGTAGTGCGGGACGGCCAGGAACCTTGCGAATGCTACGCCCGTGATGGCGTGGTATTGCGACGACCAGTCCACCACTTCGAATTCTAGGCGCTCCTGCCGGAAGTTGTCCGGCTTCCCGAAGATAACGTCGAGCCCTATTTTGCCCAGGGGGAATATACCCTTTCCTGGGACAATGCCGTGGAACGTTGTGTCTGATTGTTCCAGGCTGCATTGCGGGATCCGCATAGCTGCTAGAGTGCTTGCGAACATTAGATTTATGCCGCTGCCGCCGTCCATGAAGACGCGGCTCATATCGAAGCCTCCGATCTGCGCCTCCGGCACAGGCGGCATGGCTGGGCGAGGGATCCGCAAGGGTGATCCGCGAGTGAATGTGATGCGGACTCCGATCCGCCGAGGTACTCGGGGATTGCGGTGAGTTGCCACGCCAAGTTGATTTGTCGGGTAATTTTCTTACGCACTGCTTTGTGGGCGTCCCCGGATCATATTTAGTGCTCCCTTTGGTGGGGGTATCCGACCCCGGCGTTGTTTTGCGTTGGTGTGACTGGTTGGTTTGGGCCTCCAATAGGTGGCGTTGGAGGAGCTCCGTGTGCTATTTCTCCTGGCGCGGGTGCGTTTTCGAACGCAGGGGTTGGGGCTTGTTGCCTCATCTGCACCATGCTTTCTCTGAGTTTCTGGAACTCGCGGCAGTCCTTGAGCATCTGGATGGCTTTCTTTTTGCCATCTTGTTTGTCGATGTAGAAGTGGATGGTGCATGGACCCGAAAGTTTGTCGAATGCTGAGGGTCCGTTGTCGCGATCGCGGCGTTGCCACGACTGTGTTGGTCGTCCGCTGTCGTGGAAATTTCCTCCGCGGTATCCTCCGTTGTTGCCGCTGTTGTCGTTGCGGCGGTCGGCATAGCCAGCCGCGACCATGTCGGGTCCGTCGCGGTCTTCATAGACACACGATCTCCTCTTGCTGCGGCGTTCTCGCCTTTGGCCGTAGTCGTCCTCTTCATCTGATTGCGCTCGCTGGATGCAATCTTCGTCGTCCGCCCAACTGTTGGCAATTTCCATGAGGTGGTCGAGTGTCTTGGGCTTGACATGCCCAAGTTCCTCCTTGAAATCTTGGCGTTTGACGCCGTCTCTGAAGGCGTCGATAGCCCTCTCCTCGGAGATATGTGCTGCGGAGTTCTTGGTGCTAGACCAGCGTAATATGTACGAGCGAATAGATTCCCCCGTTCTCTGAGTGCAGGCTCGCAACTCTTCGATTGAGGCGGGCCTCTTGCTGATGCCCTTGAAATTTCGGATGAAGCTGTAAGCTAGCTCCTCCCAACTTCGGATGGATCCTGATGATAGGCTGCTGAGCCAGACCCGCGCCGCGCCTGTCAGCTGCAGCTGGAGGCATTGCATGGCGGTTTCTTTGTTACCGCCATGCAGCTTGACGGATGATAGATGATCGCTGAGCCAAGATTTTGGATCTTGCGTGCCATTGAACTTCGGAGTATCCGAAGGAAGCTTGAAATTGCGTGGCATCTGTGTTCGCCGAACAGATCTGCTGAAGCATCGAGCTCCACAGAGTTCTCCTTCATCTTCATCCATCTCGGACTCGGACGAGCATGCGTTTGGCTCGTTCTTTGTCGATTTCTGCTGTGTAAGCGCGTCTCGGTCGTAGTCGCGTTTATGGCGATGCGAGCTCTTCTTCCTTCGAGGAAGGTCGTGCTCCTCCTCCTCTTCGGATGAAGGGTGGGGCTCGATCGCGCTGGCGAGCTTTCTTCTTCGGCCCGCAGAGCGTCTTGGAGCGTCTTCGTGGGCGCCTCGACGAGTCCGAGTCCGTGAGTGCGGACTTATGCATGGCTCTTTTGGTCCCTTCCGGAGGTTGGTGGCCGCGATACGCATGGCTGCCATGATCGCAGCTTGCGGTGTCTTCGGGATGATGTTGCCGTCGACATCCATATCCATGAACGATGTGTGGAGAGTTCGGGTCACATCACGGCGTTCCTTGGGATCCATGTTCTCCACCCGCGAGCGGTGCTTGTTTCCCTGGTTTCCGTTCGTGCTAGAGCCGGGTGCCATGGCGGAGAGCGCTACCGGACTCGGAGGTCGCTGCTTGCGTTTGTCGAGCGTCTCCTGCATCTTGACTTGCTTCTTGTGCTCCTCGATGAGGAGGTAGTGGTACGCCATCAGTAGGTCACGTGGGGAGTCCACAGGTAGGACTATGTCGCCTGCAACGGCATGGCGTGCCTGGACCCATCCTTCTTTGCTAAGTTGGATGACGTGGCCGTTGTTTTACCCATCGGGTGGGGGACTTCTTTTCCCGCCCGTTTCGCGTTCTATCCTACGGGTTCGGGTTCGTGTTGGCGGCGGGTTAGGCGTTTGTTGCTCTGGATGACTACGGCGCATTGGTAGCGCCAGAGATCGGTTCGGGACGCCGCATTTCGGATCCGGAACCATAGGTCCTTCATCCGGGCGGATCGCCTGAGATAGGAGTTGCACCGCCGTTGTAGAACTCATCTGTCGATGGTGATGTGCGAGCACGGGTGTGGAGCCCACGAGGCGGCTGATTGATGGCACGGCACCCGCCAGAAGGCGGAGTGTGCCGCTTGTCCCACCTGTAGCGTAAGCCTCGAACAAAATTTCGAGTCCGCCGCCACGGGCTCAAATCCTTCATGGTGACCGCGAGTGGGCGGTGAAGTCGAAAGTGCCAAGAGGAGGTGATTCTCCGCCGGAGTTGTAGATCGATCGGTCGGGACCGCCACGATCGCAATCATCAGCCCCAATTCCCACAGACGGCGCCAATTGACGAGGTTTAATCTCGTCAATGCCCATTGTTATGGACTTGGGTTTTGGAGAAGATGGGGATGATGGAGATCGTGGCACGGCGCATGACAAACAACCAGGGACACGAGATTTACCAGTTCAGCCCCTGAGGGAAAACCCTACTCCGCTTGTCCGCTCTTGATTACGGGCGAAGGTTCTGGTTACAGGGTGCGCAGATTCGATCTGGCGTGGAGGTGTGTGCGAAAGTATGAGTCGAGCTATCTAGGACGTGCCCTCCTGGCCTTTATATAGACTTAGGAAGGTCTCGTACATAGTCCTAGTCGGTTACAGGTTCTAGGGTTTTACCCCTTTGAATTTCCTATCTATGCTAGTCTTGTTCTCCAAGGATCCGAAGGCGTCATGGGCCTCGGCCACCCGAAAATCTTCATGGGCCAGCGTATATCTGCCATGGGCCTTCCTTGGGATGGACCAGGTATGCTGAAGTCATGTACCCATAAGGTATAACCATGTCACCGATAGGAACGATCGAACACCACGTAGGGTTCGTCTTCGCGGGGATCCAGAACTCGTCGGGTGGGACGATCGGAACATTGCCAGAGAAGAGAACGCGACCGATGGCTACGGTATCGCCGATTCCCGCGAAGATCTTGGTCCTTGCCCGCTGGAGAGCCTGAAGCGCCTCTTGCCCCACGGTGGGCGCCAGCTGTCGTGGTATTGCCGATGAGTACGCCATGGAGGGGTCCTCACAGTGCGTGTTTAGAGACGTGGAGGAAGGCGGACGGTTGACGGGTACGAGGTAACACAGCTTACCCAGGTTCAGATCCCACAACGGTGGCGGAATCCTACTCCTGCTATAAATCACTATAATGTCAATACGCCGAGTTAGAGAGATAGGTTCGTTGTGCGAGGTTGTATGAATCGATCTGACTTGTGCCCTAAAGGCTCCCATAGGCCCGACTTATATAGTCGCCAGGTCCTAGGGTTATAGGGAAAAGTCCTAGCCGGACAGGTTACAGAGTCCTACACTGTCTATGATTAGTCTAGCGTGTCTTGTACTCCAAGGCTCCGGGTACGCTGGTGACTCCACCGTAGCGTTCCTTTATCCGGCATGGGCCTCCCTTCTGGATCCATCTAACTGGGCCGCCCAGCAGGCCATGGGCCATGCTACCGACTATGGGCCACCCGGGTTATCCAGATAAGAGACATGTTATGAGGATACCCATATAGCATATCCCCAACATCCAACCAGGTATCCATGGCCATAGTTGTTTTATTAAAAGCTGAAATCGGGTTTGTGTTTTCAATCTATGCTGCAACCTAGTTGTTCAAGATCATCTGCCATAGTTGCTTCTTGGATGGTTGAAGATACAGCTTTACCATGATGTAAGTTTGTTTTCTGTGTGTTCCAAAATCATGGAGAGGATCATACAAACCAAGGAAAAACCTACCAGAAATCAAAGGAAGAGAGGAAGGGGAGGGAGAGAGGGGAAATAGGGTTTATGCTTGGTGTGCACATTTTTATATCCTTCTTTTGTTACTGTTGTATCCAGTTCTTAAGCTTTTTGCCATAGGCCTCCAATGGAGATCTGAAGAGGGAGAAGTTGGATCTGTCTTGGGGAGGAAGAAGAGAGAGGGGGAGAGAGATGGAGCTGTTGTCACATGGTGAGGGGGGGTGGTTTTGTTTTTTGGCTGGGAGCCTTGGAGAGGATGGGAAAGTTGGGACGCGTGTGGTCCAAACCATCTTGGGACGCGCGTGGTCCGGAGGCGGGGTGGACTCACGGGAACGTCCAGCTAGATTCTTTCTATTTCTGGAAGGAAAGTTTGGAGAGAAAGTTTCTAGTTCTGACAGTGGCTGGTTAGTGCAAGTGAGCCACCGATTGCTCCCTAGACGCTCTCATATAAAGCGAGGGATGCAAACAGAATGTAGCGGGCCTGGCCCATATCACGTCTCGTTCAGGCGTCGTGTACGTGTGCTCTGCTAGGAACGTAGAATAGGATTTTTTTAGGGTTTAGGAACGGAGAATAGATGCT
This sequence comes from Avena longiglumis, assembly GCA_030063025.1. Classification (NCBI taxonomy): domain Eukaryota; kingdom Viridiplantae; phylum Streptophyta; class Magnoliopsida; order Poales; family Poaceae; genus Avena; species Avena longiglumis. Next base: position 461,312,539 of record CP125975.1, on the reverse strand, counting down.
CCCGGCTGCTCCTTGCGGCGCCTAGAAGTCATGGGGAAGTGCTATATGATTCATATAAGGCACTCCTTGCGGCGCCCGAGAATCGCGCCGACGGCGAAGGTTTGTTGGTTTGGTACTACCTCTATTCTTGATTATAAGGCAAAATACGTATTTTAAAAAAATAGTTTGACCGTAAATTTGATTCATAAAAATTAAAGTATATTTAATAAAAAAATATCATTAGATTCATATTCCAAAAACATTTCTAATGATATAATTTTTGTGACATATGATTCATATATTGTTGACTAAATTCATAGTCAAACTATTTTTTTAAAATACATATTTTCCTTATAAACCGGAATGGAGGTAGTAGTTTGGTTTTTAGATTGATCATCATTTTATCTTAAAAAAAAAGATCGATCATCATTGTTTGCTGTTACGAACGTGTACTGCTGCTTAGCGCTGGGGTCAGCTAGTTGATGTTCTGGTCGTATCTTCATGTTCTAGTGCTAATCAGTTGAACAACTTAAGAAAGCTTGGTAGATTCAAAAAATATTAGCATTTAATATTCAAAACACATGGACAAATTTGGAAAACAATCATGAACTAATAATTTTTAAAATTCATGAACCAAATTTCGAAATTCATGAACCAATTTTTGAAATTCATGAACCAAATTTTAAAATTCATGAACAATTTTTAAAGGGCATGAGTCATGAACAAATTTGGAAAATTGTAAACCAATTTTTTATAAATTGTGAATAAAAAATTCAGTGTCATGAATAAAATATTCAAAATAATGAACAATTTTTTAATTGGTGAACAAATTTTTAAAACAAAATTAAACTAGTTTAATAAACGAAACAAAAAAAGAAAATGAAATAAGAAACAGAAAAATAAAAATCAAGCAAACAAAGAAACTGAAACTAGTAGAAAAAATGAACTGAAAAACCTACAGAAAAACACTGAAAAACCGGCAAGACAAAAACCGCCTAGAAAATGAAACTGGGCCTGGCCCATTAATGACATGTGCACAGGCGAGGGTACGCGGCACGACGCGCTCGTGTCGCATTGAGCGGCAACTAGTATTTGGGGAAGTCATGCCGTCCATAATGACATCTTTATGGGCCAACCCATCATACAAGGCTTTGTTTGTTTCATAGTTGATTTTAAATGGTTCATAGTTTTTTATGTTTTTTAAGCAACCACGTATTTCACTAATCGAAAAACAAGATACAATATGCAACACATGACTAACTAAAAAAGTCTAAAATAAAATAATTATCCTAAATTTGCAGATAAAATCATAGGAGACGATCGCTAGATTTCCTGCAATCAACAAAGCCATCCACACTAAAAGATGTCTTTAGTATGCATGTAATTAGAAGCTTTTAGTATGTAGGTTCACAGCAAAACAAGTGACGTTACACACTAAAAAATGTGTAGATACATGAATTTCAAAAAATCTAAAATATCTTATATTTTAAAAGAGAGGAAATCTTATATTTTAAAATGGAGCGGGTGCATAGTAGTATCAAAGACTATTATTTATTAGGGAAATCTCCAGTAGGACGACGCAAATTGGCGTAATTGTTGTTGGAGTTGAACATTAACGATTTTTGCCATCAAAAAAATCTTGACAACAACCATTACGCATCAAAGGCAATTATATTACCACCAACAACCATAGCAACGCACTAAAACAAATCATGCCACTTTGCTACTTCTAACATACAGATCCTATCCCTAAGCTACAAATCTAATAACTAGAAGCAATAACACCAATTCTAGATTTCACTCCAAAGCCAAGATACAGGTAGGGTTAGGGTTTCAGATTTTTTTGCCAAAATAGAACCAAATCGCACAAAACTATTTGGAACAAACCAAGGGGATCGGGGGGGGGGGGGGGATACCTCTTGAGAAGGGGAAGTTCAAATCCACGGAGAAAAGCAACCGATTTGAAGGGATTCGAGTAGGTGAAGAGCTAGGGCGAGAGAGAGGGGGGGACGAACAGGTATGAGTGGCAGTGAGTGACCGCGGGTTTCATACCAGGGGCATGGCGCCCGCCGAGAAAGCGCCATGCTAGGTAGGATGGCGCTTCCTTAAAAAGCGCCAAACATTAAAACTACCCACTGGGTTCTGTTGACTGTCACGTCGGACATGGTTATGGCGTGCAGGTCGGGGAATTCTTAAAAAAAGTAGGTTATTTCGTGAGATTATTCTTTAATTAGGTTAATTATGTGATTTTTGTCCCTGATTGGAACATTTCAATCAGCTTGATCATGACCAATTGCTTTTTAATCGGCTTGGGCCTAACCATCGGCTTGATCATGACCAATTGCATTTTAATCGGCTTGGGCTGCTCCTGGCTGATTGTGTGTTGGCGGCCCGTGATGATGTTCTAGATATTGAAATTCTTAATTTCCTACAATACTGACACAAATGTTGTGCAAATTTCGATAGGTTGTATCCACCGCTCGGGTTTGGTCAGGTCAGGTGCGAACTGTTTGGGCGGTGCCGTTGGAGCCCTCAGGCACTGCGTCTTGCTCCACCGACAGTTGCTCACCCGGCCACACGCAAAACGAGCGGAACACTTGGCAGGCATGCGCGCTCTGCCAATAGTCATGAATGCAGTGACAGTTTTCACCAAAGTCCAAAAGCCCCAGGACGAAATTAAACGTCACATGAAATTGGCTGCTACAGAGCTGCCCTTTGTACTACTACTACATGAATGCAGTGTAGTACGATGGGAGGATATACCCATATGATGCTCGAGTAAAGATTTATCTTCCTTTTTCTACAAAAAAAAGTCTGAAAAGGAACCCCATAAGGTGGAAGCAGAATGGCAAAGGCGCACCAGCATGTAAACGATATGACAAATCATTAGTAATCGACAAGCCGAGGTGCAGATCAGTAGGATAAATGTGGACGATAGAAGACGATTGGCATAGATGAAACGATGGCACGACAGTACATAAGTTCTCATAATGGGTTCCAAGATCTGAAAAACAAGCACAAGTGCCAAATGCTTACATCAGATAGCTCACCAAAGACACTAGGAACTCCCCTCTCATCTCTCTCACGGAAGCAAAGGACTCGACGAACTAAAACACAAGACACGAACACGTCACCACCACCGACCCCAAAGGACCTTTTATTCTAGCGACACGGCAGCAAATCACACGCTGATCTCTACCAACTCCGGGTCACGGTGGCGATGGATGCAGCTCCAGCGGCATGACACGTTTCTGCTAGCACAAGCAACAATAAAGCACATTAATATAATATCTTAAGGGAAAGCAAAAAGGTTCAAGATATGGCAGATGAGCCATCAGTTTCTACGAGCTTCTACAATTTTTATGACGATGCTGTTGAAGAAAAGATGTAAAATGATAATGGTAGCGAGCGAGGTGCGCTGCTAGGCAGATAGTAACACTTACACCAGGGGAGGATCTTCCAGCGCTGGTTGTCGCCCTCGCACCACTTCCAGAGAGCGAGGACGGTGCCGTCGCGCACGCCGCCGTGGTCCTTGTCGCCGTTGAGGGCGTCGAAGTTGAGGTAGATGTTGTTCACCATGCGGATGCAACGGAAGCCGGCGCCCACGTCGCGGCTCTCAGTCCACAGCACGGACTCGTCCTGGTAGTTCGGGTTGTACGGCACCAGCTTCACCTGTTGGATTTAACAGACAAAACAACATTTCAGTCTCGGTTCTGTCAGATCTGAACCATTACGAATCATTTTTATGTAATATACTGAAGTAATGCAGATTTGCGTTGCTTACAGGGTGACCCTCGCCTTGAGAGTGCTTGATGGCCTGTCCTGTGACCTTGTTGACGAGGGCGAAGGCAGGGTAGCCTTCCTCATCCTTGATCTTGTTGCTGTGCCTCATGTCCTTGAACCAGTGCTGGTGCTCGTCACGGGGGTTGGTGGGAGCGAGGACGACTTCGCCGTTGCGGACGGTGGCGCTGAAGCCCTCGTCGGCCTTGCAGAAGATACGGACGGTGGGCTCGGAGGAGCCGCCGCGGGGGGCGTTGGCGCTGCCGCCGGCGTAGGCCTCCTCGCCCCAGGGGAGGATCTTCCAGCTCTGGTTGTCGCCCTTGGCCCACTCCCACAGGACGACGGTGGTGCCGTCGTGCACGCCGCCGTGGTCCTTGTCGCCGTTGAGGGCGTCGAAGTTGAGGCGGGTGTTGTTCACCATGCGGATGCAGCGGAAGCCCTTGCCGACGTCGCGGCTCTCCGTCCACATCACAGACTCGTCGAGGTACTCTGGGTTGTACGGCACCAGCTTCACCTGCACGCCCCCAACAAACACATCAATTACTCTACCTCCATTTCTAATCGTTCGAAAAATTTGTAGATCCGGAAAACGAACGGGCTAATAATCGCTGAACCAAAACAGGGGAAATAAAAGATGACGAACCGGGTGGCCCTGGCCGAGGGAGTGCTTCACGGCGAGGCCGGTGGCCTTGTTGACGATGGCGAAGGCGGGGTTGCCCTCCTCGTCCTTGATCTTGTTGCTGAAGCGCATGTCCTTGAACCAGTGCTGGTGCTCGTCGCGCGGGTTGGTGGGGGCGAGGACGACGTTGCCGTCGCGGACGGAGAGGCAGTAGCCCTCGTCGGCCTTGCAGAAGAGCTTGAAGGTGGGCTCGTGGCCGCCGGGGGCCGGGGCGTGGGGCGCCGGGGGGTTCTGGCCGTGGTGGCCATGGTGACCGAGGCCGAACATTGTCAGGGGTTTTGGGGAGTGTTTGATTGTGTGATCAACTCAGCAGGAAGGCTTGGGACGGGGCGATGAGAAACTGCTGCCCTTTGGGTCCACATTTATAGAACGGAGCATCCAATCGCCACCTAGTAAAAAGAATCCGATGTGATGATCTGTAAAAAGTAATACAGTATGTACTACTGGTGTGGACGGCGTGAATGCTACGTTACCATGACATGTGGGGACTACCAAGCGAATGTTCTGGATTGCTAAGTGTGCACCGTCCGCTTCGGTGTATGGATTTCGCGTGTTTGGTTGGCTGACCGGGCTCAGTGTTGTGGCTGACGCAAACATTAAAGCATAATTTTTTGAATAATAATTTTTAATCAAATTTTAGAACAACAGGAATTTTGGATTCTAATGTGGCTGTTGTACACGGTGTGTCGACATACAGTAATCGGCATACGGTGTGCTATGTGCCGATTAGTGGTTGTCAGCACATTGTGTGACGCAGCCGTATTAGAATCCAAAATTTCAAAATTCATGTATTATTTTAGGAATTAATTAATTAAATATTATTTAAAAAAATAACGTGAATTGTTTGTCGTTTCTAGCGAGTAATTCTTGTTATGTGCTTCTCGGATGTAAAATAGAGATCTTTGCGCGAGGTAGGCTACCCATGGAGATGACGGGAGCACACGAACATGGCGTGAAGGATTTTGTCACCTCCCGCCAAAAATCCTTTCTCTATTTCTGTCCCACACTCTCATATCCTTTTGAAATCCACCGTTTCCTCTTTCTTCGAGCTCCATTGCTAGGTCAGTGAGCAGCTAAGCGGCGCACTCATCTCCGGCTGTGTGGCCACGACAAGACTACGACCTTCTCTCCATCGAGTTCTCCAACACGTCCACCGATGACTATAAGTAATCACGCCTTCACCTCCTTGATTTCATTAGTGATTGTAAGTAGATCTAGAGGTTGTGTTAGATCATCCGTAGCTATTGTCATGTTAGATCTAAAGCTTGTATTGGATCATCTGTAGTTGCTGTCATTCTAGATCTAGAGCTTGTGCTATATCATCTCTAGCTACTATCATGTTACATCTATAGCTTATGTTAGATCATCTCTAGCTACTGCCATGTTGTTACATTGTGTTGTCATGTGTTCCCAGTGTAGGACTCGTCGTGTGACAATTTCGCCTAAGCTTTAGTCTCGCGAGTCGCAAATCCCTTAATGTGTGGATGATTCTCAGATTGATCTTTAGATTGACATCCAGGTGTCACAATGCGTTGGAAGCAACTCCCACGACCCTGTGTAGATCCAGGTGAAGAAGGTTGTTACACAAGTTGCGACAAAGATTGCCAACGACAAAAAAAAGGTCGAGAAGGCGCACAAGGATGAGAGGGTAGAGAAGGCCGATGCAGCTAAGGAAACCATGAAATGGTTGCCCTTCATATCGACCTTCATCCTTGAGATTATGTGTGATATCATCAAAAGCAACGTCTAAACCGACAAAGGCTTCAACGAGGTCCATATGATGACTGTATGTGCAAAGGCTATGTTTGAGCAGTGTGGAGTTGATTGTAAGTACACTAAAGTGTACAATCACCTAAGAAAATGGAGGGTAAGGTGGCTCACCATTAGCTGGCTAAGGGATCTAAGTGGTGTTCAATGGTGTGAACACACCAAAACCATCATCCTAGAGAATGCCACTATCTTGGACACGTCATGATTAGCACATTATTTTGTACATTTCTTGCACATCATTAATAATCAAGATCATGCAAAACTTACACTTTCAATCATAGGATCATATGAATGATGTTGAGTTTCTAAATGTGCCCATCCCCGACTACTCTAATATGCAGACCATCTTCTCGTGCGAACTTGCCACCAGAAAGTTCTCTATGGGTTGAAGTCAGGACCTCAGAACACCTTTACCCACACCTACACCTTCATTTGAGGATACAGACACCTAAGAGTCAGGCACAATGATTCTATTTTTTTACATACGCATAGTGATTCTCGATGGCCTTTGACAAGCCAACAAACATCCCTGACAGACCTGCTTCTGCAGGGATGAGGAAGTGGGCTCCCTTTCTAACGACGAGCTCATGGCCTTCACCAGCATGACATCCGTCATCAAGGACGTGGTCGAGGACATCCGGGACAACAAGCCAACAGACATACACCTGAACCTCTATGGGGTTGTCATAAACATGGATGGCTTCACCGAGGAGTCTCTCATGGCGGATCTCATCCACCTTGTCAACAAAAAAAGGCCATGATACAAGCTTAGCATGGTTGAGCCACACATGGTGATATGGCTTAGGACCTATCTGGGAAAGTACTATGACAAGCTGTAGAGCTTGGGTTCATAGCAAAACCTATGGTGGGGATGCGTGCTGGTGATCAAGATGTTGTTGTTTATGTTTATGTAGGTTATAGTGGTAGCTAATTCTTACAAATTTCTTATGGATTGTATATTTTGATGAGGTGTGATATACTAACCCTCACGTGATGGTGAACTTGTTGACGCTGTGGTAGGATGGCACTCTATTTTGATGTAGTGGTAGGTTGAAGTTGTAGGATGAACTTGTGATCCTATTTTTATGGTGATTATGCATGCCCCTTAGTTTATGATCTATTGTGAAGTTGTCATGGTATGCTATGAATTTATTCATACTTTTTGTGTTGTACATAATTTGTTATATCTATTTTAGTGGTATGTGGTGTACAAAGGGAGGCGTCCAGACGTCAATGATTAATAGAGGATATCGCAAGATCAAGTCAATAATTTCTCTAATAACAGCTATAGAGGATATCGAACTAGAGAGGAGACATAGGAGGAGTACCACAACTTCTTGGCCGATGAGGTTATGGCTAATCAAGATATGGTTGTACAAGGTATGGTTTGTTCAACATGTGTCAATGGATGATCAAGTACGAGAGAGTAGGCTAAGAGGTCCCATCGTCAGCCTGCTCATCCTTAAGGTTATGTTTTATGGTTTCTCTCTACGATCAGATGTAATATAAAATAATATAGTAAGCTCACGATATTTAGATCATGTTAAATTGTTAATCATATACAACCCTACGTGGACAACCAAATTGTTGGAGATATGCCCAAGAGGCAATAATAAAGTGGTTATTATCATATCTTCACACTTATGATAAATGTTTACATACCATGCTATAATTGTATTAACCGGAAACATTAATACTTGTGTGATTTGTAAACTAAAATAAGAGTCCCTAGTAAAGCCTCTTGTTAAACTAGCTTGTTGGTTAATATATGATCATGGTTTCCTGATCATGAACATAGAGATGTTATTAACAACAGGATCATATCATTAGGAGAATGATGTGATGGACATACTCCTACAGATAAGCGTAGCATAAAGATCAAGTCATTTCAATAGTTCAATTGCTATATGCTTTCTGATACATAGTAACCTAATTCCTTCGACCATGAGATCATGCCTATCACCTTTTCCGGATGGATGCTTTGATGTCATCAAACACCACACCGTAATGTGGTGGCTATAAAGGTGGCATTGAGTGTTCGAAAGTATTGGTTGAAACACATGGATCAAGAGTGGGATTTGTCCATCCATATGACGGATAGATATACTCAGGCCCTCTCGGTGAAATGTCATCCAATTAGCTTGCAAGCATGTGACCGGATCACAAGGGATCACATATCACGAACGAGAAAAGAGTACTTATCAAGAACGAGGTTGAACTAGGTATGCGAGATACCGACGATCATGACCTCGGATAAGTAAACTATCGTGAGACAAAGGGAAATTGGTATCGTATGTAAGTGTTTTATTCGATCGCAAAGTAATCGAATAAATATGTGGGAGCCATATGAATTTCCAGATTCCTCTATTGGTTATTGTTCGGAGAAGTGTCTCGATCATGTCCGCATAATTCACGAACCGTAGGGAGACACACTTAAGGATTCGACGTTGTTTGAGTAGTTATGGTATTATGAGAAAGAGACCGAATGTTGTTCGGAGTCTCGGATGGGATCCGGGATATCACGAGGAGATCCGGAATAGTCCGGAGAATAAGATTTATATAAGGAAAGTCCCGTTTCGGAGTTCGGAAATGATTTCGGTGTTTTCATCGGGAATGTTCTAGAAGGTTCCGGAATGTCTGGCACTCCGGGAGGGAAGGGGTACATGAATGTGTCATTGCATATTGGGATGATTGCATCATGTACTAAGTGTTCTCGCTGTTCCAAATAAAGGATTAAATTGAATCCTAAACTGAAAAGTCAAACGGCCAGTTTGAAAGTCAAACGGCTAAAACAGGAAAGTGAGGGAAAGAGGAAAGAGGAGGTTGAAACCGACTTGGGGGAGGAGTCCCTCCTATCCAAGCCGGCGCACCACCCAAGGCCGAGTTGGGGAGGGACTCCCTCCCCTTGGCCGCACCTCCCACCTATAAAAAGAGGGGCAGGGCCCCCTCCTCTAGACACACAAGTTCCTATCCTCTTAATCTAAACCCTAGCCCTAGACTCCGGTTTAGAGCCGTTTTGGTTTAGAGCTTCTAATTGCCCTAGCCTTCGGTTTAGAGCCTTCTAATTGGTGTGTCTAAACCCTAGACCACTAATAGCTCTCTCATACTCCACCATACTCGCTCCGGCTTAAGGCGGCCCATGATCTCCCTCTACTTCCTGTACCACGCCAGCCGGAATCGCGAGAGAGTGCTACAACCTCCGCCGCCTCTTTGGAACAAGGGAGAGGAAGGTCTTCATCGAAAATCGACGTGACCGATCGGAAGCGCCGCTAACGCAGCAGCCGGAAGGATCGCTCACGCGATCTTGAGATCGGAAAGAGTACGACTACATCACCCACGAGAATCTGCTCTCGTTAACCGCTTTGGAATCTTCGAGGGTACGTTATTCCATCGACTCGTTGCTACAATCTAGTAGATAGATCTTGGCTTGTTTGTTTGTATGCGATAGAATTTTTTTTCCATGCCACGAACCCCTACAGTGGTATCAGAGCCGTGTCTATATGTAGATCTGTTGCACGAGTAGAACACAATGGTCATTGTGGGCGTTGATGCTTTTATTGTCGATTGCTTCTTGTGTACTTTGCATCTTGCGGTATGTTGGGATGAAGCGGCCCGGGCTAACCTTACATGACATCGTTCATGAGACTTGCTCCACGCTTGACATGCAACTTGTATTGCATAAGTGGCTTTGCGGGTGCCTGTTTCTCCTAGCATAGTTAAGATCCAATTTACAACGGGTGATTAACAATACTAGTATCAATGTTGTGGTTCATGTTCGTAAGTTAGAACGACACTTATTGAAAGCCCCAAACCACGTAAAACATGCAAAGAAAGTAGAGGCGTCTAACTTTGTTTTGCAGGGGTGTGCTGTGATGTGATATGGCCATGATTGTGATTATATATGATGTATGCAATGTTCCTTATTGTAAGTTGGCAACCGGCAGGAGCCATATGGTTGTCTTTAAATTCTGTTAAGACCCGCGTGTCTATTCAAAGTAGTTGTAATAGTTGAAGCTGGTGGACGACAACCATGGAGCAGCGTCATTGACCTTGATGCAATGCCGGTGATGATGGAGATCATGTTCGTGCTTGAAGATGGAGATCATAAGCACAAGAAGAAAGGCCATATCATATCACATATTATGAATTGCATGTGATGTTAATCCTTTATGCATCTTGTATTGCTTAGTAGACGACGGTAGCATTATAAGATGATCCCTCATGCACATGAATTTCAAGTCATAAAGTGTTCACCCTTAGTTAGCACCGTTGCTAAAGCTTGTTGTTTCGAAGCACCACGTGATGATCGGGTGTGTTAGATTCTGCGAGTGTATACAACGTAAGAAAGCCAGATTTGCTTATGCGGAAGCTAAGGTTGATCTTAACGAGCCTAGCATGTACAGACATGGTCTCGGAACACGGATCACCGAAAGGTAAAGCATGAGTCATATAGTAGATATGATGAACATGTTGATTGTTCGCCATTGAAGCTATATCAACTCTCGTGATGATCGGTTTTGATGTGGTGGATTTGGTTCGTGTGATCACTAAAACAATGTGAGGGATATTGTTTTGAGTGGGAGTTCACCTAGATTAATTTAATTATTAATTAGAACTCAATTTATCATAAACTAAATCAAAGTGAATTTGCATAGTTGTTGTAGTCATTGGCATCCGCTACCACCTTGCGCTTAGTTATAATTGAGATGATAGAACTATAGAATTCTGGTTGTTACTTTACGAACTGGTATCGTATTGTTTTGAAGTGTTAATCTAAAGTTTAAAAGTCCTATTGCAAACTTTCAGTAAGTTCCGGTTACTCCATGAAGTTTAATAATTAGTATTAAATCAAGAGTAACAATTCCAAGTGTTAGTGTATGAGTATCATGTTTGTCTCCATAAGTCTTGATATTCAAAGGATTGTCTTAATATCAAGGTTATCTAGGATCTGAAAGAGTTGTTTCAGAAACCATGATGTGTGGAAGATATTGTGATATCTGAAACGAAGTTTTGGTTGCAACATGATAGAGTATAATATGGCAAAGTTCATGTTCTCATATTTTGATGAGAATTTGGAAAGGGTTGGAGACACTTGTTGTCCTAATCCTCCAAAAGGTTTTGGATAGCAACATTATACTCATAATTCATCGTTATAAGCTAAAAGTAGCTTGATCATGGATAAATCCATGATGAGGGTGAATATTTGATGTAGGTAAAATGTTTACTACACCAAGAGATTACTAAAAAAAGGAATTTGAAAGAACACCAAACATTTGATAATGGTGATCTACTTCAAAGTGCAAGTCCAAAGACATTGGTATTTAACTATACACGCTTTGGACTATGTGTCATATGTATGACTCCACTATTGATGTTGATAGATTCTTTCAAACAGAAAAGGAAATACTGAAAGAGAATCTCATAAATATATGGAAGAAAAGAAAAGACTAGAATTGTTCAGCTTGAGTATATAGATGATATACGTGTTATGGCTATATTCTTTGCTTATTAAACAATGTGGTTCCTAAGTATTTGATACTGAATTTGTTGGTATGAATCGTCATACGAAACAACACAATTCATGAACTACAATGGCCTAAGTAACTAGCAAAAGAATATGTGATGATGTTTATCGAGAACAAATAAAGGGTTATTGTGTTGCTCGTTAAACATCAAAGCTTGCCTTCAGGATTTGTTTTATCAGGTATTGTGAGAACAAAAGGGTTGTTCAAATAAATTGCCGTAATCCATAAAAGATGGATGATTCACAAATCTCGTTGGAGAAATCACATCCATAAAACTAGTGCTAAAAATGTCGAAAGACAAATTGATTGAAAGATCACTTAGGAAGTGACATCACCGTTTAAATTATATTGGAAAGAAAACATGAAGAAAATCCATATGGATGGAATTTTGGAGTCTATTTGATTTTGATCAAATGACGTTTGTGAAACTTTCCTAGTGATAATTAAAACTTCGTTCATAGGCCAAAAAGGAACGAATGACTAGCTTATTGGAACTTATACATATTGTTGTATGAAGTCCATTATGTGTAGTCAAGAGCGATGGATTTCAACTTCATATGCTTTCTCCGAAAATTTGAGTGAATATATGAATATTTACTTAATAAGGATAAAGTATGAAACATTTGAAAAGTTCAAAGACTTTCAAGATGAAGTGCAAAATCATTGTAACAAGAATATTAATAGTTTATGATAAGATCATAAAGGAAGATATTTGAGTTACAAGTTTAGCATAATACCTAAGATTTAAGGAATCGTTCCGTGGATTTGCATTTCCCGAAACACCATAAGAGTATGGAGCGTTCGAGATATGTAATTAAACCTTGTTTGACATGGTAAGATCAAAGGTATAATTCATAAAACTGCCATTATATTTTAAAGATTAAAAGCTTTAGAGACTACCGTTTTTCCACTGAAAAGAGCTCCATCATAATCCGTTGAAATAACACCATATAAAGTTATGGTTTGGGATAAAACCCAAGTTATCCTTTCTTAAACATTGGTATGCTATGCATAAGAAAGATGTTTCCAACCAAAGTCGGATGAACCTGTCTTTGTATGTTATTTCGAATAACTGTTAAGTATTCCTCCATAAACACCGGAGACAAAAGTGTTTGTCGCTTAGAACGTCAAGTTTCTTTGAGAAAGAATTTTTCGTGAAAAGTTAAGTGGGAGGACAATAGAACTTTGATAAGGTTAAAAGAACCTTAGCTATATGTGCAAAGTTGCGCAGCGCCGAAAAATGTTCCGGAGGTAGCAACAATGCTCATGGCTCACGTACCTCAAAGGTTGTGGTCACGGAGATCCAAGTTCCTATTGAAACAAGTAGGTCGGATGAACAATCGAATACCAAGATTTGAGAGTTAAATCATTATTTGACAATAATGATCCGACTACGTGCAAAGAAGCGATGATGATCCCTGACTCCGTCAAATGGCTTGAAGCCATAAAATCCGTGATAGTTCCATACACGAGAAATCAAGTTTTGAACTTGAAGGACCCTCAAGAAAGGTGTAAGACCTTACAGTTGTGTCTGGATCTATAAAGAAATAGACATGAATGTTTTACATCTATGAAATGGTCGACATGTTGGGAAAGAGTTCACAAAATGTTCAAAAGTTGACTATGACAAGATTTGATCTCTCATAGTGATATTTAGTCTAGACGGATTAATGTAGCAACCACTACATATAATTTGTTATATGGTAGTTGAATAAACAAAACAAGTTCTTCTAATAGAATCGTTACCTAGGACATGTGCATAACACGGTCCATAGGGTTTTGTTAATTCAAAGGATGCTAAAAGCATATGCAAACTTCAATGGTTAAAGTGAGCATCATGAGTTGGAATCTTCACGTGATGAAACTATTAAAGGAGTTTAAAAGTTCATTAGAGACGATGAAGATGCTTGCATTTGCAAGAAATTAAGTGGGAGCGCTAAGACATGTTTCTAATACATTATGTGGAAGACATATTGTTGATTGGAAATAATGTATCTTTTATTAACACATATTAAGAATTTCATCCCGATGAAAGACTTAGGCAAGACCCAAATATTTGGCATCAATAGACGCTAATATGGTTGTGTGCAGTACATAGACAAGATATTGAATGAGTTCAATATAGAAACTACAAGAGAGGTTCTTGTCGCACAGAAAGGATTGAATGAGTTCAATGTTGATGATATATTCAAGTGTATTGACATTTGGTAAAGTGAAACAAATAATCAAGTATAGATTGATACTTGATGTATGAAATCACAAAAAGTATTTATATCAATCATACTGTGATATGTACAAATCCAGATATGTCCTATGCTCTAAATGTTGTGAGCATATACCAGAATGATTCGTAAAATGATCATTGGACAATAGTAAGGATATTCTTATGATATTTTGGAAGAACTAAGAATATATTGTTTGTAGAAGTGACAAATAGATGGTTAGTTCATTGTAAAAGTACTACATTGATACTAGTCTTGTCACAAAGTACAAATTAAGTTTATCTCAATCTAAACTAAGGGTGGCACAATATAATGGAAAGTAAGTTCCATAATGGATTTGGATGAGTTCCAAAGTTAAGACATTGTGACAGATACTACAACAAAAGGCTAAGTATATAACTGCTATTATAGCAGCAAAAGAGGGCATTTGTGTCAAGTAGTTTGTTATCAAACTAGGTGTAGTTCACAGTGGGATAATACTATGAAGATATATTGTACGACAATATTATCAACATGTTTTAACACCAAAGAATTAAAGGTCATACCAAAGGACCAAATTTGTACGAAGCCATCTCATTAGAGAATGAGTGATGCATAGAGACGCAAAGACATGCAATTACACACGGACCTGGAAGTGTCAGATCCAAAGATCAGTTGACCACTAGCAATCGTGTACATACAACACCGGAAAGCCATAGGTGTTGAAGACACAAAGGTTTGAAACTAGATTATTGACTCTAGTGCAAGTGGGAGACTGTTGGAGATATGCCCAAGACGCAATAATAAAGTGGTTATTATCATATCTTCACACTTATGATAAATGTTTACATACCATGCTATAATTGTATTAACCGGAAACATTAATACTTGTGTGATTTGTAAACTAAAATAAGAGTCCCTAGTAAAGCCTCTTGTTAAACTAGCTTGTTGGTTAATATATGATCATGGTTTCCTGATCATGAACATAGAGATGTTATTAACAACAGGATCATATCATTAGGAGAATGATGTGATGGACATACTCCTATAGATAAGCGTAGCATAAAGATCAAGTCATTTCAATAGTTCAATTGATATATGCTTTCTGATACATAGTAACCTAATTCCTTCGACCATGAGATCATGCCTATCACCTTTTCCGGATGGATGCTTTGATGTCATCAAACACCACACCGTAACTGGGTGGCTATAAAGGTGGCATTGAGTGTTCAGAAAGTATTGGTTGAAACACATGGATCAAGAGTGGGATTTGTCCATCCATATGACGGATATATATACTCTGGGCCCTCTCGGTGAAATGTCATCCAATTAGCTTGCAAGCATTCTTGGCTCACAAGGGATCACATATCACGGAACGAGAAAAGAGTACTTATCGAACGAGGTTGAACTAGGTATGCAGAGATAACGATCATGACCTCGGATAAGTAAACTATCGTGAGAAAAAGGGAAATTGGTATCGTATGTAAGTGGTTCATTCGATCGCAAAGTAATCATAGAAATATGTGGGAGCCATATGAATTTCCATTCCTCTATTGGTTATTGTTCGAGAAGTGTCTCGATCATGTCCGCATAATTCACGAACCGTAGGGAGACACACTTAAGGATTCGACGTTGTTTGAGTAGTTATGGTATTATGAGAAAGAGACCGAATGTTGTTCGAGTCTCGGATGGGATCCGGATATCACGAGGAGATCCGGAATAGTCCGAGAATAAGATTCATATAAGGAAAGTCTGCTTTGAGTTCGAAATGATTCCTGTTTTCATCGGAATGTTCTAGAAGGTTCTAATGTCCGGCACTCTGGGGGGAAGGGGTACATGAATGTGTCATTGCATATTGGGATGATTGCATCATGTACTAAGTGTTCTCGCTGTTCCAAATAAAGGATTAAATTGAATCCTAAACTGAAAAGTCAAACGGCCAGTTTGAAAGTCAAACGGCTAAAACAGGAAAGTGAGGGAAAGAGGAAAGAGGAGGTTGAAACCGACTTGGGGGAGGAGTCCCTCCTCTCCAATCCGGCGCACCACCCAAGGACGAGTTGGGGAGGTACTCCCTCCCCTTGGCCGCACCTCCCACCTATAAAAGGAGGGGCAGGGCCCCCTCCTCTAGACACACAAGTTCCTATCCTCTTAATCTAAACCCTAGCCCTAGACTCCGGTTTAGAGCCGTTTTGGTTTAGAGCTTCTAATTACCCTAGCCTTCGGTTTAGAGCCTTCTAATTGGTGTGTCTAAACCCTAGACCACTAATAGCTCTCTCATACTCCACCATACTCGCTCGGCCATGGTTCTCATGATCTCCCTCTACTTCCTGTACCACGTTGTGCCGGAATCGCGAGGAGAGTGCTACAACCTCCGATGCTCGCTGGAACAAGGAGAGGAAGGTCTTCGTCGAAAATCGAACGCGTGTGACCGATCATGAAGCGCTGCCGTAACGTGGCGGAAGGATCGTCACGATCTTGAGATCGGAAAGAGTACGACTACATCACCCACGAGAATCTGCTCTCGTTAACCGCTTTGGAATCTTCGAGGGTAAGTTATTCCATCGACTTGTTGCTACAATCTAGTAGATAGATCTTGGCTTGTTTGTTTGTATGCGATAGAAAATTTTGTTTTCCATGCTACGAACCCCTACACAAATACCATTTATTTGCTCAACCCAACCAAAAAAATATGTGCAACATACCAAATGAAGGGGACAGGGGCGGACCAAGGTACAACCGAGTGGGGGCCTAGGACAATTTTGAACTCCCTTTGTATTTGTGTATGTCTTTAATGAAAAAATTCTAAAACTCTGCAATTTATAGAAGGTGTGACCCTAATCAAATGTTGCATGCCAGGTCAGATTTTTTTTCTAGGTCCGCCCCTGAAAGGGGATAGCTCGACAATTTAAATAAAAATAACATAAAGCCCTAAGTAATTCAAAGAATAACCCTATCTGCAAAGAAATTCACAACGAGTAACCCTTTTCTGCCACTCCAGCCCGCGCAGCGCTGCACTCACATCCGCGGCTCCACCTCGGTCGGTGCCGCATGATCGCCTGTTGTCTAGGGACTGACGTCACATGATGATGCCATCTTGTCAGTGCTGGCGCCAGATACAAAGGCGCCGCACATAAACCTGTCGTGTTGTTCTAGACGGCGCCGCACTCCCTGCCACGCTGGCGTTGTGGGCCCAGGAAGTGCAAGTGCTGTGTTAGTCGGAATGGCGCCACACCATCGCCTGTTGCATCGGCTCGCACGGCGTCAAAAGCTGGATCACTTAGATGCGCGCGGGTCGGCCCGACCCTCTTCTCTTCTCCCTTTCCTCCCTTTCCTCTACACACGGTCGAACAGAGACATGCTGGCGGCTAGGGCTCATCTACCCCTCCTCTAATCCCTCCCCCAATTGCCTAGATCTGAAAAAACCCTCCGTGGATCTTATTCTTCACCACATCCCCAGGTATTCCTCTCAAATTTGTCCAATAAATCTCTCTATTTTGCTCTAATGTTGATGGTTTAGGGAAACCCTAGTCCATCCAAAAACCAAGATATATAGTTGATTTGTTGATTACTTAGAGGGAGAATAGATAAGATAGTAGTATGTTTAGGTCTAGGATGATCTTCTAGTATGATTGAGGTTGGAAAATATGTAGGAATATAAATTTATATTATGTTTGTTGTAGATAATAATGTGGGAATATTCTTGCTTAGTATTAATTGTTAGTAGTAATTGGTAATAATTGTTAGTAGTAATTGTTGTGGATAATAATGTGGGAAAGTATGTTTTTGGTCTAGGTTGAAAATAATTGTTAGTAGTAATTGGTAAGAATTCCCCATGTACTTTGTTAGCAATAAGATGATTGCTCACATAGAGATTTATAATATGCTCACATATAAGTTGGTGGTTTATAATATGCTCACATATTTAGTTGTACTTTCTTTTTTTAATTAATTAGGATGTCGGAATCGGAAGAAGCCTGTACACCACCCCATATACAACCCGGATTCGTCGAAGGCATGTCACTTCTTGAGGCGTCGTATGATAAGGGTCATCATGGCTACATTATCGCCGAGGGGATCAAGGTAAGAAAAATAAACCCTCCAAATCAGTATATGTTTCTCAAGTTGAATGGACATGTTATAATCGAGCTTGTATGTGTGTAGCATCTTGTTCCCCTACGACCGAGGTATAACGGGCATTGTCGTATGATGATCGGTACACGGTGCACATCTGAGTGCTAGGATTGCTCCCGTTCATCCATATGGTCAATCGTGGTACACCGCACATGAACCCTGCTGCCATCACCGCGCTTGTCGACCGGTGGAGGCCAGAGACTCATAGTTTTCACCTTCGTACCCATGAGATGACCGTTACTCTGCAGTACATATCCATGATCCTTGCACTCCCTATCCAGAGGGATCCTCTCTGCATTAACACAGCCTCCGACAACTGGCATGACTGGATGTCTGACCTTACCGGTGGTAAGTGTCCTGGTGACACTATAAACTCAAAGGGGGAGAAATTGAGAGTCACAATCGGGGATACTTTCAAGTGGATACCACAGAACTTTAGCACCTGTCCTGATAATGCTAGTGAGGATTAGATTATTATATATGTCATCATAAAGACTATATTTGCTGATGGTAAGGGCGACATGGCTCACTGGCACTGGCTGAAGGCCTTGACTATGATGGATAAGAAATGGAGTTGGGGTTCGGCGGCATTGGCCTTCTTGTAGCGGCAGGTAATGGGGTGTTTCTATTGTTCCCATCTTTACATGTGCTCTTCGAACTTCTGCATGACTCAATTTGTTTGCTTTCTTGCATAGCTGGATGCATGTCGAAGGACTGGGGCTGAGGCTTATATCGGTGGTCCGTTGCTACTCCTCTCGCTGTGGATGTGGTAAATCTTTTGAAAGAACATGTGGGCCCCCATGTGTGGTTTTGGTAATTGATGACAATATCCATGGACTAATGCTTTGTCACATCCCAAGATTTTCCAAATCTTGTAATGTGAAAATAAATGAATAAAATAAAACTTTGTTTGATTTTCAAAGCCAGAAGAAACTTTTTGAATCCAATTGTAAACCTCCAAACCTTTCTGGTCAAACAAATCCTAAGGGGATTAGAAAAGTTATTAATAAAGAAAATATATTCAACATTTAAAATTACTATTTTGGATCTTTTTATAAAAGGCTTTGATTTTCAAATGAAAAAGAATGAATTCATAAATAAAGATTATTTTGTAAGCCAAATTAAACCTTGGCCAAGCTTTGGGAATTAAAACAATTTATTTAAAATAAAATTAGCAAAGGTTTATTTAAATAAAATAATAAGGAATTTATATACAAACTTTATTTAAGTAAAAGATTTTACCAATTGAAACATCAAAACTTATTAAAATTATTTAAAACAAGATTTCCAAATAATTGATATTCACAAATAAAACCTACTAAAGTATTCTGGTTTTATTTTAGTTTTCAAAATAAAGATTTCAATAAAACAAATCCTAGTTGAATTAAATGAATAAAAAATCTATTCATTTAGTTGTTATTGGACCCTAAAATAAAATGTTATTTTATTTTAAACAAGTTTCCAAGTATTCCTTATTTCCAAATAAAATCTACTAATTTGGTTTTGAAAAATATTTAGGTTTCAAATAAAGATTTTATTAATAAAATCAAACTCTATTTGATTTAAAAACTAAGGCCTATTTTATTTAAATTATTAATGAATCATGGACCATTTTACATAATTAATAAATGGAACCTAAAAAGATTTAAAACATTATTTATTTTAATTTTGGATTTTGGTTCATGTTACTGAACAGAACTAATTTCAATATTACAAAGTTTGGGTGTTGTTTGAATTGATTTGAACATTGTTTGATTTGTTTGAATGTTTGAATAATTGATTTGAATTTCAAAACAGAAATAGTTTTGGAAAATAGAAAAGTGTTTAGACAGAAAAAAATAGTGCAATGTACTGACCCACTAAGGCCCAAAGAAACCAGCCCAGTCTTCTCCTCGAATAAAACAATTGGCACCAACTTTCTTACCCACTCGATGCATAAACGGGCCCACTTCTCCTCTCATTCACTCGTGACAAGACCCCACCTCCTCTTAATTTTCCCGAACCTTTTCCTCACCGAATCGCCCACAGACACCGACCGTGGACCTCCTCCTCTCCTTTTCCCACCGACCGTAGGCCCGCTATCACTGTTCATCGTCTCCTTCACCCATCCCGCGACCAGTTCTTATCCCCGTTCGCGTTGATTTCTCCAAATTCGCTTTTAACGCGACCGACGTTACCAGCCTTGATCACGCAGATGGAAACGCCAGGCATCCTCTATATTTCCTCTAACACCTCGCCGCCAGACGCCTGCATCGCCTCAATTTCTTCCCGAGCACCTCTGCTCCGGCGAGGTCCAGATGCCGATTCACCAAATCACACCGCCTCGCCTCCCGAACACACGATCTCGCTCACCGCATCCTAACGCATCTTTCGTGCCATTCATTCACCGCCGCACTCCGAGCCTCGACAACGACGACCATAACATCACACCGCCGTTTCTCCCGCGAACTTTCCAGTGAACTCCGCCCAAAGACCTCCTATTGATGCTCACATCACCCCCAGATCATCCCGCGTTTAAAAGTGTACTTATTTTGCTTCGGCACGCATCGCAGCCTCGCCTTCGACCGTGGACAGAGCCATCCGACGCCAGCCCTAACTCCGGCGAGCAATCTAGGACAGCCCCGTGCGCCCCTTCGACCGAAGCGAGCAGGTTGAGCATCCGTGACTCGGCGATCACGTGAGCCACTCCTCCTCTCTCTCGCTTCTGTGTTAGCGAACTCCACCCAGAGCGCCGCCCGTCTGCCAGCAGCCGCCCATCTGTGACCAGGCAGTAGTAGCCGTTAGATCTGGATCGAACGAATCGGATAGATTACTTAAACATCGAAGGGGTATGTCCTCTGGACCACTCGATCTAACTAGATCCAATGCCCCACAGCCGCGATCCAACCGAACCGTATGGACCAATAGGAACACGACGCGTGGCACTAGATCTGTTTAGAAGAAATTGAAAACAGATTTATTTGCAAACTTCAAACCCTTGTATCTTTTGATCCACACGTCCAAAAATTACAAATTTTATGTCGTTGGATTCAGGAGAACAAGCCCTATCCAACTGTGGAATTAGTTTACCCAATAGTATCTGTCAGTTTGCTTAATTTTGCAGATTATTTTGTGAGCTTGTTTAGAGTATAAAAATTGTTTAAAATTGATTTTAGGGTTAAAACTTTTGCAAAATGTTTTTATTGTGACCTTACTGACCATAGGAACCAACCCTTGGTATTAAGAATGATTTTTGTAAGATTTAGGTTGGATTACTTGACTTAGTCATTTTCTAGCCAAATAAAAAGAATGGTTTTTGTTATAAAAATGTTTATGGAAAGAAAACTTTAAGGAAATAGTTTGGACCAAACCTACTGACCCAAAAACACCAAGCTTTGCAATAGCAACTCACTTGGTGAACAACTTAAGAGTTTTGCCTTAATAAAAACATTTTTCACCACATGAAATGATGAATGGATTTAAAAATAGTTTTTGGACAAAACCCTCTTGCTAATGACTTTGCCACTTTGGTAAATGACCAATTTGGATCTTACAAAGTTTAGAAACCTCATAGAGACCCCTTTGCAAAATAAAACTGTCTTGTGCATGCTTCCATGCATGAATTGGTTTCCATTGTCTTGTGTGTGTGAAATTGTTTGAGTGATTATTGGTTTGGAATGTAAATTGAATTAGTGTTTGCTTGTTTGACTTGTAGTGAAGTGTGAGACTAACAAGAACAAGGAGTGAACTACCATTCCCTACCAAAAAGGCAAGTGATGCTTCATACTTTCTATCCCAAATACTTTCACTATGCATTAGTGATTTTGCTAAGTAAAACTTGCATGGATTTTGCTAAGTATAGACCTTGCTATAAGAAAACCTAGTAGATGAATCCTTAGTAGGATTTTCCTAAGTTAAAGATTCCTACTACTATCAAGCTTAGCCTAGCTAATAGAAAACATGGGTGGAATATATATTCACACTATGGAAAAATATTCTAAGTCTGAGGACTTAGGTTTTGTTTAATAAAACAACTAAGTTAATGAACCTCCTGGGTGGAATGGAAGGATTGGGATATGTTGAGTGGTTCACAAGGCCATGGACTTGGATTGTGTATCTCACTTGTGGACGGCCACCTAGGAAACAAAGAGATTTGAGATGTCAAATGTTGAGAAGCTTCAAGTGCAACCACTTGGCAATATGGGCTCTGCCATGATCACATAGGTTGCAAGAACTTAGCCATATGGACAGTGGGTGGTAGTGTTTGATAGTTTGGAACGCGTCCATTTTGGTCTAAGGGAAGGCTTCTGAAAGATTTTGTCTTGGGAAACCAAGTCTTGTGGGTAAAGTGCACCACCTCTGCAGAGTGTAAAATCTAAGTACTTAGCCATGTCCCTGGTAAAGGACAATTTGAGCATCAAGATATGGAAGCAATCAAGAATCTCATCATTCAAATTTCTAAAGTTAAAACTTGTGGTTTGAACAAGGGTTGTTTGAATTCTTCAATCATTGATGGAGAGATGGCTTGGTACAAGGATCTTGAAATCTTTGATTGAGGGAAATGATTTTGTCAAGCAAAAACTTAGTATTTTCAAAATGATAAGAAAAATCTATTTTGAGTAATGCAAGCCTCAACCCCACTTAGCCAAATGCATATAGATGATAGATTCCACTGTACTACCATAATATCACTTGACAATACAATTCAAATGTATTGACCCTTGTGGCTGTAACTTGTATGTTGCAGGTTTGATTGTCTTAGTGAAGATTGATTGATTAGGATTACAAAGTCTACAACCAACATCTGCCTGTGGCACTTTGAAGTTGAAGGACCCATGACTATAGTTATTCCGCTGCAATGTAATGTAATAGCCAAATGAGCTATGTTTGATGTAATAAACTTATGTTATTCCTGGTTATAAAGTTATATTATGTCACATCCCAAGATTTTCCAAATCTTGTAATGTGAAAATAAATGAATAAAATAAAACTTTGTTTGATTTTCAAGGCCAAAAGAATCTTTTTGAATTCCAATAGGAATCTTCAAACCTATTTTGAACAATTAAATCCTAAAGGGATTTAAAAACATAAAACAATTAACAAAGGAAAATAAAATATTTTGGAAATACTATTTTGGATCTTTTAATAAAATATTTGGTATTCAAAAGAAAAGATGGATTTATAAATAAGGATTATTTTATAAAGCCAAATTAAACTTGGCCAAGATTTTGAAACAAAAGAGTTTTCTTTGATTAAAATAATAAAAGTTTATTTTAAATAAAGTAATAAGGATTTAATATCCAAGTTTTATTAAATAAAAGTTTTGTTATTAATAAACCATCAAAGACTTATTAAATTGTTTAAAATAAGTTTTCCAAATGTTTGATATTCACAAATAAAACCTACTAAAGTGTTTTGGTTTTATTTTAGATTTCAAAATAAATATTTTAATAAAACAAATCCTATTTGATTTAATAATGGAAGTCTATTAAATTTAATTAAATAATGAACTCTAAATAAAATGTTATTTGTTTTAAAACAAGTTTCCAAGTATGCTATATTTCCCAAATAAAACCTACTGATTTGGTTTTGAAAATATTTAGGTTTCAAATAAAGATTTTATTAATAAAATCAAACTCTATTTTATTTAATAACTAAGGCCCATTTTATCCAATTATTAAGGGACCCTAAAATAAAAGGTTATTTTGTTTTGAACAAGATTTCCAAATGAATTTTATTTTCAAATAAAACCTACTGATTTGATTTTGAAAACATTTGGATTTCAAATGGGATTTTATTAATTATATCAAACCCTATTTGATTAATAAACCATGGTCCATTTTATTATAAATGGAACCTATAACAAAATTGTTATTTATTTTAAACAAGCTTTCTAAATATACCTTATTTCAAATACAACCCACTATTTTGGTTTTGGAAAATATATGGATTTAAATAGAGTTTGAAATAAATCAAATCCTAATTTGATTAATTAGCAATGGACAACTATTTAATTAATAATGGACTTTATTATTTAAAAATTATGGATTTTAGACTTAGGTTCAGGCTACTGAACAGAACCAAGTCAAACTTACAAAGTTTGGGTGTTGTTTGAATTGATGTGAACATTGTTTGTTTGTTTGAAATTCAAAATAGAAAAATAGAATTAGAAAAGGAAAAAGATTTCAGAAGAAAAAAAATATGGAACAGACTAGCCCAGCTATTCTGGCCCAAACAGCCCAACTCCCAGCCCACCTCCTCTTTTCCCTGAAGCGTTTTCCTTCACCGCATAAACAACCCGCATAGCCTATGACTGGTGGACCTCCCCCTTCCCCCTTTTCCCACTGACGCAACGGCCCCACTCCTCCTGTTCTTCCTCTTCACCCCGCACGACCACTTCTCCCCCTCGCCGGCCGTTGCAAGCCTTGAATCGCGACATCAATACGCCTTAACGCGGCTACCTTAACTCGCAGCGATCATGCACCTTTAAACGCCAGCCACTCCTCTCCGTTTCCCCTCTGTCTCCTCCCCCGAGCATGCCTCCAGGCCGCCACAATCTCTCCTCGACTGCCTCGGCTCCGACCACCGTCTCCGGCCAATTTAGGCCAGTACACGCCACCCCCTGCCTTCTCGAGCACCCTAGCAGCTTCCCCACTCCCAGACACTCCTCCCCGTACCACCCGTTCGACCACGGATACCCCTGAGCCTCGCCAACGACAACCTCCAAGCATCATGCCCCGCCTCTACTCCGACGACGCCCACAGGTAAATTCCGACCACCCCGTGTCTTCTAGATCACGCACACATCTTTGCCATGGTCTTGCGCAGCTAACCCAGTCCTCCGTTTGTCTTCCCGTGGACCACAACATCGTCCTCGACCTCGATCGCGTGCGTCCGTCGCCAGAACCAACTTCGGCGAGAAATCCTGCCCGTCCCCATGCGCCCCTTGCCACGACAACCACACGACCAGCATCACCTCATCCTCGCGACCTCGGTGAGCTTGCTCCCTCCCTGTTTCGCTTCCTGCCTCGCCAGCGCCGCCGCCAACTGGCCGCTCCGCCGCTCGCCGTTGTCATCGCGCCGCCAGTCCTTGGCCAGGCAGCAGCAGCCGTCCGATCCAGATCTGATGGATAAGATAGAATGACTTAACCGCGAAGGGGTACGTGATCTGGACCATGCGATCTAACTTGATCCAACGCACCGCGTTGCCGATCCGGCCGAACCGGTACCGTCCAACCTGTGGCATCCCGCAAAACCACTACTAGAAAATCGCGTTGTTTTTGTGCATTGCATCGTCATGACCGCATGCTCATGTCATCATGCCACATTGCATTTGAGCATCGTCATCATCTTGCATTTGCTTGCATAAAACTATTTGCGGAAAAACCTGGTTGTGTTTTCTAAACGCCCCGTCCTTATTCAAACGCAAACACCGGGTCACCGGATTATTTTGTTTTGTCTACTATCAGTCTGCATAAGTCTTGTTTTAAACAAATAAAATATTAAATTATTTTAGTGGGGGCAGTCGAACGGGCCGCTTCGACCCGAACGACCACCCCCATTTTCAAAACGGTCCACCCATAATCCTAAAGCTACCCAACCTAATCTACCCACAACCCCTCCACCTCACCCCAACCTATCCCGTGTCGCCACCTCACCTCTCTTCCCCCTCCCCACCACTCATAAGCTGCCAACTCACCCCCCCAAACACCCCCTCTCCTTTTCCCTCTCTCTCTCTCCTGAACACCCAACACACACCCCACCCCACACACGCAGCACACGACGCACACAAACACACCCAGCCACACACGCACACCGCACCCGCCACTCTCCCCACCCCTGCCACCGGGACCCACGCACCCTGGGCCCCACCCACGCGCCACACGCACGCTTGTTGGCCACTCAGACGCCTGCGCCCGCCTCCCCTTCTTCCCGCTGGTTCTCACTCTCGCCTCGCTCTCTCTGCATCCAGACGCCAGCGGCCACTCCCTTCCCAGCGTCCGCCCCCTGCCGCCACCGCAGGCCAGCTGGAGCCGCCTCTCTCCGACCGCCCGACGACCCCGCCTTCCCCTGACGCCCGCCACCGACTCTCGCCTTCCCGTGCCGCCACCTCAGACCTCCTGCCTCGCCTCTTCCCGGCCGGCCCGCACTTCGACGCCATCGGCCTCCTCCGCCGACCTCGCCGGCCTCCCGCGCTAGCCCGACCCTCCCGAGCTCCTCGCTGGCCGTCGCACGCCGTCTGCGCCGCCTCCGCCTTCCCGGCCGCTCCGCTCCACTGCAAGCCTGTCGCCGCCGACGCCCGGCCCGACCTGCTTCCCGCCGCCTCGTGCCCTCCCGTCGGCCTCGCCTTGGCTGCCAGCGAGCCGCCTCGCCGCCCCAGCACTGCCCGGCCTCACACTCTCGGCAGCGTCAGTGGCCAACCGCCTCCCGCTCGGGCTCGCGTCGCCGGACGTCTTTACGCCGACCTCCCCTCCGGCCGCCGTCGGCTGCCGCCTCTGCTGCTTCGCCGACCTCGCCGGTTCGCGCCGCCGGGGCCCGGCCGTTCTCTGCCTCAGTTTGGCGCGCCCCCGAAGCTCCGGCCCCTTTTTCTCCTTGCGCGCGTGCGTCGCCTTGGACACATGTCCCCGTTCCGGTCGTCTCCATGGCCGTTGGTTTCTCGGTTGCTGCTACCGGTTCGAGTACATGACGAGATGGCCACGCCTCCTGTGAAGTGAATGTTGCAAGACCCAGCTCATGCCCACCCCTACAAGATCTACCCCTTCGAGAACTCTTTGTGCCAAGATCGGCACGGACCCGAAAGAACTCCGAACCCGCCGGTACCTCAAGATCTTCCTCGCGGCGTCCGAAGACCCGAACCCTGTCGAATCCCTCTCGGTGAACGCCAAGATCGCCTCACGGACGCCATGACCCCCTTCAAGGATCCGAAGGCCCCGGTACCGGAAAAGTTCGCCGTCGACCTCGAGAACGCCTACACGGAACAACAAGACCGCCACACGGACGCGAACCCCAAGACCTGAGGCCCCGAACCGAAGACCGATCCGAAGCGCCAAGACCTCCGACAGGGAACCAACCAGTTTGCCGAGAACCACACCCGAACTTGAAGCACGACAAGATCTGCCCCGTTGTTTGAGAACGTTCCCGCCTAGACCGACCCGTCGAACCCTGGACCCTGAGACCGACCCCGAACCCCGGAACCTCAAGTTCGTCGCGACCCCCTAATGTGTGACCCTTATCCGAACCCCTATTTTTATAAATGCTAAACATAAAACCTGTTGCATATTAAATTGTCATACTCGCATGCATATTGGTGTGGTTTGGGGGCCTTATGCCGATTCACCATATAATTAAATATGGGGCCCATATGCGGGCAAATCCAGTCTCATATTGGCCTCATTTAAATTTGTGTAGCGAACCGGTGATATATTCTGCCTTGTTCAACAACCTTTAAAATGCGGGGTATCTAAACAACTTGAACCATATATTTAATTGTCGGGACCCCGGTTCCGCTTAATATGACCTAATTGCATCGCAGCTTTGCCATGCCATGCATCATACATGCATCATGCCCGATCTTTTGTCGTAGTATTAAATATTGCATCCGGTGTTTATTCTAGTGTTTTGGTTCTTCGCGGATAAGGCCGTTGAGTTGATGCGAGTGCCGACCCGATCTTCGGTTGAACCTTCGGCAATGTTTTCAGGCGAGCATCTCCCCCTTTCTACCTATCTTACTTTTATAGTATTTATTCCCTCCTGTTGATCTATTGCTATCTGTGTTGCGATGCTCTAGTGTCCGTACCCGTGATATCCCTTGCAGCCATATATTGCCTTGGACACATCCTATTACCTGTTGTTTGGTAGATAGTTGGACTTGCGTGTCGTAGTCGCTTGCTCAAGTGTTGTTGCGTGTCGTCATGTACCACAGTGTTGGAGTAACTGCCGCATGTTGATGTTGGAGATGATCATGGCTTTACTTTTCGTTCACTTTAATTCCTGTTTAACAACTAAAATTGAAGTAAGTAAGCAGAGGCATCGGTGGGTGATAGATAATATTTGGTTTCCGACCGCCCACTTGTGTCCCGTAGGACCCCGAGTACTTGATACCTGTTCCTTGATTTATCGCGCTATCCACATCCGGGAGGATTATGGGACCCCCCCTGAGCCAGAGCTTGATTCCGTCTTATTTCTTGGGGCCACAAACTAGTTTGAGGTTTTATTTACTATCCTGTACTTATGCCATGCTTTACTGCTTTATTTACGATTGTGCGAGGAGCACATCAGATCTTTAGGATCGTGGCACGATTCCGCGTGTCGACAAGCCCAGTTTGGGTTCCCGATCGTTCCTGACCGTCCCCACAACCTTGAGTCCGTCTCGAGCCGGCCCGGCTTCTATGGTCTACTTTAAGGGGTGGCCCCCTGAAATATTTCTGAATCCTGTGATTGCTTAGTCGTGAAGGCCTCGTTGGGTTTTGATTTGGTTTTTCCGAGGTTGATCGAGCGTGTGTTGCTATTGGTGCACCCCGGCCGGGTAAAACTTTCTGAAATCCGTGTCCGCGGTTATGGACGACTTGGAGCACAGTATCTGGATCATAGACAACTATAACTAAAGTAGTGCTATAAATTTGACTTTATAATGACTAGTAATCAGCTTCACTATAATGGAATGGATAAATAATAATGCCCACAATTGCTTGTTTGGATTGTCGCTTGCGACCATTGTACCTGACTAGTAAGTATTGCAACTACAACGGAATGGCTAAATAAAAGTACTAACAACTGCTGGGTTTTGGGTTATCTCATGCTAATTGTATAATGACTAGTAAGTGTTGCAACTATAACGGAATGGTCCACTAAAAGTGCCCACTGCTTATTTTATCAGGATGACTATCTATACCTGACTAGTAATTGCTGCAACGATAACTGAATAAATAAAACTGCCAACGGTGTGAGTTCCTCGGTTGACTTCCTTGTTTGGTCTCGAGGGGGTAACACCAGGACGGGTTTGATTGATGGTAGCATCAGGTTGGTTCCGAATAGGTCTTTCTTATCCCTCTCTGATAGCCGCCAGTTGTATCGAGTCTCTATAGGTTGTTTAGCGCATGCTGCCGCTGCCGCTTCAGTCCACCATACCTTTGTAGGCGAGGACCGCCGAATTCTAGCCTCGCCGTGTACTAGCCTCAGTACTGACGCTCCTCTTTTTCCTTTGCCCTTTGTCGGCACCCCTTTTGTTTAAGCAGGTTTTGAGATCGACGTCGTTAGCAGGGTTACCCTTCCGGCTTGGCCTGGGCAGGGTTATGGACGCCATTGGTTATTCTTCAGGGCTCTTAGCCCCATTTGCCTCTTGTCCGTAGTCGGACGCTGTATCGTTCTCAAGGTGATTTGGATCTTCATATTGTATATCTGTATTCTTGACTCTTGGAGTCGTGTTGTATATATATCTGTTCTGTGGGTCCCATCGAGGACTGTTGTGTAATGTTATTACTTCGTTTTCCACCCGCATTTAAAGTGCTGGTGGGCACCTTTGAATCGTTTCTATGCGGGTTTGGCGGAAGCGCTAAAACTTGCATAGGTCCGATTCGAGGGTGTTACTGAGTGGTATCGTGAGCTCAGCCAGCCATGATACCCACAAGTCCAGCCTGTAGGATAACCTAGCTAACAGCCGAAGTAGAGTGTCAAAACTATTTTGGAAAAATCGGTTGGATAGTTCTGATTAGGTCTGATTTTACTCCTTACCCCTCTACTATTCTCCTCTCACCTCTGCGTGTTTTGAATCCGCTCTCTTCTCTCTCTTCGAGTCCAGGATATCTCGTGGTTGGGTTTCCGTCGTACCTTCAGGGTTTCGCTTCCTCCTTTGGTAACGGTGTGGCTACATCTGGTCTTCCTGCTATCCGAGAAATCCTTCGTTTGGTACCATCCTTTGTTCCTTCTCGTGCCTTCCGGTGTTTTCCGACGCGACGACATCATCTACGCCAGATCCGATGCAGAGTCTGCATCACTCCTTGGTTTCCGAACCTCGCTTGTCGAGATCTTCAGTCCGATTCCGAGAGTTGGTTGCATAATCCGCCTATTCGTGTGCAGAGTAATGGTTTGAGTGCGGGATGGAGTAGCTACCATACCACTACTCTTATCATTCGCTCTTGTACGTCGAATCAGTGGATCCAGCAATTTTACTCCGTCCACGGAAGCTAGAGGTGGCTTTATTTGTTGATGCCTCTACCTTCGCCCTTTGGTTTCCGGAGTGTTCCCTCGACGATCACGGACAACGACCTCTTGTTAGTGGTGTCGCGAGGATCTACACGAGGCGCGAAGGTTCAGATCGCCGCCTTCTTTCCGGTACCATGAGGCGGATCTCGAGGGCGAGATCCATTGTTAGTGGTGTCGAATTGTGGCATCCCGCAAAACCACTACTAGAAAATCGCGTTGTTTTTGTGCATTGCATCGTCATGACCGCATGCTCATGTCATCATGCCACATTGCATTTGAGCATCGTCATCATCTTGCATTTGCTTGCATAAAACTATTTGCGGAAAAACCTGGTTGTGTTTTCTAAACGCCCCGTCCTTATTCAAACGCAAACACCGGGTCACCGGATTATTTTGTTTTGTCTGCTATCAGTCTGCATAAGTCTTGTTTTAAACAAATAAAATATTAAATTATTTTAGTGGGGGCAGTCGAACGGGCCGCTTTGACCCGAACGACCACCCCCATTTTCAAAACGGTCCACCCATAATCCTAAAGCTACCCAACCTAATCTACCCACAACCCCTCCACCTCACCCCAACCTATCCCGTGTCGCCACCTCACCTCTCTTCCCCCTCCCCACCACTCATAAGCTGCCAACTCACCCCCCAAACACCCCCTCTCCTTTTCCCCCTCTCTCTCTCTCCTGAACACCCAACACACACCCCACCCCACACGCAAAGACACGACACGACACAACACACCAGCCACACACGCACCGCACCGCCACTCTCCCCACCCTACCACCGGGACCCACGCACCTGGGCCACCCACGCTTACGCCAGCCTTGGCCTCATGACGCGACCGCTCCTCTCCTTCTTCCCCGCTCATGATTCTCTCTCGCCTCGCTCCTCTCTCTGCATCCATGCCTTGTCGCTGCCCTCCCTTCCAGCGCGGCCAGTAGAAAGCGGTGCTGAGCCTGGGCGCCCTCTCCGACCGGACGACCCGCCTCGACGCCCGCCACTGACTCTCGCCTTCCCGTGCCGCCACCTCGCCGACCTCCGACAACCTCGTCCCGCTCTTCCCTGCCCGGCCGCTTCGACGCCATCGGCCTCCTCGCCGACCTCCCGCCTAGCCCGACCTCCTGAAGCCTCCGCTGGCACACCCGCCTCCGCCTCTGCCGCCTCCGCCGCGCCCGCCTCAAGCCGCTGCCGCCGCCCGCTCTCCCTTCCGGCCGCCGCCTCGTGCCCTGCCGGCCGGCCGCTTGCTGGCGCCCGCCTGCCCGCCTCAGCCCCGCTCCGGCCTCGACTCTCCACAGCCACGTCGTGGCCCAACCTCTCCTCCCGCCGCTCGGGCTCGTGTCACGGACGTCGCCCAAAGACGCCAACCTCCTCCGCCGTCGCCGCCGGTCCGCTGCGCCTGCGCGCTCTACCGTCGACCGCCGGTTCGCCCGGGGCCGCCGTTATCTGCCTCAGTTTGGCGCGCCCCCGAAGCTCCGGCCCCTTTTGCTCCTTGCGCGCGTGCGTCGCCTTGGACACATGTCCCCGTTCCGGTCGTCTCCATGGCCGTTGGTTGCTCGGTTCCTGCTACCGGTTCGAGTACATGACGAGATGGCCATACCTCCTGTGAAGTGAATGTTGCAAGACCCAGCTCATGCCCACCCCTACAAGATCTACCCCTTCGAGAACCTCGGGTGACCAAGATCGCACCGACCCCAAGATCGAACTCCGAACCGCCGTACGATCCAAGCGCCAAGACCTCCGACAGAACCCGAACCAGTCGCCGAGAACCGCACCCGAACCTGAAGCACGACAAGATCTGCCCCGTTGTTCGAGAACGTTCCCGCCGAGACCGACCCGTCGAACCCTGGACCCTGAGACCGACCCCGAACCCCGGAACCTCAAGTTCGTCGCGACCCCTTAATGTGTGACCCTTATCCGAACCCCTATTTTTATAAATGCTAAACATAAAACCTGTTGCATATTAAATTGTCATACTCGCATGCATATTGGTGTGGTTTGGGGGCCTTATGCCGATTCACCATATAATTAAATATGGGGCCCATATGCGGGAAAATCCAGTCTCATATTGGCCTCATTTAAATTTGTGTAGCGAATCGGTGATATATTCTGCCTTGTTCAACAACCTTTAAAATGCGGGGTATCTAAACAACTTGAACCATATATTTAATTGTCGGGACCCCGGTTCCGCTTAATATGACCTAATTGCATCGCAGCTTTGCCATGCCATGCATCATACATGCATCATGCCCGATCTTTTGCCGTAGTATTAAATATTGCATCCGGTGTTTATTCTAGTGTTTTGGTTCTTCGCGGATAAGGCCGTTGAGTTGATGCGAGTGC
This sequence comes from Avena longiglumis, assembly GCA_030063025.1. Taxonomy (NCBI): domain Eukaryota; kingdom Viridiplantae; phylum Streptophyta; class Magnoliopsida; order Poales; family Poaceae; genus Avena; species Avena longiglumis. Next base: position 461,279,956 of record CP125975.1, on the reverse strand, counting down.
CGACCCGATCTTCGGTTGAACCTTCGGCAATGTTTTCAAAGAGCATCTCCCCTTTCTACCTATCTTACTTTTATAGTATTTATTCCTCCTCGTTGATCTATTGCTATCTGTGTTATGCGATGCTCTAGTGTCCGTACCCGTGATATCCCTTGCAGCCATATATTGCCTTGGACACATCCTATTACCTGTTGTTTGGTAGATAGTTGGACTTGCGTGTCGTAGTCGCTTGCTCAAGTGTTGTTGCGTGTCGTCATGTACCACAGTGTTGGAGTAACTGCCGCATGTTGATGTTGGAGATGATCATGGCTTTACTTTTCGTTCACTTTAATTCCTGTTTAACAACTAAAATTGAAGTAAGTAAGCAGAGGCATCGGTGGGTGATAGATAATATTTGGTTTCCGACCGCCCACTTGTGTCCCGTAGGACCCCGAGTACTTGATAGCTGTTCCTTGATTTATCGCGCTATCCACATCCGGGAGGATTATGGGACCCCCTGAGCCAGAGCTTGATTCCGTCTTATTTCTTGGGGCCACAAACTAGTTTGAGGTTTTATTTACTATCCTGTACTTATGCCATGCTTTATCGCTTTATTTACGATTGTCGAGGAGCACACTGCATGTTTAGGATCGTGGCATGATTCCATGGTGTCGACAAGCCCAGTTTTGGGTTCCCAGTCGTTCTGAGTCCCCACAACCTTGAGTCCGTCTCGAGCCGGCCGTTGCTATGGTCTACTTTAAGGGGTGGCCCCCTGAAATATTTCTGAATCCTGTGATTGCTTAGTCGTGAAGGCCTCGTTGGGTTTTGATTTGGTTTTTCCGAGGTTGATCGAGCGTGTGTTGCTATTGGTGCACCCCGGCCGGGTAAAACTTTCTAAAAGCCGTGTCCGCGGTTATGGACGACTTGGAGCACAGTATCTTGATCATAGACAACTATAACTAAAGTAGTGCTATAAATTTGACTTTATAATGACTAGTAATCAGCTTCACTATAATGGAATGGCTAAATAATACTGCCCACAATTGCTTGTTTGGATTGTCGCTTGCGACCATTGTACCTGACTAGTAAGTATTGCAACTACAACGGAATGGCTAAATAAAAGTACCAACAACTGCTGGGTTTTGGGTTATCTCATGCTAATTGTATAATGACTAGTAAGTGTTGCAACTATAACTGAATGGTCCACTAAAAGTGCCCACTGCTTATTTTATCAGGATGACTATCTATACCTGACTAGTAATTGCTGCAACGATAACTGAATAAATAAAACTGCCAACGGTGTGAGTTCCTCGGTTGACTTCCTCGTTTGGTCTCGAGGGGGTAACACCAGGACGGGTTTGATTGATGGTAGCATCAGGTTGGTTCTGAATAGGTCTTTCTTATCCCTCTCTGATAGCCGCCAGTTGTATCGAGTCTCTATAGGTTGTTTAGCGCATGCTGCCGCTGCCGCTTCAGTCCACCATACCTTTGTAGGCGAGGACCGCCGAATTCTAGCCTCGCCGTGTACTGGCCTCAAGATCGACGCCTCCTCTTTTCCTTTGCCCTTTGTCGGCACCCCTTTTGTTTAAGCAGGTTTTGAGATCGACGTCGTTAGCAGGGTTACCCTTCCGGCTTGGCCTGGGCAGGGTTATGGACGCCATTGGTTATTCTTCAGGGCTCTTAGCCCCATTTGCCTCTTGTCCGTAGTCGGACGCTGTATCGTTCTCAAGGTGATTTGGATCTTCGTATTGTATATCTGTATTCTTGACTCTTGGAGTCGTGTTGTATATATATCTGTTCTGTGGGTCCCATCGAGGACTGTTGTGTAATGTTATTACTTCGTTTTCCACCCGCACGAAAGTGCCTGGTGGGCACCTTTGAATCGTTTCTATGCGGGTTTGGCGGAAAGCGCTAAAACTTGCATAGGTCTAATTCTGAGGGTGTTACACAACCAGAGTGTGCCGCGTGTCACTTATTCAGTTTAAAAACAGATTTTAAAACATAATTATTTGCAAACTTCAAACCTTTGTAACTTTCAAACCACACGTCCAAAAATTTAAAATTTTATATCAATGGATTCAGGAGAGCAAGCCCTAGCCAACCATGCCCTTGGTTTAGTAAATAGTAACTGTTAACTTGCTTGTTTTTGCAGAATCAAATGTATGCTTGTTTGGAGTATAGAAATTGTTTAAAATTGATTTTAGGGTTAAAACTTTTGCAAAATGGTTTGTTGCGACCTTACTGACCCTAGGAACTAACCCTTGGTGTTAAAAATTATTTTGGTAAGATTTAGGTTGGATTACTTGACTTAGTCATTTTCTAGCCAAATAAAAAGAATGGTTTTTGTTATAAAAATGTTTATGGAAAGGAAACTTTGAGAAAATAGTTTGGACCAAACCTACTGACCCAAAAACACCAAGCTTTGCAATAGCAACTCATTTGGTGAACAACTTAAGAGTTTTGCCTTAATAAAAACATTTTTCACCACATGAAATGATGAATGGATTTAAAAATAGTTTTTGGACAAAACCCTCTTGCTAATGAATTTGCCACTTTAGTAAATGACCAATTTGGATCTTACAAAGTTTAGAAACCCCATAGAGACCCCTTTGAAAAATAAAACTATCTTGTGCATGCTCCCATGCATGAATTGGTTTCCATTGTCTTGTGTGTGTTAATTTGTTTGAGTGACTATTGGTTTGGAATGTAAATTGAATTGGTGTTTGCTGATTGACTTGTAGTGAAGTGTGAGACTAGCAAGATCAAGGAGTGAACCACCATTCCCTACCAAAAAGGCAAGTGATGCTTCATACTTTTTGTCCCATTATTTTCTCTATGCATTAGTGAATTTTGCTAAGTAAAACTTGCATGGATTGTGCTAAGTATGAACCTTGCTATAGGAAAACCTAGTAGATGAATCCTTAGTAGGGTTTCCTAAGTTAAAGTTTCCTATTACTACCAAGCTTAGCCTAGCTAATAGAAAACATGGGTGGAAAATATATTCACACTATGGAAAAATCTCTAAGTCTGAGGACTTATGTTTTGTTTAATAAAACAACTAAGTTAATGAATCACCTGGGTGGAATGGAAGGATTGGGTTATGTTGAGTGGTTCACAAGGCCCATGTTTATGGTTGAAATTGTGTATCTCACTTGTGGATGGCCACCCAGGAAACAAAGAGATTTGAGATGTCAAATGTTGAGAAGCTTCAAGTGCAACCACTTGGCAATATGGGCTCTGCCATGATCATATAGGTTGCAAGAACTTAGCCATATGGACAGTGGGTGGTAGTGTTTGATAGGTTGGAGCGCATCCATTTTGGTCTAAGGGAAGGCCTCTGAAAGATCTTGTCTTGGGAAACCAAGTCTTGTGGGGAAAGTGCACCACCTCTGTAGAGTGTAAAATCTAAGTACTTAGCCATGTCCCTGGTAAAGGACAATTTGAGCATCAAGACATGGAAGCAATCAAGAATCTCATCATTCAAATTTCTAAAGTTAAAACTTGTGGTTTGAACAAGGGTTGTTTGAATTCTTCAATCATTGATGGAGAGATGGCTTGGTACAAGGATCTTGAAATCTTTGATTGAGGGAAATGATTTTGTCAAGCAAAAACTTAGTATTTTCAAAATGATAAGAAAAATCTATTTTGAGCAATGCAAGCCTCAACTCCACTTAGCCAAATGCATATAGATGATAGATTCCACTATACTACCATAGTATCACTTGCCAATACAATTCAAATGTATTGACCCTTTGTGGCTGTAACTTGTATGTTGCAGGTTTGATTATTTTTAGTGAAGATTGATTGATTAGGATTACAAAGTCTACAACCAACATCTGCCTGTGGCACTTTGAAGATGAAGGACCCCATGCTTATAGTTATTCCGCTGCAATGTAATGTAATAGCCATATGAGCTATGTGTGATGTAATAAAATTATGTTATTCCTGGTTATAAAGTTATAATATGACCTTTGTTTCTTGATATTACATCTTAACTGTGGATGCTAGCTATTGATCCAGGGACTAGCATTGTAAAACACAGGAGGCTCTATCTTATCTAAGATTGGGACCCCTACAGATGGTATCAGAGCATTGATGTGCCTGTAGGCTTTGTAAACCCTAGGATTGGACAAAAACCCTTAGAAAAATAGGAGTTGTTTTGTTCAAAAACTTATTTACAAACAAATCTTGTAAACTCTTTCCTCAACCATTTTGGTTTCAACTCTACTTCTCTTCTATTTTAACTTGATGGAAAAACCTACCCATGGCCAAAGACTACACCTTATGCAAAGGACTTCTTCAACATCTTCAACTCTAATGACTTCAACATCTTCAGCATATTCACCAAGGACTTCCAACTTGGATACCACTAAGGACTACAAGTAAGACAAGGAAATCTTGCTCAAGATTTAGAGACTGAGGGAATGCAAAAGTTAGAAGGAGCCTACATCATTTGAAGTATTGTGACCAAAAGTTTTCCAAGGAAACCATGATCTCATGCAAGAAGGATCAACCAAGGAGGATGGAAGGATCACAAGTGAACCATATAGATGGACCACCATATTTAGTTAAGTCAAAAACACCAACTTATGTGGTGTAACAAAAATATTTTGTTGACTAAAATGTGCTTGAAACTTGTTGTTTGAGTGGAGTGTTTGCTTGTGATTGCATGCACATTGTTTGTGTGAATTGTGATGTGTGTGATTAGAAATAATTCCTTATAAATATTTTACCTATTCTAATTATCCTTCAACCCAAACAGATGACTACTCCCAAAGACTCCAAGGTTGATGACACCTACACCAACCAAGCTGATAGCATGAAGGAGCTTATAGCAACCCAAAACCAGTTGAGCCAAGAGATAACTCAGCTTTTATCCAACAACAATGGACTAGACCCAGCCATACAAAGGATTTTGAAGCTTCAATCCCAATTGTTGCAAGGATTGGTTACTCAAATGATCAACATGGGAGAAAACTTTTCCCAAAGAGCCAATGACAACAAGGATGACAAAGATGTTTGTAGGGAGAAGGATCATGCATCCAAGGAACAAGAAGATCAATGCCCCAAGAAGAGAGAAAGATCTCCCACTCATGAAGAACATGAACTAGAAGAACTCCTAGCTTTGGAGAGACCCAAAAAGAAGAAGAAAGACATAAGCCAGTTGCAATGTTACAATTGCAAAGAGATGGAACACTATGCCAGTGAGTGCCCAGAAAAGAAGAAGAGACAAGAAGTCAAACAAAAGCTAGTGAAACCCAAGATAAGGAAGGATTTTAGCCAAGTGATGTGCAAACACTGCGAAGAGTTAGGACATTATGCAAACTACTGTCCAAAAAAGATGAAGCATAAGATAAACAAGCCTATGAGGGATATCAACCTTGTCACATGTTTCAAATGCAAGGAACTAGGCCACTATGCCAACAATTGTCCAGAAAGAATGGAGAACAAGTTAAACAAGTCTATGAAGGATCTCAACCTTGGCCCATGAGTCAAGCATGGAAATTAAGGACATAAATGCAACTGTTTGCTTAGAGAAAGTATTTCTCATGATCCCAAGAAGGACAATGTGTAATTTTTGTTTGAAAATTTTTAAGGGTGGTAGTACCCTAATTGTTTGAACAAGCTTGTAACCCTAGCCTCCCCAAATCTCGGGACGAGATTTATTTTAAGGGTGGTAGCCTGTCACATCCCAAGATTTTCCAAATCTTGTAATGTGAAAATAAATGAATAAAATAAAACTTTGTTTGATTTTCAAGGCCAGAAGAAACTTTTTGAATTCCAATAGGAATCTTCAAACCTATTTTGAACAATTAAATCCTAAAGGGATTTAAAAACATAAAACAATTAACAGAGGAAAATAAAATATTTTGGAAATACTATTTTGGATCTTTTAATAAAAGATTTGGTATTCAAAAGAAAAGATGGATTTATAAATAAGGATTATTTTATAAAGCCAAATTAAACTTGGCCAAGATTTTGAAACAAAAGAGTTTTCTTTGATTAAAATAATAAAAGTTTATTTTAAATAAAGTAATAAGGATTTAATATCCAAGTTTTATTAAATAAAAGTTTTGTTATTAATAAACCATCAAAGACTTATTAAATTGTTTAAAATAAGTTTTCCAAATGTTTGATATTCACAAATAAAACCTACTAAAGTGTTTTGGTTTTATTTTAGATTTCAAAATAAATATTTTAATAAAACAAATCCTATTTGATTTAATAATGGAAGTCTATTAAATTTAATTAAATAATGAACTCTAAATAAAATGTTATTTGTTTTAAAACAAGTTTCCAAGTATGCTATATTTCCCAAATAAAACCTACTGATTTGGTTTTGAAAATATTTAGGTTTCAAATAAAGATTTTATTAATAAAATCAAACTCTATTTTATTTAATAACTAAGGCCCATTTTATCCAATTATTAAGGGACCCTAAAATAAAAGGTTATTTTGTTTTGAACAAGATTTCCAAATGAATTTTATTTTCAAATAAAACCTACTGATTTGATTTTGAAAATATTTGGATTTCAAATGGGGATTTTATTAATTATATCAAACCCTATTTGATTAATAAACCATGGTCCATTTTATTATAAATGGAACCTATAACAAAATTGTTATTTATTTTAAACAAGCTTTCTAAATATACCTTATTTCAAATACAACCCACTATTTTGGTTTTGGAAAATATATGGATTTAAATAGAGTTTGAAATAAATCAAATCCTAATTTGATTAATTAGCAATGGACAACTATTTAATTAATAATGGACTTTATTATTTAAAAATTATGGATTTTAGACTTAGGTTCAGGCTACTGAACAGAACCAAGTCAAACTTACAAAGTTTGGGTGTTGTTTGAATTGATGTGAACATTGTTTGTTTGTTTGAAATTCAAAACAGAAAAATAGAATTAGAAAAGGAAAAAGATTTCAGAAGGAAAAAAATATGGAACAGACTAGCCCAGCTATTCTGGCCCAAACAGCCCAACTCACAGCCCACCTTCTCTTTTCCCTGAAGCGTTTTCCTTCACCGCATAAACAACCCGCATAGCCTATGACTGGTGGACCTCCCCCTCTCCCCTTTTCCCACTGACGCAACGGCCCCACTCCTCCTGTTCTTCCTCTTCACCCCGCACGACCACTTCTCCCCCTCGCCGGCCGTTGCAAGCTTTGAATCGCGGCATCAATACGCCTTAACACGGCCACCTTAACTCGCAGCGATCATGCACCTTTAAACGCCAGCCACTCCTCTCTGTTTCCCCTCTGTCTCCTCCCCCGAGCATGCCTCCAGGCCGCCACAATCTCTCCTCGACTGCCTCGGCTCCGACCACCGTCTCTGGCCAATTCAGGCCACACCGCCACCCCTGCCTTCTCGAGCACCCTAGCAGCTTCCCACTCCGACACTCCTCCCGTACCACCGTTCGACCACGGACACCCGAGCCTCGCCAACGACAACCTCCGATTGGCCACCGCCTCTACTCCGACGACGCCCACAGTAAATTCCGACCACCCGTGTCTTCTAGATCACGCACACATCTTTGCCATGGTCTTGCGCAGCTAACCCGATCCTCCGTTTGTCTTCCGTGGACCACAGTCGTCCTCGACCTCGATCACAGCGTCCGTCGCGAGAACCAACTCCGGAGAAATCCTGCCGTCCCGTCGCCTTGCCACGACGACCACACGACCAGCATCACCTCATCCTCGGGACCTCGGTGAGCTTGCTCCCTCCCTGTTTCGCTTCCTGCCTCGCCAGCGCCGCCGCTCGCCGTTGTCATCGCGCCGCCAGTCCTTGGCCAGGCAGCAGCAGCCGTCCGATCCAGATCTAATGGATAAGATAGAATGACTTAACCGCGAAGGGGTACGTGATCTGGACCATGTGATCTAACTTGATCCAACGCACCGCGTTGCCGATCCGGCCGAACCGGTACCGTCCAACCAGAGTGTGCCGCGTGTCACTTATTCAGTTTAAAAACAGATTTTAAAACAGAATTATTTGCAAATTTCAAACCTTTGTAACTTTCAAACCACACGTCCAAAAATTTCAAATTTTATATCAATGGATTCAGGAGAGCAAGCCCTAGCCAACCATGCCCTTGGTTTAGTAAATAGTAACTGTTAACTTGCTTGTTTTTGCAGAATCAAATGTATGCTTGTTTGGAGTATAGAAATTGTTTAAAATTGATTTTTGGGTTAAAACTTTTGCAAAATGGTTTGTTGCGACCTTACTGACCCTAGGAACTAACCCTTGGTGTTAAAAATGATTTTGGTAAGATTTAGGTTGGATTACTTGACTTAGTCATTTTCTAGCCAAATAAAAAGAATGGTTTTTGTTATAAAAATGTTTATGGAAAGGAAACTTTGAGAAAATAGTTTGGACCAAACCTACTGACCCAAAAAAAACCAAGCTTTGCAATAGCAACTCATTTGGTGAACAACTTAAGAGTTTTGCCTTAATAAAAACATTTTTCACCACATGAAATGATGAATGGGTTTAAAAATAGTTTTTAGACAAAACCCTCTTGCTAATGACTTTGCCACTTTGGTAAATGACCAATTTGGATCTTACAAAGTTTAGAAACCCCATAGAGACCCCTTTGCAAAATAAAACTATCTTGTGCATGCTCCCATGCATGAATTGGTTTCCATTGTCTTGTGTGTGTTAATTTGTTTGAGTGACTATTGGTTTGGAATGTAAATTGAATTGGTGTTTGCTGATTGACTTGTAGTGAAGTGTGAGACTAGCAAGATCAAGGAGTGAACCACCATTCCCTACCAAAAAGGCAAGTGATGCTTCATACTTTTTGTCCCATTATTTTCTCTATGCATTAGTGAATTTTGCTAAGTAAAACTTGCATGGATTGTGCTAAGTATGAACCTTGCTATAGGAAAACCTAGTAGATGAATCCTTAGTAGGGTTTCCTAAGTTAAAGTTTCCTATTACTACCAAGCTTAGCCTAGCTAATAGAAAACATGGGTGGAAAATATATTCACACTATGGAAAAATCTCTAAGTCTGAGGACTTATGTTTTGTTTAATAAAACAACTAAGTTAATGAATCACCTGGGTGGAATGGAAGGATTGGGTTATGTTGAGTGGTTCACAAGGCCCATGTTTATGGTTGACATTGTGTATCTCACTTGTGGATGGCCACCCAGGAAACAAAGATATTTGAGATGTCAAATGTTGAGAAGCTTCAAGTGCAACCACTTGGCAATATGAGCTCTGCCATGATCATATAGGTTGCAAGAACTTAGCCATATGGACAGTGGGTGGTAGTGTTTGATAGGTTGGAGCGCGTCCATTTTGGTCTAAGGGAAGGCCTCTGAAAGATCTTGTCTTGGGAAACCAAGTCTTGTGGGGAAAGTGCACCACCTCTGCAGAGTGTAAAATCTAAGTACTTAGCCATGTTCCTGGTAAAGGACAATTTGAGCATCAAGACATGGAAGCAATCAAGAATCTCATCATTCAAATTTCTAAAGTTAAAACTTGTGGTTTGAACAAGGGTTGTTTGAATTCTTCAATCATTGATGGAGAGATGGCTTGGTACAAGGATCTTGAAATCTTTGATTGAGGGAAATGATTTTGTCAAGCAAAAACTTAGTATTTTCAAAATGATAAGACAAATCTATTTTGAGCAATGCAAGCCTCAACTCCACTTAGCCAAATGCATATAGATGATAGATTCCACTATACTACCATAGTATCACTTGCCAATACAATTCAAATGTATTGACCCTTTGTGGCTGTAACTTGTATGTTGCAGGTTTGATTATTTTTAGTGAAGATTGATTGATTAGGATTACAAAGTCTACAACCAACATCTGCCTGTGGCACTTTGAAGATGAAGGACCCCATGCTTATAGTTATTCCGCTGCAATGTAATGTAATAGCCATATGAGCTATGTGTGATGTAATCAAATTATGTTATTCCTGGTTATAAAGTTATAATATGACCTTTGTTTCTTGATATTACATCTTAACTATGGATGCTAGCTATTGATCCAAGGACTAGCATTGTAAAACACAGGAGGCTCTATCTTATCTAAGATTGGGACCCCTACATATTATGACCTTTGTTTCTTGATATTACATCTTAACTGTGGATGCTAGCTATTGATCCAGGGACTAGCATTGTAAAACACATGAGGAATCTACCTTATTAGGTTGAGACCCCTACATGCTTGTATCAAGTTTTACTTGTAAGAATTGTCCTTAGGAAATGCTTGAACCATATGTTGGATTCAAGGTTTGGAGAAGAAGAAAGTGAAGAGGATCAAGTGATGACGAAGGTGTTCAAGGAATGATCCACAGATTGGTCATGTGAGTGTTGAGCCTATTGCAAGGGTGTCTTGAAGAAGAAGATAGAGTTCATCATATGTATCTTTAAGACATAATCCAAATGGTGTTAGAAGAAATGTTGTGCAAGCTAAATATGTGCCATATCTAGAACATCTCATGCTTGAAGCTTGCCATCCTCGATGATCATGGATGGATGAAGACAAGGTCAAAGTAAAGGTTTTCCCATGTTGTGTGGGGGGAGCAACTTGCAAGTCTTCATCAAGAGAGTGCGTACAAGAGCAATCAAGAAAGGTGTTCCATCTTGAGAAGGACAAGATCGTCTACATCAAGATCAAGTGGAATATGTGCAAGGCAAAGGTATGATCTTGATAGGGTTTCCTTCTTACCGGTCTCGTGGTGTTAGTTGGGGAGACCGGTTTATAGGATATATAACCGTACTATCAAGAGAGGGTCTCAAGTGAGTAACTCGATCATATGTTTCTAAGAGAGCTCAAACCTTTGAATACTTAGCATCATCCTTTCTTGGTTGTTATTTGGAGCTTATCCATGTGAGGTTCTAGAGCTTGTGGTAATATTCATAACAAGCTCTAGTTCATAAAAACAGATTTCCCTTTTATATCTTATTGCATTTGTTATCTTTGAGGTTTTCCGGTTTCTCACCAAGGTATGTATCTCACATTATAATACATGAAATGATCTCACTTAGTTGGGTAGCTCTTGTTGTCCTCTTTCCAACAAAATTGGTTTTGAGTCAATCGGAATTTCCAAACTCTAGATATTGCCATTTGAAGATTGTCTCTTATTTGGTTTAGACCGGAGTCTCCAGTCTTACTGGACCGGAGTCTCCGGTGTGGTCCGGAGTTTCCCCAAGAATCTCCGGAGGGGGCTCTAGAAATCGTCCCAGGACCTTCTGTAGGGGGGTTCGGAGATCGATCGGAGACAGTCCGGAGTCTCCGGCCCAAGCTTCAGACTAGAGTCTCCAGCCCAAACTTCAGACCAGAGTCTCCGGTGTGGCTAGACCAGAGTCTCCGGTGCACTTGGTCCGGAATCTTTGAAAAGTCTTCGGAGGAGATTTTCCCAGGGGCGCTGGTGAAAGAACATTTCATGATCCCTAGTGTTTTGTGTGTTAGATAACAATATCAAGGATTATTTAATGTGTGTTGAAGTGTTGCACATCTCTACCTTGAAAAGGAGGTGGAAACTGTTTTTGGGGGGCGGATAATCCGCCCCTACCAGGGGCGGATATTTTGCCCCTCCCCAAACCCAAAAGGCGCAACCCTCATTATGGGGGCGGAATATCTCGCGGATTTTCTGGCCAGGGCCGGAGTTTTTGCCCAGGCCGGATAATCCGCCCCTCCAGGGGGCCTGATAGTCCGTCCCCCCAAGGATTGGCTTCAAGGTTTTCCTCGACGCTACTCTCAGAGAGGGAGCGGATTTCCCCCTAGACTTTTCGTCCTTGGGGTGGATTTTCTCCCCAGGGAGGATAGTCCGCCCCTTGAGAGGGGCGGATAATCCGCCCCCTCGAGGAACTTCACCAAGTCAAGATCAGCGCCACCGTCAGAGAGGGGGCGGATTTTCCCCAAGGCGGATAGTCCACCCCTAGTGGGGGGCAGATAATCCGCCCCCAAACTTCAGCAACGGCCAGATCTGTGCATGGGGTATTTAACCCAGCCATCCCCCTCCTGCCAGAACTCTTGGTTCATTCGAAAAAGTCAAGATCTGCTCCTCAAGTTTCATCCAAGAGATCTCCACCTTCATCCATCCAAAGGCCTCGTAATTTGGGGAATCGAAGGAGGAGGGCTCGATCTTCACCAACTACAATCAAGCACTTTATCTCCTCTCCATTCATTTGGAGAATCTTCGATCTAGTATTTCTTGCAAATATCTAGATCCTTATGTTTATTATATTAATAATCCTTGTTCTTGTGACATCTTGTTTTCATTACGGGACCCCCCCAATTCGGTTGTGGGTGTGTGCCCCGCTAGAGTTGTAAAGGCACCGGTTCCCGCCTCGAAGGGTACCAATAGTGAAGAAGGTGGATCAGGCCTTTCGTGGCGAGATCTATCAGAGAATAGGGTGAGGCCTATTGTGGCGTGGTGGTCTTAGAACCGTCCACCCCTCCAACGCAGATGTACTTCCCTTAACAAGGAAGGAACTACGGTAAAACAAATCCATGTGTCTTTGTGTCCTCCACTACAGTTTCCTCGCTCCTCTCTTTACGTGCTTAATAGCTAGTGTTGAATATATGGAAATTCTCGTAGTTGCATATCTAGAGAATTTACTTTGTGTCAAGCCTAAAATTGAAATAACTAAAAATTAAGTAGCACCTATTCACCCTGCCTCTAGGTGCCCATACGATCCATTTCAATTGGTATCAGAGCCCCGGCTCTTAATTCGGGCTTAACTGCCTAAGAGAAGTATGGGTTCCAAGGGAGATGGGAGTGATGCTCCAGAGGTAGTCACCATGAACGATCTCAAGACGTTGGAAACAACCTTGATTAGTTCCATGGAGGCTAAGATGGAAGAGATGCGTCAAATGGTAATGCGTCTCTCCACATCCGCAGCATCACCTCCATCCGCCTCTAAGGCTACCACTCCGCAATCCAAGGAAACGAGTAAAACCGATTCCAAAGAAAATGAAGTGGTTGGTGATGGCACTAGCAAGAGCTCCTCCTCAAAAAAGAATAGTGGTAAGGAAGGATACAATGAGGTTTTCCATGTGTATTCACCTGATTGACCTATCCCACACCCTCATATACATAATAGGGGTGATCCACCCAAACTTTCAGCATCTACTTTTAATCAATGGCAATTTTTTATGAAGTCTCATGTGTGCATCTCCTCCATTGAGTTGTGGAAAATCATAGAGAATGGTCTTCATGTTGTTGATCACAACAACCTAACAATAAGAGAGGTTGTGGACAGTCAACTCAATGCAACGGCTCTACACATGATTCACCTCGGTGTGGGTGACAAAGACATGCCACACATTCAACATCTTAACACAACTAAGGAAGCTTGGGATGCCCTCACCGAGATCTTCATTGGAAATGTGTCGGGGGGTTAACCTCGGGTAGGTCAGAGACGGGGAAAGACAGAGGTACTATCCCCGCCTAGTTTCCGAGTTACGGTCCAAGTCGGCCGAATCATGGATATGTCGGCCGATGAACGGAGGCAAGAAGCCCACGTATATGTATCAAGTAGTTACCCGGCCGAGATGATGAGAGAATCGGCCGGGTTACCCAAGTGATCTTGATGCAGGTGAAGAACGAGCCGAGTAACACAAGGTAAGGCCGAGTGATACGAAGCTTGCAAGAGAAGGATAAGCCCAAGGTCAAACTATAGCTGCAGGCTAGAAGGAATCAGAGCAGAGCCAAGCACAAGAGACAAGGATGCACAGCGTCAGAGGGGCAGAAGGAGGTCACGGAGGTGACAGTCCTAGAGCCCGAGGCACGCAGGAGGGGGCCACTGGAACCTTGCCGTCGATAGAAGGGCGACAGGGAAAGGAGGCCGCCGAACTACCAATTTGGGACAAGCATATTCCACGAATATGCTTGCCTCGTCAGCCCTAAGGGCACCCAAGGCGCTCCTTTATAAGGAGAGGCTTGGACCCTGAGGGAAGGATCGATTCTTTGAGCACCGTTAGGCTGGGGAGATTCATCTTGTCCCCTGCATACAGCTCAAGGAGCACTTGTAATAGAAAGAGAGAAATAAAGATCATCACTTTGGCAGCTTGAGTGTAGAGAAGTTGCATCTTCCTCCCGGATCCCACTAGCATCCATTGGCCCCCTACTTTAGCCTACCCATGGCATCTGCCGTGCCACAACCACGACAGTTGGCGCCCACCGTGGGGCCAGCAGCGGTGCTAGCTGGAGTTGTGATCCGGACGGGAAACTTCATCAACACCGGCGAGCGCGTTGTTTCTGGCTTGGTCCAGAGATTTGGTCTCTGCGACTATGTCAGAGACAATGCAGGGAGCTTCAGGGGGAAAACCCCCCCGCGCAACGGGATCTTCATCAGCCTGGGCGAGCATAGGGTCTACGTCGGCGTCGACATCACCGGCATTTATCCTCACCAGGTTGTTATTGCAGGAGAACCACCTCGAAGCGCGGCGAGCTGTCCATCAGGAGAGCATCTTGCAGGCAGCGTCGAGGTGATGGTCGCAGCAGGAGCTCAAGCGGGAGCAGCGTTAGTCGAGTCAAGCAGAGAACCCGCCGCAGGCGCACAGGGTCCGCCCAAGCAGATCACACTGCAAACCGCCGAGGTAATTCCGCCAGTGACAAACCAGGCCGAGCTGCCTGACACCACCCCAAAGGCACCAAGGGTGAGAGGGCCACCTCTGGAAAGACCAGAGAACATTCTTCAGGCGACTATAGAAAACTTGACCACACCTGTAGCGCCGATACTTGATCCGGCAAATGCTCAGGCAGAGTTAGAAGAAACCAGGCAAAAGGTGCTGGTAGAGGCCAAAAAAGTATCAGCTCTGCGGGAATCCTTGAACAGGACCCTGAGAGAATATGCAAAAGCTAATAAGCTTGATATCGCACCGGCGGGTGGACGAACTAAGGTTAAGAGGAAGAACCTCATGAATGACATTAACAAAGAGCATGAAGCTCACGAGCGTAGTCGGTGATTTGGGTTTGCCGAGTACTGATGCCGAAAAACTCAGAGCGGCAAATGCAGCATTGGAATTAGAGGGTTGACGGGAAGCTCGGCGAAACAACAAGAAAGAGTGAATGAGCTGTGCGCATCGCGAACCAGCAAAATGAGGAAATACTCAGAACTAACCCGGCAAGACCGGGGCTTCATGATGGTTCATTCGGCAGGGGCACACCTTTATCCATGGCAATGCATCTTCACCGGAAACAACGCTCGGAAGAGAGAGCGGTAACCTCGGGGAAGAGGAACAAGCAAATTGTTCCATATGACCCAGCAATAGCCGAAAGGCAAATGAGAAATGAGGCAATGCCACCGAGGTAACAGTGGGGAGAGAAACCACGGCCCGTATGGAAAAGGACGGCGGCCGAGGCAATGGGGATCTCGGCGGAGAGAACCCGCAAGAGATAATCATGAAAACCCAACCCGGCGAAGTAAGAGAAGTGCCGTAACCCGCAACCAAGACATGAGCCTCGGCGGAAAGAGAAGTGAGGCCAGCTCGCCACAATCGAGATGAATGAAAGGTATAATGATGGATATTCCGAGGTGGAATACAAACCGTGGTGGAAACAATCATTATGGGATGCGTGATGTAATCCTGTCACAGATCTGCCGACAAATGATGCAAGAGTAAAGTTGGATCGGCTATACCGGTCCGAGTTGTTGGAAGAGCAAGGTCCACCAGTCCGACATGTTTTGGACCACGGATCATGGGCGAACCACCGGTCGAATTTTCGTTGGCAAGGGCACAAAACGTACAATGGAAGTACCAAGCCACAAGACTGGTTGATTGATTATGCCACGCTGTGAAGATAGCGGGTGGTAACCTAAGATGGGCGATGCGGTATGTCCCGGATCTTGGAAGGACCAGCCGGTATGGTTGAATAATCAACCAGTGGCGGTATCAGCTCTGGTTAGATTTCAAGAAATGTTTGTCGACAACTTTACCAGACATACAAGAGACCAAATAGACCACAACGGCTAGCCATGTGCAAGCGAATGAAACAGATAGAGAGTTTTTAACTCGATGGTGTAACCGAGAAACTCATGTGAGGAGTTATCGAATCACAAGCAATCGCTTGGTTCGCAAGGCTGCCGTTATGCCAGTGTGTTGTGGCAGCGCCTGCAAAGAGATATGCCGACCACACTGGCAGAAACTATCAGAATAGCAGACTCCTATGCATTGGGCGACCCAACCCAACCGGAATTAATGTCGGCAGATCATCGTGAGCAACAGGACCAGTACGCGAGAGAATTGGCCGGGTCATCCAGGCGTGATTTCAGAGGAAGAAGAAGGGAAGAGAGGCCGGATTATAGATATAATTCGGCCCAGGTGGCGGCGGTAGCACAAGAGCAGCCGAGTCACGGAGCAACTCAACGACAGAAAAATGGACCTCAACAGTGGACATCAAGAAATGAGGGAAAAAGGCAATGGACCCCAGAGCAAAAGAAGCAATGGCAAGAGAGGCCGAAGTATACATTCGAATCCATGTTAGATCAGCCGTGCAAATTTCACACATCAAACCCATCCAGACCAGCCAATCATACAACCCGCCAATGTGCCTGGATGAAAAATGCGATGGGGAATCCAGCAGGAGTTCAGGCTCCCCATCAGGTGCAACAGCAGCATCAGCCGCAATTAACTGGAGCAAATACACAGCAACTGATGCTACCGCCCCCTCCCCCTAGGTATGATAACTCGGATCGGAGGGATGCAGTGCATCAAGTAATGAACCAGGGCCAGGACGGAAGGATGAATCCGGCAAATACTGGACGTAATGATTACAGGGAACATCACCAGTCTTATTGTGTGTTCACAACAGAACAGCAGGACAAGCAAAGTGTGTAGCGCCGGCATATGGAAGTGAATGCGGTTGTGCCGGCGGTGCCAAGATACCAGCCATGGTCCGATCAGGAGGTGACCTGGAGCATGAAAGACCACCCCAGAATAATGCCGAATCCAGGATCATATGCACTTGTGTTGGATCCGACATTTGTTGGACCAAGTATCAATGTAAAATTTTCAAAAGTACTCACCGACAATGGGAGCAGTATCAACATCATGTACAAAGATACCATGCATAAACTCGGAATATCGCAGAATATGCTGCAATCCACAAGGACAACTTTCCATGGGATAGTGCCAGGGCTTTCATGTGATCCCATCGGTAAAGTTCGAGTGGACGTGTTATTCGGTACGAGAGACAACTGCAGAGAAGAAAACTTGGAATTTGAAGTGGTGGATCTGGAAAGTTGTTATCATGCTCTACTCGGACGGCCCGCACTGGCCAAATTCATGAGCAGCTGTCATATAAGTTATCTAAAGATGAAGTTACCCGGACCACAAGGGGTGATAACAGTTGCAGGGGATTACAAGAAGTCAATGGAGTGTCCTTCGGCCGGGTCAAATTTGGCCGAGTCATTGGTTATAGCAAGAGAAAAGAAAAGGATTCAGGAGGTAGCAGCCCTCGCTCGACCAAGATTAAACATGCCGAAGGCCAACCCTCATGGCGGTGCTTCTTTACAGCCAACCAAAGAGACGAAGAAATTTCAGATTGATGAGAAATTCCCAGAGCGCACAGTTACTATTGGTGCAGGCCTTGGCGCTAAATAGGAAGGCGAGCTCACCAACTTCCTCCGTGAGAATCGGGACATATTTGCATGGTCAACTCAAGATCGCAAGGTGTTCCGAGGAGTTGGTGGCGCTCTTTGAACGTCGGGCCAGGAGCAAGGCGGTGAAGCAACCTCTCCGCCGCTTCGAAGACAGGAGAAAAGTAATAGGATGAAATAGCTCGGCTCCTCGCAACGGGTTCATCATGGAGGTGTTATATCCGGATTGGTTATCAAATCCGTGCTAGTAGAAAAGAAAAAGATGACCCCAATGTAGCCATTGTGTGGCGAATGTGTATTGATTACACTAACTGAACAAGGCATGTCCGAAAGATCCTTTTCCATTGCCTAGAATAGACCAAGTCATTGACTCGACCGGCCGTGAGCTGTTATCATTTGTAGACGCCAGTATTCGTTTCCACCGGATACCGTTAAATCCGCCGATCAAATAAAGATCGCATTTATTACCCGTCACGGGCTTATTGTTATCGCACAATGCCATTCGGCCTGCGAAATGCAGGAGCAACATATCAAAGATGCATGCAAAAATGCCTACATGATCAGATAGGAAAAAATGTACAAGTGTATGTGGATGACGTAGTCATCAAAACTAAGGAGAGTAAAACCTTGCTAGAAGATATACGGCAAACTTTCGCGAACCTGAGAAGGTTCCGAATGAAACTTAATCCAGAGAAATGCACATTTGGCGTACCGGCGGGAAAACTACTCGGTTTCCTTGTGTCTAGCCGAGGTATCGAGGCTAATCCAACAAAGATAAGAGCAGTAGAAAGAATGGAATTGCCGAGATGTTTGAACGATGTACAAAAATTCACGGGCTTCCTGGCCTCGCTTAGTCGATTTGTATGTCGGCTAGGAGAAAGGGCACTGCCACTTTATCAACTGATGAGAAAGTCGGACAAATTCAGCTGGACTCCGCAGGCGGACCTGGCATTTCATGAGTTGAAAAAGATGCTAGTTACGACACCCATTTTAGCTTCTCCATTATCGAAAGAACCAATGCTACTCTATGTAGCGGCTACCAACCGAGTAGTTAGTACTGTGGTTGTTGTGGAACGACTGGAAGATGGTAAGTCAGTTCAGAGGCCAGTGTATTATCTAAGTGAAGTATTATCCACTTCAAAGCAGAATTATCCGCACTATCAGAAGATGGCTTATGGAGTATATATGTCGGCAAAAAAGCTTAAGCATTACTTTGAAGAGCATCCCATCAAAGTAATCTGTGAGGCACCCATAGCCGACATATTGAACAACAAAGATGCAAGTGGCCGAATAGCAAAATGGGCGATCGAGTTATCACTGTATGCTCCACAATTTGATAGAAGAGATGCAATCAAATCTCAGGCTGTCGCCGACTTCCTCGTAGACTGGGACGAGGTGCAGTATGAGCCACCATTGCCAGATCCAAATTACTGGACAATGCATTTTGATGGTTCCAAACTAAGGAATGGTTTGGGAGCAGGAATAGTGCTAACCTCGCCTAAAAAAGATCAATTGAAATATGTACTGCAAATACATTTTGCTGCGTCCAACAATGTAGCTGAATATGAAGCACTAGTCCATGGATTAAAAGTGGCAAAAGAAATTGGTATACGCCGAATCCTATGCTACGGTGACTCGGATCTAGTAGTACAGCAAGTATCGGGCAGTTGGGACGCATTAGATGCTAATATGGCTTTATACAGATTCCATGTGCAAAAGATCAGTGGATACTTTGAAGGATGTGAATTCCACCACATACCACGAGCAGAAAATGACGCTGCCGACACATTGTCAAAATTAGGATCAACTCGGCAGTCAATTCCACCAGGTATTGCCTTGGAGCACCTCAGGAAACCATCAATAAAACCATCACCAGAATCCGAATCAATCTTTATCCCAGCAAGTTCTGCAGAAAATCACACGCCAATGGAGGTAGATCCGCAGAAAGATTTGGAACCCCTAAAGAGGGGGACATCCGAGGTAATAACAATCATGGAGAGAGCCGAGGTATATACGTCGGCAGAAAACATGGAGATAGACAGTGAGATCACTGCAGAAAAAGTAACACCGATATGGGCGCAACCCATATTTTCTTACATAAAAGACGCGATATTGCCGGGTAATGAGGTATTAGCTAGACAAACCATAAGAAGAGCAAAAGCCTATACAATCATAAACAATGAGTTATATAAGAGAAGCGTCACAAACGTATTGCGTATGCGTGAGTTCTCTGTAAGGTCGAAATCCTTCTAGACATACACCAAGGAGAATGTGGGCACCATGCTTCATCTCGCGCTTTAGTAGCCAAGGCATTTAGGCATGGATTTTACTGGCCAACGGCGTTAAAAGAGGCAAAAGAATTAGTTAAGAAATGCAATGGATGTCAGAGATACGCAACCAGAATACATATGCCGTCGGCCGAGTTAAAAACAATACCCATCACTTGGCCATTTTCTGTATGGGGTCTAGATATGGTGGGACCGTTCAAGCCGGCGAGAGGAGGAATGACCCACATGTTGGTTATGGTAGACAAGTTCACAAAATGGATTGAAGTAAAACCGATTAAAAAGTGTGATGGGCACACAGCAGTGAAATTTCTCAAGGACATTATCTTGAGATACGGGTACCCACATAGTATTATTACGGATAATGGCACAAACTTTGCAGAAGGAGCTTTCGCTAGATTTTGCCAAGAGAAGCACATAAGACTAGATATTGCCTTGGTGGCTCACCCAGCATCCAATGGACAAGTGGAAAGGTCTAATGGACTGGTGCTATCGTGAATAAAACCACGACTTGTTGAACCTTTGCAAAGGTCGGCAGGATGTTGGATCAAGAAATCCCACCGTGTTATGGAGCCTTGGACTACTCCGAATAGATCAACAGGTTACACTCCATTGTTTCTCGTGTACGGGCAGAGGCCGTACTCTCGGTAAACATAATATATGACTCGCCAAGAGTTGCTCAAGACACAACCTCGTAGACAAATGAGATAGCTCGGCAAGATGTCAGAGACCTATTGGAAGAAGCCGAGAGTTGACATTATCATGATCGCTAGTTATCAACAAAACTTACGGCGGTATCACAGCAAGAAAGTGAATCCAAGAGTATTCAAAAAGGAGATTTGGTCCTCCGGCTAGTGCAACGACGCAAGATGCACAAATTGTCACCCCATGGGAAGGACCATTTATTGTGAGCAAAGCATTGCACAACGATGCATATTATCCGATCGATGCTCAATCCTCGAAAGAACAAGGCGCATAAAGCTGGTGAAGAAAGCGCCCTCGAATGTGGCTTTACTTGCCATTCTACTCGTAGCATTATATCTCAAGGTCAAAATCCAATGATATATTCGAACCTCGGCACCCGAGCAATGACTCGTGGACGCCTTAGGATATATTTATTTCAGACATGTATTTGAACCTCGGCACCCAGGCGATTACTCGGGATTGCCATATGTTATGTTATTTCATGTTTGAACCTCGGCACCCAAGCGATTACTGGGACGCCATATGTCATGTTATTTCATGTTTGAACCTCGGCACCTGCAGGCGATTACTCGGGGCGGCCATATGTTATGTTATTTCGTGTTTGAACCTCGGCACCCAGAGCGATTACTCGGGACCGCCATATGTTATGTTATTTCGTGTTTGAACCTCGGCACCCGAGGCGATTACTGGGACCCATATGTTATGTTATTTCGTGTTATATGTTTTAACCTCGGCACCCGTGAAATTACTCGGGGCGCCATATGTTATATTTATTTCTTTCACACGCTTGAACCTTGGTACCCAGAGCAGTGACTCGGGGACTATTATATGATATATCAATTTCGTATTGATACTTAAAACTTCGGCAACTAGAGCAGCGACTCGGGGACTACCGTATGCTAACCCAAACTTATGCTGAACGCACTCATATCAGTTTTATACTACCTCTAAAATTTTATTTACATGAGGAAGTTTCGAACAATAAACAACAATCCAGCGATCGCTATATACTTCCACAACGAAGTAGCTAACTTATGTTCACAACAGATCAATATCATAGGTATTCAGCGCTCGTGCCTGGATAAGACCATAAAAAATAACAGCAAAGTTAAGCCCTAAAAGGTCAAGAAATGAAGGACCAGAGAAGCAAGAATTCGGACGAGCATCCACTTAACCAAATGTCTCAACAATACATGGCAAAAGAAATTCAGATCACACAGCGAGTTAACAAATTTTTTCGGCTACATCATACGCCCGACATACCAGGGATCGGAAATAATTTAGGCGTTGTTCCTTGGAGAGGCAGCTACTTGCTCAAAAGGGCACTCCGGTAGGAGGGACCTCGATCGAGGTTGCCTCGCCAACCGCTGACCAGGGCAACCGGGCGGAAGTCCGAGGTTGTTCAGAGCATCACCATGCAAGAGAATGCCCGGTACCTTTGGAAGAGGACCGCGATCGCTGTTCGTCCGAGCTTGAGCTAGAGCTATCAGATGCGGTCGAATCATTTTCGCCTTCCCCCTGCTCCACTGAATCATCATCCGAGGCACCCTCAGCCGCAACCTCCTGATCCGGGTCTGGGAGAAAACTCGGCCCTTCATTCCAAGTGTGCACGTCGGCGTACTCGACGAGTTGGAACGCCCGAGCTTGCCGAAGAGCAACAAAAGTGGGATCTTCAACCCAGCGGGAGCCAGTGCGCAAATTTCTCAGGATGTCCAAAGAGATATCTTCGTACCATGACATGATAACAGTAAGGGCCATGTCGGCACCAGCACGCCCAGCCGATTCTCTCCAAAGACTCAACTGCCTCTCAGATGCCATCAGCCTTGTCACCAATAACTTGATTTCGTTGATATCAGGAGTCCCCGAGGTATTCGGCCAGAGTACATGGTAAGCTCGGATAGCGGCCTGCACCAAGTCCCGGCCCATAATTTTCATCGGACCAACTGCGGCACCAACGGCAACCAAGTAATCCTCCATGGAATATTCTGAATCAACAGTAACAGGTTCACCTCGGCGCGCACGAGCTGCAAGAACTGCTTTAGAACTCACGGGCTTGGCCTCGGGGAAATGATCTGCGCACCTAATGTGTCAAAGGGTAGCAGGATGTAAAAGAAAAGTATAATTCGGCCATGGCAAGTAGCTTACGGTGAATGTAGCTCATCATTATCTGAAGATCTTTGGCCCAGTCAGCCTTGCTCTTCTCAAAACGAGCAATTTCCTCGCTCAAACCCCGGTTTTTAAGTTCGGCAGCTTCAAGGAGTTCTTTGTTTTTCTGCAGATCCAGAGTCAGGCGATTCTTTTCCTCGGAAAATTCTTGGTCAACCTTCTCTAGTTCGGATTTTTGAGAGAGCTTAAGGGTGTCCACCTCGGATCGCAGGCGAGCTATCTCATCGTCTTTTTCTTGTAGTTGCGCCGAATGAACTGCATTTTGTTCTAAAAAATGCAGCATCACGTCAGGCATGGGCATGCAATCTTGATTCAACACTGCGAAGTCTTGCAACTCGGCTTTACCACAGCCAAATGCAATAAGAAACCTTAGCATATATATTAAGAAGAAGAAGGAGTAAAATGGAAAGGAAGCTAACCTTCCAAGTTCTTGATCTTCTTTTCAAGGCGAATATTGAGGTTATTAATATTACCTATTCAACAAGAAGTAAGCCGGCATTCCGTGGACGAATACATGAGAAAATTGGGAATAAGGAAAAGGAACTATCGACATACCAGCTTTCTTTGCCATGGGCAGAACTTTCTCGTACTTCTCTTCCAACTTGCGGTGAGAAAAAAGCAACCTCTGGAACTCGGCAGTCCGCCGGTCATGTGCAACCTGAGCAATGAGGCAAAATGATAAATCAATGAGTAAAAGCTAAATTAGATCCGAATCAAGCAAAGTTTAATTCGGCTCTAGGTGGCTGGATATTCAAAGCTAAACCAGATCCGAGTCAAGCAGAACTTAACTCAGATCTAGGTGGCTGGATATTCAAAGCTAAATTAGATCCAAATCAAGCAAAGCTTAATTCGGATCTAGGTGGCTAGATATTCAAAGCTAAATTAGATCCGAATCAAGCAAAGCTTAATTCGGCTCTAGGTGGCTGGATATTCAAAGCTAAATTAGATCCGAATCAAGCAAAGCTTAATACGGATCTAGGTGGCTAGATATTCAAAGCTAAATTAGATCCGAATCAAGCAAAGCTTAATTCGGCTCTAGGTGGCTGGATATTCAAAGCTAAATTAGATCCGAATCAAGCAAAGCTTAATACGGCTCTAGGTGGCTGGATATTCAAAGCTAAAACCAGATCCGAGTCATGAAGGACTTAACTCAGATCTAGGTGGCTGGATATTCAAAGCTAAATTAGATCCGAATCAAGCAAAGCTTAATTCGGCTCTAGGTGGCTGGATATTCAAAGCTAAACCAGATCCGAGTCATGAAGGACTTAACTCAGATCTAGGTGGCTGGATATTCAAAGCTAAATTAGATCCAAATCAAGTGAAGCTTAATTCAGAACTAGGTGGCTGGATAGTCAAAACTAAAATTAGATCCGGATCAAGCAAAGCTTAATTCGGCTCTAGGTGGTGGATATTCAAAGAAAAACCAGATCCGAGTCATGCAGGACTTAACTCGGATCTAAATGGCTGGATATTCAAAGCTAAACCAAGTCCGAATAAAACACAACTAAACTCCGAACTAGATGGCCGGACTAACGAACCTTAGAAATAAATTTAGGTCAAACTTCCAAGTATACAACAAGTTATTTCCTTGCAAGTTTCGGGGACTAGAGCATATGGTAACATCTGGAGAATAATTTAAGACTCAGAGAAAAAACAATTACCTCATTCATCTTGTTGGTATCAATGATGAACTGGCAAGATGGTCAAAACGGCCACGATGTCGAGAAAGTCGAAGGGCTGGTTTGTTGGATTACCCTCAAACTGATCAGCAGCATTCCAGTTATTGGCATACTCAACCAGCGCTCCAAGGTTGTTCCCACTAGCTGTTCAAGTTAAAACTTTACCCCGGGCAGGCGGTCCGACCACGGCAGTCGCAGGGATCTTATGAAGAGCAAGCTGGCTGCCGGTGGCCGAGGTAACGGGGACTTTGGTAGGCGCAGCTCCCTTGCGCAGCACGTCGGCAATACTCGGCTGAGAAGAGCCGGCAAGACTTTTCTGAGAAGGAGTCTTGACGGCAATAGCTTTTTTCGCCTTAGAAGAGGCATCAGCAGGAAGTGGCGCCTCCGAAGTGGGGACGGAGTCCTTAGGAGCAGCGGAGGATAAGGTCGCAGAGGGCGCCGGGATAACGACCTTTTCGACCGAGGTCGGGATGGCCGTAGAAACTGCCGGAGTAGATGGAGGCTCAGTAGTAGCGCTGGGGCCCATAGAAGGGGCGGCGGGCTCAACGAAAACTTCGGAGGGCCGGATCGGATCCAGGTCAATGGAAGGGGTCTCAGGGACATCGCGAACAAAGCGACGATTCGAGCTGGAGGAGAAGTGACGAATAGGGCTAGGAATCCCGTATCATCGGGGAGGAGGAGATGGCGGCCGAATCGGACGGCTAGTCATACTAGGACCGCCGGGTTTAACAGAAAGAGGAGCACTGCAAAAATAAGAAGGAAGATTTGTCAGTATGAGAAACAGAAAGAGAGAAACAAGAAATATAGGCAAAAGAACTTACCCGGCTGGCATAGTCTTGCGCCTGGGAGGGTTCGGAGCGGATTTGTTCATTCGCTTCTTAGGAACCGCCTCCGAGGCACTAGCAGGAGCCCCGCGCTTCCCCGAGGTAACGGGAGGCCGGGAAGCAAAAGGCTCGGCGTCGTGAACCTGACCGGCCGGATTAGCTGGGAAAGTAGAAGCCGGGAATGCATAAGAAATAGGCATGGCGGCAACTACCTCAAGAATTTGGACCTTGTCCGAATCACCTTCCTCCTCATGCGCTGAAGTTTTGCCGCGAGCTCGAGCCGGAGCAGGATCCGACTTAGGGACGAACTCCTCGGAGTCCGGCTCGCCAGTATCCGGGGTACTCCTATCTGCGGGCCAAGGGAGCTGCAGAACTTCGGCGTCCTCGTTCTTCTGCTCTGCGAACCTCTGCAGGACAAGGAGAAAGAAAATCTTGTAAACCAGTTTCTAAAAACTGTGGAATAACAGAGCAATACTGATCAATCTTACCTCGGGAGGCGGACGATCGCGGGTGAATGGTTTTAACCCCCAAGACCAATCCTCAGGCATCTCAGTCTTGAAGATAGCTCGGACGCGCTTATGAATAAGATAATTATCCAGCTCCACGGTCGAGACTCGGTTAGGGTCGAGGGGACCACTCATGTAGCACAGCTTGTGGGTCCTCTCATTGAAGGGCAGATCCGCTACTAATAAAGGTTGCCATCGATCTTCACCGCATAACCCGCCCGGATCAACTCTTTTAGCCGAATCTCAAGGCCTCGGCCAAGGCGTGAGTTTTCCTCGGATTGTAGAGCCAGTTCACTTTAGAGGGTGGGCCAATTGAGAATGGAGGAGCCAATCTTATCTTCCGCCCTCCGTTTCTTGACGAGAAGAATGACTTGTGCCACTTGCACGACTCCAACCCAAAGGACGCGAGGGAACACGGATTTCCTCCGAGGTGTGATACGCCGCCCCACATTGGGTGAGCAACTTCTCGAGGGGTGAGATTTGTCGAACAACGTTGGAGCGGATCTGGAAGAACTTCACCAGACATGCACCGACGGCCACAGTGTAAGTAACCCTCCGAGGCGGAGATGAAAGCGAAGAGAAGCTATGGCGCAGAAGGTGATGCTGAAGGTCAAGTAATCGAGGAATTCTAGCGAAATCACTAAGAGGGAGACCAAGTCATGCGAAGTGAGACATGAAAACCACATACCGCCTCTCGATATCCGAGAGGATTCACGGGTAAATGGCAAGAAACCTCGGCGGGAATCCGAGTCCGGATGAGCCATTCAATCTCACGGTGCGTGATCAAGAGCTCGCCACGAGCCTCGCTCGGGCCCGCAGCCGTCGTTGCCCTCAACAAGAGCGCCACTAAATGAACTAGACATATGTGCGCCGGAAAGATCGCCGGAGGAAAAACTGGCGGCGGAGGGGAGTTTTGAACTGCAAGGCCCCGTCGGAACTTTGCACGAAAACAATGGCGAAGAAACGGAGGAACCGCTTAAGCGCCGAAACGGAGCAGATGAATCTAGGGAAAGATCGGGCAAGACGTGGAAAGGACTCACCGGGCGCGGAGCCAAAGCCGCAGAGCGGCAAGAAAGGCGTAACGACGCGGAATCTCGCCGGCGAGGCTCGCCGACGAGCGCGGAGGAACTGCAGGAGAACGCACCAGCGAAAGGAAGAAGAAGAACGGAGGCGAGCGATAAGGGGAAAGGTGAATCCCACGAGCGCAGCTTCCCTCTTTATAGTCAAGCAATGAACAGGGAAGTGGGATCGTGGGTGCACCGATTACCGTGTAGATCGTGGGAGCGTAACGCACGATGGTGAGTGGAGCCACAAAGAACGGCCACACACGAAGAAAGGTCGCCACGATCCCCAAGGGGAACGACACGAGCCGCAATGCGGCGCAGCAGTCTGAGGTTCACTGTAGCTTGTCAGTAAGCACTGTAGAAGGACCTAAAAACTAGAAGAACAATGATGGGATGACACGTAGGATATGGCGTACGAGGGAAGGAACGAGGAAACCTCGGACGAGGCCATAACTCGGAAACAAGACTGAAGAATATAATGAAGCGATATAACCCGCCAAAGCTATTGACAGGCCACACCAGCCGGGGACTAATGTCGGGGGGTTAACCTCGGGTAGGCCAGAGACGGGGAAAGACAGAGGTACTATCCCCGTCTAGTTTCCGAGTTACGGTCCAAGTCGGCCGAATCATGGATATGTCGGCCGATGAACGGAGGCAAGAAGCCCACGTATATGTATCAAGTAGTTACCCTACCGAGCCGATGAGAGAATCGGCGGGTTACCCAAGTGATCTTGATGCAGTGAAGAACGAGTAACACAAGGTAAGGCCGAGTGATACGAAGCTTGCAGGAGAAGGAGAAGCCCAAGGTCAAACTATAGCTGCAGGCTAGAAGGAATCAGAGCAGAGCCAAGCACAAGAGACAAGGATGCACAGCATCAAAGGGGCAGAAGGAGGTCACGGAGGTGACAATCCTGGAGCCCGAGGCACGCAGGAGGGGGCCACTGGAACCTTGCCGTCGTTAGAAGGGCGACAGGGAAAGGAGGCCGCCGAACTACCAATTTGGGACAAGCATATTCCACGAATATGCTTGCCTCGTCAGCCCTAAGGGCACCCAAGGCGCTCCTTTATAAGGAGAGGCTTGGACCCTGAGGGAAGGATCGATTCTTTGAGCACCGTTAGGCTGGGGAGATTCATCTTGTCCCCCTATACACAGCTCAAGGAGCACTTGTAATAGAGAAAGAGAGAAATAAAGATCATCACTTTGGCAGCTTGAGTGTAGAGACAGTTGCATCTTCCCTCCCCAGATCCCACTAGCATCCATTGGCCCCCTACTTTAGCCTACCCATGGCATCTGCCGTGCCACAACCACGACAAAATGAAAGCATGAGAAGAAATAGATATGATGGTTTGAGTAATGAAGCTGAAGGATTCTATATGTTGGATGGAGAAGACCATGAGGACATGTATAGGAGACTCAAGTCAATAGCCACCACTTTCAGAAATCATGGTGCCTCTCATGTTGATGATCCTTGGATCAAGCGCAAGTATGTCAGTTCTCTTATGCCATTTGAGCCCACAGATTTGAAGAGTCTCCAAGGAAGGCATAACTACCACCTAATGACATCCAATGAGGTAATGCAAGAAATGCCAGCTTTCAAAGTGGCTGCCAAGAATGCCGAAGATGCTCGCGCACGAGCCATTGGGATGCAAAAGGGAGTCAATGTGGCCTTGAATACTAGTGTAGCTGATCATGATGAAGATGATATAGAAGATATGGACTGTCCCGAGGATGTAAAAAGATCTCATGGACATTACATGGCCTTCTATGCTAGAAACTTTTGGAAGGATCCAGCCAAAGCGAAGTCTAAACTAGAACGCACGAGTGGAGCAAATGGTAGAAGGGAAAATGGTCCCAAGCTAAGAACTTGTTTCAACTGTGGAGACCGGCTACACTTTGTAGCCGAGTGTCCTTATCAAAGTAGGGAAGATAAAGAAGGAAGACTCATTCTCAAGGAAAAGTCAAAGGCTCCACGGAAGAAACAATTTGTGAAGAAGAATGCTCCTTTCAAGAAGCAACCCAAGATTGTTCTAGTGGCTCAAGAAGAATATACTTCGGGAAGTGAAGATGAAGACGAGGATGATAGCTCTCGAGAGGTGGATGCTATAGTCACCACATCTACACCAACATCTCTCTTCAACTTTCCGAATGAAAACGTCATTAACAAGAACGCTACTTGTCTTATGGCAAGAGGTTCCGAGGTATCAACTTCTAACCACTTTTCGAAAAATAGGCCGAATCAGCGATTAATAGGCTGATTAATCGCTACTAGGGACCTGGCCATTTCGATTACCACTAATCGTTTGTGTTAATCGTTTAGCCCGATTAATAGCTTTGACACTCCAATTATTAGGTATGTTCATGATTAACTACTACACTTGGTCAAAAAAGTTGCAAAATTATCAACACTTATCGCCCATCCATCCGCTAGCCCGTCCTAATGAAGTAGGTTTTTCGACGCTCCCGCTCGATCCATGCCTCTAGGATCTTGATTTCTGCCATCACCAGCCAGTTCCTTGTCGTTGTTGACCAGTTTCTCGTAGTTGCCGATCATACCTCAGATACAAGAGCTCGAGCGCCTTGAGGTTCTCATCCGGGAGCTCGAGGATGCCTTTAATAGGGTAGGTGGTTGAGGTGCAAGAGGATTCATATGTGTTTTAGGTGCTATTTTTTGTAGGTTGCACCGATTAATAGACGATCGATTAAATCAGTTAATCGTATGAATTCCGATTAGTCGCTACTCCCAAGACAACCGAGCAGTTAACAATTATCGATTTCCTTACCATTGCTTCTAACACTTCTTTTCCTAAGGCTATGATTGACATGGATGATCCTACTAGTCTTAAGGTTAAAGAAGAGATTATTGCTTTGGACTATTTCTTCACTAACTTGCAAGGTGAGCACAAAATACATTTTGAGGCTCTTATGGACCAGCTGGCCCAAAATGAAGTGCTTCTTGAAGAAAAGGGCAAGATTGAAAGGGCTTAAAAAATGCTCTAGAAGAAGAAGAGGCTCGGGTTTTGAAGAGAGTCTTGAGTCTATTGAGGATTCACATGAAGAAATGGTGACAAAGCTTGTTAAGGAACGTGACAGTGCAGTAGCAAAATCAAATAAGCTAAAGAAATAAAAGGTTGACTTTGGGGCTGCTCATGCTAGACTCTCCGAGGAATTGGAGAAACTTGACATTGCTCACAAAGCTTTGAAAAGTGAATTCTCCATTCTCATTGAGTCGCATGATCAGCTCCAAATTCGATTGACCAAGTATGATGTTCCTAGCACATCTAAATCAACATATATTCACAAGGAAAATGCTAGGGTGGAAGATGAGCTTGACAATGACACCACTCCCAATGACAAGGGTGAACTTGATGATATACTTGGCAAGCAAAGATCAAATCTTGGAAAAGAGGGACTTGGATATGTCACCAAGTCCAAGAAGAATAATAACAACAAGAAGAAGAAGACCAAGAGTGAACAAGCAAAGACAAACACCGTTGAGAAAAATGTCACAAAAGACAAAACTGACCATATTGGTTTTGCAGGGTCTCACAATCGAAATTATGAACTTTTTTGTGATTATTATGGTGATGTCTATTCTTATTATGTTGGTCCTTTTGATGAATATGTTTCTTGGTCTATTTGGCTTCCAAAGACCCTTGTTACTAACATGAGAGGACCCATTGAAAAATGGGTACCTAAAACCAAGAAGTAATTATCTTGCAGGGCTATGCTTCCGGTGGGTCTAAATGGGTGCTGGACAGTGGGTGCACTAGTCATATGACCGGAAGCGAAGAGATCATCACGGATATGCGACCCAATCATGATCATATTATAGTCTCCTATGGTGATAAGTCTAAATCTGAGGTATTGGGTCTTGGAAAGGTTGTGGTCGTTCACGATATCTCTCTCGTGGACGTCATGCTTGTTGAGACCCTCGGTTACAACTTACTTTCTGTTCGTGCCCTTGGTAAGATGGGCTTTGCTCTTTTTATTAATGATGATTTAGTGGTACTCATCTGGAGCAAGTCTTTAAAGGTCCCTTTTGTTGGGTACGTCGAAAATGACCTGTATGTGGTGGACTTTTCGGGGAAAACCACTTCAGGTCTGATGTGCTTATTCGGAAAGGCCGACGTGGGCTGGCTATGGCATCGCCGTTTAGCCCATGTCAACATGAGAACTTTGCAAAGTCTTCACAAGGGTGGACACATCCTTGGACTAAAAGACAATTTTTCCTTTGCCAAAGATCGTGTTTGCAGGGCTTGTGTTGAAGGCAAGATGCATGACTCTCCCCACAAGAGGAAAACTGTTGTTTCTTCAAAGAGGATCTTGGAATTACTTCATGTGGACTTATTTGGTCCTCGATCTCATGCTAGCCTCGGTGGGAAGAAATATTTCTTGGTGATAGTCGATGATTACTCAAGATATACATGGGTCTATTTCTTCAAGCTAAAGAGTGAGACTCAATAAACAATCATTGACTTCGCCAATGAGGTTCAGCGTTAACATAATGTCCCCATTTTGGCAATAAGAAGTGACAACGGCTCTGAGTTCAAGAACTACACATTAAATGAATTTCTAAGTGAAGAGGGGATAAGACATCAATATTCCGCTGCGTACACCCCTCAAAAAAATGGTGTAGCCGAGAGGAAGAACCGCACTTTGATGGATATGGCTAGATCAATGTTGGTTGAATTCAAGTCTCCTTACAACTTTTGAGCTAAAGCCATATCTACCGCTTGTCACTCATAAAATCGGCTCTACCTCCGCAAGATCTTGGACAAAATACCATATGAAATACTTACCGGCAACAAGATCAACATTTCTTACTTTCGTTTTTTCGGTTGTAAGTGTTTCTTTCTCATCAAAGGAGTTCGCTTGTCTAAATTTGAGTCTAAGGCTTTAGAAGGTGTTTTTGTTGGTTACTGTACCGAATCCCACACTTATAGAGTCTACAACAAGCTCTCCGGAATTGCTGTAGAATCTTGTAGTGTGGAATTCGATGAAAATGATGGCTCCCATGTGGGGAAAGTTGATGTTTGTGATGCAGATGTTGAAATACCCCAAGATGCCATAAGAAGAATGGGCGTGGGATTTTTCCGCCCCATTGAGGAACCCCTTGTGGCGGATCGGGAAGGACAATTCTCCACTCATGTGGAGCCCTCATCTACATAATATCAACAAGCCCCTACTGCTGGAGAAACCTCTGCACCAACCCCAAAACCTCCTGAAGAGCATCTGTCCTCTGGGAAAGATGGTAGTCCCAGGACGGACTATCCGCCCCCTCCAAGGGGCGGACTATCCGCCCCTGGCGCTCCAACTCGCTCCAGGGGAAATCAAGAAGAGCAATTAAGTCCAGAAAATCCCAGTCCGGATTCTCTGGCCCCAAGGGGCGGATTATCCGGCCCTAGCACTCCAAGTTCTGACAGGGACGTTCAGGATGAAGAATCTGTGGCCACATCTCCTAGGCCGGATAATCCGTCCCTACCCAGGGATGGATTGTCCGGTCCTGAAGAACCTGTTCTACAACATTCTCCTGTTATCTACTCAGATCAAGGTCAAGGGCAAGGTAGTGGCCTAGACAAGGATCCAAATGCTGAATCAACTCCATCAAGAAACAATAAGGAAATTGAGGCTCGTCGCAAAGCTCACGTTGATCAGAATCTTGAGTTAAGAGGCCACACTCTTGACAAGTTGTAGGTGATCTAAGAAGAAGAGTGTCTACAAGAAGAGAACTTGCTAGCTTCTGTGATCATCAAGCACACATTTCAATGGTTGAACCAAAGAAGGTCCACTACAAGGAATATGTCTATATATGACCCTCAATTTTCGTCACAGAATCGTCATAGTAGTCCGTTTATGACGATTCTATGACGATTTTGAGATCGTCGAAAGCTGGGCGTCGCAAATGAACTATAACGACGTTTTTGGTAAAATCGTCATAACCGTCTATGACGATATTGAATCGTCATAACGTCTATGACGATCCAATATCGTCATGGACCATCTAGCCGTGCCATTCGGATCCTACGTGGTCGATCCTACGTGGCAAAATTGTGACGAAATGAAATCGTCTTAAATCAAAATCAGCCACCCATTTTAGTGATCTAAATGGTGGCCCAATAATTCTAGCCTTTATTTGCTAGGCCTTGGCCTTTTAGGTTTGTCACTTTTGGGCCTTGCCTTCTTATGGTACACTTATTTATTTTCAGATTTGTTACAATATATTTTGGGCCACAGCTTTTTGGAGCCCAAATATATTTCATCCGATCGATTTCTTCTATTTTTAACTAGAATTTGCATTTTCATTTCGAATTTCTTCACCATGCAATAAATCGAGAAAATACACTAGAGTTTCCAAATACATCAATAAAATACACCATTTTCAGCAAATACACAAAGATGCGATAATTTATCAAAGAATAGCAGCTCACAAATGCACATCCAAGATTACAATTCAAGATTTACATTCACTTATTAGCAAATAGCACCAATTGGAACACCTCGGACAAGCTCCTGATCGTTTCACGAACAAGCTCCTCCGCTGAAACATGAACAAAGCTTGTAGTTTCAGAATATGGGTAGCAGCAAATTTTACATATAGTTCTAGCAATCCAGGAAATGGGACCCGTCTTGGAGCTTCCACTTGCTCTGCTCCTCAATCAACCACGCACACATACGCTTCGACGACGACGTTAATCATTGCTTTTAGATAAGTTCCAAGTGCTCTACATGTACCTACCACTAGCGCAAAGGAAGTGCCTTGCAAACGCTGGAATCTTCAAAGACCGGTTCCTTTCACGCCTTTTTTCCCTGTTCTCAGTAAACCTCCCCTGCAAAGAGGTGCCACGTGTATGGGGAGAATTTGAGATGAACAGATAAAAAATGGAGTAATTAAAGTACTTTTTGCCCGGGAACCATTAACTGTTCGCTCACAGTGAGAAATCATCAACGGGCAAAAAGTCAATGGTTCTCGAGTTTCGCCGGTGTTACGCAAATACTACTAAGCAAGATTAGCCCTCCCGGTCAGGTTTTGATAGTTATGGGTTGGTTTCTTAACCAATTACAGTCTTATTAGCTGAATCACGAGATACGACTAAACATTCACGAATTACTATATGGGCATGATGCAGTATTCCACACCAACTGCCAAGGTTTGGTGACGATCCAAAAAAAGGATAGCAACTAACGTAGTACTAGTATTGCATAGGAAGGTTGGACTTTTGCCAAGAACTGGAGCGGCCAAAAGCAAAAGGTCAAACATGTGAAACGGGGTGCACCCAGAGGTATTTCTTTTCTCTTCTTCTGCAGATTGAAAATACGGTGGTGGCAAACGTGTAAAAAGAGCCGATTAGGATGTGTCTATAGCATCTCTCACCTTTGAGGGAGCTTGACGAGGAGAGAACAGCCAAAGGGAAACAGCAGAGGCGCAGCTTCTTCTTCACCCTCCCCCATGCTGCCCTGCAGAACTAGCCCATGGTTCTTTAGGCAGCCAGAGTCCAGCTAGACCACCCCCTGCCCCTGCAGGCTGCAGCAGGCGAGTTTCAGGAGAGAGCCATGCAGCCGCTCGGTGGATTGCTTCATCCCAGGAAATGGGTTCAGCTTCGAAATCAGCCTGAAAAATAAGGAGTAACAAGATTCCGGTAAGGAAGAACCCCCCAATTGGAATGGATCGAGCAAAGGGAGGCAGTGGGTAAGCTTGAGCAAAAGGTTCAAAGAAGCGACACATGCAAGAACATCGTAGCACCGACAATGATTTTTCACCGATCAAGGTGCAATCAATTACAAAAGTAAACAAGGACCAAACTTCAAATCACGATTCATGAACACCCAGCTAAATGTACATCCGGTGGCATAAACCGTAAAAGTCACACATTCTACCATCCTAGAACCATCTCACATTGACACAAACACAGTGTGGTATGGAGACAAGACAACAGGCGTGTCCTCACCTCTCGCAGACGCAAAAGGATAACTCAGGTATAGGGTATGGAGACAGGAGAACAAGGACATGTCCATATTTCCTAATGGATTTAACAATCTCAAGTTGTCTTACCTTGGCGATGAAGGCAATCTTAGGGGCAAGGAAATAGGTGGCGAGGCGACAAAGATCGATGATTTGCGCAGACGTATCGCTAGTCCAATTACCGAAAACCAAATAAAACCAACAACAACGAAACAAGTGTTATTAAAAGTATACTCACCAAGTACCATAAGATACTAAAACCGCAGAACTAATAATGAAAATTAACACTAAACAAAAGTATACTGAATGCTCTCACAATTGGGGCTCTGACCAAACTATAGATAGATCAATATGTACTAAGATTGAAGCCAGATTGCCACTAAAGCTAACCATGTCCAGACCTGATATACTCAAATGCTCGCTATAAAGAAATGAGCTATAGGATCGGCTAGGAGCCAAACGAATCGTTGTATGAGCAGCACGTCATTGTGCACTCATTGCTATCTTCAGATTAGCTAACAGATCATGATTTTACAGCAAGAGGACCAAACAGAACTATTGAACTATTTTGAACAGACGACTTAGGCAATAATCTGGTGAAGACCAAGAATTACATACATTACCTGGGCTTCGATGATGGCAGATGGGAGAGGACAGTCCGAGGATGGAGAAACCTGCACGGGGGAGAGCCGCTAGTGGAGAAGGATTGTACAGGACGGCGTGCTTCGTGAGCACGGAGCACTTCCCGCGGTGTTCCGGCGACCGACGAGGTGTCCTACTCTAGCGGGAAAGGAGAGTGAAGACAGATCAGGCCACTCGAGGCAGTGGGGAGGCCGGAGTAGCGTAAGCATCGCCGGGAACCGGAGAAGATACGGACACTAGAGTCCCGCCACAACAAAGATCCAAAACAAATGTGTCAAGGATGAATGACTAATCAAAGTAGTGGATTCTTCGTAGATCTGCTGTCATGATATAGAAGAAATTGAGGATTTGGGATACCAAATTGATCATAGAAATGGAAATTATTATACATGGCCTAAGCCTATATTGCTATCTATACATAAACCAAGAGCAAAAAGAGGAAAATATCTTTGATAGTAATCTATTGCCTTCTATTAGAAAAAGAAGGAATACTATATCAAACACACAAACGTGCATGGTCATGTACCCAGCCAGTCGATCGATCATATCGAAAGCAGGAGCTACCAATCATCATCAATTGATTATCAAACTATAACTTTGAGCTATCAACACACATGTGAGCTACCATTGTCATACGTGGTTCGTGGCCTTCAGCTATAATTAAAAATAAAGCTCCTAGGATATAAAAAAAGCCCATTCTGTGTCCCACCCATCAGAATGAGCATATACAAGTATCTATCTAAATGTTTGAAATAAACAAAACAACTGCTTAGAAAAACTACGGAGGAGTAGTGGTAGTACCTAATTCGGCCAGAGTAGAGGAGGATGGTGGTGATGGAGCGCATCCTGAGGGCGTCGAGGGACACAGTGGCATCTGCCAACATCCAATAACTGATAGTACCAACAAGTTTCATAAGAATGAAGCTCAAAACTTCCAAGCAGTGAACTCAAGTTTGGAGGCAACTAAAGAAGGCTATACTTGTAGGTTTAACAACAAGAATACTTTGGAATGCACTTAACAAGAATACTACCTGCTCCATATTATAGAGTCGGACTCACTAGTAGCTAGTAGCACAAGATAGCTAAAGACATTGACTAAGGACAACACCACGAGATACAACTACCTAATCAACCAATGCCACTAATTGTATCGACTTCTAGGAAGTAAACAACAGAGCTACCAAACTCGATGACTCATCTCGGATGCAAATCCTCTAGTTTGCATGAACATATGGAGCTAGCACCCTTCCACGAGTTATCCGAATGCACTTAACAAGAATAGCTTCTACTATTAAATAAGATTACTAGCCCAAACACCCTCCATACAATCCTAACAAGCCAAGATTATAACCCTAAGCACTAAACTATAGTTCTCATTTCATCTCGATTCCTCCACAATAAAACCCTAAGGGCATGGGAAGATTGAGGCATATCAAGGTAAATATGAATAAAAGGGGATCCGAGACGAGATAGACCTGCGCCTTATGTCAGAGGCGGAGCGCGATCACAGACGGAGTGTTGTAGACGAAGGTGTGGTGTCCGAATTGCCATGGTGTGCGGACAGCGAGCTCCGAGAGAGGGAAAGCTCCACCCCATCTAAAACATTGCAAAGGCAAAGCAGCAAATCAGCGAAGGCGAGCAAATCATGGTGGCGGAGAGGCCAGCAGTCTCGTGTCACCGGACCATACCTTCAACGAGGCACCGCATAGGAGGTCTGGGAGGAGGAGTAGAAGCCGCGCGAGGACGGCCGGAAGTGGGCGCTAGGGTAGTCCAAGACGCCGGATCCGTGCGGGCTCCACCTCTCGTCCATCCTGCTCACGCCGCGACGAGGTCGTGAAGGAGCATGGCGGCCAGGCAAGCTTGACAGCACGGTAGAGTCTGGAGAGAGGAGAGGGCCGCACACGAGGTTGCACTACGAGGAGTGGCTCTACGGTGGCAGGAGGCGGCGGCGCCACAGGGGTGGGCGATGGGATTAGGGTTCGATGGGGAAGGAAGGGGAGGAGGGACAGAGCCGCGCGAGGGAGGGGGGAGGGAGGTGGTAGCGGCGGGTCTGAGCAAGAGGAATAAGGGGATTAGGGTTTGTTGTCCGCCTGTATCGTGATCCAGATGGATGGAATGTTTTGACAAAACTACCCTTGAACACTTGTGCTACCTGCCGATGTTAGTAAAAACTGACACATAGACACGCCACATAGGCGCAATTGCTGATGTGGCTGACTACTCATTTCAAGTTATGCTAATTTGGACAATATGACGATTTAAAATCGTCATATTGAGCTACAAGTAACACTGCAGGATGCTTCCACTAGGTTATGACGATTTCATCTAAAGTAACTATGACGATTTTTAGTAAAATCGTCGTAATTTTCTAGGGTATAGGCTTTCTTGAACTACTTACGACCATCTAGTGCAAAATCGTCATAACTCTATGACGATTTTATTCACGGTCACTATTAGAAGGTCATAGAATAACACATTCCTTGTAGTGGTCATTAACGCTCTTGAAGATCCCGATTGGGTGGTTGCAATGCACGAAGAACTAAATAACTTCGAGCGCAACAAGGTTTGGAAGCTCGTAGAGAAACCCAAAGAATGCCGCAATGTTATCGGCACCAAGTGGATTTTCAAGAACAAACAAGATGAAAATGGCATTGTTGTAAGGAATAAAGCAAGGCTAGTGGCTCAAGGATTCTCTCAAGTGGAAGGCATTGATTTCGGCGAAACCTATGCTCACGTGGCTCGCCTTGAGTCCATCCTTATCCTTCTTTCATATGCCGCTCATCATAGTTTTAAATTAGAACAATGGATGTTAAGAGTGATTTTCTTAATGGTCCACTACATGAGTTGGTATACGTCAAGCAACCCCCGAGATTTGAGGATCCTAAATTTCCGAACCATGTCTACAAACTTGATAAGGCGCTCTATGGCCTTAAACAAGCCCCACATGCGTGGTATGAGCACCTTAAAGAGCTTTTGTTAGACCGTGGATTTGAAGTTGGGAAAATGGATCCCACTCTTTTTACTAAGAAGGTTAATGGGGAGCTTTTTGTATGCCAACTATATGTAGACGACATTAGTTTTGGCTCTACTAACCAAGCTTTTAATGATGAATTTTCAAAGCTTATGACTGACAGGTTTGAGATGTCTATGATGGGAGAATTGATGTTCTTTTTTGGATTCGATATCAAACAACTTAGAGAGGGAACTTTCATTAATCAAGCTAAATACATCCAAGACATTCTCAAGAGGTTCAAGATGACGGATTTCAATGGCGTTGCTACTCCAATGCAAACTAAGTGTCATCTTGAGCTTAATCCAAAGGGTAAAGACGTGGACCAAAAGGTATAACGATCCATGATCGACTCTCTCCTTTACCTTTGCACATCTAGGCCTGATATCGTGTTGAGTGTAGGAGTGTGTGCAAGGTAACAAGCCTCTCCTAAAGAAATCCACTTAGTGGTGGTCAAGAGAATCTTCAGATATTTGGTTCATTCCCTAAATTTTGGTTTATGGTATCCCAAAGTCTCTAGTTTCCCTCTATGTGGTTACACTAATTCAGATTGGGCTGGTGACAAAGATGATCGAAAATCAACTTCTGGTGCATGTCAATTTTTGGGCAGGTCTCTCATGTGTTGGTCTTCTAAGAAACAAAATTGCATATCACTCTCAACCGCTGAAGCTGAATATGTTGCTGCTGCAAGTGCTTGTACCCAATTATTATTGATGAGACAAACTTTAAAGGAATATGGTGTCAATTTGACAAAGTGCCTCTTTTATGTGACAATGAAATTGCTATTAAAATTGCGTACAATCCGGTGCAGCATACAAGGACAAAACATATTGAGATTCGCAATCATTTCATTCGGGATCATGTTGCTTGTGGCGATATTGCACTATCATTTGTGATCACGAAGAACCAACTTGCTGATATCTTCACGAAGCCACTTGATGAAGCAAGATTTTGTTATTTGAGGAATGAGCTAAATATCATAGATTCAAGGAGCTTGGCTTGACTACCCTTGCATAATCACTTACACTTCTTCATGTATTTGGTTTAGATGCGGGCATAGACATAGGGGAGTATGGTCCTAATTGATTGGGCTAACCCTCCTGAAGGGTTCGCAGCATAGAAAACAAAAATTTTCCTACGATGTGAACTATATACCAAGATCTATTTATACTAGATACAAACAACGGGCGGATGTATATCCGTAGAGAACATACCCTTGAAGACCGACAAAGCTTAACGAGTTCAACTCGTGGTTGATGTAGACGATCTCTTGCCGATCTCAAGATCGAGAGGAAGTCCTAGCGCCGCAAATCAGCAGCGCATCCGTGCTCGCACACACGTTCGAGGCACCGAGAAACCTCCGCCTCCTCGCTCCAGCGATGCGGAAGCACAACTCTTTCTTGCCGAATAGCCAGCGGGAACATGTATCTCGCTAGTCCGAGACCATGGGGATAAATTCGAGAGGGGGAGAGATATCCTTCACGAGGAGGTGTGAGTGAGAAGTGAGAGGAGGGGCTCCTTTTATAGGAGGAGGGGGGAACCCCAAGGTGGCTTGGCATGGGGCTGCCCCCTTGCCCTCCCCTCTTCATGTGGGTGGACACTCCACTCACAAACTCCTCCAAATTCCTCCACTCAAAAGTCCACTAAAAATCCCATTAAATTTCCACCAAATTTAATGCAATCTCTCATTAAATAAAACTCTTTTATTTTATTCAGAATTTTGTCAATTACTTTAATGACAAACATTCACAATAACCCTTGCTAGAATTCTATTTCACATGCATAACCACTTTATGCAATTTCACCAAAACTGCTTTGAGATCTAGTGAAATAAATTCCTGCGCTTGTTTATTCTTTCGGCATGAAACTTTTGCTCCAATTGGATGTCGGTGTCTCTTAAGTGTGTCACCCTACGGTTCGTGAATAATGCGGACATGATCGAGACCCTCTCTCGATCAATAATCGAAGCGGGATCTGAGACCCATCGACTCCCACACATTCAACGATGACTTTCTTGTGATCGTGGAACCTTTTATGCTAGTATCTTAATCCCTTTGTCTCACGATATATTACATGTCCGAGATTCGATCATCGGTATCTCCATACCTAGTTTGATCTCGGTACCGACATGCACTCTTTTCTCGTTCCCGTGATATAACATTCTAGTGATCAAATCACTTGCTTGCAAGCTAATCAATGTGATATCACCGAGAGGGCCCAGAGTATATCTATCCGTCATCGGGATGAACAAATTCCACTCTCGATCCATGAGCCTCAACATAACACTTTATTAGTTCTGAATCCATCTTTATAATCACCCTGTTACGGTGTGACGTTTGATGTTATCAAGAAACTCTTCCGGTGTTAGTGATTGACATGATCTCATGGTCTAAGGATTAGGATCACTTCGTAAGTTGTTATAGCAATATAAACTCAATGACTTTGATCGTAATGCTATACTTTGGATGAATGTTCATCACATCATTACACTAATGTTGTGATCCCGTTATTAACAACATCCAATGTCCATGATCGAAACCTTGATCATCTTGTTAATCAACGAGCTAGTTTATGAGAGAGGCTTAACTAGGAACTTTCGCTTGTTTATTAAACACACATGTATTAACGTTTCGTATTAATACAATTATAGCATGCAAAATAAACATCTATCATATACTTGGAATACACATAATAAACAATTTATTATTGCCTCTCGGGCATATTCCTTGCCTCCCACTTGCACTAGAGACAATAATCTAGTTACATAGTGATATATCTAACACCCATTGAGTTCTGGTGTTGATCATGTTTTGCTCTAGGGAGAGTTTTAGTCAACGGATCTGCTACATTGAGATCCGTATGTACTTTAAAAATCTTTATATCTCCATCCTTGACATGCTCATGGATGGAGTGAAACCGCGCTTAATATGCTTGGAATGCTTGTGAGACCTTGGCTCTTTGGCATTGGCAATGGCACCATTGTTGTCACAATAGATCACCATTGGGTCCAACGTTTGCCACAACTCCTAGTTCGGATATGAACTCCTTCATCCAAAGCGCTTCCCGCCGCTCAAGCAAAGAACATATTCGCCTCCGTTGTTGATCCCGCTACCACAGGTTGTTTGGAGCTCCTCCAACTAACCGCCCGCCATTCATGAGAAATACGATCCGGATTGAGACTTAGAGTCATCCGGATCGGTGTCAAAGCTAGCGTCGACATAACACTTAGCGACGAGCTCTTC
Organism: Avena longiglumis; assembly: GCA_030063025.1. Lineage (NCBI taxonomy): Eukaryota > Viridiplantae > Streptophyta > Magnoliopsida > Poales > Poaceae > Avena > Avena longiglumis. The sequence goes on along the minus strand of CP125975.1, from coordinate 461,238,323 downwards.
TTCACCTCAGATATACAGAAACATATCCTTAGTTCTTCTTAAGTACTTAAGGATATTCTTGACCGCTATCCGGTTACGAACACGGATCCGATTGGTACCTACTAGTCAAACTAATAGCGTGTGCCACATCCGGTCTTGTACATAGCATGGCGTACATTATAGAGCCTATGGTCGAGGCATAGGGACTTTGTCCATTATCTCTCTTTCTTCCGAAGCTGGACTTTGAGTCTTACTCAATGTCTTGCCTTGCAACATAGGTAAGAACCCTTCTTACTTCCGTCCATTTTAAACTTCTTTAAAATCTTATCAAGGTATGTACTTTGCGATAGCCCTATTAGGCGCCTAGATCTATCTCTATAGATCTTTATGCCTAATATGTATGACGTTGACCTAGGTCCTTCATTGAAAATTTGTTAGATAACTTTTAACACCTTAAAGTTCTATATCATTTCGATCAATAATATGTCATCCACATATAATATCAGAAATGCCACATTGCTCCCACTCACTTTCTTGTAAATACAAGCTTCTCCATAAGTTTGGACAAATCCAAACTCTTTGATCACCTCATCAAAGCGGAGATTCCAACTTCGTGATGCTTGCTTCAATCCATAGATGGATCGCTGAAGCTTGCACACCTTGTTAGCATCCTTAGGATCGACAAAACCCTTTGGTTGTATCATATACAACTCTTCTTCAATATTACCATTGAGAAACGCGGTTTTGTCATCCATCTGCCATATTTCATAATCGAAATATGCAGCAATTGCTAACATAATCCTAACTGACTTTAGCATCGCTACGGGAGAGAAAGTATCATCGTAGTCAACTCCTTGAATTTGTCGAAACCCCTTTGCGACAAGTCGAGCTTTATAGATGGTCACATTACCATCGACGTTTTCCTTTTGAAAATCCATTTGTTCTCCACGGCCTTTCGTCGTGAGGTAATTCCACCAAGTTCCAAACTTGATTTTCATACATGGATTCCATCTCGGATTTCATGGCTTCTAACCATTTGTTGGAATCCGGGCTCATCGCTTCTTCATACGTCGCAGGTCATTATTTTCATCAACCATGAAATTTATGACAGATTTCCGTCTGAGCTCGGGAGCTGCAGCGTCTGTTTGACTGCGAGGTTTGGTAGTACTCTTTCGGAGTTTCATGATCATTATCATTAGTTCCCTCTTCAACAGGTGGAGCCAACTCCGGAACAACTTCCGGTGCTGCGCTACTCGCCATACTTTGAAGAGAAGGTTCCATAACCTCTTCGAGTTCTACCTTCCGACTACTCACACCTTTCGCGAGAAACTCTTTCTCTAGAAAGGATCCATTCTTGGCAACAAAAACCTTGCCCTCGGATCTGTGATAGAAGGAATACCCAATAGTTTCTTTAGGGTATCCTATGAAGACGCATTTTTCCGCTTTGGGTTCGAGTTTATCCGGTTGAAGTTTCTTCACATAAACATCGCAACCCCAAACTTTAAGAAATGACAACTTAGGTTTGTTTCCAAACCACAATTCATACGGTGTCTTTTCAACGGATTTAGATGGTGCCCGATTTAAAGTGAATGCAGCAGTTTCTAGTGCATAACCCCAAAATGACAACGGCAAGTCCGTCAGAGACATCATAGATCGAACCATATCTAATAAAGTACGATTGCGACGTTGACACACCATTTCATGTGGTGTTCCGGCAGTGTGAGTTGTGAAACAATTCCACACTCTTTCATGTGAGTGCTAAACTCAGAACTTAGATACTCACCTCCACGGTCGGACCGTAGAAATTTGATCTTTCTATTACGATGATTTTCCACTTCATTGAAATTCCTTGAACTTTTCAAAGGTTTCAGACTTGTGTTTCATCAAGTAGATATAACCATATCTACTCAAATCATCCGTGAAAGTAACAAAATAACGATATCCACCTCACGACACACTCATTGGACCACATACATCGAATGTATGATTTCCAATAAATCGCCTGCTCCATTGAACCGGAAAACGGCGTTCTAGTCATCTTGCCCATAAGGCATGGCTCACATGTATCAAATGATTCATAATCAAGTGATTCCAAAAGTCCATCCGAATGGAGCTTCTTCATGCGTTTAATGCCAATATGACCTAGACGACAATGCCACATATATGCGGATATATCATCATTAAGTTTAATCCTTTTAGCATCAACATTATGAATATGTGTAACATTATCATTGAGATCTAACAGAAATAAACCATTCATCATCGGTGCATGACCATAAAAGATTTCATTCATATAAATGGAACAACCATTGTTCTCGATTTAAATGAATAACCACTTTGCATCAAACATGATCCGGATACAATGTTCATGCTCAGTGCAGGCACCAGATAACATTTATTTAAGTTTATGACTAATCCCGACGGTAAGTGGAGAGGCAGCGTTCCGACGGCGATCACATCAACGTTTGATCCATTGCCGACACGCATCTTGACCTCACCCCTTGCTAGCGGTCGCTCATGACCCACGATTCGAGTTACAAATATTAGCAACTCAACCGGTATCAAATACCCAGGTGCTACTGCGAGCACTAGTCAAGTACACATCAATAACATGTATATCATATATACCTTTGTTTGCCTTGCCGGCCTTCTTGTCTGCCAGATACTTGGGGCAGTTGCGCTTCCAGTGGCCAGTCCCCTTACAATAGTAGCACTCGGTATCAGACTTAGGTCCAACTCGGGGTTTCTTTTCAGCGCTGCAATGTGCTTGCCGCCTTACTTCCCTTCCGCTTTCCTTCTTGTCTTTCTTGAAACCGGTGTTCCTATTGATCATCAACACTTGATGTTCCTTTTGATCTCCATTTCTAGTTTTAAGCATTGTGAAGCTCGGGAGAGACTTCTTCATGCCTTGCATATTATAGTTCATCGAAGCTCTTATAGCTAGGTGGCGAGACCGCAGAACACGATGGATGCCTAAGTCAATGGGAATCGTTATTCCCAAGGACACAAGCTTATCACGTAACTTGACATCTTGAGTACATGCTCACTAACGGAGCTGTGCTCTTCCATCATGCACTAAAGAACTTTTCAAGCATTGTAGTTTCTCTGACATGTGTGTCGAAAATCATTTTCAACTCACCCATTGTATCAAATGCATTGCCGTTTTGAAACGTTTTGAAGTTCGGCTCTAGCCCATACAATATGCCGCAATGAACTAAGTTGTGGTCCTCCGACGAGTCGATAGACATTCTTCTCCTCGTCGGGGCATCAAAAGGTGGGGGCCTAACGGCGCTTCTAGCACATATTGCTTTTGTGCGTGAGAGGAGAATCCTCAAATTCATGGCCCATTCAAGAAAGTTGCTACCGTTCGTTGCTAGTTTCTCTTTTCCATGAACGCATTGAAATTAAAAGCGGTGGTGCCATCTACAACAGAATTTGTAAAGTTTAGACTAAGTGTATGATAGATTGAGTTCAACTAATCTATATTACGAATGAACTCCCACTCAAAAGCGACATCCCTCGTGTCCTTTTGGTGATTACATGAACCAAATCCACTACACCAAGTCCGATCATCACGTGAGTCGGTATAGCTTCAAAGGCGAGCATCAAATGGGCATCATATCAACTATATGACTCATGCTTAACCTTTCGTACGTGTTCCGAGGCCATGTCTGTACATGCTAGGCTCGCCAAGTTAGAACCTTAGTATTTGCGTGTGTAATGCTTTTACACCAAGTATGGTCGAGGATCCAAGAACACCCGATCATCACGTGATGTCTTGGAGGCGAAAACATAATCGGTGCATACTAAAGGAAGAACACATTCTTATCTTGATATTTAAAAGAGGATCATCTTATTATGCTTAACAAAGCGCTAAACAAGCAATATAAGATGCAATCAAACATCATATGTTTATTAGTGAAATTATATGGTTCCCGCAGATGATCTATCATGTGCATCGTGGTATGATCACTATCATACCTATATGTGTAAATCCAAAGTCTATGGATTTTACGCTATGTGTGTAAGAGTATCATCTCATACTTCTACTTACAACACTACCATATCATAACACTAGCCCAGCAACAATCTAAACTAGACGCCTCTAATTTATCCATTGCAAGTTTTACGTGGCTTAGGGCTTTCGAGATAGAACCGTTCTTACCTACGAACATGAACCACAACAAGGATAATCAAATTGTTGACAACTCGCTTGCAAAATAGATATTGACTATAGTAGGAGAGACAGACACCCGCTAGCCACTTATGCAAACTAGTTGCATGTCAAGCGTGGAACAGGTCTCGTAATGCGAGGACATGTAAAGTTTGTTCGGGCCGCTTCATCCCACTATGCCACCAATATCCAAAATCACAAGAAAGGAGCAACAACATGATCATCATCGCCCACATACTCATATGTGTACTACCCGTGTAAAGTATCTACGCATAGATCCGGCTCTGATACCCTTTGAAGGGTTCGCAGCATAGAAAACAAAAATTTTCCTACGATGTGAACTATATACCAAGATCTATTTATACTAGATACAAACAACGGGCGGATGTATATCCGTAGAGAACATACCCTTGAAGACCGACAAAGCTTAACGAGTTCAACTCGTGGTTGATGTAGACGATCTCTTGCCGATCTCAAGATCGAGAGGAAGTCCTAGCGCAAATCAGCCGCATCCGTGCTCGCACACACGCTCGAGGCACGAGCAACCTCCGCCTCCTCGCCCAGCGATGCAGCGGAAGCACAACTCTTTCTTGCCGAATAGCCACCGGGAACATGTATCTCGCTAGTCCGAGACCATGGGGGATAAATTCTAGAGGGGGAGAGAGATCCTTCACGAGGAGGTGTGAGTGAGAAGTGAGAGGAGGGGCTCCTTTTATAGGAGGAGGGGGGGAACCCCAAGGGGTCCGGCGCATGGGGCTGCCTTTGCCCTCCCCTCTTCATGTGGGTGGACACTCCACTCACAAAACTCCTCCAAATTCCCTCCACTCAAAAGTCCACTCAAAAATCCCATTAAATTTCCACCAAATTTAATGCAATCTCTCATTAAATAAAACTCTTTTATTTTATTCAGAATTTTGTCAATTACTTTAATGACAAACATTCACAAATAACCCCTTGCTAGAATTCTATTTCACATGCATAACCACTTTATGCAATTTCACCCGAAAACCTGTTTCGGTATCTAGTGAAATAAATTCCTGCGCTTGTTTATTCTTTCGGCATGAAACTTTTGCTCCAATTGGATGTCGGTGTCTCTTAAGTGTGTCACCCTACGGTTCGTGAATAATGCGGACATGATCGAGACCCCTCTCAGATCAATAATCAGAAGCGGGATCTGGAGACCCATACTGACTCCCACACATTCAACGATGACTTTCTTGTGATCGTCGGAACCTTTTACGCTAGTATCTTAATCCCTTTGTCTCACGATATATTACATGTCCGAGATTCGATCATCGGTATCTCCATACCTAGTTTGATCTCGTCACCGACATGCACTCTTTTCTCGTTCCCGTGATATAACATTCTAGTGATCAAATCACTTGCTTGCAAGCTAATCAATGTGATATCACCGAGAGGGCCCAGAGTATATCTATCCGTCATCGGGATGAACAAATTCCACTCTCGATCCATGAGCCTCAACATAACACTTTATTAGTTCTGAATCCATCTTTATAATCACCCTGTTACGGTGTGACGTTTGATGTTATCAAGAAACTCTTCCGGTGTTAGTGATTGGCATGATCTCATGGTCTAAGGATTAGGATCACTTCGTAAGTTGTTATAGCAATATAAACTCAATGACTTTGATCGTAATGCTATACTTCAGATGAATGTTCATCACATCATTACACTAATGTTGTGATCCCGTTATTAACAACATCCAATGTCCATGATCAGGAAACCTTGATCATCTTGTTAATCAACGAGCTAGTTTATGAGAGAGGCTTAACTAGGAACTTTCTGTTTGTTTATTAAACACACATGTATTAACGTTTCCGTATTAATACAATTATAGCATGCAAAATAAACATCTATCATATACTTGGAATACACATAATAAACAATTTATTATTGCCTCTCAGGGCATATTCCCTTCACCTCCCCCCATAATGCCGAAAGCAAGAAAAATTATTTCCCTTAATATCATTTTGTGATATGTGGGTCATCAATGAGCATTGGTTTGAACTCAAGATACATCTTCATGGTGTCATGCCATGCGCTCCAACATGGTGGCTTCGGCCATCGCCCTCTTCCTTGAGAAGAGTTGGTTTCTATTGGATTTGTTTGGATTTTCTTGCATATCTCTTGTTCTTATGGAAAACACACCCGATCTTGGATTTTAGTTGTCTTGTTCTTGCAATTTTGGGTGTGTAGTACCATTTTCTGGGGCGTTAGCATCGCTCTTCTTCCTTTTTGGTGTTTCGATGCCAAAGGGGGAGAAGTAGTTCGATTAGGACTCGGATTTGCATGGGTCAGGCGCAAGCATTTGCCTCTCTATCATTTGTTTTCTCCATTTGCTTGCGTGTGCCCTTTTTGCGTTGAACTTATTTGTGCTTGGTTTGTATAAGACTTTGTCGTGTACTCGTGTGTGGAATTCTGGAATTCTGGATTTATCTTGTGGAACTATTTGTATGGAATTCTAGATTTATCTATGGAGTATGGATTTATGTTGATGGCATATGGAATTATGGAGTTATCTATTGTTGGCATCAATATGATGGGATGTGTTTGAGGCCTAATACTCTCATTATTCACATTGGCTATTTTCACGTACCGATGGTATGACTATGTTTCCTAACTCACCTTGTTTTAGTTGCCATTGTTATGCAATTAACTTGCTCTTTAGTGTGTGCATTTGTATTCAAATGCAAATTATAAATATGCACACATTTAGGGGGAGCCTCTTTCATTTCCTTAAGGTGTTGTTAGTAGGTTTCATTGCAAATCCTAGTATTGTCATCTAACACCAAAAAGGGAGAGATTGAAAGAACATTTCATGATCCCTAGTGTTTTGTGTGTTAGATAACAATACCAAGGATTATTTAATGTGTGTTGAAGTGATGTAGATCTCTACCCGAAAAGGAGGTGGAAACTGTTTTGGGGGCGGATATTCCGCCCCTCCCCAAACCCAAAAGGGCGCAACCCTCAGTATGGGGGCAGTATATCTCGTGGATTTTCCGGCTAGGGCCAGAGTTTTTGCCCAGGCCAGATAATCCGCCCCTCTAGGGGTCCGGATAGTCCGCCCCCCAGGATCGGCTTCAAGGTTTGCCTCGGCGCTACTCTCAGAGAGGGGCGGAGTTTCCCCTAGAATTTCCGTCCCTGGGGCGGATTTTCTCCCCAGGGAGGATAGTCCGCCCCTTGAGAGGGGTGTATAATCCACCCCTTGAGGAACTTCACCAAGTCAAGATCGGCGCCACCGTCTGAGAAGGGGCGGATTCCCGTCGGACTTTCCATCCTGGGGGCGGATTTTTCCCCAAGGCGGATAGTCCGCCCCTAGTGGGGGCAGATAATCTGCCCCCAAACTTCACCAACGGCCAGATCTATGCAGGGGTATTTAACCCAACCATCCCCCTCCTGCCAGAACTCTTGGTTCATTCGAAAAAGTCAAGATCTGCTCCTCAAGTTTCATCTAAGATATCTCCACCTTCATCCATCCAAAGACCTCATTCTTTGGGTAATCGAAGGAGTAGGACTCGATCTTCACCAACTACAATCAAGCGCTTCATATCCTCTCCATTCATTTGGAGAACATTCGATCTAGTACTTCTTCCAAATGTCTAGATCCTTGTGTTGATTATATTAATAACCCTTGTTCTTGTGACAACTTGTTGTCATCATGGGAGCCCCCAATTTGGTTGTGGGTGTGTGCCCCGCTAGAGTTGTAAAGGCACCAGTTCTCGCCTCGAAGGGTACCAATAGTGGAGAAGGTGGATCAGGACTTTCATGGCGAGATCCATCGGAGAATAGGGTGAGGCCTATTGTGGCGTGGTGGTATTATAACCGCCCACCCCTCCAACGCAGATGTACTTCCCTTAACAAGGAAGGAACTGCGGTAAAACAAATCCATGTGTCTCCGCGTGCTCCACTATGGTTTCCTCGCTCCTCTCTTTGCGTGCTTAGTAGCTAGGGTTGCATATAGGTAAATTCTCGTAGTTGCATATCTAGAGAATTTACTTTGTGTCAAGCCTAAAATTGAAAAAGAACTAAAAATTGAGTAGCACCTATTCACCCCCCCTCTAGGTGCCCATACGATCCATTTCAGCTCGGACAGTCAGAATGGCGGTCTGGAGGTCGGTCCAGAGATTGGCCGGAGTCTCCGGTGTAGGCTGGAGTCTCCGATCTGCACACCGGAGTCTCCGGTCTGACAATTCCCCAATGGGAAGAAAACGGTCAGAAATCAGTGGGCCTATATAAAGTTCCCTTCTTCCCCAAAGGACACCGCTCGAGTTTTACAATCTTTACCCTCCATTCTTGACCATCTTGAGCTTTCTCCCCTTCAACCCCTCCCTTGATTTTTGCATATACTTTAGGGATTTGAAAGAGGAGATCTAGATCTACAATCCCACCAATCAGTCTCTCCTCTAAGTGAGGAGAACATCTTGAGATCTAGATCTTGGAGTCTTTTGTGGATTTCCTCCATTGTTATTCCTCTCTTATTACCCCATAAGGTTTTGTAGATTTGGTGGAATTTGGGAGAGAAGGATTTGAGCACTTCTTGTATTCTTGCCATTTGCATTTGGTGCATAGGTTTGAGTTCTCTTGTGTTCTTGGAACCCTAGCCAGTTTGGTGGTTTTGCAGGTTCTTGGATTACTTGGGGCCTCCAATTAAGTTGTGGAGCTTTCCCCAAGCTTGTTAGTTGGGAGCCTCCAATTAAGTTGTGGAGAAGTGCCCAAACCTTGTGAGAGGTTCCGGATTGCCACCGACAAGTGCACCTTAAAGGGCATGTATGCCCCATGTGTGGTTTTCGTAATTAATGACAATCAATATGGACTAATGTGTAAATTGAGTTTCACTTGTAGGTTTGTCCATTGGCATCGTTTGGGCCATGCGTTGGTCTCAAGGTTGAAAGATGAAGAAATGTCCAAGGGCTTTGTGCCCATTGGAATCATGAAGAAAGAATGATCTTTAAGGTTGATCAAGACAAGTTCAAAGAGTTGCATCAAGATGGATCAACCTCAAGAAGGGAGAGCTCAAGATGCTCCATATCTAGAATATCTCATGCTTGAAGCTTGCCATCCTCGTGAGCATGGAGTGATGAAGACAAGTTCAAGAAGAGGTTTCCCCATGGAGTATGGGGGAGCAATTTGCAAGTCTCCATCCAGCAAGAGCGAACAAGAAATGTGTTCCCACTTTAGAAGAACAAGACGGTCTACATCAATTTCAAGTGGAATGCTCAAGGAAAAGGTATGATCTTGATAGGGCTTCTCTTTTGCCAGTCTCCTGTTGTTAGTTGGGAGACCGGGTTTAGGATAGATAGCCATACTATCAAGAGGGGCTCTCAAGCGGGTGTCTGATGGTGCTTGACATGGAGCACTTCATTGGAAACCCCAAGAGCAAGGTTTAATAAGCATAGCAGCAAGTATTCCCTCAGTAGAGACCGAGGTTATCGAACCAGAAGGAGGAAGGAAACGTCACACAGGTGTTGCAAGAAACGCGGATACCTGCACAACACAAACTCAAGACTTTTCCCCAACGAATCAGTGAGGTTGTCAAGCTCACCGGTTTGCTGTAACAAAGGATTAAACATATGGTGTGGAATGTAATGGTTTGCAGCAAGTAAACAAGTAACAGTGGAGGATGTATCAATGGTAAAGATTGGACTGGGGTCCATAGTTCACTAGAGGTGCTCTCCTTAGATAAACAACACGACATGAAGGGTAAACAAATTACAGCAGGGCAAATGACAGGAACTGAGCAAGGCATAACAATGCAATTACTAGTCACAAAGATCCTATGACATTCGATTGGGCAATACAACAAGATACATAGACCGCCATCCAACTGCATCTATGACTAGAAGTCCACCTTCAGGTTATCATCCGAACCCCCTCCAGTATTAAGTTGCAACCAACAAACAACTGCTTTAAGCAAAGTGTGTAAGGTAAACAGTCCACATGTTCCATGAACAAGAGACCGTTGTTTTGTCCCTAGTGGCAAAAGCACATTCTACAACCGAAGAGATTATTGTCACTTCCCTTGGAAACTAGAGGCATGAACCCACTATCGAGCATAAATACCCCCTCTTGGAGTCACTAGAAACTACTTGGCCAAGATAGATACTAACAATAGAGAGCATGCAAGATCACAAACAACATAGACATGATAGAATCATAAAGACAAAATCATTAACCAAACCAACATAATAATCTCAATATCCATTGGATCCCCGCAAACACAACATGCATGATTAAAAGTAGATTAGATCTTAATCATGAACGGAGCTCACAAGATCTATACATGAAAGCACAAAGGAGGAGATACAACCATCTAGCTACTACATGGACCCATATTCCAAGGTGGAACTACTCACTAATCATACCGGGGAGAAGGCCTCCGGGATGATCTCCCCTCCAGCAGGGTGCCGAGAAGAACTTCAGATCCCCCCGATATAGGGACGATGGTGGTGGCGGCTACAGACGGTTTCGTGGAATATTATTCAGGTGCTTAGGGTTTCTGCATTAGGGGATTATTATAGGCGAAGGGGGAGGACGAGAAGGTGGCCAGGGGCCCCACTCCTGCCTAGGCGCGGGCCCACCCCTGGCCGTGCCTAGGGGGGTGGCCGCCCTGGCACGCCTCTCCGTCTCCCCTTTGGACTTCTTGTTCCCCACAGAAAGTTATTGACTTTGGGATTTATCCCGTCCAAATCCGAGAATATTTCTTTACTAGCTTTTCTGAAACCAAAAAAGCAAAAAACAGGCAACAGGCACTGTGGCAACTTGTTAATAGGTTAGTACAAGAAAACATGTAAAAAGCCCCTCAAAGTGTAGACAAAGCAAAGAAAAGTGGATACTAACAAGCATGGAAGATCAAAAATTATAGATGCATTTTGGACGTATCAAGCAACCCCAAGCTTAACTCCTGCTCGTCCTCGAGTAGGTAAGTGATAAAAGAATAATTTTTGAGGTGACATGCACCCTCACAATAAAGATCCAACCATTTGCAAGCATTGAAAGCTGGGATCAAATAACTCTAAACATGTGCATGAAAGATGGAGTTCTAAAGGCCCTTCACAAAGGGAAGCAGGGATTTCAAGTTTCAAAAAGAGCTTCCAAAAATTATGGTACTTGATAGCTTTCAGCCCTCATTTCCCCTATCATAAGCATCTTGAAGTGATTAAGGTTAAAGTGAACAAAGATGGAGTATATGCTTCACAAAGTATAAGTTCGCAATCTCAAGTCCCTTGAATACGATGGCCACACCTCATGCTACTCAACTTTAGTCACCTGTAAGTTCTTGTCATTGTAAGTATCTGCATATCATAGAGAACCGCCAACGGGGTACCCCTTTTTTAAGTTCCATAACCAAAATGACAAGGCAAGTAGACAATGAGCATCTCAGCGATCTTTTTATTTACTATGTGCATAGATTTTTATTGAGGATGCTTGATAGATAGCTCACTATGGTGATGCTGCAAGTTTTCACCAGGATTAGGCATGGCTTAGGCTAGCGGCCCAGGCATTTCTCTAACACGGAATACAAACTCCATGGACTTACAAGCTTCCTATTTATTTCACACCGGTGACATCCATAGGCAAAACAACATGATATCAACTGAGTACAAAGTACAAGTGCAATGTTGAAAACGTTCCCCGTGACAGCACGGTTCTGCTAATTCCAACGTATAAGTGCAAGCATATACAACATAGACGTCACAATGGTTCAAGTTTATTAGGGGAAAGAATATAAAGTGTGCCATCAAGTTTGTGAGGGCTTTAATCACTAAGTTTTCACATAACAAAATAGTTTTTAATTGGAAGATAGCTGAAAACAAGAATATACTTGGAATGGTGTAACACACCATGCATAGGAGTTTATAGTGGACACTTTTGAAGAACTTGGTTTCTTGGGAGTTGGAATCATGAGTAGATCTTACTCATACAAGTGGAGGCTAACAAAAGACTGGGAGCAACCAACTAAGAGAGCAATAATGGCCATAATCATGCAGAGTAATAAAGCATTACTAATCAAAGCATAGAGTGGTACTACAAGTCAAGGACTAAATGATCATAGAGGCTATGGTGACTTGTGAGAGTCATAACATGGTGTGAGCATGTGCCAAGTCAACCCAAACAAAGCATCAAAGGAGAATACCACAATACTATGCTTTTGCATGCTAAATCAACGCATAATTTCTTCAAGGCATACTAAGCAATCCCAATTGTTTGGAACAGACATGCTACAACAATAATTACTAAGCATAAGGTCAAAACAACACCTAGCATGTCATGCTAAAGTCTAAGTCACGGTCAATGCAAGCTCCTCTTGCACTTCAAGCAAGAACTTACTACTCCTTTCCAACACCAAGAAACTTATTTGCAATACAACACAGCGAGAACGGGGGTCCAAACTACTTAAGAAAACTAAACAACCTAAGCAAAGCAAATGAAAACTAAGACGCTCCAAGAACAACACAACTGTGCATGAAACAATAAAAACGAAGTGTCTAGACAGATCTGAGATTTTTATTGATGAAGAAGGGGATGCATTGGGCATCCCCAAGCTTTGAAGCTTGTACCTATTGGATATTTCTTGGGGTGACACCATGGTGGCATCCCCAAGCTTGAGATTTTGTCCATTATTCATCTCATTACATCATTCTCTCTCTACACCTGAAATTTTTCCTTCATACAAAACTTCACACAATCTTCATTAGCAAAATTAGTGTATTCAAAAGATATTAGACCCTTGGCAAAACTTTGGAACAGCAATACTTTTCACTAAAAACACAAGCTACTGTAGTAACTCCTTCAAAAAGCTCAATTCCCCAAAATATAACTCAAAAAGGAATCAATAAGAAGCAAATGCAAATAATGGCAGAAATCTTTCAAAACAGACCAGCAGGCAAAAACCAATTTTTTACAAAATCTTCTGTTGCTCAAATAAAAAAGTGTTGAACTAACGGAAGTTATCTTATATACTGGGTGATTTATTCGTAAATTTTTAGCTCAATTCGTGTTACAGAGACTCCTCACGAATTTTTATGGTCGAGGACATAAATCTGTTTCAGGACAGCAACTCCCAAATCTCACTTCCCTCTCATTAGAGGTCATTCTTGGCACAAAAAGCAAATAAAAAGGATAAGGAGAGGTCATTACTAAAGTAATAACTTATAATACTCAAGTAAACTCTTGGGTTATCTCCCAACAAGAACTTTTCTTTAACGCCTTTAAGTTCGGCACAAGAAGCAAGAATAATCAAGTATTTTCAAATGAAGAAGCATTAACATCAATACTTGCAAAATCTTCAACTATGAAAGGTATCTCATCCAAATGGGTTTTGGAGGATCCCTTCTCATCTCTCTTTGGTCTACTACTTTCATCAAAAATATTTTCAGAAGCAATCCAATCAAAATTCTTTTCAAAGGCTTCATGCATTCCAACAAGTTTAAAGGGGATGGGTATCTTAAATTCTCCTCCAGGATTAGTTTTATCAGAAATACCCACAACATCTACACTTTAGCCTAGCATATTGAAACGCTCAAATACGTTTTTGGCTTCCCTAGCAATATCGAATTCATTTAATAAGGTTTCAAGGATGAATTCCCTATTTTCAGCATTTTTCTTCTTCTTTTAGTTTTAGGAACAAGAATTGTATGAAGGGGTTAAGTCTAACAAACCTAGCCTCCAACATATGAACTAAAGAAGCTGCGGCAATCTCATAATTAGGAGCAAGCTCTACTATAGATTTATCCTCAATATCCTCATGATTGCTAACATGATTAAAAAATTCTTCAATATTATCTTTCCCAATTATGGAGCCACTACCTATTGCAAGATCTTTCAGGGCGAACTTGGGTAACAACATGGTGAGCTAGAGCAAGGTGGCAACTAGAGTAGGAACCAATTTTTTGTGTGTTTTTGAATAAAGCAAGCTAACCAAACTAGACTATTTTTTGGGGGTTTTGAAAAGAGGCAAACAAAACCAAGCAAAAGAAACAAAGCAAACTAAAAACAAAGTAAATAGAAAGGAAGTGAAGGACTCCCCTTGTGAAGATGTCCTTAGCCTCCCCGACAATGGCGCCAGAAAACTTGTTGATGGTGCTTGATGTGGAGCACTTTGTTGGAAACCCCAAGAGCAAGGTGTGATGAGCATAGCAGCAAGTCTTCCCTCAGTAGAGACCGAGGTTATCGAACCAGAAGGAGGAAGGAAACGTCACACAGGTGTTGCAAGCAACGCGGAGATCTACATAACACAAACTCAAGACTTTGCCCCAATGAATCAGTGAGGTTGTCAAGCTCACCGGTTTGCTGTAACAAAGGATTAAACGTATGGTGTGGAAGGTAATGGTTTGCAGCAAGTAAACAAGTAACAGTGGAGGATGTATCAATGGTAAAGATTGGACCGGGGTCCATAGTTCACTAGAGGTGCTCTCCTTAGATAAACAACATGGCATGAAGGGTAAACAAATTACAGCAGGGCAATTGACAGGAACTAAGCAAGGCATAACAATGCAATTACTAGTCAGAAAGATCCTATGAGATTCGATTGGGCAATACAACAAGATACATAGACTGCCATCCAACTGCATCTATGACTAGAAGTCCACCTTCAGGTTATCATCCGAACCCCTTCCAGCATTAAGTTGCAAGCAACAGACAACTGCTTTAAGAAAAGTGTGTAAGGTAAACAGTCCACATGTTCCATGAACAAGAGACCGTTGTTTTCTCCCTAGTGGAAAAAGCACATTCTACAACCGAAAAGATTTCTGTCACTTCCCTTGGAAACTAGAGGCATGAACCCACTATCGAGCATAAATACCCCCTCTTGGAGTCACTAGAAACTACCTGGCCAAGATAGCTACTAACAACGGAAAGCATGCAAGATCACAAACAACGCAGACATGATAGCATCATAAAGAAAAAACCATTAATGAAACCAACATAATAATCTCAATATCCATCGGATCCCCGCAAACACAACATGCATGATTACAAATAGATTAGATATTGATCATGAACGGATCTCACAAGATCTATACATGAAAGAACAAAGTAGGAGATACAACCATCTAGCTACTACATGGACCCATAGTCCAAGGTGGAACTACTCACGCATCATACCGGAGAGAAGGCCTTCGGGATGATCTCCCCTCCGGTAGGGTGCCGGGAAGAACTTCAGATCCCCCTAATCTAGGGATGATGGTGGCGACGGCTACAGACGGTTTCATGGAATATTGATCGGGTTCTTAGGGTTTCTGCATCGGGGGCTTCTTATGGACGAAGGGGAAGGCCGAGGAGGTGGCCAGGGGCCCCACACCCTGCCTAGGCGTGGGCCCACCCCTGGCCATGCCTAGGGGGGTGTGGACGCCCTGGCACACCCGTCCGTCTCCCCTCTGGACTTCTTGTTCCCCATGGAAAGTTATTGATTTTGGCATTTGTCCCGTCCAATTCCGAGAATATTTCTTTACTAGCTTTTCTGAAACCAAAACAACAGAAAACATGCAACATGCACTATGGCAACTTGTTAATAGGTTAGTAGCATAAAACATGTAAAAAGCACCTCAAAATGTAGACAAAGCAAAGAAAAGTGGATACTAACAAGCATGGACCATCAAAAATTATAGATACGTTTTTGACATATCAGTGTCTCGATCGCATTGTTCAAAGAGAGCTCAAACCTTTGCATGCGTAGCATCATCTTTCTTGGTTGTTATTTGGTTCTTGTCCATGAGAGGATCTAGAGCTTGTGGTCATCATCATAACAAGCTCTAGTTCATCAAATTAGGATTTCACTTGCATATCTTATTGCGTATTTTGATCTTACGAATTTTCTGGCTGCACACCTTGGGAGATACATCACATATTTATTCATGGTATTTTCTCCCTAGGTGATACCCAATATTTGTTGGATTATATTTGTCGTTGTCTTTCCAACAAAATTGGTTTCATCTCGTTTGGAGTTTAGATGCGAAAGTTATTGCAGTTTTGGTTTCTGGAATTTCCCTGACCGGAAGTTCCGGCTACCTACCGGAAGTTCCGTTAGGGCATTTTGCTGCCGAAAGTTCTGGTGGAAGTTCCGGTTCTTCTTTCGCTCTTGTTTTGTATCTTGTCTATCTGGTTTGGTGATTTGGCGGAATTTGGGTTGGAAGTTTCGGCGGTAATACCGCCCCCGCCAGAAGTTCCGGCCAGGGACCGGAAGTACCGCTTGGGCATAAATGTCGCCGGTAGTATCGGGTGAATTTCCGGCTCTTGTTCCGCCCACGTAATGTAACCTATGTATTCTGTTTGATCTATTTGACGGAACTTCAGTCGGAATTTCCACCGTAGTTCCGCTCCCACCGGAAGTTCCAGTGGACCGGCGGAAGTTCCGACCAGGCTCGCATTTTCAGTCTCTCGCACTACAGTTTTCTGACCGTTGGCTGCGTGCCACCGGAACTTCTGGCCTCCCCCTTTAAGTTCCGGCCAGGGTCGCGATTGCCCATAACGGTCATATCTGGGAGCCCTTTAAAAGGGGCTCATCTTCCCCTTTGTGGGTACTAGCTCTTTTCTTGGTTCTTGGCTTTCTCTCTCTCCTCCATTGTTGCCCTTGAAGAGCTTTCCCTCTCCCTTTCCCTTCCTATGATTCTTGCGTATTTTTTAGGGATTTGAGAGAGGAGATCTAGATCTACAATCCCCCAAGCCAAATACCTTATTTGTGAAGGAATCATTGGGATCTAGATCTTGGAGAGTTTTGTGTTCTCCTCTTGTGTTCTTCCTCTCTTATTCCGAATCTCGAGGGCGAGATTCACCTTAAGGGGGTTAGATTTTTAACATCCCTAAAATCATGATTTCAAAGATTGCATATCATTCATGCATGCATATAACTTTGAGATAATTTTCAAACCATTTTCAAGAAAACAGAAGCACATAGTGCTATCATTTTATGTGAGCAAACTTAAATCAAATGACCATCCTCATTTCAGAGCATAGGTGTTTTAAACCAAGTTAGTTTGCTTCCTTGTTGATTGGATTGAGTGTGGAGTTTGGACAAAAATATACAAAATAAATATGGTTTCAAAACCATTTTCAAAAATTTGCAAATCAAGTGCTATAGCACTGTTTATTTTATTTATTCAAAAGAACCAAGCTTGAACAGAGAGACCACAAGATTTTATGCCCAGAAATGTGAATGTTGCACCCTACAAAATCCTGAAAAAGTTTGAATTCAAAAAGCTTTTGAAACCATTTTGAAATTCATTCCAGAAAATCAATTTAGAAAAAAGAAAAAAAGAAAGGAAATAGAAAAAGGCCGGCGCCAGGGTTTGAGCCCATCGTGAGATCCAGCCACACGGGTTTTCCTCTCTCTCTCTTTCACTCATGAGCCTTTGCAGGTCGGCGCCAGGACCCCACCCCTCTTCTCTTCTCTCGCAGTTGGGCCCCGTCCACGTCACCGTCGTCTTCCCCAAATCCCGCGCATGAACACGTCGCCGCTGGCCGTTGCTGCGTTGATTCCGCGGCGTAATTGCCATTGATTCACCAGCCTTTTCTTGTTGAGCCCCTGCCTACTTAAACCCCTCCCCCTCGCCGTCATTTCCCCTCACTCAATTTTCTCTCCACGGCACCAGACCGCTCACAACTCGCCAGACACCGCCGCTGTTCCGACGACCTCACCGACGAATTCCGGTGAGCACCGCACCCCCTCTGTCCGTGGTACATGCTATCATGCTCTGCAGCTCCGTGCGCATCTACTGACACCTTCCATTTGCTCGCGCATGGCCTGTAGCCCCGACAACGTCAACGATTGAGCGTCGCCGCCTTCTGCTCGAACTCCGGCGACCTCTCCCCGTAAGTAACAGCCGCTCCTTGCCCTCTGTTTGATACGCCTAAGATCCCCAGCGTCTTGCGCATCTAACAGCACCGTTGGTTTATCTTAGCTCGCCCCAGAACCTCGCCTCCGTCGACGCCAAGGCCTGCCCGACGTCTGCCCCTACTCCGACGAGGAATCCCCGCCGTGTCCGCGCGCCCCTTGACGAACCATCGCCGCCTTGAGCATCAGCAGCTCCCTGCGATTCTGGTAAACCCCTTCTCCCTCTCCCGCGCGACCTAGAACACCAGCTCCGCACTGACAGAGGCGCCGCCGCTAGCGCCGCTCGACTTTGGTAAAAGCAACAACAACCGTTCGATCTGCATCGTAGGGATTAGATTAGAACAAGGACGAATCGTTTTCTTTAGATCTGGAGAAGGCGTTGGATCTAAGTTGATCCTACGGCGCGGAAGATCGATCCAACGTGAAGCGGTATCGGCCAGTAGGATTAAGACGCGTGGCAGTGAGTTATGTTTAAAACAGAATTTGAATCTGATTTATATTCAATTTTGATTTGGCTATAACTTTTGATCCCCACGTTAGAATTTGACAAATTTTATACCGTTGGAATAAGGAAGATAAGCCCTTTCTAAATATTCAATGTGTTTAAAGTTTCGCTTCTGTTAAAAAGGTTTTATTTGCAGAAACATGTTTAGAGCTTATTTGAATATATGAATTGTTTAGGAATTGTTTTTAGTGTCAAATAAATTTGGTTTGGCAAGTTTTTGACTTGTTTAAGATTCAGTACTATGCACTTGCTTGGTTGGGTTTAAAAAATTATCACTTAGCATCTTGCATGCATGCATATATATTTTTGATTGTATATGTCTTGTATGTGATTGTGGCTATATTCTATGTGTAGATTTTGGTGCTAGTGATTGTGATTGTGAGGAGTGCTATTGTCCCAACTACCAAGGAAAGTGGTACTCATGAATATTTTTATCCTATGTTTTCTTCTAAGCATTAGAAATATTTTGTTAGACTTGCATGCTATTGTTTTGCTTATATGCCATGTTGGGAAATCCTAGTAGTTGTAGAAATGCTAGGGAATTTCTAAGTTAAGTTACTATCTATGCCATGCTTAGCCTAGCTAGTAGCAAACAAGGGTTGGTGAAATATACATGCTATGATGAAAATATTTCTAAGTCCTTTGGACTTGTGTTTTTCCTAATAAAAAAACTAAGTAAATGAAACACCTGGGTGGAATGGAAGGTTTGGTTTATGTTGAGTGGTTACACAAGGCCCATTTCTATGGTTTACCTTGTGTATCTCACTTGTGGTAAGCCACCCAGGAACAAAGAGATTTTAGAGGCCAAGTGTTAAGAAGCTTCTAGTGCAGCCACTTGGCAATATGGGCTCTGCCTGGATCACATAAGTTGCTAGAACTTAGCCATTTGGACAGAAGGTGGTAGTGGGATGATAGGTTGGAACGCGTCCATTTGGTCTAAGGGAAGGCTTCTGAAAGGTCCTGTCTTGGTGAAACCAAGTCTGGTGGGGAAAGTGCATAACCTCTGCAGATGGAAAAATCTAAGTACTTAGCCAAGTCCATGGCAATGGACAACTTGAGCATGAAGACATGGAAGCTATCAAGAATCTCCTCATCCCAATTTCTAAGTAAAAATTTGTGGGTGCACAAGGGTGAAGGACCTCAATGTCTATTGGTGGTTCCTTGGGAAAAGTTTTGACAAAGAAAAACTTAGTGATTACAACTAATAGGTAAAACCTATTTTGAGCAAAGCAAGCCAAGCTACACTTAGCCAAATTGCATATAGTATCTAGTCCACTTAAAATTTTACTAAGGTATCACTTGCCAATACTATTCCAGAGTATTGACCCACTATGGCTGTAACTTGTGATGTTGCAGGTTACTCTGATGAGGATTAGGTGTCATGAGTCTACACTCAACATGTTTGCCTGTGGCACATGAAGATGAAGACTTTTGTTTATTTACTTTTCAAACTCTTGTATCAGGCCTGTGGCCTTGGAGTTGTAAAAACTATGTTTATCTCTGGAATGGATGTAATAAATGACCTTTGTATATGTGTACTTCATCTTAAACTGTGGATGCTAGCAATGATCCAGGGACTAGCATTGCAATCACAGGGATCCTTTTCCTTTATAAAGGAGGGATCTTACAGATGGTATCAGAGCATTGTGTTGCCTGTAGGATTATGACCCTAGGATTGGAAACCACTAAGGAAAAATTTTCAACTTCGACACTTGTCTATTCTTCTCGTAAAACTTTTCTAATCTTCTTCCTCATATCTATTTGTAGATGAACTCCATCAACAAAGCCGTAAGGAAAGGACCACTCATGACAATGACTTTGGAGTGTGAGACAGAATTCCCCAAGGCTCTCAAGAACCTCATGGTTGCATCAGAGATACAAGGTGCAACTGTGTACAAAGGTTTTCCTGTGATGGATGAAGGAGTGGAATACTGGTGGGTGCAACTTCACTTGTATAAAAACAAGGAAGACAACCATCAGGAAAAAGGATTCTGCATGTTCACCAATTCAGTGGTGCACACTACATTCTTTGAATCAGCAAAGGATGCAGCTTGGAAGACCATTAAAGAACTTGGTGATAGAGTCAAATGCAGAATGCTCAACCTCCAAAATGATCTAAGGAAAGAAAAGGAACATACCCAAGAGTTGGAAGCTACCAACCAAACCTTAAGAGGAGACATTATAGACTTAGTGATGGAGTCATGTGAGCAAGATAGGCTGATTGCTTCTAGAAAAATTGTGTTAGCCAACAGATCCAGTGAGATAGGATTGTAAACGTACTTCGTTAGTTGGACCACCACTTATCACCTTATTTTCCAAACGTTACTTTAAATAAGATTGAACCTTGGTTGTTGTAGTGGATCCATGTATGCATGACTTGTGTGTTTTGCTTCCCAAGGATATGTATGTGATGTTTTGTCTTTTGTTTTATCTTGATTTGTGTTGTTCTAACTTTTCTATCTTATAAATAGATGCCTATTACCATCAACACTGTTGAGGAATTCCAGGTTACCCGCTTTGGTCCTCGTATCGTTGAGCTTACTACTTTGCGCAATCTCCCTCTTCCCACCATCATGGTGCATCCCCTCACCAAGTTTGAGAGGAAGGACCTCTGGGGCTTCAAGGTCAACCATCCCGAACGCCAGACTGAGCCTACCACGGAGGCCATTGTCTTCAAGCTCATGCACGATGATAGGGAGAGAGGCCTTGAGGTAGTTATGCAGGATCTGATAGGTCGTCTGCTAGGAAGACACTCCCGACAGGTTAGAGGTACTCACTTCCATGTCTTCGGTAGACGTGATGAGGATGGAGAGTCCATCGACTTCGAGGACGATTCGAGGGACGCAGCAGAGCCGATTCGTCTGTACCTCCAGGACTTAGAGTCTCTCATTAGGCACGTGGACACGGACATGACCAATGTCATGCTCAATAGTGACGAGCTCCAGGTGCAGCTTCGTGAGAAGGACAAGCTCTTCGCGGAGCAAGACGAGATAGTCAAGGAAATGGAGGCGAAGTTCGAGAGCCAGGACATGAAGTTCAAGAGTCAGGAGAAGCGTGTCCAGGATAGGAAAAAGAAGATCTGAGACATGACTGAAGAACTGCAGTCCAAGGACTTCGAGCTCGAGCAGCAACAGACGGTGATTGAGAGGCTTCGTTCCCAGAAGAGGGCTCTCAAGGCCAAGATAGAGACCTTGACCACTAGTGTCGAGGAATACAAGACCGCGATGGAGAAAGCAGGTCTTACCTTTGTCGAGGAGGAGATTGATGCCGAGGATTAGATTTGACTACTCATTTATCATTTATTATCGTACTTGTTATTTGAGAACTTGACCATCCGACATGTGGATGGCTTGCTACTTGTGTGTTTTACTTTGTGAACTTGTTATCTTGTTGTTGAACCTTTATCTTTGTGTTGCATGCTTTGTGTTTGCTTATGTGATGTAATGTGCATGAAAGCATCTATGGGTATCTCATTCTTATTTCTATTTGAACAAACCACAGATGCCTCCCTGTCGTGCAAACCCCAACAACAACAACAACAACAACAACAACAACAACATCACTCCAGAAATGCAGCAAATGATGACCGCCCAAACTCAGCTGATGCAGATGATGACGACATTCATCCAGAACCAAAACAACAACAATAACAACAATAACAACAACAATAACAAGAACAACAACCCACCGGGCTTTGACATGCTTACCAGGTTCTTGAGATTGAGGCCAGCAAAATTCTCAGGAACGACTGATCCCATGGTGGCCAATGATTTGCTATGCTCCGTGAACAAGGACTTGGTAACTGTGGGCTGTACTGATGCTGAAAAAGTCAGATTTGCAGCACATCTTCTAGAGGGACCAGTCGCAACTTGGTGGGATAACTTCCAGATCACCACACCCATAGAAGATGTGACATGGGCTATCTTTGAGGATGGCTTTCACACTGCTCATATCTCATCTGGAGTGATGAGTCTGAAAAAGAAAGAGTTCCATAATCTGAAGCAGCGCCACCGCAGCGTGGCTGAATATATTGAGGAGTTCAACAATCTGGCGCGTTATGCACCGGATGAAGTTGACACCGATGCTAAGAGAAAGGAAAATTTTCTTGAAGGCTTGAATGATGAGCTAAACCTGAAGTTGGCTGTGGCCTATGTTCCCACTTATCAGTCTCTCTGTGACAAGGCTGCTATTTTGGAGAACAAAATGAAGCAAGTTGAAAGCAGGAAGAGAAAGCACTCAGACAAGCACAGCTCAGGATCGTCTCACAAACGTTCCCATTATGATGACAGTGGAAGCTCAGGATCCCACAAGCATGGGAAATTCAACAAGCACCACAACCACAACCGTCATGACAACAAGAATCACCGTAGTCATGACAATGACAAGTATAAGAACCACAAGGGTGGATACAAGAGCCACCACAGTGGTAATGGAAGTGGAAGTCAGCCTGTCAAGAAAGACATAAGTCAGGTTGAATGCTTCAAGTGCAAGAAAATGGGGCATTATGCAAATGAATGCCCAGAAAAGAAAGTTGAAGGACCCATCAAGCCCAACCCTTTTCCGAAGGGATAGGTGAACCACATCAATGTGGAGGAAATCTATGAGGAGCCTGATGCTGTGGCTGGTAAATTCAAACTCACACTACTAGAAAAACGCCTATTCGTGGCGCACATGAAAAGGCCTTCTGTGGCGCACTAGCAGTGCGCCACGGGCCTCGCGCTACGGCTATCTCGTAGCCGTGGCGCACTGCATGGTGCGCCACGGTTATATCGAGATAGGCGTGGCGCACTACCAGGTGCGCCACGGGTAGGGGTACATGTGCGCCACGGATGTTTTTTTCAAAAATCAAAAAAAATGCAAAAAACACCCTCGTTTTGAATTGCAAAAGCAATCGTCCGTGACGCCGCGCCGTCGCCGCGCAGGAGGTGGCCATGACCTACCACCGCAGGGAGGTGCGGGAGGCCGTGGACTTGCTACTCCTTGCCGGCATCGAGGAAGAGAGGCAGTGAGGTGTGGCTGGAGAAGGGAGGAGGTTGCCGCAAGGAGAAGGAGGTCTTCGGTGGTCGTCGGAGCTCGTCGTCGCTCTTCATGACTGCAAGGAGGAGGAGGAGGCGAGGAGGAGGCCGCAAGGAAGGAGGAGGCGAGGAGGAGGCCGCAAGGAAGGAGGTCGTCGCCGTCATGACTGCAAGGAGGAGGAGAAGGTCGCCGCCGCCATCGTCACTGCCACGGCAAGGGAAGGAGGAGAAGTAAAGGAGGAGGAGGAGGAGGAGGAGGATGAGAAGAGAGAAGGAAAAGGAGGAGGAGAAGAGAGAAGGAAAAGGAGGAGGAGAAGAGAGAAGGAAAAGGAGGAGGAGAAGAGAGAATGAAAAAGAGAAGAGGGAGGGAATAGGGGTAGGTGGGCGGGGTGGTGATTCAAATTTGAATCCCGCCCAAGATTATCCGTGGAGCACTAGGTGGTGGTGCGCTACGGGTAAGTTGCCTCAATTTTTTTTTCTTCAGCAAAAAATCTTGTTTTTGCCATAACTTTTTAATCTTTTCGAATTTTGATATTCTAAAAAATCGCTAAACGACCTAAAGGAGTTGCAAGCGGATCTGGAATCTCGTTCTGGTCATTTTGGTATATTATACGTTTTTTTTCGACATCGTATGCAAAAGTTACGGCCTTTTTACCGTGGCATGACTTTTTTTTGCAAATAAAGTCGAAACTCATTTTTGTTAATTTTACTAGAAGCTATACCACATTACCTACCTAAATATGAAAGGATTTAATTTTTTGAAGTGTTTATCATTTTCGTTTATTTTTTGCAAACCCTAAAAAGGCGATCCACGGGGGGGGGTGTGGAGTTGGTGCATGCCACTTAGGCGTAGGGCACTAGGGCAGAGTGCCCTACGGCTAAGTTTATACATCTGTGGCGCACTATGCCATGTGCGCCACAGATGTTTGTGGCCGTTTCACAGCAGAGGGGGCGTGCGCTTAGGCGTAGCGCACCCCCCCCATGTGCGCCACAGATGACACTAACAACCGTGGCGCACATGACTATAGTGCACTACAGATGTTTGGCGAGCGTCCAACAGGGCCCTGGACCACACACATCTGTGGCGCACTATAGTCATGTGCGCCACGGATGTGCTGATTACCTATAGCTGTTTTCCTAGTAGTGTCAATTCTATTCCAGCATTTGTTCTCTTTGATACTGGTGCATCTCATTCATTCATATCAAGAGCATTTGTTGAAAGAAATGAACTGCCGGTAGAAACTATTGGGTGTCCTATAAAAGTAAGTTCTCCTGGTGGAGAAATGATAGTGAATTCAGGATGTCACGATCTAGTCATAGAGTTTGGGAAGTATAAGTTTCCCGTTAACTTGATAATCCTAAACTCCCAAGGATTGGATGTCATTTTGGGAATGGACTGGATGACTAAGCACAAGGGAGTGATAGATTGTGCCAACCATACTGTCTCACTCACAACTCTAGAAAATAAAAGGATCAGATTCAAGACCAACTTTGAAGAAAGGAGTATGCTAAATTCTCTTAAGGGGGTTACCATGGACAGTGTGCCAATTGTGAGTGAGTATCCGGATGTGTTTACAGAAGAATTGCCGAGAATGCCACCAGATAGAGATGTGGAGTTTCTGATAGATTTGGTACCAGGGTCTGGACCAATAGCAAAGAGACCTTATAAAATGTCAGTTGATGAACTGAAAGAACTCAAGAAACAACTTGGGGAACAGTTGCAGAAAGGATTTATTCAACCAAGTTCTTCATCTTGGGGAGCCCCAGTTTTGTTCGTGGAGAAGAAAGATAGAAGTGAAAGGTTATGCATAGATTACCGTTCACTCAACGAGGTAACTATCAAGAACAAATACCCTTTGCCTAGAATCAATGACTTGTTTGATCAGCTAGAAGGAGCTTGTGTGTTCTCAAAGATTGATCTCCGGTCAGGCTATTTTCAACTCAAGATAAGAGAACAATACATACCTAAGACAGCGTTCACTACAAGGTATGGATTGTATGAGTATACCGTAATGCCTTTTGGTTTGACCAATGCTCCAGCATACTTCATGAATATGATGAACAAAGTGTTCATGGAATTCCTTGACAAGTTTGTTGTCGTTTTCATCGATGAAATTTTAGTCTACTCCAAGAGCAAAGAAGAGCATGAAGGACATTTGCGTTTGATACTTGAGAAGTTAAGAGAGCATAAACTTTATGCCAAATTCAGCAAGTGTGAATTCTGGCTGAATGAAGTTGGTTTTCTTGGTCATGTTATGACAAAGGATGGTGTAGCAGTTGATCCTGCTAAAGTTTCAGCTGTGACTGAATGGGAATCTCCCAAGTCAGTGAAATAGGTTCGTAGTTTCCTTGGCTTAGCAGGTTACTACAGAAGGTTTATTGAAAATTTCTCCAAGGTAGCTAAGCCCATGACGGAATCGGAAAAAGAAAGACAAGAAGTTTGCTTGGTCTGAAGGTTGTGAACTCAGCTTTCAGGAATTGAAGAAGAGACTTGTGACAGCACCAGTCTTGTGTCTGCCGAATTTGGAAAAAGATTTCCAAGTATATTGTGATGCATCTCATCAGGGTTTGGGTGCAGTACTTATGCAAGACGGTAAAGTTGTGGCTTATGCCTCGAGACAACTCAAAACTCATGAAGTGAACTATCCTACTCATGATTTAGAGTTATCCTCTATTGTCCATGCACTCAAAACATGGAGACACTATCTTTTGGGAAAGCATTGTGAAGTGTTCACAGATCACAAAAGTTTGAAGTATATCTTCACCCAGAAGGAAATTAATATGAGACAAAGAAGATGGTTAGAACTTATCAAGGACTATGACTTAAGTTTGCAATACCACCCCGGTAAAGCAAATGTTGTAGCAGATGCTCTAAGTCGTAAGGTTTTTGTGAATGGGCTTACCAAAGGAGAATTGCCAGATGATTTGTGTGCCCAATTCAGAAAACTCAGATTGGAGATTGTGCCTGAAGGACATCTCATGTCTTTGGATGTTCAACCCACTTTGTTGGACAAAATCAAAGAAGCCTAGAAGATTGATAAGGAAATTGAAGAGATCAAAGAAAAGATTGGCAAAGGAAAAGCCAAAGGGTTCCATGAAGACGAACAGGGTACCTTATGGCATGGGAAACGTATCTGTGTTCCACAAGATCCGGAGCTTCGGAAACTGATTTTGCAAGAAGCACACAACTCACCGTATTCCATTCATCCGGGTAACACCAAAATGTACATGGACATGAAGGAAAGATTTTGGTGGAATAATCTCAAGAACGACATCGCCGAACATATTGCTTTGTGTGATGTATGTAGTAGAGTGAAGGCAGAACATCAGAAACCAGCAGGTTTGCTTCAACCACTACCTATTCCTGATTGGAAATGGGACAAGATTGGTATGGATTTCATTACTAGATTACCAAGGACCAGGTCAGGATATGATTCTATATGGGTAGTAGTAGATCGCCTAACTAAAGTGGCTCATTTCATACCCGTGAAGACAACCTATACAAGTGCTAAGTTAGCCAGAATCTACATGAGTAGAATTGTATGTCTACATGGAGTGCCCAAGAGTATTGTGTCTGATAGGGGAACTCAATTCACTTCCCATTTTTGGAGACAGTTACATGATTCATTGGGAACGAGGTTGGAATTCAGTACTGCTTTTCATCCTCAAACTGATGGACAAACAGAAAGGACTAATCAGATTCTTGAAGACATGTTGAGAGCATGTGCCTTAGACTATGGAGCCAGTTGGGATGAAAGTCTGCCTTACGCAGAATTTTCTTATAACAACAGCTATCAAGCCAGTATTGAGATGGCGCCATTTGAGTTTCTCTACGGAAGAAAGTGTACCACCCCATTGTTATGGAATGGTGTGGGAGAAAGAAGTTTATTCGGACCAGATCTTATCAAAGAAGCTGAAGAGAAGGTCAAGTTGGTTAAGGACAGATTGAAGATAGCATAGTCCCGACAGAAAAGCTACGCAGATCCTAAGCGTAGAGAAGTCACCTACGAAGTTGGTGATAGAGCCTATCTTAGAGTGTCACCACTTCGTGGAGTGAAGAGATTCAGAGTCAAAGGAAAATTGGCACCAAGATATGTTGGGCCATTCAAGATTCTGAGTCGCAAAGGAGAAGTTTCCTATGAAATTGAACTGCCAGAATCTCTATCAGCTGTCCATAATGTGTTTCATGTGAGTCAACTTAAGAAATGTCATCCAGAAATGGAAGAAACTTCTTTGATGGATACTATACCTTTGGAGGAGGTTCAATTGGAAAGTGATCTCACTTATGAAGAGAAGCCTATCAAGATTCTTGAGACTGCAAAAAGAGTCACACGGACTAAGACTATCAAGTTCTGCAAAGTGCAGTGGAATCATCATTCCGAAGAGGAAGCAACATGGGAAAGAGAAGATGATCTTCGGAAAGACCACCCTCACCTATTTGCTAGCCAATCCGAATCTCGAGGGCGAGATTCACCTTAAGGGGGTTAGATTTGTAGCATCCCTAAAATCATGATTTCAAAGATTGCATATCATTCATGCATGCATATAATTTTGAGATCATTTTCAAACCATTTTCAAGAAAACAGAAGCACATAGTGCTATCATTTTATGTGAGCAAACTTAAATCAAATGACCATCCTCATTTGAGAGCATAAGTGTTTTAAACCAAGTTTGTTTGCTTCCTTGTTGATTGGATTGAGTGTGGAGTTTGGACAAAAATATACAAAATAAATATGATTTCAAAACCATTTTCAAAACATTTGCAAATCAAGTGCTATAGCACTGTTTATTTTGTTTATTCAAAATAACCAAGCTTGAACAGAGAGACCACAAGATTTTATACCCAGAAATGTGAATGTTGCACCCTACAAAATCCTGAAAAAGTTTGAATTCAAAAAGCTTTTGAAACCATTTTGAAATTCATTCCAGAAAATCAATTTAGAAAAAAGAAAAAAGAAAGGAAATAGAAAAAGGCCGGTGCCAGGGTTTGAGCCCATCAGCAGATCCAGCCCAGCTAACCCACCCGGGTTTTTCCTCTCTCTCTTTCACTCGCAGACGCACCCACGGATTCGCTGACGCCAGGACCCCACCCCCTCTCTGGTTCTCTCGCAGACAGCTGGGCCCCATCCACGTCACCGTCGTCTTCCCCAAATACCGCGCATGAACACGTCGCCGCTGGCCGTTGCTGCGTTGATTCCGTGGCGTAATTGCCATTGATTCACCAGCCGTTTCTTGTCGAGCCCCTGCCTACTTAAACCCCTCCCCCTCGCGGCCATTTCCCCTCACTCAATTTTCTCTCCACGCCACCTGGCTGCTCACAACTCGCCAGACACCGCCGCTGTTCCGACGACCTCACCGACGAATTCCGGTGAGCACCGCACCCCCTCTGTCCGTGGTTCATGCTATCATGCTCTGCAGCTCCGTGCGCATCTACTGACACCTTCCATTTGCTCGGCAACGTCAACGACTGAGCGTCGCCACCTTCTGCTCGAACTCCGGCGACCTCTCCCCGTAAGTACCAGCCACCCCTTGCCCTCTGTTTGATACGCCTAAGATCCCCAGCGTCTTGCGCATCTAACGGCACCGTTGGTTTGTCTTAGCTCGCCCCAGAACCTCGCCTCCGTCGACGCCAAGGCCTGCCCGATGTCTGCCCCTACTCCGACGAGGAATCCCCGTCGTGTCCGCGCGCCCCTTGACGAACCATCGCCGCCTTGAGCATCAGCAGCTCCCTGCGATTCTGGTAAACCCCTTCTCCCTCTCCCGCGCGACCTAGAACACCAGCTCCGCCACTGACAGAGGCGCCGCCGCCAGTCGCTGCCGCTAGCGCCGCTCGACTTTGGTCAAAGCAACAACAACCGTTAGATCTGTATCGTAGGGATTATATTAGAACGAGGACGAATCGTTTTCTTTAGATCTGGCGCGTTGGATCTAAGTTGATCCTACGGCGCGGAAGCTCGATCCGACGCGAAGTGGTATCAGCCAGTAGGATTAAGACGCGTGGCAGTGAGTTATGATTAAAACATAATTTGAATCTAATTTATATTCAATTTAGATTTGGCTATAACTTTTGATCCCCACGTTAGAATTTGAAAAAATTTATACCGTTCGAATCAGGAAGACAAGCCCTTTCTAAATATGCAATGTGTTTAAAGTTTCGCTTCTGTTAAAAAAGTTTTATTTGCAGAAAGATGTGTAGGGATTATTTGAATATATGAATTGTTTAGAAATTGTTTTTAGTGTCAAATAAATTTGGTTTGGCAAGTTTTTGACTTGTTTAAGATTCAGTACTATGCACTTGCTTGGTTGGGTTTTAAAAATCATCACTTAGCATCTTGCATGCATGCATATATATTTTTGATTGTATATGTCTTGTATGTGATTGTGGCTATATTCTATGTGTAGATTTTGGTGCTAGTGATTGTGATTGTGAGGAGTGATACTCTCCCAACTACCAAGGCAAGTGGTACTCATGAATATTTTTATCCTATGTTTTCTTCTAAGCATTAGAAATATTTTACTAGACTTGCATGCTATTATTTTGCTTATATGCCATGTTGGGAAATCCTAGTAGTTGTAGAAATGCTAGGGAATTTATAAGTTAAGTTACTATCTATGCCATGCTTAGCCTAGCTAGTAGCAAACAAGGGTTGGTGAAATATACATGCTATGATGAAAATATTTCTAAGTTCTTTGGGCTTGTGTTTTGCCTAATAAAACAACTAAGTAAATGAAACACCTGGGTGGAATGGAAGGTTTGGTTTATGTTGAGTGGTTACACAAGGCCCATTTCTATGGTTTACCTTGTGTATCTCACTTGTGGTAAGCCACCCAGGAACAAATATATTTTAGAGGCCAAGTGTTAAGAAGCTTCTAGTGCAGCAACTTGGCAATATGGGCTCTGCCTGGATCACATAAGTTGCTAGAACTTAGCCATTTGGACAGAAGGTGGTAGTGGGATGATAGGTTGGAACGCGTCCATTTGGTCTAAGGGAAGGCTTCTGAAAGGTCCTGTCTTGGTGAAACCAAGTCTGGTGGGGAAAGTGCACAACCTCTGCAGATGGAAAAATCGAAGTACTTAGCCAAGTCCATGGCAATGGACAACTTGAGCATCAAGATATGGAAGCTATCAAGAATCTCCTCATCCCAATTTCTAAGTAAAAATTTGTGGGTGAACAAGGGTGAAGGACCTCAATGTCTATTGGTGGTTCCTTCGGAAAATTTTTGACAAAGAAAAACTTAGTGATTACAACTAATAGGTAAAACCTATTTTGAGCAAAGAAAGCCAAGCTACACTTAGCCAAATTGCATATAGTATCTAGTCCACTTAAATTTTTACTAAGGTATCACTTGCCAATACTATTCCAGAGTATTGACCCACTGTGGCTGTAACTTGTGATGTTGCAGGTTATTCTGATGAGGATTAGGTGTCATGAGTCTACACTCAACATGTTTTCCTGTGGCACATGAAGATGAAGACTTTTGTTTATTTACTTTTCAAACTCTTGTATCAGGCCTGTGGCCTTGGAGTTGTAAAAACTATGTTTATCTCTGGAATGGATGTAATAAATGACCTTTGTATCTGTGTACTTCATCTTAAACTGTGGATGCTAGCAATGATCCAGGGACTAGCATTGCAATCACATGGATCCTTTTCCTTTATAAAGGAGGGATCTTACACCCACATGGGCTTACAATTGGGACGTGGTCTCAAAGCCTCCAACTGACCAACAAAATGCGTACCTGAGGTACACCAATGTGTTTGACAACCTTCTCCCGGAGCAAGTAAGAATTTCTGACCATATACCGTTTATCATTCCTTTCAAGTGCTCTTATCATTGAAATAACTTGTGTGCGATTAAGGTTGTATGGGAGGTATATGGTCCTAGGGACAATTTTGGTTGCGAGGAGTTCCGTCTTAACCCGCAGTGCGACACGGAATGCAATCTATGGTATATGAAGTGCCCCATGATATGCATGTGGGTTGTTGAGCATTATATGTCGTAACGGGTTATGAGACAGTTTAGTCTCTATCAGGCTACCCCTCCGGATTGGCATGACACCGAAAATGCTCTTCACCAGTAATAATTGGTTTTGTACATGTTTTTGAAGACAATGTATGATAGTTGTGTGTTCTAAAAAAGTTTCTTTGTTCATATACAAGTTGGACAGGCTCAAGAGCAAGAAGACGGATTGGGACAAGATTCACCAGAAACATGTGGCTAGGTTTCTTATTTGTGTGAGAGAAGCTAAGAAATCAAAAATAATGCTTGCAAAACCCCATTGCAAGGATGCTTTCAGCGATTACCTCCGTTGGTTTCTAGAGAACACTCATGTCAAGCTCCTACCAGATGCATATCTGGAAGATATATTGGAAGAGCCGATGCCTGGGTTCGACGTGCTGAGGAACCTTGAGTACAAACAGTATGTTAGAGAAGGGCGGAAAACCTCCTTTGCTCCTGTGATGAACTTTGTGGTAAGTCGGTAGTTGTTGTTCTAGTTACTACCTTTGATGGATATGTGATGTGCCAAATTGTGTAATATGTGTCATTCATTTGCTTGCAATGCAGCGCACAGAGGTCTGGAAGTAGGCGGATGAGTTAGAGGGCGCTTTGGAGTTCCCAAGGGACGAGGAGGGCAATAATAATTTAAGGGATTTCGTTAGGAGGCAGGCATAAAAGCTACGACGCTTCACAAACTTTCTTGGTTGTCGGGATCCCGAGGTTGTTGCGACGTCGTCCAAGCAACCGGCAAAGTCCACTTCAGGAGAGGAAAGCGGCCCCGATGATGAACAATCTTCCACGGTAAGACATAAACTTGGCCGGTGACATCTTTCTATGAATTACCATGTATCACTCTAATGAGATCATTGCTCTTATTGTAAAGGCCGAAGACGAAGACGAGGCCGTGCCGAACGACATGCCATCGGAGAAGTACCAATGAAAGGTATGGTCCGCAATCAAGCTAAGGCCAAGAAAACCTCCTGTTGTCGATTCCGATCCCGATGACAAGTCGCGCCAGAAGAAGATTGCTCCGAGGAGAGGAGACAAGAACAAGCGTGCGAGAAAGTAGGGAAGGTTGTAGCGTGCGAGAATATTCTTGGCTAGTGGAAACTTCGTTTTGACTATGTTTGTTGCAGACTATATTTATGTTTGGAGCTTCTTTGAGACTATGTTGGTTGAAACTTGGTAAACTTAATTATGTAATTTGGCCTGTATGACAATGTTCACGATGATGTGGTTCATGTTAATCTTGTTATTATGTTATTTTGGTATTGAATCTGGTATTTTGTTATGAATGTTGAATCTTGTTATTTTGGTATGTTAATCTTCTTAGGGCTTTGGGTTATTTCTACTTAAATTGCCTCTCCAAGCATGCGGCGCCGTGGCTGGCGGCGCCGCACATACAGGTGCAGCGCCGTTAGAGGTGGCGCCACATGTCTTCACAGGCCAGCTTCGCCTGGCGCTGCACTCTCCAGCACCCTCCCAGGCCTGCCGCACTAGGTGATGCAATCTCTAGGCCTACAACACCGTCGAAGGTGGCGCCGCACCTCCATGACTGCCTCCCCATTGGAAGTTGTGGCGCACCTCCAAGATAAGAGAGGCCAGGCGCTGCACTCTCCAGGCCTGCCCGCGCCAGGTGCTGCACTCTCTAGGCCCGCGGCACTGTAACATCCCAGCATTAGAGCTTAGAAATAAGCTGAACCCAGATGTGTGCATTGCATTCATGCATAGAAAATCCGAATAATTTTCGCGCTTTTAGAACAACACTTGTCAAAGTGATTGAAGCTTCTCTTAACTTGATGGAATAAGAAGTAGATCATCAAGTTTACTGCGATAAGTTTCAACATGACCTTTGCTAAAACCTTATTTTGGGTAAGGGAGATTTGATCTAAGGGTAGATCAAATGAAATAAAAGTTAAAACCTAATACATTATGATTTATATTTGATCCTTAGGTGATCATATCATAGTATCCATTATAATCACTCATGAGTACCAAGTTAAGGATATAACACAAATAATAAGAATGTAAAAACTATATCTTAATCTCATCTGCATATACCATGAGTATCATGGTAATACCTAACCCTACTTTTTAAGTAAGATTGAGTAAGAAAGAAACTAAGCTTAGATCATTCATCATATATCTTTCTTTCCATATAAATCCTTGTCATCTTTGTTGAGTTATATTCCCATATCTGTTGTTCATCAATGTTGATAAATCAACTATTGATTCACCCATTCTCAACCTATCAAGCTCTTGATCATAACACATTTTACAAATAAGTGTCTACAAAGAAACAACTAAGAAGAGGTGAATAGTGATGCTAGTTTCAGATGTCATTTATTTATTAGGAATGATTGAAAAGAATCCAATCAATAGGATAGTTGATGGAGTTAAATCCCTCCTTGATAGATAGAAGAATTCTTTGTATTACTCAATCATATGATAGAAAATAAGATTACAAGGATGAAGTCTGAAGATAGTTACCAGGAGTAGTTGAAATTACAAAGGAAGTCACCTAGAGGGGGGTGAATAGGCTTTTAAAATTATTACGGTTTAGGCTCAAGTAAATGCGGAATAAAACTAACATTTTAATTTATTGAGCACAAAACCTAGCCACTAAGTTCACCTAGGTGCACCAACAACCTATGCTAAGAAATACAAGCAACAAGGTGATAGCAAGGTATAAAACTTCAAGCACGATGGCTATCACGATGTAAGGTGCATAAGTAAAGGGTTCGGTTGAGAGATAACCGATGGACGCGGAGACGAAGATTTGTTTCCCGAAGTTCACTTCCAAATAAGCTACGTCTCCGAATCTCCGAGGAGAACTCAAACCTATGCACCAAATGCAAGGGCAAGTCCTTCTCCCCCAAATTCCAACAAAGCTACAAAAGCTATTGGGGGAATAAGGGAGGAAGAACACAAGAGTAGAACTCAAACCTATGCACCAAATGCAAGGGCAAGTCCTTCTCTCCCAAATTCCAACAAAGCTACAAAAGCTATTGGGGGAATAAGGGAGGAAGAACACAAGAGGAGAACACAAAACTCTCCAAGATCTAGATCCCAATGATTCCTTCACAAAGAAGGGATTTGACTTGGGGGGATTGTAGATCTAGATCTCCTCTCTCAAATCCCTCAAAAAGATGCAAGAATCATAGGAGGGGAAAGGGAGAGGGAAAGCTTCTTCAAGGTTGACAATGGAGGAGAGAGAAAAGGCCAAGAACCAAGAAGAAAAGCTAGTGACCACGAAGGGGAAGAGCAGCCCCTTTTAAAGGGCTCCCAGATCTGCCTGTTATGGGAATTCGCGACACCTGGCCGAAACTTCCGGTGGGAGGCCGGAAGTTCCGGTGGCACCCAGCCAACAGACGAAAACCGCGGAGCGAGAAACTGAAAAAACAAAACATGGCCGGAACTTCCGGCGCTGGGGCGGAAGTTCCGCCCAGCCTGGCTCCAACGGTCATTAGACCGTTGACGCCCGCTCCAGAAGCGCAACCGGAAGTTCCGGTCAAAACATACCGGAAGTTCCAATGAACTTCCGAGCAAGTTCCGACAAAGTTCCGACAAATAGAACACTTCAAAACAGAAGGTTACTGAGCGTTAGCGGAAGAAGACCCGGAACTTCCACCAGAACTTTCGGCGGCAAAGATGCCCTAGAGGAACTTCCGGTGGGAAGCCGGAACTTCCGGTCGGAGAAATTCCAGAAACCAGAAAACCAGAAACGCAATAACTTTTGCATCCGAACTCCAAATGGGATGAAACCAATTTTGTTGGAAAGATAACGACGAATAGAATCCAACAAAAAGGTGTGGAGCCAGAAAACTCGCAAGATCAAAAACCGCAATAAGATATGCAAGTGAAATCCTTAGATGATGAACTAGAGCTTGTTATGATGATGAACACAAGCTCTAGATCCTCTCATGGACAAGAACCAAATAACAACCAAGAAAGATGATGCTATGAATGCAAAGGTTTGAGCTCTCTCCGAATGATGCAAACGAGACACCCGCTTGAGAGCCCCTCTTGATAGTACGTCTATCTATCCTAAACCCGGTCTCCCAACTAACAACACGAGACCGGCAAAAGAGAAGCCCTATCAACATACCTTTGCCTTGAGCGTCCCACTTGAACTTGATGTAGACCGTCTTGTTCTTCTATAGTGGGAACACCTTTCTTGTTTGCTATTGCTCGCTCTTGCTTGATAAAAACTTGCAAAATGCTCCCCCATATTCCATGGGGAAACCTCTTCTTTGAACTTGCATTCCATGAGCACGAGGATGGCAAGCTTCAAGCATGAGATCTTCTAGAGATGGCGCATCTTGAGCTCGTCCTTCTTCATCCTTACTTGAGGTTGATCCATCTTGATGCAACTCTTTGCACATGCCTTGATCGACCTTCAAGCTCCTTCTTTCTTCATGATTCCAATGGGCACAAAGCCCTTGGACATTTCTTCATCTTCCAACCTTGAGACCAACACATGGCCCAAGCGATGCCAATGGACAAACCTACAAGTGAAACTCAATTTACACATTAGTCCATAAAGATTGTCATTAATTACCAAAACAACACATGGGGGCGTACATGCCCTTTCAGTAGTCCTATTGGATCAAGTAGGTATAGTTAATGAATTATATCTCTTAATCCAATAGAGCTTAACATAAGATAATTATCATACAACTGTAATGTTGTATTGATGAAGCCTTGATTAACCAATTGGAAACCTAAACCATAAAGGATCTAAAGATTATAATAATCATGCCTTATTCACCAAAATTGAATGCTTATATCAGGTATAAGTGACATTGGTGGATAGAACATTATTGAACCCTAGTCTAGATATATTATCCTAGATTAACCATTACAAATCACAACAATGTAATGTAAGCTTGGTAAATGAGTTGCTAGAGTAGATATAAGGCAATATATTTCAATTAAAGCAAGTATATCATGGAGTTAGGGAAGTAGTGTTATTCATCTTAAAGGACAGTCAACTTTAGAGAAAGGTAGTTGGATGCATACAACTAATAGAGATATTTTAGTAATGAAGGATATAAGGAAGTTATGAAATACTTTAGTATAAAACTCATTTGATTCATTCATGAGTTTAGAAGGTTAATCAGTGAATGATAATAGTACTATGAAGTAAAACTCATCATGTTAATCATGATGATAGATAGAAAAAGGTAGTATATCTAGGAAAGGAATTCCTTAATAAGAAGTCTAGAACTATGAATTATGGAAGATAGTAATTCTTGGAAGACAATCAACTCTAAATCTTAAAACCAAGTATAATATTCATTTCATATTAAGAATTCCTCATCTTATATCTATATCACTTTATAGAAATATTTTTCAAGAGAAAATCACATAAACACATCTCTAACAATTCCAACCATCATAACTATATGTGCTTAAGTATATTTTTATCAATTTCTTTCTATAAAACATTCAAGATATAACTTTCAATTACTAAAGGTGATGTCAGCAAATATCCCAAACAAAAACAATATGTTTAGTTATTGAATCTTTAACCACATCCATAAAGGAGTCTAAGTATATTAAGAAAAATCCTAAAACCCAAAGGTAAATAATCATGATTTAAAATCCTAAACCTCTTTATTTATCATAATAAAATATATACATTGTCATTTTCCAAATTAATGGAAGTAGTAAGAACCATATTAACCTCTTTCATATTTCATACAACAAATAATGATATCGGATCATTATATATAGACAGATTTATATTCAAACTATGAGCTAACTAGAATTGAGTTTTATAAACAAATAAGGAAATATCATAAAGCCATGATTTAGTATAAAAGAAAATTAATAATAAAGGCTTCTACAATAGATTAAAAGGGATTCATATAAGAAAATAAAAAATATAAAAATAATTATCCTAAGGGTTTACAAAATGAACCTCAATCAATATCAACTGTTGTTGCAAGTATTCAGCAAATAAACTTTGTTAAAAAGTTCAAATCAAAGATTTAAAATACAAATCTGAAAAGTAAAACAAAAAATAGAAAAATGTTAAATAAATAAAAACATTACCTGGCCGTGGCCCAACATCCTTTTCCTTATCTGACGCCCATGTGCAGCCCACAATAGACTAGTAACCAGACCAGCTCATTTCCATCTGAGACTGACAAGTGGGGCTAGAGAAGTACTGCGGGATGAGAAGAAAGAAAAACTAGGGGGTTATCCGCAAAACAACATGTCATCGTCATCCTCACGCACACAGGCAGCTCGCTGGAGGAGCTCGCCGCCGCCTGATGCCTCATCGTCGTCTGTGCGCCATGATGCTCGCCGTCGTTCCAGAGGGGGATAAGAAGGCCACCGCGACGCCCTGCCTCAATCCCTATCCACAATCCCTCCTTATCCTCTCTGCTTAGCAAAGGGCCGAAACCCTATCTCGTCGGAGCCACACATCGCCGTCGATAGAGTCCCCAGAACCTATGGAGTGGTCTAGGAGAACCGCCACGTTCCCCTCTTCAACTTAGTAGCATCATTAGATCAAGGGGAGCTCGGGTGGGTGCGAATTTTATCATTCCTTTCCGCCGGGGCTCGCCGGAGAAGTCGACCGTGTGCTCATCTCCGACCGCTCCGGTCATCGTCGACCTCTCTATCGTCATCAGGGTGAGTTCCTGAACCCTCCAGTACCCTTAAATCACTTTATCTCGTTGTAAATCAACGTCTCATGATGTACCACCATCGGCCACCGTCGGAGCTCGTCGGAGCTGAGGCTCGATGACCATTTCCGAGCGGCGCTGCCACTTTAGGACTCAGCACGATGCACTGATTTGAACTAGGTTCATTTCGTTTGCTAGGGCGCCGTAGATCGTCGCCGGCGACCATCCACTAACGGCGTGGTGGTGATGACGCCATCGCTACATCATGCGGACGTCACCCTGAACCCAGCACCCTGTTTGACCAGTCCTTGCCCGCGTTGCTGATGACATGGCCTTGGGCCCATATGTCATTGTCTGGGGGTGAAGACTGGGTCGGTAACAAATGCATTTTCAGTGTGCTGAGGTGGTCACTGGCCCACTAGTCAGTGACTGAGGCTAGCTTTAGGTGCGGTGTAAAAAGTATTTCCTGTTTACGAAATAAATAAAATGTTATAATTAAATTAATAATATCCGAGAAATCAAATAAATGATTAAATCTTGTTTAATTAATAACTTTTGATTTATAATTCAGAAAAAGGTGTATAATATATGAAAATTTTCAGAAAAATAAAATATATAACTTAAAACTATTATCAAATATTATTGTGATGATTATTTAAAAAAATATTATTTAATAAAGGTCTTATAAGTAACTAAATTTTAATAATTTATATTTTAATAATGGTAATTATTAAAAATATAAATAGAATACCAAAAATCCTAGAAAATTAAAGATTATAATTTAAAATTATGACCATACATTATAATTTAACTTAATTAAGTATTTGTTATTATTAAATATTTATAAGATAATAAATCTTATAAAAATCATATCTTAGTATTTATAAATCACAAAAATAAATGTAATATACCAAAATGATCACAAAAATAATATCTACATATTAAAAATTTAATATCCCACTTTTGAGTTAATTTTTTTAATATTTTAATAACTCAAATTTAAACTTATTCACTCAATTAATAATTCTTATAAGGATAAATAAAATTTGTTAATATTCCTAAAATGAGTCAATTAAGTCTAATAAATAGTATTAGTCTTAAATGTTAACAATATGAAGCCATAAGGGTTTAAAACATCATAAACACCTTTTTTATCACATTACCTTCAGCCTTAAGTGAAGATTATATTCTCAAAGGATTCCAATTCAAGATAAAATCCTTAAAGAACAACTTGTAAATAATCAGATCCTTTCTATATACTTTAACCACTAGATTACAAAAAACTACCACAACACTATTGTAAATCCATAAATAGTTAATTAATATGATATCTTGGTTTATAAACTATAAACACTCATCTATAAAAGGTAAATAATACTACTCCATGTAACTACCTCGGTGAATTACGCTCCTAGATACAAGCCTGGATGAGCGGAAATGGTTGAAATAGTACGGTGGGGCCCAAATGCCACTCACAGGTAGACCTTTCGGCCGTCCCAACCATTTCCAATCATCGGGACAAGTACGGGCGGCGTAATCGGCAGGCGAAGGGATCAACTACATACACAAAT
Organism: Avena longiglumis; assembly: GCA_030063025.1. NCBI lineage: Eukaryota > Viridiplantae > Streptophyta > Magnoliopsida > Poales > Poaceae > Avena > Avena longiglumis. The sequence continues at coordinate 461,198,592 of CP125975.1, read as the reverse complement.
GAGTATGTATGCAAGCCACCATACAATAGTACATCAGAGCCATTCCATCTAAAAAGAAAGGAAATATAGCAACGCCATACGGCAAGATTCAAATGTCCTAGATAGATATAATAGTTTAGGATATCTCCTCATACATCACACATCAGAGTATCAGGCGGAAGCGGCAAACAAGATCCGAGTATGGATAAGAAGCAAATCGGCATAAGATGCCCCATAAATAAGCACATCCCGCCCACAGATCTCACGGATCCCCGTTCCCGGAATCTCTACACCGAACGATCGTTGCCCACATCATCCGCCTCCTCCACCCAGTATCCATCTTGTGAGTGTACCTGTTCATCTGAACCAAATAATTTATCGGGTGAGACCCTAGGGGTACTCAGCAAGTCTTTATGCCTCTAAAGGGGACACAACCTGGGGTGACGCAATTGCAGCAAAATATAAATCCTAACAGTCCTATAGATAAACGCTAACCGGCCATCCGCCTAACCAAAGATAGACGGATGTCCGTGAATTAATGACAACAGTTATAACAGTAATATCCACAGATCCATCCTCCTCCTCGCTTACCAACGAGGAAGCGGACGAACAACCCCCCATCCGTTGGCAATTTTATTAACCATTACATGAGTGTTGCACTAATTACTAGTCAGTTACTTAGTCAAATTAAAAGCGGTACTTTAGTTATGCTTGTCTATGATCGAGAAACTGTGCTCCAAGTCGTCCATAACCGCGGACACGGCTTTCAGAAAGTTTTACCCTGCAGGGGTGCACATATAGCAACACACACTCGATCAACCTCGGAAAAACCAAATCAAAACCCAACGAGGCCTTCACGACAAAGCAATCATAGGATTCAGAAATATTTCAGGGGGCCACCCCATTAAGCTACCCGCAACGGTTAATGACTCGAGACGGACTCAAGGTTTGGGTGGACGGTCAGAACGACGGGAACCCAAACTGGGCTTGTCGATACCGCGAAATCGTGTCCCGATCCTAAACAAGACAGTGCTCTCGCACAATCGTAAATAAAGCAAAAAGCATGGCATAAGTACAGATAGTAAATAAAACCTCAAACTAGTTTGTGGCCCCAAGAAATAAGAATGAATCAAGCTCTGGCTCAAGGGGTCCCATAAGCCTCCCGGATGTGGATAGCGAATAATCAAGGAACAGGAATCAAGTACTCGGGGTCCCACGGACACAAGTGAGCGAGAAAACCAAATAGCAGATATTGCTCACTGGTGCCACTTTCATTAGTTATCCCATTACTACTCAGGTTAAGTGGTTTAGGTACCTCGTTATCCATCAGACTCTCACATACCCTACACATGCTGTTCTACGACTCGCATGGCTCAAACAACTCATGTAGTAATGGCTCATGGGATGGAGGAACAAGCTTCGGTGGGGTTTTAAAAGTAAAGGCTATGCAATACTTGGGATTCAATTTAATGCAATCACGACTCAATGATGCAAGAATAAGATAGAGGCAATAGGTACTATATGTATGCAAGCATGTGGTAGTGCTTGCCTGGCAGCTCAGTTGAAGCGAGAGAAGGATCTGGGTAGTACTCCTGGTTATCTTGATATATCCCCTGCTCAGCGTCTATTCGAAGAAGAACCAAACAAACAAGGCCAATATAAATAAAGTGCACAAGCATATGAATAAAATGCGACAAGCAAACAATCATGCCATGATGTATGATGCACAATTTGCATGGCAATAAAGTAGCATGGCATGGGTGAGGAGTGGAATACAAGAAATAAGCATTTTATTGAGTCTTGGTCACATTTTATCCTCATATTAGTTGCTGTATACTTTATATTTATATGATGCATGCTGCAATTCAGAACATGGAATGCATAAATAGAAAGGTCTCGTCGAGCTGATCATTTTAGACATATCATTTGTTAAATTTGGAGTTATAGATCAAAAGTTATTAATTAATTAAGGTGAAGGGCATTTTATTGTAATTTAATTAAACTTGAAATTTTAAGTGCCCAAAATATATTTTGGATGGCATATTTGAAATCCTCACATTTTTCTGATTCAAAAACATATATTATTTGTATTATTTGGAATTATGAATTTAAATTTATTTAAAAGTCAAAATTATTAAATAGGGTCGAAGTCAAAGGTTGACTATTTAAATTAATTCTGAAAATATTTGATTAAAGATTTGAATTCTCATTCAAAAATAAAACATTTTTCATATTAAGTTTGAATTCAAATTCCAAACCATTTCAAAGTTATGAATTCATTTAGGTTTAAACAGATTTGAATTTTGAATTGAATTGAATTAATTTGAAAAGATTTGAAATTTGAAACAGAAAGGCTCCTGGACTTTTGGTACTCAGCAGATCCTACCCCCAGCCAGTGATAGGTGGGGTCGACGCTGACTGGGTCGACACGCGCGCACAGAAACTTTTCACACCGGTGCTCTGCCTAGCCTGCGTGGATGACAAGCGGCCCGAGGCGTATCAGGCCACACACGCTGCCAAATGGCATGGCACGTGGGCAATCCAGGGGCTTCGGCATGCGAGGTTCGATCTGCGGGGCCTAATCGCAAACGTGACCACGATCGCCAAAGGGCCCGGGACGGCGGGTTTAGGCGGAAAATCTGCGGGACTAAGCGCAAAACAAGCAATGCTATCTTGTCATTGTCGGACGCGGTGCTGCGGATCTGGCCGGAGCTTCGGAAGACGATGGCGAGCGAACCACGGCGATTCTGGCCAAGCCGCAAAAACCAAAGATGAAGAGGGCGCTACCGGCTACAAGTCTCGTTCAGGTGGCTAGCTCGGAGGAGGGCTGCAGCGCGCGGGCTTCGTCGAGGAACAGAGGCCAAAGCTGCAGTCGCTGCTGCTGTCGCCAGAGCGCGGCGCGCGACGGCGCACGCGGGGTGTTCGACGGGCGGCGCCGACGCTACGAAGCAAGAGAGGGGTGGGGACCTTGTCTGGGGGGTAGAGGGGCTCACCAGGAGGGTGTTGGTGTGGTCGGAGGTGCTCGGGACGGTCACGATCTGGCGCGTGGCTGGGGCCCTGGAGCTCCTGATCTGGGCGGTGCACGGCGGCGTCAGGCTGCTCCGGCGAGGTCCGGCGGTTTCCAGCGGTCCTAGTCGTCGAGGAGGAAGCAGGGGACGCTCCTGATGCTCCTTGTACATCCTGGCATGCTCGGGAACGACTAGAGGGAGAGGAGGCCGAGGTTAGGGTTTGGGGACATGGTGGTGATCATGGTGGTTAGGGGAGGAAGAAGGGAGGGTGAGGAGAGGTCTGGGCACTTCCATATGGGATCTGGGGTGCCTGGGGTGGTTGGGGTGTTGAGGGAGAGGGGAGAGGCACATGGGAGGTGGTGGCCACTTTAAGCAAAAGGGAGAAGGGTGGCTCGGGTTTGGTTGGTAGCTAGGGTTGGGGTGGAGTGAGAGAGGGGTAGATGGGTCCAGGGTGACTAGGTGGGGCTGGTGGGGCCTTGTAGCAGGGAGAGGGCTAGAGAGAGGAGGGAGGCCAAGAGAGAGAGAGAGGGGGAGGGGGTAGCCTCGGGTTAGGGCTAGATGGGGTAGATAGGGGTGGATCGGGTTGGTGAGAGGTGAGGTGAGAGAGGGTGGCATGGAGCTAGAAAGTTGAGGGGGGAGGTGATCAAGCACATGACCAAGGACACACATGGTCAAGCACATGGGTTTGGTGTATGGCAAGACCACACAAACAAGCAAAAGGAAAAGTTGGAGGAGAGGGTGAGAAGAGGGGGGGCTTAGGGTTTAGACAAAAACAAACAAGATCAAGCAAAGGGGGAAGGGAGATGATCCACCCAAAAACCAAAGAGAAACAAAGAGATCAAAGGATGATGATGGTTGCATGGCCCATGCAAGCATTTAATGCCATGTGTCATCCTTGTGAAAACAAAGATAATATCTCATGGCATTTATTTATTTGCATCCTCCAAAGTTGGAGTAAGGGTCAAGCAAAAGGATTTGTAGAATTGGACCCACCCTATCTCTCATGAGCTAGACTAAACACCAAAAGAAAAATAATTACAAGCTCATGGATAATGGGATGGTGGAATTGTAAGGTGGTGAAAGAAAAGTGGTGGAGTGGAATAAAAGATATGCCCCCAACTCAACTTGAGCATTTAAACAATATATCAAGACCCAAATACAATATCAAGAGACAAATACAGTTAATAATGCATATGAGATAAGAACCAAAACAAAAGGGTTTTTGTATGATGCTCAGATGCAAGGTGGCATGATGACATGAGCATGATATAATGATGATGCAACAATTATGTGTAGGAAGTAGCCATTTTATTACTAAACCAAGTAGCATTACAGTTGTTAGACAAATGGGATGCTACAACTCTCCCCCACTAAACAGGAATCTCGCCCCGAGATTCTAGGAAGAAGAAGAAGACACAAAGAGGGTAGGATAGTTGGCACGGAGTTCATCTTCACGCTCCCAAGTGGCTTCATCAACAGAATGGTGCGACCACTGCACCTTGCAGAACTTGATGGACTTGTTGCGAGTCCTTCTTTCTGCGGTCTCAAGGATTTTTGTGGGGTGTTCTTGATAAGACGGGTCTTCTTGGAGATTGATAAGCTCATGATCCACGGTCCTGCCGGGATCCTTGAAGCACTTCTTGAGTTGAGAGATGTGGAAAACATCATGGACTTTGAGTCTTTCCGGGAGCTCAAGAGCATAAGCAACTTCTCCTCTTCTTCCACGAATTTTGAAAGGACCGATGTATCTAGGAGCCAGCTTTCCTTTGATACCAAAACGGTGTGTGCCTTTCATTGGAGTGACACGAAGGTAAACGAGATCACCAGGGACATACACCATGTCCGTGTGCTTCCTGTCATAATTGCTCTTCTGGCGACTTTGAGCAATCTTCAGATTTTCAAGAATGATATGCACCTTCTCCTCCGCTTGAGTTACAATGTCAGGGCCAAACCAAATTCTTTCTCCTGCACCTGACCATCCAATCGGAGTTCTGCATTTGCGGCCATAGAGAGCCTCGAATGGTGCCATTTTCAGACTTTTCTGGAAGCTGTTGTTGTAAGAGAATTCAGCATAAGGAAGACATTCTTCCCACTTCATGCCAAATGAGATGACGCAAGCACGAAGCATATCCTCCGAATCGATTGATCCTTTCAACTTGTCCTTGCGATCGAGGGTGGTAAGCTGTCCGAAGTTCAACTTTGTTCCCAAAGCATTTTGGAAACTTTCCTTAACTTGGAAGTGAAGATGCTCCCACGGTCTGAACTGATCTCAAGCGGAACCCCATACAGAGAGACAATTCTGTTGATATAGAGCTCAGCCAACTGAATTCTAGAAATTGTTTCCTTGACGGGGAAGAAGTGAGCCACTTTAGAGAGCCTGTCAATGACAACAAAGATTGCATTGTTGCCCTTCTGCGACCTTGGAAAACCAGTGATGAAGTCCATCTCTACTTTCTCCCATTTCCATTCCGGGGGTTTCAATGGCTGTAGAAGACCGAAAGGTTTCTGATGGACAGCTTTCACTCTGCGGCAGACATCACACTCCGAGACATACTTGGCACAATATCGTTTCAAACCCGGCCACCAATATTGTGTTTTCAAGTCCATGTACATCTTTGTGCTGCCAGGATGGATAGAAAGAACAGAATCATGCGCTTCCTTGAGAACTTGCTCTCTCAAACCCGGGTAGTTCGGAAGAAACATCCGGTGTTCAAAGAAAAGCGTGCCTTGATCATCGACGTGGAAGGACTCATACTTCGGAAGCTGAAGTTTGGATATGATCTTTTTGGTGTGCGGATCACCAAGCTGACGAGAGCGAATCTTTTCATCCAAGAGAGGAGTAGCCAGAAGGTTCAGGAGATGCCCTTGTTCCACAACTTCCAGGTTGAGCTGACGGAATTCCTCGCACAAGAGAGGCTGTTGTTCTTCCATCATGAGGTTGTTGACATAAGCTTTGCGGCTGAGAGCATCGGCCATGACATTAGCTTTGCCCGGAGTGTAGTTGATGGTCAAATCAAAATCATTGATTGCTTCAATCCATCTCCTCTGCCGAAGGTTGAGATCAGCTGAGTGAAGATATACTTCAAACTCTTGTGGTCGAAAAGATCTCACAACGGTTGCCAAGCAAGTAGTGCCTCCATAGCTTCAAAGCAAAGACAACCGCCATGAGCTCGAGGTCATGTGTAGGATAGTTGATCTCATGCGTCTTCAACTGCCGAGAGGCATAAGCAACCACTTGTTTTTCTTGCATAAGGACCGCACCCAATCCTTGCAAAGAGGCGTCACAAAATATCCGGAAAGGCTTAGATGTGTCCGGAGGAACCAAGATCAAGGTGGAAGTGAGCTTCTCTTTGAGTGTCTCAAAGCTTGCTTGACATGCAGGAGTCCAAAGGTATTTCTTGCCCTTTTTGAGGAGATCGGTAAGAGGCTTCGCTATCTTCGAAAAGTTCTGAACGAAGCGACGGCAATAACTAGCCAAACCAAGGAAACTCCGCACTTCTTTGACATTAACAGGAGGAAGCCATTCGACATTTGTCTTCACAGTTTCCGGGTTGACTGCAATGCCCTTGGCAGAGATGACATGACCAAGATAGGTTACTTGAGGCAGCCAAAACTCACACTTTGAGAACTTTGCATACAAGCGGTTCTCACGAAGCTTGTTTAGGACACACCGAAGGTGTTCTTCATGCTCTTCCTTTGACTTGGAATAGACTAGGATGTCATCCAGATAGACCACAACGAACTTATCAAGGTACTCCATGAAAACCGAGTTCATAAGCCTCGAGAAGGTAGCAGGTGCGTTGGTGAGACCGAAAGACATGACCGTGTACTCACACAGGCCATAGCGGGTGGTGAAAGCTGTTTTAGGAACATCTTCCTTGCGAATCTTGATTTGGTGAAAACCACTTCTCAAGTCAAGCTTAGAGAACACCACAGCTCCAGCTAGCTGGTCGAAGAGATCATTAATCCGCGGAAGGGGATATTTGTTCTTGATGGTTTTAGCATTGAGAGCCCGATAGTCAACACAAAGTCTATCGATCCGCCACGCTTCTTCACAAAGATTGTTGGGCTACCCCAAGAAGAAGTCGTGTTGAATGAAACCCAACTTCTCTTGTTCATCAAGCTGTCGTTTGAGTTCACCAACTCAGCGGGACCCATTTTATAAGGCCGCTTGGAGATAGGAGCCGTTCTAGGTTCAAGCTCAATTACAAACTCAACCTCACGATCCGGAGGCATACCCGCAACTCTTCAGAAAGACATCCGGGAACTCACAGACATCGAACACTCAATATCTTCCATAGCATCATCATTCGAGCAGCCAAAGAGAAAAGCTGGATATCGAGTCGACTTGGAGAAAAGACTATATGGCCTTCAGAATCTTCGTGAGAAACCGAGCTCAAAGACAATCAATCACAGCTGCATTTGCTGTCAACCAATCCATGCCCAAGATGACATCAATGTCAGAATTGCCCAGAACAATTAAGGATGCCAAGAACGAAGAGCCACCAATCTCAATTTGATTTACATGGCTGATATGAACAGCCCTCATGTTTGCTATAGGAGAAAGGACCATTAACCGCTTAAGGAGAGGAACCAAGACTAACTCATTCTCATTTGCAAACTTGTGAGAAACGAAAGAATGCGATGCACCAGAATCAAACAAAACTCGTGCAGGGACTGAGTTAACGGAAAGCATACCCATCACAACCTGTGTGCATGCTCGCTTGAGCGGCGTTGACACAGTTGGCACGAAAGCAATGAGACCCGGGCTTGGTGTTGATGTTGAGAGCCCGAGGTGGTGGTGCACGAACCAAAGGAGAGCTTGCCGCAGATCTTGGAGGGGTGGAGGAAGAGCTTTGTTTTCAACGAGCCCAGTTTAGATGTCCAGAGTCTCCACGTGAAACTAGCACCGTGGACGTGGAGCAACGTAGCTGGACTCCACCAGCGCCTGTGGTAGTGGTGGTTGTAGCCCCGGGAGCAGGTGAGGAAGTTTGGTGGACTTGCCGTAGCTTGCGGTGTCTTGGTGGAGCCGGGAGCGACGGTGGGGTGTTAGGAACCCAGACACGACGCTTAGAGGGAGCTGACATAGCTGAAGAGCTTGGTGCATCACGGTTGTGTTTCTTTGACTCCTCAAACACTTGCCTACTTGCTTCCTCCTGCAAGCCTGTATGCTGAAGTTCCAGAAAAGACGCCGGCCTTGCATGTGTGATTGCATATTTAATCGATGCATTGAGCCCTTGCCGGAACCTCTTTTGCTTCTTCTTGTCATCGGAGATCTCATCGCCACCATAACAAGAAAGATTCATGAAGTTCCTGATGTAGGTATTGACATTATCATTTCCCTGCTTGAGGTTGAGAAAAACTTCCTTCATCCTTTCCATGATAATTTCTGACAGATACTGCTCTTTGAATGCTCCGATGAACTGCTCCAAGTAGGTGAAAACCAATGCGCTTTGCCTTCGTAATTCTCCCACCGAGAGTCATCTCCCTTGAAGGTGAGTAGCACACTTTACCCATTCTTGCTCAGAACATCAGCCTCGAGTAGCCTTGACATTTCACGCAACCAATCATCGCATCAAGTGGTTGATCGAAACATCAAATTGGCGAGGGTTGAACTTCAGAAGCATTTGATGTCTCCTCGCTTGGGAGGTGGAGGTAGTGGAGCAAACTCATTCCTCGACACTTTCCTCAAAGCGTCCTGGTTCTGGCATTCATTGCGCCAAGGCATTGGCGATGTTTGACAACGCGAACCCAGTTCGGTGGTATGTCCTCATCGAACGCGTGGTGGAGCCATCCTGTGATTGATATAAAACACAAGTCAGTACTATAATGGAGAATAATAATAATCCAAAATAGTACCAAGATGGAATTAACCAAGATTAAAGGATACAATTTACTAAGATGATATTAAAATATCAACAAAGTTCAAGGCACCTAGAAGATATTAAGCATATCGCACACGACTGAAAAGGAGTGTGGTACACAAATATATCAAAGAAAAATTTTCCGCAAATTTCGGCATTAAAATACCAGTAGATGCGCAAAATCACTTAACGAATCAAGATTAGTGACTCTACCAATTCAATATGCAAGAGCGAATGGTAAGAGTAGTGGTATGGTCGCGACTCCATCCCGCACTCAAATCATTACTCCGCACATGAATGAGTGGAACACATATCCTAACCCCTTCTTCTCACGTTGAACCTAAAGATTGGTAACTACGGAAACGAACACCCCAAACAAGATAACGTCGGATAACAAAGAGTAAGACAGATCACGTCGGTATACAACGAATCAGATAGATCGCGTCGGATTGCAAAGCCTGTCGGTATGGAATGTACCAACAGTTGATAACCAAAAGGCCGATTATGATAACAACTTGGATGCAACAGATAGACAAGGAATTACACACACACACACACACACAAAAAAATACACAACCTATGGTACTACGGAAACCCAGAACACGTGAATCCTAGTTTGAACTTTTAAGAAGAGGATTGAAAACGTTACACTTCCTTACCAGAAAAGGGTGGGTGGGTGGGTAAGAAGAAAAGTGGAAGCAGTCCTACTCTCGCGTTTTGTTTTTCCCTAGTATACATAACTACCAAAATATTTGCTAGACTGACAACGACCATTTGGCTGAGACCCTGAAGGGCGGGATGGCTCTGATACCAATTGTAACTACCTCAGTGAATTACGCTCCTAGATACAAGCCTGGATGAGCGGAAATGGTTGAAATAGTACGGTGGGGCCCAAATGCCACTCACAGGTGGACCTTTCGGCCGTCCCAACCATTTCCAATAATCGGGACAAGTACGGGCGGCGTAATCGGCAGGCGAAGGGATCAACTACATACACAAATGAGTATGTATGCAAGCCACCATACAATAGTACATCAGAGCCATTCCATCTAAAAAGAAAGGAAATATAGCAACGCCATACGACAAGATTCAAATGTCCTAGATAGATATAATAGTTTAGGATATCTCCTCATACATCACACATCAGAGTATCAGGCGGAAGCGGCAAACAAGATCCGAGTACGGATAAGAAGCAAATCGGCATAAGATGCCCCATAAATAAGCACATCCCGCCCACAGATCTCACGGATCCCCGTTCCCGGAATCTCTACACCGAACGATCATTGCCCACATCATCCGCCTCCTCCACCCAGTATCCATCTTGTGAGTGTACCTGTTCATCTGAACCAAATAATTTATCGGGTGAGACCCTAGGGGTACTCGGCAAGTCTTTATGCCTCTAAAGGGGACACAACCTGGGGTGACGCAATTGCAGCAAAAGATAAACCCTAACAGTCCTATAGATAAACGCTAACCATCCGCCTAACCAAAGATAGACAGATGTCCGTGAATTAATGACAACAGTTATAACAGTAATATCCACAGATCCATCCTCCTCCTCGCTTACCAACGAGGAAGCGGACGAACAACCCCCCATCCGTTGGCAATTTTATTAACCATTCCATGAGTGTTGCACTAATTACTAGTCAGTTACTTAGTCAAATTAAAAGCGGTACTTTAGTTATGCTTGTCTATGATCGAGAAACTGTGCTCCAAGTCGTCCATAACCGCGGACACGGCTTTCAGAAAGTTTTACCCTGCAGGGGTGCACAAATAGCAACACACACTCGATCAACCTCGGAAAAACCAAATCAAAACCCAACGAGGCCTTCACGACAAAGCAATCACAGGATTCAGAAATATTTCAGGGGGCCACCCCATTAAGCTACCCGCAACGAAGTTAGCTGACTCCGAGACGGACTCAAGGTTTGGGTGGACGGTCAGAACGACGGGAACCCAAACTGGCTTGTCGATACCAAATCGTATCCCGATCCTAACAAGACAGTGCTCCTCGCACAATCGTAAATAAAGCAGTAAAGCATGGCATAAGTACAGGATATTAAATAAAACCTCAAACTAGTTTGTGGCCCCAAGAAATAAGAATGAATCAAGCTCTGGCTCAGGAGGGTCCCATAAGCCTCCCGGATGTGGATAGCGCGAATAATCAAGGAACAGGAATCAAGTACTCGGGGTCCTACGGGACACAAGTGAGCAGGAAAAACCAAATAGCAGATATTGCTCACCGGTGCCACTTTCATTAGTTATCCCATTACTACTCAGGTTAAGTGGTTTAGGTACCTCGTTATCCATCAGACTCTCACATACCCTACACATGCTGTTCTACGACTCACATGGCTCAAACAACTCCTGTAGTAATGGCTCATGGGATGGAGGAACAAGCTTCGGTGGGGTTTTAAAAGTAAAGGCTATGCAATACTTGGGATTCAATTTAATGCAATCGAAACTCAATGATGCAAGAATAAGATAGAGGCAATAGGTACTATATGTATGCAAGCATGTGGTAGTGCTTGCCTGGCAGCTCAGTTGAAGCGAGAGAAGGATCTGGGTTGTGCTCCTGGTTCTCTTGATATATCCCCTGCTCAGCGTCTATTCGAAGAAGAACCAAACAAACAAGGCCAATATAAATAAAGTGCGCAAGCATATGAATAAAATGCGACAAGCAAACAATCATGCCATGATGTATGATGCACAATTTGCATGGCAATAAAGTATCATGGCATGGGTGAGGTGTGGAATACAAGAAATAAGCATTTTATTGAGTCTTGGTCACATTTTATCCTCATATTAGTTGTTGTATACTTTATATTTATATGATGCATGCTGCAATTCAGAACATGGAATGCATAAACAGAAGGTGTAACACCCTCAGAATCGACCCTATGCAAGTTTTAGCGAACTCGCCAAACCCGCATAGAAACGATTCAAAGGTGCCCACCAGGCACTTTCGTGCGGGTGGAAAACGAAGTAATAACATTACACAACAGTCCTCGATGGGACCCATAGAACAGATATATACAACAGCGACTCAACGAGTCAAGAATACAGATATAATATACAAAGATCCAAATCACCTTGAAAACGATAGAGCGTCCAGCTACGGACAAGATGCAAATGGGGCTAAGAGCCCTGAAGAATAACCAATGGCGTCCATAACCTGCCCAGCCAAGCCGGAAGGGTAACCTGCTAACAACGCCGATATCAACACCGCTTAAACAAAAGGGGTGCCGACAAAGGGCAAAGGAAAAGAGGAGCGTCGATCGAGGCCAAGACACGGCGAGGCTAGAATTCGGTCCTCGCCTACATAGGTATGGTGGATCAAGCGCAGCGGCGATGCACTAAACAACCTATAGAGACTCGATACAACTGGCGGCTATCAGAGAGGGGTAAGAAAGCCCTATTCGTAACCAACCTGATACTACCACCAAACATACCCATCCTGGTATTTCCCCCTCGAGACCAAACGAGGAAGTCAACCGAGGAACTCACACAGTAGGCAGTTTTATTTATTCAGTTATCATTGCAGCAATTACTATTCAGGTATATATAGTCATCCTGATAAAATAAGCAGTGGGCACTTTTAGTTAACCATTCCGTTGTAGTTGCAACACTTACTAGTCAGATACAATTAGCATGAGATAACCCAAAACCCAGCAGTTGTTGGTACTTTTATTTATCCATTCCGTTATAGTTGCAATACTTACTAGTCAGGTACAATGGTCGCAAGCGACCCCAAACAAGCAATTGTTGGCAGTTTTATTTAGCCATTCCATTATAGTGAAGCTGATTACTAGTCATTATAAAGTCAAATTTATAGCACTACTTTAGTTATAGTTGTCTATGATCGAGATACTATGCTCCAAGTCGTCCATAACCGCGGACACGGCTTTCAGAAAGTTTTACCCGGCCGGGGTGCACAAATAGCAACACACACTCGATCAACCTCGGAAAAACCAAATCAAAACCCAACGAGGCCTTCACGACAAAGCAATCACAGGATTCAGAATTATTTCAGGGGGCCACCCCATTGAGTAGACCATAGCGAAGCTAGCCGACTCAGACGGACTCAAGGTTTGCGTCAGTGGCTGTAAACGACTGGGAACCCAAAACTGGGATTGTCGATACCGCGAAAACACTCCGCTTCCCTAAACAGTACAGGTGCTATCCATCGCACAATTTAAATAAAGCAGTATAGCATGGCATAAGTACAGGATCGTAAATAAAACCTCAAACTAGTTTGTGGCCCCAAGAAATAAGACTGAATCAAGCTCTGGCTCAGGGGGGTCCCATAATCCTCCCGGATGTGGATAGCGCGAAAATTCAAGGAACAGGTATCAAGTACTCGGGGTCCTACGGGACACAAGTGAATGGTTAACAACCAAATAACATCCATTGCCCACCTGTGCCTCTGCTTACTTACTTCAATTTTAGTTGTTAAACAGTAATTAAAGTGAACGATAAGTAAAGTCATGATCATCTCCAACATCCAACATGCGGCAATACTCCAACAACTGTGGTACTTGGCGACCCGCGACAGCACTTGAGCAAGCGACTACGACGCGCAAGCCAACTATCTACCAGACAACAGGTAATAGGATGTGTCCAAGGCAATATAAGGCTGCAAGGGATATCACGGGTACGAAAACTAGAGCATCGCAACACAGATAGCAATAAATCAACAGGAGGAAACAAAGACTATAAAAGTAAGATAGGTAGAAAGGGGGAGATGCTCGCCTGAAAACATTGTCAAAGATTCAACCGAAGATCGGGGCGAAGCTCACATCAACTCAACGGCCTTATCCGCGAAGAACCAAAACACTAGAACAAACACCGGATACACTATTTATTACTACGGCAGAAGATCGAGCATGATGCATGTATGATGTATGACATGGCAAGATGCGATGCAATTAGGCAATATTAAGAGGAACCGGGGTCCAGACAATTAAATATATGGTTCAATTTGTTTAGATACCCCACAATTAAATGTTGTGTTAACAGGGCAAGATAAGTTACCGGTTTGCTACACAAGTTTAAATGAGGCCAATATATGACTAGATTTGCCGGCATATGGGCCTCATATTTAATTATAAGGTGAATCGGCATAAGGCCCCCAAACCACACAAATATGCATGCAAGTATGGCAATTTAATATGCATCAATTTGTTATTACATTTATAAAATAGGGCTCGAGAAAAAGGTCACACATTAGGGTTCGGCGATCTTGGGGTTCCGGGGTTCGGGGTTCGGTCTCAGGGTTCAGGGTTCGACGGGATCGGCGGGAGCGGATACAAGACGGAGAAATTGGTTTCCAACGGTCGATCTTATCATCGCGAAGACCTCGTCGGGTCCGCGTTCCGGGTTGGTCTTGGCCTTCGGGGTGAAGTACTTGGCGCTTCGTGTCGGCGACCTTGGCGTCCGAGATGAAGGGCTCGTCGTTCGGGGATCCTCCGAGTTCGTGTTGACGACCTTGGGGTTCCGACTTTGGTCGTTGGCCGTGAACTTGTTCCGCGAAGGTACGGTCTTCGGGTCCAGGAGGTAGATCTTGGCGTCCGAGGAGAAGATCATGTCGTTCCGCGACGGTGTTCTTGACGGTTTCGGGAAGATCTTGTCGCACGGTGTCCGGGTAGGCGAACTTGTCGGTTTCGCGGTTTCGATTGGCAGTGTCGGACTCGGGCCTCGGCACTAGGAGATCTTGGGGTACCGGCGGGTTCGTTGTCGGTGGTCCTTGTACGACTTAGCGTCTCGGCCGGTCTTGTCCGACAGGAGATCTGAGCACTCGATTTGGAGGGTCACACGACGAAGAACACATCCGGCCTTTGCTTCTTCTCGGACACGCGCGCATGAACCAACACACGGAACTGGTACTTGGTGGCAGGAGCACCCAAGAGGAAAAACATGTCAGAGCCACCGACGCCGGAAGAGCTTGGCCGCGAGGGGTCGGACGGCGACGTGCGGCGAAGGTCGGCCAACGGCCGGAGAGCAAAAGTTCTGGCGGAGCTCGCCGTCGCGGCGACCATGGAGGAGCTGACGCGAGGAGACGGCCGGAGGTCGCAGGGAAGGTGACCGAGAGAGGCGGCGAGGAGGGCGCGTCCGGGAGGAGGGAGGCGCCAGAGAAAAGCGGCCCGGTCGGTGGCGGCGGTGACGACACGGGCCGGGAGACGGCGAGGCGGGCGTCGGCGTGGCCGGGCATCAAGCGGCGGGCGCAGGCGAGCTTGAGGAGCGAAAGGCGCGGGGCGATGGGGCGGGTCTGAGCGGAAGGCGGAGGACGGCCGAGGGTCCAAGGCCAGGGCTCATGAGGGGGCGGGGCGGAGGAAGGAGGCCGGCTGGGAGGAGGAGGCCCGGGCGGGGCCGGGGCACAGGGCGGGCGGCCGACGCTGGTCGCCAGTGGCTGGGATGCATGAGGCGGAGACCATGGCACTGCCGGCGGGTGGAGCGCCAGCGACGGGAGGTGGCGGCGAGGCCGACGGTGGCGGAGAGGAAGAAGGGAGGCGGGAGGGGCGGTGGAGAGGCGGGCTCGGCCATGGGAGGGAGAGGCAGAGCGGAGGGAGGTGGGGGAGAGGGCCACGCGGGGAGGAGGAGAGAGGTGGTGGTGGGGCCGGGGTGGTCCAGGCGAGGTGAGTGGGGTGGGGCTGGCTCGGTGGGACCCGGCGGTCGGTGAGTGGGGGTGGGGCTGTGTGGTGTTGTGTGGTGTGCTGAGTGGCAGGTAGGGACAGGAACAGTGGGTCCGGGGTGTAAGGGAGAGGGGGTTGGTGAGGGCTAGGTGAGAGAGAGAGGGGGGGAAGTCTGGGATTGATGAGGTGGCGGGGTGGGTAGGGATTGGGGGAGAGGGTGAGGTGGCGAGCTGGGATAGGTGGGTAGGATAGGTTTGGGTGGTTTTAGGATTCGGGTGGGCTGGTTTAGGTGGACCGATTTTATTTCTGGGGGTGGTCGACTGGGTCGAATCAGCCCGTTCGACTGCCCCACTAAAGATAATTAAATATTTTATTTATTTCAAACAGGGCTTTTGCAAACCGATAGCAGACAAAACAAAATAATCCGAAGAACCGGGTTTTGTGTTTGAATAAAGACGGGGCGTTTAGAAAACTAATTAGGTTTTCCCGAAAATAGTTTTATGCGAACAAATGCAAGCTGATGACGATGCTCAAATGCAATGTGGCATGATGACATGAGCATGCGGTCATGACGATGCAATGCACAAAAACAACGCGATTTTCTAGTAGTGGTTTTTCGGGATGCCACAAAAGGTCTCGTCGAGCTGATCATTTTAGACATATCATTTGTTAAATTTGGAGTTATAGATCAAAAGTTATTAATTAATTAAGGTGAAGGGCATTTTATTGTAATTTAATTAAACTTGAAATTTTAAGTGCCCAAAATATATTTTGGATGGCATATTTGAAATCCTCACATTTTTCTGATTCAAAAACATATATTATTTGTATTATTTGGAATTATGAATTTAAATTTATTTAAAAGTCAAAATTATTAAATAGGGTCGAAGTCAAAGGTTGACTATTTAAATTAATTCTGAAAATATTTGATTAAAGATTTGAATTCTCATTCAAAAATAAAACATTTTTCATATTAAGTTTGAATTCAAATTCCAAACCATTTGAAAGTTATGAATTCATTTAGGTTTAAACAGATTTGAATTTTGAATTGAATTGAATTAATTTGAAAAGATTTGAAATTTGAAACAGAAAGGCTCCTGGACTTTTGGTACTCAGCAGATCCTACCCCCAGCCAGTGACAGGTGGGGTCGACGCTGACTGGGTCGACACGCGCGCACAGAAACTTTTCACACCGGTGCTCTGCCTAGCCCGCGTGGATGACAAGCGGGCCCAGGGCAGAACAGGGCCACACACGCGCGCGGCCAGCCGGTGGGCGACACGTGGGCAATCCAGGGGGGCTTCGGCATGCGAGGTTCAGATCTGCGGGGGCCTAACTGCAAAACGTGACCACGACTGCCAGGTGGGGCTCCGGGGACGGCGGGTTTAGGCGGGAAAATCTGCAGGGGACTAAGCGCAAAACAAGCAGCGACGGCTGCTGTCTGCTGTCGGACGCGGTGCTGCGGCGGCGGATCTGGCCGGAGCTTCGGACGACGATGGCGAGCGAACCACGGCGATTCTGGCCAAGCCGCAAAAACCAAAGATGAAGAGGGCGCTACCGGCTACAAGTCTCGTTCAGGTGGCTAGCTCGGAGGAGGGCTGCAGCGCGCGGGCTTCGTCGAGGAACAGAGGCCAAAGCTGCGCCGCTTTGCTGCCAGAGCGCGGCCTGTGGGCGACGCTGGGTGTTCGACAGGCGCCGACGCCACTGGCAAGAGAGGTGGGGACCTTGTGCAGGGGTAGAGGGGCTCACCGGGAGGGTGTTGGTGTGGTCGGAGGTGCTCGGGACGATCACGATCTGGAGCGTGGCTGGGGCCTGAGCTCTGATGCAGGCGGTGCAGCGGCGTCAGGCTGCTCATGAGGTCCGGCGGTTTCCAGTGGTCCTAGTCGTCGAGGAGGAAGCAGGGGACGCTCCTGATGCTCCTTGTACAGCCTGGCGTGCTCGGGAACGACTAGAGGGAGAGGAGGCCGAGGTTAGGGTTTGGGGACATGGTGGTGATCATGGTGGTTAGGGGAGGAAGAAGGGAGGGTGAGGAGAGGTCTGGGCACTTCCAGATGGGATCTGGGGTGCCTGGGGTGGTTGGGGTGTTGAGGGAGAGGGGAGAGGCACATGGGAGGTTGTGGCCACTTTAAGCAAAAGGGAGAAGGGTGGCTCGGGTTTGGGTGGTAGCTAGGGTTGGGGTGGAGTGAGAGAGGGGTAGATGGGTCCAGGGTGACTAGGTGGGGCTGGTGGGGCCTTGTGGCAGGGAGAGGGCTAGAGAGAGGAGGGAGGCCGAGAGAGAGAGGGGGGTAGCCTCGGGTTAGGGCTAGATGGGGTAGCTAGGGGTGGCTCGGGTTGGTGAGAGGTGAGGTGAGAGAGGGTGGCATGGAGCTAGAAAGTTGAGGGGGGAGGTGATCAAGCACATGACCAAGGACACACATGGTCAAGCACATGGGTTTGGTGTATGGCAAGACCACACAAACAAGCAAAAGGAAAAGTTGGAGGAGAGGGTGAGAAGAGGGGGGGCTTAGGGTTTAGACAAAAACAAACAATATCAAGCAAAGGGGGAAGGGAGATGATCCACCCAAAAATCAAAGAGAAACAAAGAGATCAAAGGATGATGATGGTTGCATGGCCCATGCAAGCATTTGATGCCATGTGTCATCCTTGTGAAAACAAAGATAATATCTCATGGCATTTATTTATTTGCATCCTCCAAAGTTGGAGTAAGGGTCAAGCAAAAGGATTTGTAGAATTGGACCCACCCTATCTCTCATGAGCTAGACTAAACACCAAAAGAAAAATAATTACAAGCTCATGGATAATGGGATGGTGGAATTGTAAGGTGGTGAAAGAAAAGTGGTGGAGTGGAATAAAAGATATGCCCCCAACTCAACTTGGGCATTTAAACAATATATCAAGACCCAAATACAATATCAAGAGACAAATACAGTTAATAATGCATATGAGATAAGAACCAAAACAAAAGGGTTTTTGTATGATGCTCAAATGCAAGGTGGCATGATGACATGAGCATGATATAATGATGATGCAACAATTATGTGTAGGAAGTAGCCATTTTATTACTAAACCAAGTAGCATTACAGTTGTTAGACAAATGGGATGCTACACTCCAGTATAGGATCAAGAAACCACTATACCAAGTAAAAGAATATCCATTCTTAAGTAACCTCAAAGCAACATTAACAAGTACACCAGATACAAAGGTTATAAACATTATACTTTCAAACTATCTATGTTTTCAAAGTTAACTTTAGTCTAAAGAATCTAAATATAACACTATAAGCATCATTATGTGTTTTATAGTTCACTTTGATCTGAACTAATTAAGTTATAAAGCATCTCAAGCCAAACCATTCAAGCAAACACAAATAAAATCGACCACCACTAACTAACCACAAAGATTGTTTAAACCTTAGAAAAGAAATCTTTTCTTCAAATGTTATTATTTTTGCCACTTCAAACAAGAACTCTTTTAAGTCATCTTGAAGTATAACACATTTTGTGCATCCTACTATTTTATGATATCATAATTATATGATTGTTTCACACACCCTCACAAGCCTTAATAAGAAGCACAAGTGTACAACTTATCTAAAAGAACCACACATTTTAAAGTAACCATTCCCGGAATCCAAACCTAAGACCAACGTTATTCCCGGGATTAACGTGCATCACATTACTTATGCATAAAAGTGTTGGGAATATGCCCTAGAGGCAATCATGTATGATGATATTTCCCATTGTATTCATAAAGTTATTAAGTTGTCCTTGTATAAACATCTGATGTGTATCATTGAATATGTGATTCGGTTGTGGAACTATGCATTCATGTTCTTTGTACTAAATATCCTTGGTCATTGAGGTTGTGCTGGACACACAACTTAGACCAATGTGAAAGTTAGCTTGATGACTCGGTTCCACTTGTCATGGGCATGGAGATGCTATTCCAACTTACACAGATTCGACTAAAGAGTTTAGCGAGTCGGATTGACCCATATTGAGGTACAACGAACAAGTTGTCATTTGTATATCTCAATCAATGTAATCCTTAGACCTGAGGTTGTTGCATAGTCCGAGTTGAGGATCACCGACTTAGGTTCTATCAAACATCGATCCGTAACTGGGCAGTTATAAAGGCAGGGTTCGGGTCGACTGAGAATCAAGCTGCGTGATGTGAATAACCAAGATGGGATTTTGCCCCTCCACTCGGAGAGATATTCTCTGGGCCCTCCGTGAGATATGATTCAGAAAGCATGGCCATGCACGACTAAGAGTTAGTCGGGTGAATCACTTATCTCGGATCGAGAAGAGAGTCAGACTATTTAAGGGATGACAATTATTCGCCTATAGTCTGATTAGGTATATCGTGAGGCAAAAGGGACTCGGACGTAAGTCGCATTGGAAAGGCAAGTCGTCATGATCTTTGGTACTTGGGAGTCGGAACGTTCTGCTAGGAGCCGCTACCGACTGATCGATTGAGACTCGGACTCCAGTCGTGTCCAAGTGGCCATGAGCCTGCGGGGTTACACACTTAAGAGCGGGAGCATGTTCGGATTGGATCTGAACCTGTAATCTGGTTAGGTTGGACCTAAACCGGATTAGGACTGAGTTAGTGAGTTGGACTCACGGTGACTAGTGTTATATGGGCTTTAGTGAATGGGTCGCGCGAGCAGAGCCCACGTTCACTCCCTATATATAGTGGAGCACCGTAACCCAGAAAGGTTAATCGTTGTTCGATTAGGTCATTCCATGTGTTGGAAGCCCTAGCTCCATAGCAGTCCTACCGCCGTACCGAACCTAGCAGTTCGCCGCCGGTGCTCCTCCTTGTACGTGTGGATACCAGCAGAGGTGTTGTGCGATGAGCACCAGGACGATCGGATCGTGAGGATCCTTTGCATCAATCGACGCTTCATCAGTAATCCGCAACTGCGCGTCTAGTGGTAAACCTCGTGGCCTTCTACCTCAGCTAGATCTTGGGATCACCACGTTAGAGGAAAATTTTTGTTTTATCTCCGCGTGGCCCAACAAAAAGCATATTGCTTCTTTAAACATCTGATTTTGGATCTTATACTGACTCGAAGACCGTGAGTGAATAATCTTGCAATCACAAAAGGCAAGTTCACACTTGCTCATGTCCTTTGTTTATTTTCTGTAAAGTATTTTACAAATCTAGTATTGTTATCACCTGCATTTGAAAAGGTCTAAAAACACTATTTTCAATAATAATGTGAACTGTTGATTACTGATCCAGGGTGATCATCTAATCTATTAAATCTAACAGTTGGAATACCACTGTTTAGAACTATATCATCTAGTACTTAACAACCAATGTCGCCAGTGATTCTTGCATCGTATATTACGCGTTGACCGTGAGATTTGGAATGGGACGAAGAAGCCAGTTGTATATTCTTCCTCTCGCAAGAAGCCGGATGTGCAGGTCGTGGATGCTATCCTCATAACGTGTATATTAATTGATAATTCGTAGAGGATATTGTAACATCCCAAAAATACTAAGCTTGGATCATCAAGCATTAGTCACCAGCATTTAGGGTTAACAAAAACTTTTCTAAATTAAATTATGAATGCATGCATATGAATATGCATGGATTTTGAAATTCTTTGGAACCACCTTGTTTGATTGTTTCATTGCTTGTAAAATGTTTCTTAGGTGAAATAAACATCATCTAAAACATTTCCCACACTTTTCCTAAAGACAAGTAAATCAAAACACATATATTAAAGGAATGGTCACTTTGACCAATTTAACTCCCATGCCTACTTTGGCTGTCTCAAACTTTCAGAACCTAACAGAAACTTTTCTGGTTCTTTGCACCCCTTGAATGTACTCATAACAAAGTATCAAGGCCCACTTTGTGATCATCCAGAAACTTTCAAATGCATAGTTTAAATGACAATTCAAAATTGAATCTTCATCATATGGGAAGATCCCACTTTTTCAAAAAAACCACTCAAACACGCTCAACTTTCAAAACCCAAGCATCTGCAGACTCACCAGCACCAACCTAGCAAACCCACCAAAAATCTTTTCAAAATTCAAAACTTGAATTCATGCGGCCATTTCATAAAACAGGTTGCAGATACAAATCAAACAAACATCAAATACTATAGTGTGCAGTAAAATTGGCCTAACTTGTTCCCTATTTAGCTCAAAACCAGCTCAGTAGATCATCTAGGAAGGTTAACCAAGCACTAGCACCACTGTGAGCTTGCCACTGCCATCAATGGTGAACAGCTGAGCACACCCATGTCACCCCCATGTCGACAGCAAGCTAGGAGGAGACACAAGCCTAGCCAGCATGTCTGGGAGGCTTCCCACCGTCCACTGCTCGAACCTTGCCAACCACTAGACCACACGCACGGACCGCGTCCAGACCGCCAGCGACCATGCCGAGCGTGCGCCAGAGCACCACCCTCGACCGAAGCCCACAGACCGCGCGCCGCCCTCGCCGCGTGCATACACAATCCCCACCGACCCAGGAGACCGCCAGACATCCCCGTTCGCCGCCCCGTGAAGTACAGCCACCGCTCGTCGTCGAAGACGCCGCCTCTGCCGCGCAGAGAGTCGCATGTTCCAGACCAAACCGCACCGTCCCACGCCTCGAAACCATGTTGTTGATCATCGCCAGGGAACACCGCACCGTCCCCTACCATCGCCCATGCCAATAGCCGCCTGTAACATCGCCCCCGACGAGCTCACCTTGCGCCCCGTCGGTCCCCTCGCTCGACTATAAATAGAGGCCACCCCCGCTCGATTTCTTCACACCATCTCACTCCCCTCTCTTCACTGATCGTGCCACACCGTTCCCAGAGCAAGGCGAGCACCACCTCGCCGGAATTTCACTGGAGCCCGCCGCCTCTGGAGAAGACGGGAGCCATCGATTTCGTCCACCCCAGGAGCTGCCGCGACCACCCCTGAGTTTGCCACCGTCGACTTTGTCGTTCGCACGCCTCGACGACCCTCGCCAGCACCCCGGTGATCCCCCAGCACCCCTCACTGGTCGCGCTAGGTTTCTTTCTCGCCGGCGTTGTCTCGCGTCGACGATGACTCCCAGCCGTTGGATTAGAATCAGATCGAACGACCCACGTTGCCCGTGCAGCCGCCTCCCCTGTCTCACTGACAAGTGGGGACACCCACTTAAGCAGCCCGCGGGAGCACTGCGCTTAGCAGGCCGGCCCAGTAACTTTTCCCGCGCAGCCTAGTGATTTGAATTAAATCTTTTTCTTTTTAATTGAAACACATTTTTGTACCCATTTTCAAAAATCAATCCAGATCGATTCAGTGCACCAATTTGATTGAAACCAATTTTGTTGGAAAGTTCTGTGAATGCTGAATCCAAGCCCGTTGGATTCATGTCATTTGGATCTATAGATCATCCTTAGTAAAAATAACAAGGCATAAGCTTTTCTGCATTCAAACATTTTTCAAATTTAAACCATACTAGCTTTTGAGTTGATTCCAACTCTCAAAAATCACATTTAACCATGCCTTTCAGAATATATAAAAATATATAGGTTTACCTGCAGAAATAATGTTCAACTAATTAAAGAATGCTACATAGGCATTTCTAGTCATTTTATTTAAATAAAATAAAAGGGTAAAACCTTATTAAATTGTGACACCATTTTAAATCACATTCCCTTGGACCACAATATGTGGTGATGACATGTGTCAACATGATCCCATGTTTGGTTTGGAGAATATTAAATCTTAAGTAGTTTTTCAATGATTAGAAATTACTTTTCTAAAAATAAAAGGGATTAAACCAAGCCTTAACCTTGTAATGTTAGAGATGATGCTAGATCATCTATAGGACCCTTGTGTGTGATGATTGCAAGTAGTTAAGTATTGTTTGGTGATTGTGTACATCGTATTTATTTATAGACGCTAGTACCGACCAAGGATACGAGGAGGAAGGAGGATACTACGAAGAGAAAGCCGAGGAGAACTTCAACCACTGCTCTGCACAAGGCAAGCTAACACTTGCAATTTAGCAAGCCTAATACTACTAGTGAATGTGCAAGATAACCCTTGCAAGATATTCTACTAATGCAAACAAACCCTTACTTGTTACCATGCTAACTACATGCCTTATGCATATGTGATCATACCCACTTGATAACCAAATCCTAGTTTTATTTTCAACCTTCCTACTTTATTTGTTTATCAAAGCTACTTCCTTAGAGAGTACACAAGTGACTTGTAGATTCTAAGGAGATATTTGAAGGTTGCATAAAGAGCATAAAATTTGGCCTAAGCTAGATAATCTTGATGTCATCCTGAGGCATGAGATTGAACTTAGTTGAAACTCCACTAGTTTATCACCCCACATTAGTTGTCGTGGTGGTCTCACGGCAGATGCCATGGGTAGGCTAAAGTATGGGGCCAATGGATGCTAGTGGGATCTGGGGAGGGAAGATGTAGCTAGTTCTACACATAGAAGATTAAGGCCAAGGTCTTTATTTCTTCTTCCTTGGACTACAAGTGCTCCTTGAGCTGTATACAGGGAGAAGAGAAGAACTTTTCCAGCCTAACGGCTCTAACTCTAGTCGATGCCCCTCTCTGAGTCCAGGCCTCTCCTTATAAAGGAGAGCCCTGGGTTCCTTTAGGGCTGACAGGGCAAGCATATTCGAGGAATATGCTTGTCCCAATATAGTAGTTCGACGCCTCTCTTTCCCTGTCGTCCCTCTAACGACGACAAGGTTCCAGAGGGCCCCTCCTGTGCGCCTTGGTCTTCTGGACTGTCACCTCCGTGACCTCCTCCTACCTCTCTGTCGCTCTGCGCCTTTGTCCATAGCGCTTGGCACTGCTTAGATTCTCCCTAGCTTGCTGCTAGGGTTTGACTTCAGGCTTCTCCTTCTCCTGCAAGTGTGGCATCCCGCAAAACCACTCCTAGAAAATCGCGTTGAATTTGTGCATTGCATCGTCATCATCATGCATTGTTTGCCAAAACTATGTTTGCAAAACCCGTCTTTGTTTTCTAAACGCCCATCTTTATTCAAACGCCAAAACCCCGGGGCTCCGGAGTATTTTGTTTTGTTGCATTCGGGTTGCAAACGGCCCAATGAAATTAAATAAAAGATTTAATTTGTTTTAGTAGGGCGATCGAGCAGCCGTTTAGCCCGAACGACCACCCCATATTTTCTAATCGGTCCAACCTGTCCCGCCCCTCTGATCCTAGGCCTACCCAGTTTTCTACCCCAACCCAGCCTCCACCTCACTCCCCCCAATCAGATCCCTCCACCTCACCCTCACCCTCTCCTCTCCTCCCACCCAACCACAAAGTGCCACCTCAGCCCCCTCTCTCCACCTATGCTAAAACCACCCGCCTGCCCCACACACACTTCCTCCACCACTCGGACACGCATTACACGCACACACGACGCCACCCGCGTGCCTGCCCCACGCGGGACCCACCTGCAGACCCCCACCAGCCCACGCGCCCCCTCCCTCCTCCCCTGTTCCCCTTCTTCCCTCAACCGCCCTTCCCGCCACCGCCCTCCGCACCGCCTGCCTCTGGCTCCTCCTGGCAGGCCGGCCAGCCGCCACCGCGCATGCCAGCTCCATCCTTCCTCCTCCCGCCGCTTCCCTACCACCACCGCTTGGTGCCGTCCCCCTCCAGCTGCTCCGCCCTAGCTCCGCCTCGCGCCCCTCAGCCTCTCGCCTCACCACCTCCGCAGCCCAGCCCTCCTCCCTCCTCTCTCCATGGCTCCCCGCTTGCCATGCCCGCCGCCACCGCCGCCCTGCCCAGTCTCCGTCGAGCCCCGCTCGCGCCCGCCGCCCCGCTGAGCACCTCCTCCCCTCGCCGCTCCACCGCCGGCTCGCCCTGCGGCCGTCCTCCGTCGCGTTCCCCGTCGGTCCCGCTCAACTAACGCCCTCCTTGAAGCGCCTCAATGATCCCTCCGAGCAGCCGCCTCCCAACCACCGCCTCCAACCTCATCTCGGCGCCCCGCTGCGCCAAGCCCGCCTCTGCGGCCGCCCGCGTTGGCCGCCAGCGTGACCCCTCCGATGCCCCGTCCTGGCGCGTCCACCGCCGCCCGGCGGCATCTGGCCACGTCGCCACGGCAGACTCCGTCGACGCCCCTGCGCGCCCGGGCCCCGTCTCTACTCCGCCGGGCCCGTCCCTCCCCCCGACCGTCGCTGCAACAGCCACCGGCGAGAACACCGGCCCCCGCATGACCCACTCGGCAAGACCTCCTCGATGACAAGACCGGCACGGAACGAGACCCGAAGTTCTATCCAAGGCCACCGGCGCCGGATCCTCGAGACCTTCTTTCCGGATGCGACCCCGATCCCGAACCGGAAGGACGCCAAGATCACCGTCTCGGAACGACACGACCTTCTCCTCGGACGCTAAGAACTACAATCGATACCCTAAGGCACCGCGACCCCGGCACAAGTACTTCTTCCTTGAGACGCCATGATCGGGACCCGGACCAAGGCCACATGGGACGACAAGTACTCCATCATGGACCCGATCAAGCAAACCCAAGGCGGTGGATCGACAAGTACCTTCCAGATCCGATGCCCGGGCGCCGACATGATAAACCAAGACCGACATCAGCCGACAAGGTCGCTTCATGGATTCGAGACCGATCCCGAGCCAAGACCATCTCGACCCGTGGAACCCGACAAGATCTGCACGACAAGAACGGCACCGATCCGGAAGATCCGATGAACCCCGACACCGAACCAAGTCCGGCTTCTCGGAACGCCAAGAACTACCCCTGATATCCGAGAACGACCCCGGAGGCCGAGAACGTTCCGTCGAACCCTGAACCCCAGATCCGTCGAACCCTGGACCCCAAGCCCAACCCCGAACCCCAGGAACCCCCAAGATCGTCGAGAACCCTAATGTGTGACCCTTATCCTCGAACCCTATTTTTAACATAACAACTTGTCGCATATTAAATTGTCATCTCGCATGCATATCATTGGTTTGGGGGCCTTATGCCGATTCACCTAATAATTAAATATGGGGCCCATATGCGGGCAAATCTAGTCTCATATCGGCCTCATTTAAACTTGTGTAGCGAACCGGTGATATATTTTGCCTTGTTAAACAACATTTAAATTGCGGGGGTTCTAAACAACTTGAACCGTTAGTAATTGTCGGGACCCCGGTTCCGCTTAATATGACCTATTTTGCATCGCACCTTTGCCATGACATTCATCATACATGCATCATGCCGATCTTCTGCCGTTGTATTAAATAGCGCATCCGGTGTTTCTTCTAGTGTTTTGCTTCTTCGCGGATTGGACCGTTGAGTTGATGTGAGCTTCGCCCCGATCTTCGGATGAACCTTTCGACAATGTTTTCAGGCGAGCATCTCCCCCTTTCTACCTATCTTACTTTTATAGTCTTTATTCCCTCCTGTTGATCTTTTGCTATCTGTGTTGCGATGCTTTAGTTCCCGTACCTGTGATATACCGTGCAGCCCTATATTGCCTTGGACACACCCTATTACCTGTTGTTTGGTAGATAGTTGGACTTGCGCGTCGTAGTTGCTTGCTCAAGTGCTGATGTGTGTCGTCATATGCCACAGTTGCTGATGTATTGCCGCATGTTGATGTTGGAGATGATTCTAGCTTTACTTATCTTCACTTTACTTTCTGTTTAACAACTAAAATTGAATAAGCAGAGGCATCGGTGGGTGATAGATAATATTTGGTTTCCGAACGCCCACTTGTGTCCCGTAAGACCCCGAGTACTTGATACCTGTTCCTTGATTTTATGCTATCCACATCCGGAGGTATATGGGACCCCCGAGCCGAGCTTGATTCATTCTTATTTCTTGGGGCCACAAACTAGTTTGAGGTGTTTTACTATCCTGTACTTATGCCATGTTTACCGCTTTATTTACGATTGTGCGAGGTGCACCTTTGTCTTGCTTAGGATCGGGACACGTTCGCGGTATCGACAAGCCCACCACACTTCGGGTTCCCGATCGTTTGCCGTCCACCCAAACCTTGAGGCCGTCTCGGAGCTTGCTTACTCTGTTGCGGATTCTACTCTAAGGGGTGGCCCCCTGAAATATTTCTGAATCCTGTGATTGTTCAGTCGTGAAAGCCTCGTTGGGTTTTGATTTGGTTTTTCCGAGGTTGATCGAGCGTGTGTTGCTGTTGGTGCACCCCGGCCGGGTAAAACTTTCTGAAAGCCGTGTCCGCGGATATGGACGACTTGGAGCACAGTATCTCGATCATAGACAAGCATAACTAAAGTTTACTGCTATAAATTTGACTTATAATGACTAGTAATCAGCTATACTATAATGGAATGGCTAATTAATACTGCCCACAATTGCTTGTTTGATCGTCGCTTGCGACAAATGTATCTGACTAGTAAGTATTGCACCTACAACGAATTGGCTGAATAAAAGTACCAACAACTGCTGGGTTTTATGGGACATCTCATGCTATTCATATCTGATTAGTAATTGATGCAACTACAACGGAATGATTAACTAAAAATGCCCACTGTTTACTTTATCAGGATGATTATCTATACCTGACTAGTAATTACTGCAACGATAACTGAATAAATAAAACTGCCAACGGTGTGAGTTCCTCGGTTGACTTCCTCGACTGGTTCCGAGGGGGAAATGCCAGGATGGGTTTGTTTGGTGTTAGCTTCAGGTTGGTTCCGAATAGGTCTTTCTTACCCCTCTCTGATAACCGCCAGTTGTATCGAGTCTCTATAGGTTGTTTAGTGCATGCTGCCGCTGCTGCTTCAGTCCACCATACCTATGTAGGCGAGGACCGCCGAATTCTAGCCTCGCCGTGTCTGCCTCATCGACGCTCCTTCTTTGTTTCTGCTTTGCCCTTTGTCGGCACCCTTTGTTTAAGCAGGTTTTGAGATCGGCGCCGTTAGCGGGGTTACCCTTCCGGCTTGGCCCGGCAGGTTATGGACGCCATTGGTTATTCTTCGGCTCTTAGCCCCATTTGCATCTTGTCCGTGGACGCTCTATCGCTTTCAAGGTGATTTGGATCTTTGTATAATATATCTGTATTCTTGACTCTTTGAGTCGATGTTATACATATCTGTTCTGTGGGTCCCATCGAGGACTGTTGTGTAATGTTATTACTTTGTTTTTCCACCCGCACGAAAGTGCCTGGTGGGCACCTTTGAATCGTTTCTATGCGGGTTTGGCGAATTTTGCTCAAACTTGCATAGGTCCGATTCTGAGGGTGTTGCAGAGTGGTATCAGAGCTCAGCAGTTGCGATACCCCACAAGTCCAGCCTGTAGGATAACCTAGCTAACGGCCGAAGTAGAGTGTCAAAACTATTTTGCAAAAATCGGTTGGATAGTTCTGATTAGGTCTGATTTTACTCCTTACCCCTCTGCTATTCCCCTCTTATCTCTACGTTTTGAATCTGCTCTCTTCTCTCTCTTCGAGTCCAGGATTTCTCGTGGTTGGGTTTCCGTCGTACCTTCAGGGCTTCGTTTTCTCCCTTTGGTAACGGAGGCGCTACGAACATCAATCTGCAGCTGGTCTGTTGTGCCCTTCATCCGATCTTTTGTTCTTGAGCTCTCTATCCATTTGTGTTCCTTGCTGGATATCAGTGTCGTTGGAAAACATATGAGAAGGACGAGCTTTGGTGAAGTTGGAGTCGACCTTGAGCACGTGTTGTTCATGCCAATGGAACCATCGCGAAACCTAATCAGTGTGTCTTCCATACGATTTCCTGCTGGCAGCATTCCTTTGTTCCGGATACCACCTATGAAGATCTTCAGTCTAAATCTCGAGAGTTGAGTTGCCTGATTCTCTTAACCATGTATAGAGTTGATAGTTGGTTCCGGGATGGACTGATCACCCTACTCGACTCTTACTGTTCGCTCTGTACATCGAACTGGTGGATCAATGTAACTTCTCCCTCATCTAATGGAAGTTAGAGGTGGCCTTATAGTTTGATACCTCTACCTTCGTCCTTTGTTCTCCGGAGTGCTCTCTCGTCGATCAGGAGCAACGACCCTTTGTTGGTGGTGTCGCCGATCTCCCAGATGAAGAAGGAACCCTCGTTAGTGGTGTCGCGAGGATCTACATGAAGCGCGAGAAGATTCAGATCGCTGGTCTCCCTTCCGGTAGCATGAGGCGGATCTCGAGGGCGAGATCCCTTGTTAGTGGTGTCGAATTGTGGCATCCCGCAAAACCACTCCTAGAAAATCGCGTTGAATTTGTGCATTGCATCGTCATCATCATGCATTGTTTGCCAAAACTATGTTTGCAAAACCCGTCTTTGTTTTCTAAACGCCCATCTTTATTCAAACGCCAAAACCCCGGGGCTCCGGAGTATTTTGTTTTGTTGCATTCGGGTTGCAAACGGCCCAATGAAATTAAATAAAAGATTTAATTTGTTTTAGTAGGGGCAGTCGAACGGGCCGTTTTAGCCCGAACGACCACCCCATATTTTCTAATCGGTCCAACCTGTCCCGCCCCTCTGATCCTAGGCCTACCCAGTTTTCTACCCCAACCCAGCCTCCACCTCACTCCCCCCAATCAGATCCCTCCACCTCACCCTCACCCTCTCCTCTCCTCCCACCCAACCACAAAGTGCCACCTCAGCCCCCTCTCCACCTATGCTAAAACCACCCGCCCCCCACACACTTCCTCCACCACTCAGCACACGCACACAACGCACACACGACGCAAGGCCCCCACTCCGCCGTGCCTTGCCACTGGACCCACCTGCAGACCCCCACCAGCCCACGCGCCTCCTCCCTCCTCCCCTGTTCCTCTTCTTCCTTCAACCGCCCTTCCCCGCCACCGCTCCCCTCCGCACGCGACCGCCCCGCCTCTGGCTCCTCCTCCCCGCGGCAGGCCGCCCGCCGGCGCCGCCACCGCGCCCCGCAGCGCTCCATCCTTCCTCCTCCCGTGCCGCTTCCCCTACCACCACCGCTGCCCGCCTCCCCTCGGCCGAGCTCGCTCCGCGCCTCGCCTCTCGCCTCCTCTCCGCAGCTCTCTCTCTCGCTGCTCCGCCGCTCGCCCGCTGCTGCGCCCACTTATTCTCCGCTGAGTTTTGGCCGCCGGCCGCGCCGCCGCTTGAGCACCTCCTCCTCACTCGTGCCGCCACCGCTGGCTCGCCTCGCCTACTGCCCGTCCTCCGTCGCGTTTCCCCGTCGGTCCCGCTCAACTAACGCTCACAAGAAGCGCCAGTGATCCCTCGAGCCAGGCCGCTGCCTCAAACCGCCTCCAACCTCATCTCCGCGCCGCTGCTGCAAGGCCGTCCTTGCCCGGCGTCGGCCGGCTGCCCGCGTGACCCGGTCCCGCGGCCGCCCGGCCGCCATTGTCGCCACGCAGACGGCAGACTCCGTCAGCGCCGCCCGGGCCCCGTCTCTACTCCGCCGGGCCCGTCCCTCCCCCCGACCGTCGCTGCAACAGCCACCGGCGAGAACACCGGCCCCCGCATGACCCACTCGGCAAGACCTCCTCGATGACAAGACCGGCACGGAACGAGACCCGAAGTTCTATCCAAGGCCACCGGCGCCGGATCCTCGAGACCTTCTTTCCGGATGCGACCCCGATCCCGAACCGGAAGGACGCCAAGATCACCGTCTCGGAACGACACGACCTTCTCCTCGGATGCTAAGAACTACAATCGATACCCTAAGGCACCGCGACCCCGGCGCGTCAAGTACTTCTTCCTTGAGACGCCATGACTGGGACCCCGGACCCGAAGGCCACATGGGACGACAAGTACTCCATCATGGACCCGATCGAAGCAAACCCGAAGACGGTGGATACGACAAGTACCTTCCAGATCCGATGCCCGAGGACGCCGACATGATAAACCAAGACCGACATCAGGCCGACAAGGTCTGCTTCATGGATTCGAGACCGATCCCGAACGCCAAGACCATCTCGACCCCGTGGAACCCGACAAGATCTGCACGACGACAAGAACGGCACCGATCCGGAAGATCCGATGAACCCCGACACCGAACCAAGTCCGGCTTCTCGGAACGCCAAGAACTACCCCTGATATCCGAGAACGACCCCGGAGGCCGAGAACGTTCCGTCGAACCCTGAACCCGGATCCGTGAACCACGGACCCCAAGCCCAACCCCGAACCCCAGGAACCCCCAAGATCGTCGAGAACCCTAATGTGTGACCCTTATCCTCGAACCCTATTTTTAACATAACAACTTGTCGCATATTAAATTGTCATCTCGCATGCATATCATTGGTTTGGGGGCCTTATGCCGATTCACCTAATAATTAAATATGGGGCCCATATGCGGGCAAATCTAGTCTCATATCGGCCTCATTTAAACTTGTGTAGCGAACCGGTGATATCTTTTGCCTTGTTAAACAACATTTAAATTGCGGGGGTTCTAAACAACTTGAACCGTTAGTAATTGTCGGGACCCCGGTTCCGCTTAATATGACCTATTTGCATCGCACCTTTGCCATGACATTCATCATACATGCATCATGCCGATCTTCTGCCGTTGTATTAAATAGCGCATCCGGTGTTTCTTCTAGTGTTTTGCTTCTTCGCGGATTGGACCGTTGAGTTGATGTGAGCTTCGCCCCGATCTTCGGATGAACCTTTCGACAATGTTTTCAAAGTAGCATCTCCCTTTCTACCTATCTTACTTTTATAGTCTTTATTCTCCTGTTGATCTTTTGCTATCTCGTGTTGCGATGCTTTAGTTCCGCACGTGATATACCGTGCCCTATATTGCCTTGGACACACCCTATTACCTGTTGTTTGGTAGATAGTTGGACTTGCTGCGTCGTAGTTGCTTGCTCAAGTCTTGATGTGTCGTCATATGCCACGATTGCTGATGTATTGCCGCATGTTGATGTTGGAGATGATTCTAGCTTTACTTATCTTCACTTTACTTTCTTAACAACTAAAATTGAATAAGCAGAGGCATCGTGGGTGATAGATAATATTTGGTTTCAACGCCCACTTGTGTCCCGTAAGACCCCGAGTACTTGATACTGTTCCTTGATTTTATGCGCTATCCACATCCGGGAGGTATATGGGACCCCTGAGCTGAGCTTGATTCATTCTTATTTCTTGGGGCCACAAACTAGTTTGAGGTGTTTTACTATCCTGTACTTATGCCATGTTTACCGCTTTATTTACGATTGTGCGAGGTGCACACCTTTATCGTTAGGATCGGGACACGTTACGCTGATCGACAAGCCCAGCCACACTTTCGGGTTCCCGATGCCACCGCCGTCCACCCAAACCTTGAGGCTCCTGAGCTTGCTTACTCCGCTATGGATTCTACTCTAAGGGTGGCCTCAAATATTTCTGAATCTGTGATTGTTCAAGTGAAAGCCTCGTTGGGTTTTGATTTGGTTTTTCCGAGGTTGATCGAGCGTGTGTTGCTATTGGTGCACCCCGGCCGGGTAAAACTTTCTGAAAGCCGTGTCCGCGGATATGGACGACTTGGAGCACAGTATCTCGATCATAGACAAGCATAACTAAAGTTTACTGCTATAAATTTGACTTATAATGACTAGTAATCAGCTATACTATAATGGAATGGCTAATTAATACTGCCCACAATTGCTTGTTTGATCGTCGCTTGCGACAAATGTATCTGACTAGTAAGTATTGCAACTACAACGAATTGGCTGAATAAAAGTACCAACAACTGCTGGGTTTTATGGGACATCTCATGCTATTCATATCTGATTAGTAATTGATGCAACTACAACGGAATGATTAACTAAAAATGCCCACTGTTTAATTTATCAAGATGATTATCTATACCTGACTAGTAATTACTGCAACGATAACTGAATAAATAAAACTGCCAACGGTGTGAGTTCCTCGGTTGACTTCCTCGACTGGTTCCGAGGGGGAAATGCCAGGATGGGTTTGTTTGGTGTTAGCTTCAGGTTGGTTCCGAATAGGTCTTTCTTACCCCTCTCTGATAACCGCCAGTTGTATCGAGTCTCTATAGGTTGTTTAGTGCATGTCGCTGCCGCCGCTTGATCCACCATACCTATGTGGCGAGACCGCAATCTAGCCTCGCCTGTCTTGGCCTCGAGATCGACGCTCCTTCTTTGTTTTCTGCTTTGCCCTTTGTCGGCACCCCTTTGTTTAAGGTGTTTTGAGATCGACGCCGTTAGCGGGGTTACCCTTCCGCTTGGCTGGCAGGGTTATGGACGCCATTGGTTATTCTTCGTGGCTCTTAGCCCCATTTGCATCTTGTCCAGTAGGACGCCTATCGCTTTTCAAGGTGATTTGGTTCTTTGTATATTATATTCGTATTCTTGACTCTTTGAGTCGTTATATATATCTGCTACATGGGTCCCATCGAGGACTGTTGTGTAATGTTATTACTTCGTTTTCCACCCGCACGAAAGTGCCTGGTGGGCACCTTTGAATCGTTTCTATGCGGGTTTTGGCGAATTTTGCTCAAACTTGCATAGGTCCGATTCTGAGGGTGTTACAGCAAGCCTCGTATCATTCGGCCCTCCCCTATGTAGCTCGGATCGTCCTTTACCTGCATCAAGAATACTCAGGCTAATCCGGTCGACTCATGCAGTATCTCGGCCGGGTAACGCCTTAATATACATATACGGGCCTCTCGCCTCCGTATGTCGGCCGACTTATTCATGATTCGGCCGACCTAGATCAGAATCGAAACCAGACGGGATCGTACCTGTCTTTCCCGTCTTTGACCTACCCGAGGTCAACCCCGACATTAGTCCCTGGTGTGGCCCTGTCGATAGCTTCGCTCGGTCGACTTCATCATATTTTTCACTTGTTTCCGAGTTACCTTTTTTCTCGTCCGGGTATCCTTGTTCCTTCTCTCAGACGCCTCCCCTCGTGTCACTCCCATCATTGTTTTCATAGTTTTTTGGTTCCTCTACAGTATTTACTGACAGGCTACAGTTAACCCTATACCTGCGCCGCGCGCCACGACGCGCATCCGCTTTCCGGGATCGCAACCTCTTTCGTTCCCGTGTGGACGTTGGTGTGGCTCCACTTATCGTCGTGCGTTCGTGCCGCACCCACGATCTACATGGTCAACTGCTACAACCACGATCCCACTACCTTGTTTGTGGCTCGACTATAAAGAGGGGCACGGTGTTTGGGGATTTACTTTTCCCTTCGTTCGTCTCGCCTCCTCCTTCCTCTCGCTCGCGCCTTCTCGCAGCTCACGCCATCGCCGCTCATCGAGCCGATGGCGAGGACTCCGCCATTGCTTTCGCCGCTTTGCTGCGCTCACCAGCCGGGGCCGTCGCGGTGAGTCCTTTCCGCCGCATTGCCTAGGTTTTACCGTGATTTCTCGTTCGATCTCGTGTTAAATGCGGCGGTTACTCTGCTCCTCCGCCGCCTGTAAAATCACGACGGGCCTCGTAGCTCTAAACTCCTTCCGCCGCCACTCTTCTTCCCGATCTCCGCGAACCACCCATGTCTAGCTCCTTCAGTGGTGCTCTGGTTGAGGACGATGACGCTGGCTCTGGGCCCAAGCGAGGCTCGTGGCAAGGTTCTTCCGTTACGCGCCGCGAGATTGAGTGGCTTATCCGAACTCGGAGGATTCCCGCCGAGGTCTCCTGTCGCTTACCCGGCAGCGAGTCCTCTCCGGATGTTAGGGAGGGTGAGTATGTGGTTTTTATGTCGCACTTCGCGCGTGGGTTCGGTCTCCCTCTTAGAGATTTTGCTAGAGAGTTTCTCGACTACTTCGGCCTTCAACCGCATCATCTTCCTGCGAACGCCATTTCTTCTCTTTCTGCTTTTATCTCCGCTTCGGAGGGATACTTCGGCCTGTGGCCATCAGTGCACGTCTGGTCGAAGTTCTTCTAGATTCGTTCCAATGTAATCCCTGACAAATCTCTGCACCCCTCCGAGAAATCGCTTACTCAATGTGGGGCAGCGTCCATTACACCTCGGAGGAAATCCGTATTTCCTCGTGTCACCGGGTTAGAGTCGTGCAAGAAGTGGCACAAATCCTTCTTTTATGTCAAGAATAGAGGGACAGAGGACAAGATTCGGCTCCCTGCTTTCTCAATTGGTCCACCTTCTAAAGTAAACTGGCTCTACAACCCGAGGAAAACTCATGCCTTGGCCGAGGCTTTTGAGATTCGGCTTAAAGAGCTGATCCGCGCCGGGTTATGCAGCGAAGACCTGATGGCTACTTTCATTAGTAGCCGGATCTGCCCATTACAGAAGCGGACTCACAAGCTGTGCTACATGAGTGGTCCCCTCGACCCTAACCGAGTCTCGACTGTGGAGCTGGACTATTACCTTATCCACAAGCGCGTCCGAGCTATCTTCAAGACGGAGATGCCTGAGGATTGGGCTTGGGGATTGAAACCGTTCACCCG
Source organism: Avena longiglumis (assembly GCA_030063025.1). Taxonomy (NCBI): domain Eukaryota; kingdom Viridiplantae; phylum Streptophyta; class Magnoliopsida; order Poales; family Poaceae; genus Avena; species Avena longiglumis. The sequence goes on along the minus strand of CP125975.1, from coordinate 461,162,791 downwards.
CGATCATCCGCCTCCGAGGTAAGCTTAACCAATAACACTCTGCTATTCCATTGTTTTCGTAACGGATTCCGCTAACTTTCTTTGTCCTCGTCTTGCAGAGGTTCGCTGAGCATAAGAATGAGGACGCCGAAGTTTTGTTGCTTCCGTGGCCCGCGGACCGGAGCACCCCGGATACTGGTGAGCCGGACTCCGAGGAGTTCGTCCCTAAGTCGGATCCTGCCCCGGCTCGAGCTCGTGGCAAGACTTCGGCGCACGAGGAGGAAGGTGATTCGGACGAGGTCCAAATTCTTGAGGTAGTTGCCGCAATGCCTATTTCTTATGCATTTCCGGCTTCTAATTTCCCAGCTAATCCGGCCGGTCAGGTTCACGACGCCGAGCCTATTGCTTCTCGACCCCCTGTTACCTCGGGGAAACGTGGGGCTCCTGCTAGTGCCTCGGAAGCGGTCCCCAAGAAACGAACAAACAAATCCGCTCCGAATCCTCCCAGGCGCAAGATTATGCCTGGGGTTACCGGGTAAGCTCCTTTTACTTGTATTTCTTGTTTCTCTCTTTCTGTTTTCATACTGACACTTTTTTCTTTCTTATTTTTGCAGTGCTCCGCTTTCTGTTAAGCCCGGCGGTCCTATCATGACTAGCCCGATTCGCAAATGTCTCCTCCGCCCGTCGATGATACCAGGATTCCAGTCCCACTCGGCCGCCTCCTCCGAACTCCAGTCAGCCTCCTCATGACGCGCACGAAACCCCTTCTGTTGACATTGATTCCACTCGGCCCTCCGAGGTTTTCGTCGAATCCGTTGCCCCTTCTATGGGTCCCAGCGCCGCTACTGAGCCTCTATCTACCCCGGCAGTTTCTACAGCCACTCCAGCCTCGGCCGAAAAGGTCGTTATCTCGGCGCCTTCTGCGGTAGAACCCTGCTGCTCCTAAAGACGTCGTCCCCACTTCCGAGGTGTCACTTCCTGATGCCTCCTCTAAGAAAAGTTGCCGCCAAGACTTCCTCTTCTCGAAAGGTCTTGTCGGATCTTCTCAACCGAGTATCGCGACGTCTTGCGTAAGGGAACTCGCTACCAAAGCCTCCGTTGCGGCTGCCAAAGACCCACTTGCTCTTCATAAGAGCCTGCGGCGCGATGGTTGCACAACCTGTCCGGGGTAAGGTCTTAACTCGGACAGCTAGTGGGAACAGCCTCGGCGCGCTGGTGGAGTACGCCAATAATTGGAACGCCGCTGATCAGTTTGAGGGTAATCCTATCAACCAGCCCTTTCAGATTTCCGACATCAGCGGCCGTTTTGACCATGCTGCCAAGTTCATCCTTGATACTAACAAAATGAATGAGGTAATTGCTGTTTCTCTGAGTTTTAAATTAGTCCCCAGATGTTACTATATGCTCTAGTCCCCGAAACTTGCAAGGAAATAACTTGTTATATGCTTGGAAGTTTTAATGATCTTTGACTTAATTTAAATTTATTTCCAAGGTTCGGAAATCCGGCCATCTAGATCCGAGCTAAGTTTTGCTTGATTCGGATTTGCTTTAGCTTTGAATATCTAGCCACCTAGATACTAATTAAGTTCTGCTTGATTCGGATCTGATTTAGCTTTGAATATCCAGCCACCTAGATCCGAGTTAAGTTTGCTTGACTCGGATCTGATTTTAGCTTTGAATATCCAGCCACCTAGATCCGAGTTAAGTCTGCTTGACTTGGATCTGATTTTAGCTTTGAATATCCAGCCACCTAGATCCGAATTAAGTTCTCCTTGATTCGAATCTGATTTAGCTTTGAATATCCAGCCACCTAGATCCGAGTTAAGTTTGCTTGACTCGGATCTGATTTTAGCTTTGAATATCCAGCCACCTAGATCCGAGTTAAGTCTCCTTGACTCGGATCTGATTTTAGCTTTGAATATCGATTTATCGTTTTTCCCCATTGCTCAGGTTGCACATGATCGGAGGACTGCCGAATTCCAGAGGTTGCTTTTTTCGCACCATAAGCTGGAAGAAAAGTATGAGAAAATCCTTCCAGTGGTAAAGAAGGCTGGTACGTCGATGGTTCCTTTTCGTTATTTTCAACGTTCTTATTTATTTGTCCGCGAGATGCCGGCTTACTTTCTTGGTAAACAGGTAACATTAATAACCTCAACATTCGCCTTGAGAAGAAAGTCAAGAGCTTGGAAGGTTAGTTTCCCTTTTATTTTACACCCTTTCCCTTTTAACATGTATGCTAAGCTTCCTTATTGCGTTTGGCTCTGGTAAAGTCGAGTTGCAAACCTTGCGCTGTCGCATCAAGATTGCATGCCCATGCTCGACGTGATGCTGCATTTTAGAGCAAAACACTATTCATTCGACAATTACAAGAAAAAGATGATGAAATAACTCGCTGAGCCGAGGTGGATACCCTTAAGCTCTCTTAGAACCGAATCGGAAAAGGTCGACAAGAATTTTCCGAGGAGAAGAATCGGCCGGCTCGAGCTGCAGAAGAACAAAGAACTCCTCGAGGCTGCCGAACTAAAAACTCAGGGGTTGAGCGAGGAAATTGCTCGTTTTGAGAAGAGCAAGGTTGATTGGGCCAAAGACCTTCAGATAATGATGAGTTACATTCATCGTAAGCTACTTAACACAGCCGAATTATATTTTTCTTTTTTGTTCCCGCTACCACCTAACACGTTCATGCTTTGCGCAGATCATTTTCCTGAAGCCAAGCCTGTGAGTTCTAAAGCGGTTCTTGCAGCTCGCATGCGCCGAGGTGTTTCTGTTGCCGCTGACACGGAGTATTCAATGGAGGATATCCTGGTTGCTGTTGGTGCTGCAGTTGGCCCAATGAAAATTATGGGTCGGGACTTGGTGCAAGCAGCCATCCGAGCTTACCACGTTCTTTGGCCGAATACATCTGGTACTCCTGATATTAACGAGGTCGAATTACTAGTAAAAAGACTCATGGCATCTGAGAGGCAACCGAGTCTCAGGAGGGAATCAGCCGGGCGTGCTGGCGCTGATATGGCCCTTACTGTCATCATGTCATGGTACGAAGACATCTCTCTAGACATCCTGAGAAATCTGCGCACTGGTTCTCGCTGGGTTGAAGACCCCACCTTCGTCGCTCTTCGGCAAGCTCACGCCTTCCAACTCGTCGAGTATGCCGACGTACATACCTAGAATGAAGGGTCGAGTTTTCTTCCAAACCCGGATGAGGAGGTCATAGTTGAAGATGCCTCGGATGACAATTCGGCTGAGCAAGGAGAGGGTGAGGATAATTCGGCCACATCTGAAAGCTCTAGTTCAAGCTCGGATAGCGGCGGCGATGCGTGGTCCTCCTCCAAAGGTACTGGGCACTCAACTGCACAGACGGATGCTCCTGAGCAGCCTCGAGCTTCCGCTGAAGTTGCACTTGGTTCTACGGAGTGTGAGGCAACCTCGGTTGAAGTTCCTCCAACGTCGGAGTGCCCAGCGCTTGACCAAGTCGCTGCCTCCCCTGCGAACAATGCTTGAGTTATTTCTTATCCCTGGCATGCCGGGCGTATGATGTACGCGAAACATTTGTCCACTGTCTGTATGACTTGAATTTCTTTATGTTGTGACATATACGCTAGCTGTTACCATTTGGTTAAGTTGGTGTTTGTCCGAATTCTTGCTTTGGTGGCCTCGATTTCCTGATTTTAGGATTTATCCTTGCCTCCGTTTTCATGAGTGGTGTTCGAACGGTTGACTATTACCTTGGGAGAATATATGGCAATCCTGAATCATTGTTTATCGCCGAACTTCAATATGTAAACCAAATTTCAGAAATTATAAAACTAATACGCAGTGCTCAACATAAAAGCGAAGCGACATGTGGCGGTCCCAGTCCCGCTTTGGATGCCGAGGTTCAAATATTTAATATGAAATGAAAATAATATATGGCATTTCCAGTCACGCCTCCTGGCCGAGGTTTAAATACCTAACATGAAATTGAGATAATATCTGGCGCCCGAGTCACCGCCTGGGCGCCGAGGTTTAAATACATAACATGAAATTGAGATAACATATGGCGGTCCCCAGTCACCGCCTGGGCGCCGAGGTTCAAATACATAACATGAAATTGAGATAACATATAGTCCCAGTCACCGCTTCCGGGCGCCGAGGTTCAAATACATAACATGAAATTGAGATAACATATGGCAGTCCCCGAGGCACTGTTCTGGGCGCCGAGGTTCAAATACATAACATGAAATTGAGATAACATATGGCAGTTCCTGTGGCATCCCGCAAAACCACTACTAGAAAATCGCGTTGATTTTGTGCATTGCATCATCATGACATCAGCATGCAACTATTTGATTAAAACTATTTTTGCTAAAAGACCTACTTTGTTTTCCTATATTAATATCCTCCCCCTTTGTTCAAACCAAACCGTCGGTCCAGCCGGATCTTTTATTTATCTAAAACTATTTACAAAATTTATTTTAAAATAAAAGAAAACCATAGTCAAAATATCTAATCCTAAAACTACCCAGTCCTATTCTACCCAGCCCCCCTCCACCTCACCCTGACCAATCCCCTCTCGCCACCTCATCTCTCATCTCTCCCCCACCCAATCAACCGCTGCCACCTCCCCACCTGGCCCACCACCTGGGCGCGAGCCCCAAGACCTGGTCCCGCCACAGCCCCCACTCCTCCGCCCCACCTCCTCCACAATCCCAGCCGCCTCACACGACTCCACTCCACCTGCCCGCCCCTGCCCCACCTTGCCTCGCTCGCCGAGCCCGCCTCCCGCGCGAACCCCACCTTCCTCCTCAATCCCTTGGGCGCCTCCCGGTGCCTCACCGCCTCGCTTCCTCCTTCCACCTCGCGATCCCCACCCCATCGCCTCGTCGCTCCCCACCTACCCCGCTCCTCCCCAGATCCCGCGCCACCGCAGGCCGCGCGAGCTCCACCACCACCCTTTCGCCGGCGCCTCCCTCCGCAGGCCGCTACGGGAGCCCGAGCACCCCGCGACCTCGCCCTCCCTCTTGTCCCTCACGTCCCGCCGCCGCCTCTCGAGTTCCTCTCCGTCCCGAGCCCGCCTCCCTGCCGCCCGACCCGAGCCCCGCCGTCCCTGGTCCTTCTCCTCCACCGAGCCTGCCTCCGTCGAGCCGCCGCAGACGCCGCCATCGGCTCCTCGCTGCCCGCCGCAGATCCCGCCGCCAAGATCTGTCCCCTAGGCTGCAGCACATCGCCGGGAACCCTCGCTTTCAGCGTCGCGCCCTCCCGGCTCCTCCTCGCCCTGCACAGTTCGCCACCCTCTGCAATTCCACCTCTCCGCTGGCCTGCCGCTCGTCGCCCCGCCTTTCGGCCATCGACCATTGGACACGCTCCTGACGGTCAGTCCACAGCACCCTCGCCATCCATGGTTGCAACAAGCCCAAGCACCCCATGCTCACTTCTGTCCCCGCATGATTCTTACGTGACGATGACTGTTTGGTATGGCCTTGTCACTTTTCTGCTCTGTTGTGTTGGTAGGTGCCACATCAGTGTGGTGCTTCTGCTAGTGAGCTGTGACTTGTGCTCCTAGCTTGTAATCCAATTGGTGTGTTTTCTTCCGTTTGCACTTGCTCATGTGGATGCGGCAAGGACACCAACTTGACCCTCATCAATGTTGTCTTCACCATAGTGGCTATGTTCGTTTCATCGGGTTCTTCTTGTCGTTTGACCTTGCCACCAACAAGATCATGTCATCGCCGATCTAGCTCATTTCCCGTCTACAAGATCTTAGTCTAGAACATCAAGTTCTCCGTGACAACACGCCAAGGTCTCCTCCCCGGAACCGCCATGACCTTCGTCACGGGTCCGATGGCCGAGACCCTGAAGACCCCAAAGACCGATCCCAGCGAGACCGATCCCTCGGACCCTCGGAGATATCAAGTTCGCCGAACCAGATGTGCGAATCTTTTCCCGAGCCCCTATTTTATAAATGCTTTATATAAAACTTGTTGTATATTAATTGTTCATCTCGCATGCATATCATGTGGGTTGGGGGCATTATGCCAATTCACCTCTTAATTAAATATGGGGCCCATATGCGGGCAAATCTAGTCTTATATTGGCCCCATTTAAATTTGTGCATCGAACCGTTGTCATATTTTGCCTGGTTAAGACAACATCTAAATTGGCGGGTATCTAAACAACATGAACCATCTAATTAATTGCCGGGACCCCGGTTCCGCTTAATATGTCTAATTGCATCGCAGCTTTGCCATGTCATACATCATACATGCACCATGCTCGATCTTCTGCCGTAGTAATAAATAGTGCATCCGGTGTTTATTCTAGTGTTTTGCTTCTTTGCGGATAAGGCCGTTGAGTTGATGTGAGCTTCGCCCGTTCTTCGGATGAACCTTCAACAATGTTTTCAGGCGAGCACCTCCCCCTTTCTAACTATCTTACTTTTATAGTATTTATTCCCTCCTGTTGATCTATTGCTATCTGTGTTGCGATGCTCTAGTTTTTGTACCCGTGATATCCGTTGCAGCCTTATATTGCCTTGAACACATCCTATTACCTGTTGTTTGGTAGATAGATGGACTTGCGCGTCGTAGTCGCTTGCTCAAGTGCTGTTGCGAGTCGTCAAGTACCACAGTTGTTGGAGAATTGCCGCATGTTTAATGTTGGAGATGATCAAGACTTTAATTATTATTTAAAAACTAAAAATTGAAGTAGGTAAATGCAGAGGCACAGGTTGGCAATAGATGTTATTTGGTTTTTAACCGTCCACTTGTGTCCCGTAGGACCCCGAGTACTTGATACCTGTTCCTTGAATATTCGCGCTATCCACATCCGGGAGGATTATGGGACCCCAGCGAGCTTGATTCATTCTTATTTCTTGGGGCCACAAACTAGTTTGAGGTTTTATTTACTATCCTACTTATGCTATGCTTTTACCGCTTTATTTAAATTGTGTGATGTCTTGACCTGTCTTGTTTAGGATCGGGACACGATTTGTGGTATCGACAAGCCAGTCACACTTCGGGTTCCCGATCGTTACCGTCCACCCAAACCTTGAGTTCGTTTCGGAGTCAGCTAGCTTCGTTGCGGGTAGCTTAATGGGGTGGCCCCCTGAAATATTTCTGAATCCTGTGATTGCTTTGTCGTGAAAGCCTCGTTGGGTTTTGATTTGGTTTTTCCGAGGTTGATCGAGTGTGTGTTGGTATTTGTGCACCCCTGCAGGGTAAAACTTTCTGAAAGCCGTGTCCGCGGTTATGGACAACTTGGAGCACAGTATCTCGATCATAGACAACTATAACTAAAGTAGTGCTATAAATTTGACTTTATAATGACTAGTAATCAGCTTCACTATAATGGAATTGGCTAAATAAAACTGCCAACAATTGCTTGTTTGGGTTGTCGCTTGCGACCATTGTATCTGACTAGTAAGTATTGCAACTACAACGGAATGGCTAAATAAAAGTGCCAACAACTGCTGGGTTTTGGGGTATCTCATGCTAATTGTATCTGACTAGTAAGTGTTGCAACTACAACGGAATGGTTAAATAAAAGTGCCCACTGCTTATTTTATCAGGATGACTATCTATATTTGACTAGTAATTGCTGCAACGATAACTGAATAAATAAAACTGCCAACTGTGTGAGTTCCTCGGTTGACTTCCTCGTTTGGTCTCGAGGGGAAAATACCAGGATGGGTATGTTTGGTGGTAGAATCAGGTTGGTTCCGAATAGGTCTTTCTTACCCCTCTCTGATAGCCGCTAGTTGTATCGAGTCTCTATAGGTTGTTTAGTGCATCTTCTGCCGCTTGATCCACCATACCTATGTGGCGAGGACCGCCAATTCTAGTCTCGCTGCATGGCCTCGATCTTGACCGCTCTCTTTTCCTTTGCCCTTTGTCGGCACCCCTTTTGTTTAAGCAGGTTTTGAGATCGACGTCGTTAGCAGGGTTACCCTTCCGGCTTGGCCTGGGCAGGGTTATGGACGCCATTGGTTATTCTTCAGGGCTCTTAGCCCCATTTGCATCTTGTCCGTAGTCGGACGCTCTATCATTTTCAAGGTGATTTGGATCTTTGTATATTATATCTGTATTCTTGACTCATTGAGTCGCTGTTGTATATATATCTGTTCTGTGGGTCCCATCGAGGACTGTTGTGTAATGTTATTACTTCGTTTTCCACCCGCACGAAAGTGCCTGGTGGGCACCTTTGAATCGTTTCTATGCGGGTTTGGCGGGAATCGCTGAAACTTGCATAGGGTCGATTCTGAGGGTGTTACAGAGTGGTATCAGAGCTCAGCAGTTGCGATACCCCACAAGTCCAGCCTGTAGGATAACCTAGCTAACGGCCGAAGTAGAGTGTCAAAACTATTTTTGAAAAATCGGTTGGATAGTTCTGATTAGGTCTAATTTTACTCCTTACCCCTCTGCTGCTCTCCTCTCACCTCTGCGTGTTTTGAATCCGCTCTCTTCTCGCTCTCCGAGTCCAGGACTTCTCGTGGTTGGGTTCCATTGTACCTTCAGGGTTTCGCTTCCTCCTTTGGTAACGGTGTTGCTACATATGGTCTTCATGCTATCCGAGGAACCCTTTGTCTGGTGGACTTCTCTTTGTTCCTTCTCGTGCCTCCCGGTGTTTTCCGACGCGACGACATCATCTACGCCAGATCCGATGCAGAGTCTGCATCACTCCTTTGTTTCTGAATCTCGCTTGTCGAGATCTACAATCTGAATTCTGAGAGTTGGTTGCATAATTTCCTATTCATGTGCAGAGTAATGCTTTGGGTGCGCGATGGACTGATCACCATCCGACTACTCTTATCATTCGCTCTTGCACATTGAATGGTGAATCATTGCAGTTATACTCCTTACGCAAAAGTTAGAGGTGGCTTTACCCTTTTGAGACCTATACCTTCATCTTTGTTTCTCCGGAGTGTTCTCTCGACGAATGGGGAACAATCCTTGTTGGTGGTGTCGCCATTTTCAAGCTGAGAAAGAACCATTGTTAGTGGTGTCGCGAGGATCTACACGAAGCGAGAAGACGCAGATCGCCGACCTCCCTTCCTGTACCATGAGGCGGATCTCGAGGGCGAGATCCATTGTTAGTGGTGTCGAATTGTGGCATCCCGCAAAACCACTACTAGAAAATCGCGTTGATTTTGTGCATTGCATCATCATGACATCAGCATGCAACTATTTGATTAAAACTATTTTTGCTAAAAGACCTACTTTGTTTTCCTATATTAATATCCTTCCCCTTTGTTCAAACCAAACCGTCGGTCCAGCCGGATCTTTTATTTATCTAAAACTATTACAAAATTTATTTTAAAATAAAATAAAACCCTAGTCAAAGTATCTAATCCTAAAACTACCCAGTCCTATTCTACCCAGCCCCCCTCCACCTCACCCTGACCAATCCCCTCTCGCCACCTCATCTCTCATCTCTCCCCCACCCAATCAACCGCTGCCACCTCCCCACCTGGCCCACCACCTGGGCGCGCGCCCCAGCACCCCTGGTCCCGCCCTGGCCACAGCCCCCACTCCCTCCGGCCCCACTCCCCTCCGGTCCACCCAATCCCAGCCGCCTACCGCCCCGACCCACTCCACCTGCCCCGCTCCCCGGCCCCACCCCGTCGCCCTGCCTCGCTCGAGCCCGCCCTCCCCGCGCGAACCCCACCTTCCTCCCTCAATCCCGCCGGCGCCGCCTCCGGTGCCTCACCTCGCCCGGCTTCCTCCTTCCACCTCGCGATCCCCACCCCATCGCCTCGTCGCTCCCCACCTACCCCGCTCCTCCCCAGATCCCGCGCCGCCGCAGGCCGCGCGAGCTCCACCACCACCCTTCCGCCGGCGCCTCCCTCCGCAGGCTGCCGCTGGAGCCCGGGCACCCCGCGACCTCGCCCTTCCTCTTGTCCCTCACGTCCCGCCGCCGCCTCTCGAGTTCCTCTCCGTCCCGAGCCCGCCTCCCTGCCGCCCGACCCGAGCCCCGCCGTCCCTGGTCCTTCTCCTCCACCCGAGCCCGTCTCTCCGTCGAGCTGCGCCGCAGGACGCCGCCATCGGCATCCTCGCCCGGCCACATCCTGGCCAAGATCTATCCCCTAGGCTGCAGACATCGCCGCTGAACCTCTCGCTGCCAGCTGCGCGCCCCAAGCTCCTCGCTCCTGCACAGCTCGCCACCCTCTGCAATTCCACCTCTCCGCGGCTCGACGCCGTCGCCCTCGGCCCGTCCTGCTCGAACCGCCGCTGGACACGCCTTGATGGTCAGGTCCCTAAGCGCCTCGCCATCCATGGTTGCAACAAGCCCAAGCACCCCATGCTCACTTCGTCCCTCGCATGATTCTTACGTGACGATGACTGCTTGGTATGGCCTTGTCACTTTTCTCCTCTCATGTTGGTAGGTGCCACATCGGTGGTGCTTCGCTAGTGAGCTGTGACTTGTGCTCCTAGCTTGTAATCCAATTGGTGTGTTTTCTTCCGTTTGCACTTGCTCATGTGGATGCGGCAAGGACACCAACTTGACCCTCATCAATGTTGTCTTCACCATAGTGGCTATGTTCGTTTCATCGGGTTCTTCTTGTCGTTTGACCTTGCCACCAACAAGATCATGTCATCACCGATCTAGCTCATTTCCCGTCTACAAGATCTTAGTCTAGAACATCAAGTTCTCCGTGACAACACGCCAAGGTCTCCTCCCCGGAACCGCCATGACCTTCGTCACGGGTCCGATGGCCGAGACCCTGAAGACCCCAAAGACCGATCCCGGCGAGACCGATCCCTCGGACCCTCGGAGACATCAAGTTCGCCGAACCAGATGTGCGAATCTTTTCTCGAGCCCCTATTTTATAAATGCTTTATATAAAACTTGTTGCATATTAATTGTTCATCTCGCATCCATATCATGTGGGTTGGGGGCATTATGCCAATTCACCTCTTAATTAAATATGGGGCCCATATGCGGGCAAATCTAGTCTTATATTGGCCCCATTTAAATTTGTGCATCGAACCGTTGTCATATTTTGCCTGGTTAAGACAACATATAAATTGGCGGGTATCTAAACAACATGAACCATCTAATTAATTGTCGGGACCCCGGTTCCGCTTAATATGTCTAATTGCATCGCAGCTTTGCCATGTCATACATCATACATGCACCATGCTCGATCTTCTGCCGTAGTAATAAATAGTGCATCCGGTGTTTATTCTAGTGTTTTGCTTCTTCGCGGATAAGGCCGTTGAGTTGATGTGAGCTTCGCCCGTTCTTCGGATGAACCTTCAACAATGTTTTCAGGCGAGCACCTCCCCCTTTCTACCTATCTTACTTTTATAGTATTTATTACCTCCTGTTGATCTATTGCTATCTGTGTTGCGATGCTCTAGTTTTCGTACCCGTGATATCCCTTGCAGCCTTATATTGCCTTGAACACATCCTATTACCTGTTGTTTGGTAGATAGTTGGACTTGCGCGGCGTAGTCGCTTGCTCAAGTGCTGTTGCGAGTCGTCAAGTACCACAGTTGTTGGAGAATTGCCGCATGTTTAATGTTGGAGATGATCAAGACTTTAATTATTGTTTAAAAACTAAAAAATGAAGTAGGTAAATGCAGAGGCACAGGTGGGCAATAGATGTTATTTGGTTTTTAACCGTCCACTTGTGTTCCGTAGGACCCCGAGTACTTGATACCTGTTCCTTGAATATTCGCGCTATCCACATCCGGGAGGATTATGGCACCCCCCTGAGCCAGAGCTTGATTCATTCTTATTTCTTGGGGCCACAAACTAGTTTGAGGTTTTATTTACTATCCTGTACTTATGCTATGCTTTACTGCTTTATTTAAATTGTGCGATGTACTGCACCTGTACTGTTTAGGATCGGGACACGATTTCGCGGTATCGACAAGCCTAGTCACACTTTCGGGTTCCCGTCGTTACGTACCGTCCACCCAAACCTTGAGTCCGCTTTCGAGTCAGTTAGCTTGCTATGGTAGCTTAATGGGGTGGCCCTGAAATATTTCTGAACTGTGATTGCTTTGTCGTGAAAGCCTCGTTGGGTTTTGATTTGGTTTTTCCGAGGTTGATCGAGTGTGTGTTGCTATTTGTGCACCCTAGGTAAAAATTTCAAAGCCGTGTCCAAGTTATGGACGACTTGGAGCACAGTATCTCGATCATAGACAACTATAACTAAAGTAGTGCTATAAATTTGACTTTATAATGACTAGTAATCAGCTTCACTATAATGGAATTGGCTAAATAAAACTGCCAACAATTGCTTGTTTGGGTTGTCGCCATACCATTGTATCCGACTAGTAAGTATTGCAACTACAACGGAATGGCTAAATAAAAGTGCCAACAACTGCTGGGTTTTGGGATATCTCATGCTAATTGTATCTGACTAGTAAGTGTTGCAACTACAACGGAATGGTTAAATAAAAGTGCCCACTGCTTATTTTATCGTGATGACTATCTATATTTGACTAGTAATTGCGCAACGATAACTAATAAATAAAACTACCAACCGTGTGAGTTCCTCGGTTGACTTCCTCGCTTGGTCTCGAGGGAAATACCAGGATGGGTATGTTTGGTGGTAGAATCAGTTGGTTCGAATAGGTCTTTCTTATCCCTATCTGATAGCCGCAGTTGTATTGAGTCTCTATAGGTTGTTTAGTGCATGCTGCACTGCCGCTTCAGTCCACCATACCTATGTAGGCGAGGACCGCCGAATTCTAGTCTCGCCGTGCACTAGCCTCAGTACTGACCGCTCTCTTTTTCCTTTGCCCTTTGTCGGCACCCCTTTTGTTTAAGCAGGTTTTGAGATCGACGTCGTTAGCAGGGTTACCCTTCCGGCTTGGCCTGGGCAGGGTTATGGACGCCATTGGTTATTCTTCAGGGCTCTTAGCCCCATTTGCATCTTGTCTGTAGTCGGACGCTCTATCATTTTCAAGGTGATTTGGATCTTTGTATATTATATCTGTATTCTTGACTAATTGAGTCGCTGTTATATATATATATGTTCTGTGGGTCCCATCGAGGACTGTTGTGTAATGTTATTACTTCGTTTTCCACCCGCACGAAAGTGCCTGGTGGGCACCTTTGAATCGTTTCTATGTGGGTTTGGCGGGAATCGCTGAAACTTGCATAGGGTCGATTCTGAGGGTGTTACAGTTCCCGAGTCACTGCTCTGGGTGCCGAGGTTCAAATACATAACATGAAATTGAGATAACATATGGCAGTCCCCGAGTCACTGCTCTGGGTGCCGAGGTTCAAATACATAACATGAAATTGAGATAACATATGGCAGTCCCCAAGTCACTGCTCTGGGTGCCGAGGTTCAATACATCATTGGATCTTGACCTTGAGATACAATGCTATGAGTAAAATGGTCGAAGTAAAGCTACATTCCATGGACGCTTCGTTTCTTCGTCGGCTTTTTATGCGCCTTGTTCTTCCGGGGACCGAGGCCGACTAGATAATAGGCGTCATGCAACGCTTTCACAATGAATGGTCCTCCCATGGAGGTGACAACTTGTGCATGCCGGTCAGTCGTTGCACCAAATGGAGGACTAAATCTCCTCCTTTGAATACTCTTGGATTCACCATATTGCTGTGATATCGTCGCAGGTTCTGCTGATAAATAGTTGATCGTGACAATGTCAACTCTCTGGCTTCTTCTAGCAGGTCTACAGCATCTTGCCGAGCTATCTCGTTTATTTCCGAGGTTGTATACTGAGTAACTCTTGGCGAGTCATATATTATGTCGGCTGGAAGTACGGCCTCTGCCCCGTATACCAGGAAGAATGGTGTATAACCTGTTGATCTATTTGGAGTAGTCCTGAGGCTCCACAGTACGGCTGGGAGTTCCTCAATCCAACATCCTGCCGACCTTTGCAATGGTTTGACAAGTCATGGTTTTATTCCTGATAACACCAGTCCATTAGACCTTTCCACTTGCCCGTTGGATGCTGGGTGAGCCACAGAGGCAATATCTAGTCTTATGTGCTTCTCTCGGCAAAATTTGGCGAAAGCTCCTTCTGCAAAGTTTGTGCCATTATCTGTAATAATACTGTGCGGATACCCATATCTTAAGATAATATCCTTGAGAAATTTCACTGCCGTGGACCCATCGCACTTTTTTATTGGTTTCACTTCAATCCATTTTGTGAACTTGTCCACCATAACCAACATGTGGGTCATTCCTCCTCGTGCCGGCTTGAATGGTCCCACCATATCTAAACCCCATACAGAAAATGGCAAAGTGATGGGTATTGTTTTTAACTCGGCCGATGGCATGTGAATTTTATGCGATCTCCTGCATCCATTGCATTTCTTAACTAATTCTTTTGCTTCTTTCAATGCCGCCAATAAAATCCATGCCCGAATGCTTTGGCTACTAAGGCACGAGATGAGGCATGGTGCCCACATTCTCCTTGGTGTATGTCTAGAAGGATCTCCGACCTTCTCGAACTTACACTTCAAAAGACGCTTGACGCCCTTTATATAGCTCATTGTTTATGATTGTATAAGCTTTTGCTCTCCTTACAGTTTGTCTAGCTAATACCTCATTACTCGGCAACATCGAGTCTTTTAGGTAAGAAAATATGGGTTGCGCCCATAACGGTGTGACTTTTTCTGGTGTGATCTCACTGTCTATTTCCATGTTTTCTGCCGACATACATATCTCGGCTTTTCCCATGATTGCACTTACCTCCGCTGTCCTCCTCTTGGGGGATTCCGAGTTATATTGCGGATCTACTTCCATCGGCGCGTTATCTTCTGCGGAATTTGCCGGGATAAAGATAGATTCGGATTCTGGTGATGGGATTATTGATGGTTTCCTGAGGTGCTCCAGGGCAATACCCGGAGGAATTGATTGCCGGGTTGATCCTAATTTTGATAATGTGTCTGCGGCATAATTTTCTGCCCGAGGTATGTGGTGAAATTCACATCCTTCAAAGTATCCACTGATCTTTTGCACGTGAAACCTGTATAAAGCCATATTAGCATCTAATGCGTCCCAACTTCCTGAGACTTGCTGTACTACTAGATCCGAGTCACCATAGCATAAGATTCGGCGTATGCCAATTTCTTTTGCTACTTTCAGTCCATGGACTAGCGCTTCATATTAGGCTACATTGTTGGACACAACAAAATGTATTTGTAATACATATTTCAGTTGGTCTCTTTTGGGCGAGGTTAACACTATTCCCGCCCCCAAACCATTCCTTAGTTTGGAACCATCGAAATGCATAGTCCAGTAATTTGGATCTAGCAATGGTGGCTCATACTGCACCTCGGCCCAGTCCACGAGAAAGTCGGCGACCGCCTGAGATTTGATTGCATCTCTTCTATCAAATTGTGGAGCGTATGGTGATAACTCGATTGCCCATTTTGCTATTCGGGCACTTGCGTCTTTGTTGCTCAATATGTCGGCTATGGGTGCCTCACAGATTACTTTGATGGGATGCTCTTCGAAGTAATGTTTAAGCTTTTTCGCCGACATATATACCCCATAAGCCATCTTCTGATAATGCGGGTAATGCTTTGAAGTGGATAACACCTCACTTAGATAATACACCGGCCTCGAATCGACTTACCATCTTCAAGTCGCTCCACTACGACTACAAGACTCACTACTGTTGGTAGCCACATAGAGTAACATAGGCTCTTTTGATAATGGAGAAGCCAAATGGTGTCAGAACCAACATCTTTTTCAATTCATGAAATGCGATGTCTGCTTGTGGAGTCCAAATGAATTTATCTGATTTCTTCATCAGCTGATAGAGCAGTAGTGCCTTCTCTCCTAGCCGACATACAAATCGACTAAGCGAGGCCAGACAACCCGTGAATTTTTGTACATCATTTAAACATTTTGGCAATTCCATTCTTTCTACTGCTTTTATCTTTGTTGGATTAGCCTCTATACCTCGGCTAGATACAAGAAAACCGAGTAATTTTCCTGCCGGCATGCCAAATGTGCATTTTTCTGGATTAAGCTTCATTTGGAACCTTCTTAGGTTCGCAAAAGTCTGCCGTATATCTTCTAGTAATGTTTTGCTTTCCTTGGTTTTGATGACCACGTCATCTACATATACTTGTACATTTTTCCTATCTGATCATGCAGGCATTTTTGCATGCATCTCTGATATGTCGCTCCTGCATTTCGCAGGCCGAATGGCATTGTGCGATAACAATAAGCCCCATACGGGGTAATAAATGCGGTCTTTATTTGATCGGCCGGATTTAACGGTATCCGTGGAAACCATCTGGCGTCTACAAATGATAATAGCTCACAACCAGCGGTCGAGTCAATGACTTGGTCTATTATAGGCAACGGAAAAGGATCTTTTGGACACGCCTTGTTCAGCTTAGTGTAATCGATACACATTCGCCATACAATGGCTACATTGGGATCATCTTTCTTCTTTTCTACTAGCACCGGATTCGATAACCAATCCGGGTATAGCACCTCCATGATGAACCCGGCCGTGAGGAGCCGAGCTATTTCATCTCTTATTATTTTTCTCCTGTCTTTAGCGAAGCGGCGGAGAGGTTGCTTCACCGGCCTTGCTCCTGGCCTTACGTTCAAAGAGTGCTCAGCCACCTCCCTCGGAACACCTTGCAGATCTTGAGTTGACCATGCAAATATGTCCCGATTCTCACGGAGGAAGTTGGTGAGCTCGCTTTCCTATTTAGCGTCCAGGCCTGCACCAATAGTAACAGTACGCTCTGGGAATTGCTCATCGATCTGAAATTTCTTCGTTTCTTTAGTCGGCTGAAAAGAGACACTGCCATGTGGGTTGGCCAGCGCCGGCATGTTCAGCTGTGCCGACTGAGCGAGGGCTGCTACTTCTTGAATCCTTCTCTTTTCTCTTGCTATAACCAATGATTCGGTCAAATTTCACCCGGCTGAAGCACACTCCATTTACTTCTTGTAATCCCCTGCGACTGTTATTACTCCTTGTGGTCCGGGTAGCTTCATCTTCAGATAACTTACA
Source organism: Avena longiglumis (assembly GCA_030063025.1). NCBI lineage: Eukaryota > Viridiplantae > Streptophyta > Magnoliopsida > Poales > Poaceae > Avena > Avena longiglumis. The sequence continues at coordinate 461,145,863 of CP125975.1, read as the reverse complement.
TGACAGCTGCTCATGAATTTGGCCAGTGCGGGTCGTCCGAGTAGAGCATGATAACAACTTTCCAAATCTACCACTTCAAATTCTAAGTTCTCTGCTCTGCAGTTATCTCTCGTACCGAATAACACGTCCACTCGGACTTTACCGATGGGCTCGCATGAAAGCCCCGGCACTATCCCATGGAAAGTGGTTCTCGTGGATTGCAGCATGTTCTGCGATATTCCGAGTTTATGCATGGTATCTTTGTACATGATGTTGATACTGCTTCCATTGTCAATGAGTACTTTTGAAAATTTCACATTGATGCTTGGTCCAACGAATGTCGGATCCAACACGAGTGCATATGATCCTGGACTCGGCATTATTTTGGGGTGGTCCTTTATGCTCCAGGTCACCTCCTGATCATACCATGGCACATATCTTGGTACTGCCGCATAACTGCATTTACTTCCATATGCGGCGCACACACTGCTTGTCTTGCTGTTCCGCTAGAACACGCAATAAAGACCGATGATGTTCTCTATAATCATTGCGTCCAGATTTGCCGGATTCGTTCTTCCATCCGGACTTGGTTCATTACTTGATGTCGCATCCTCCGATCCGAAAGTTATCATACCTCGAGGAGGCGGTAACATCGATTCTGTGCATTTGCTCCGTCAATTGCGGTTGATGTCCGATGTACTTGATGGGGTGCTGAACTCCTGCGGGGTTCCCCATTGCATTTTTCATCCATGCACATTGGGTCGATGATTGGCTGGTCCGATGGGTTTGATGTGTGAAATTTGCACCTGATCTAACATGGATTCAACGTGTATTTCGCCTCTCCACCGCTTCTTTTGTTCGGGGTCCACGCTTTTTCCTTCATTCTTTGGTGTCCACTGCTGAGGTCCATTCTTCTGCCGTTGAGTTGCTCCATGACTCGGCTGATCTTGTGCTACCGCTGCCACTTAGGCCGAATTATATCTATAATCCGGCCTTTCCTCTCTTCTTCTTCCTCTAAAATCACTGCACCTGGATGACCCGGCCAATTCTCTTGCATAATGATCTTGTTGCTCGCGATGATCTGCCGACATTAATTCCGGTTGCGTTGGGTCCCCTAATGCATAGGAGTCTGCTATTATGATAGTTTCTGCCAGTGTGGTCGGCATATCTCTTTGCAGGCGTTGCCACAACACGCTGCCGTAACGGCAGCCTTGCGCGAACCAAGCTATTGCTTGCGATTCTATTACCCCTTCACATGAGTTTCTCAGGTTGCACCATCGAGTTAAAAACTCTCTATATGTTTCATTCGGCCTCTACTTGCACATGGCTAACTGTTGCGGCCTGTTTGGCCTCTTGTATGTCTTTGGTAAAGTTGTCGAACATTTCTTCAAAATCTAACCAACAGTTGATACCGCTCTGGTAGATTATTCAGCCATACCCTAGCCGGTCCTTCCAACATTTGTGGGACATACCGTACTGCCCATCTTAAGTCCCCACCCGCTATCTTCACAGCAGTGGCATAGTCAATCAACCAGTCTTGTGGCTTGGTACTCCCATTGTATGTTTTTGTGCCTCTCGCTAGCTGAAAGTTCGGCACGGGTGGTTCGCCCATGATCTGTGGTCCGAAACAAGTCGGACCTGGTGGACCCTGTTCTTCCAACAACTCTGACCGGTATAGCCGGTCCAGCTTCACTCTTGCATCATTTGATGGCAAATCTCTGTACAAAATTCTGTCATGCATCCCATAGTGGTTATTTCCACCATGGATTGCATATTCCATCTCGGAATAACCAACATTGTACCTCTCATTCACTTGATTGTGGCGAGCTGGTCTCGCTTCTCTTTCCTGCCGAGGTTCATGCCTTGGCTGTGGGTTGAACGGTAGCTCCCTCCTTACTTCGGCAGGGGTCTCGTTTTTATGATTACCTCTCGCGGGTTCTCTTCCGCCGAGATCTCCATTGCCTCGGCTTCCGCCGTCTTTTTCCACACGGCCGTGGTTTCTCTCCCCATTGTTACCTCGGCTTGCATTGCCTCTGTTCTCATTTGCCTTTCCTGCCATTGCCGGATCATATGGAACAATTTGCTTGTTCCTCTTTCCTGAGGTTACTGCTTTGTCCCTTCGCGCATTATTTCTGGGTGAAGATCTTGTCACCGGATAAGGCAGGTGCTGCCCTGCCGAGTGAACCATCATGAGGCCCCCAGCCTCGCCGGGTTGTCGAGTATTTCCTCGTTTTGCTGGTTTATGCGCACCATCTCATTCACTCTTTCTTGTTGTTTACCCGGGCTTCCCGGCCAACCTCTAATTCCAATGCTGCGGCGTTTGCCGCTCTCAGGTTCTTCGTCGGGGTACTGTACCTCGGCAAGCCCAAATCACCTGTTTCTGCCCTGTGAGCTTCATGCTCTTTGTTAATATCATCCATGAGGTTCTTCCCCCTTAATCTTAATTCATCCACCCGCTCGGGTGCGATCTCAAGCTTATTAGCTTTGGCATACTCTCTCAGGGTCCTGTTCAAGGACTCCCGCAAGGCCGATACTTTCTTGGCCTCTTGTTGCCTGCCAAAACTCACCGGCGAGCAGCGACGAGCAACACGAAGAGCCGGGAGGCTCCCAGAACTGCTGGTGGGCCCTGGTCCCTCGGGCAACGGCCCGCAAAACTCCGGCACACGTCCTGGCTTGGTTCGAGGACGTGCCACCTGACCTATACCTGGCCAGGAAGGTGAAGGATTGCTCCGATTGATTTCCTGCATGGTAAACAAGTATACGTAAAATTCGAGCCGTGACCGGCTCCGAGTTTCTCAGCAAATCGGCTCCTAGAGCCGATTGCCCCATGGTTCTGCACGATTTACGATAACATGGGGTTTTGCTTGATCACTACAAGTTAAATCGATCTACGGTTTAATGTTTTCACCACGAATCGAACGTCCTACACGTAATTGAGCCTGGTATGTACAAAGATGAAGAATATTAACCCTAGAGGAGGCCTAATAACCAACGTAAAGTCAATTACGGAACAACTTCTCTAGAACTAAGCCACGTCCCTACGTACTCGGATCGTTCAACCCGCTTGTAAGGCCTGACTACGTAGATATCAAACTAAACCTTGGCGAGCAAGGCACAACCATAACAGATCGAAACACTAAATAAAGATCATAAGGTGCTACCTTGCACTTGGGAAGAGGTGCAAAGGTAGCGAGGTAACTTAGAGGTAGCAAAATCAAACGATTATAACGAAGAACACCGATGCTAACCTCAACAGATCTATGATAATAATGTTACTCGCCATCAACAAGGCTTCAGTACGATTAACACCAAATAACGCATAAGTAAAAATCGCCTAGATCGCAAGATGCGATCTAGGCAGATGACACTTACCCGAAAGAAACCCTAGAAACAAGGGTGGCGATCTTGGCGAGATTGTGTTTGTTGTGAACGTGATTGTCCTCCTTTTCTTGATAACCTTAGGTACATATTTATAGTCCGGAGACTCTCTACTTTTGGAATAACTCTACAACTCTATCTTTACCTAAACTGAAACGGAACCTAAACTGAAACGAAACCTACTATGATACAAGATACACGGGCAGTTTAGCCCAATTCTACGTACTAGGCCGATCCAACAACACGTTGAATATACGCATCTTCCAAGCCCATCTTGATCACGGCCCATCTCCTTCGTTGGCCAAAATATGGCGATAACACATGCCCCCCTGGTTTTGGCAATGATAATTCCAAAACCACTCTGTGTTTTTTTTTTCTTCTCCTCTTTTTTTTTGTATCGGGCTGCGCGTTGACAGAATGCGTGGCAGAATAGAATCGTCACGCTACCCCTTCATCATGATGCCATGTCTTCTCAACTCCTCCGCAGCGCATGATTTGACGATTTTGGCAGCGCAATCTGGGAAACCGCTATGGCATTGAACCGTCTCTCCACTATTCCCCTTATTTAAATTTGTCTGAGCAGTTCGCAGTCCCCATCTTCCTCCAGTAGCCAAAAAACCCTTCTTCCTCAGCCGAAAAAACCCTCTTTCTCCGCCATGGCCTCCTCTGCTTCCTCTGGTCTGTCCTCCCACGCCTCCAACAGCATCAGTGATCGAGAGCCAACGCCAGAGCACCCGCCGATGGCGGCGTACAACACTCTTGCCCCACAATGGTGGGACGAGAGGGGTTGGGACTTCGCCGTTTGGTCGGAAGACGACGCGTCCTTGACTGACGGCGAAGAAGACCTGCAGTTCCTTGCTGATGGGGAACGAGGCGATAAAGACCGATGACGCCATGTCTGGGGCGCCGACTCCTCCGAAGAAGAGGAGGAAGAGGAGGACACCTCCTCCGAGGAGTATCAGCCGGTGAAGTACTTCCGCACCGGTCCAAAAAGACACCTACGACGATTTAGGACGAGGAGGCCTCGCTGGCTTCTTCAAGAGTAGCAGAAGACGACGCCAGTGCAATGAAGATAGCGCACAAGACGGCGGCGATGATGACGATTTACGACCTCGGCCTAGATTAGGAACCAATAGTAGTAGTAGCAATAAGCTCCCTTTTGTAATCAATCGTCCTTTGTAAGCAATCATCTTTTGAATGAATGAAAATCTATTTCCCGAAGATTGCCTTGTTCGCCCCTGATTTTGCCGATAACAAAAATAAGTCGATACTCCAGGAGCCGATAGAAACGTATCGGCTTTCACCTTGTTACGTTCTCACAGTCAACCAAGCTATAACTCAAAGAGCCGATGCACATCGGCTTTCCCGAAATCGTTGACAAGGTCAACTCAGTCGCATACTTAGGCAAACCTAAACGGCCACTTCTTAGTTTCAAACGGTAACCTGCGACTCTCTTCAAAAAGGGCGACCTAGATCCCCAACTGCCCATCGAAAAACGTGCCCTGCACAAACAACTAGTGACAAGCAAGGATGAAGATGACGAAGCTGAGATCGCCGAAGTGGATCGTGTCCATGCTGACGCCCTCCACGCCTTCGACATGATTTCTTGATGGCTTGTATGCGGCGGCACTGTTTGTAACATGTGAACCTCTAAAGTCGATGACCGTGCATCGGCTATATTTTTTTGTTCGCCGATTTCATGTATCGGCCTCCACACTTTTTCATCCATCATCTCACATGCTTGGGAAATATTTCTTGAGATGTTGGCGTTAACCTTTGGGAATTTTACGCCGTCCAGCTGCTCGAGCATGTATGCGTTTCCTCTTAAAACTTGATCGACCCTGTACGGCCCGTGCCAATTTGGAGACCATTTACCATATGTTGCATCCTTTGTCCCCAATGGCAACACAGCTTCCCATACTAGATCACCAACGTGGAACTCCTTTGGCCTCACTTTCTTGTTATATGCACGAGCTACCTTGGCCTTGTTCTCTTTGATTTTCTCCAGTGACCATAGCTTGAGCTCGGTTAAATCCTCCACGCTGTCACTCATCAGGGCTGCGTATTCTTCGGTTGTTAGATCGTCCTGAAAAGTGACGCGTCTCGATCCAGCCGTAATTTCCCGGTACGGCTTCTTGTCCATATACTAGATGGTATGGCGAGGTTTTATTGCTCCATGGCATGACATGCGATAAGCCCATAACGCCTCGACAAAACCTCGTACAACGCCTAGGGTGCTCATCGACTTTTCTCTTGATCGGTTTGATGAGGCTCTGGTTGGATGCTTGACTTGCCCATTTTCTTGAGCATAGTATGGAGATGATCTAATCGACTTGATCCCGTGTCCTCAGAACTTTCTAAACTCGTGAGAAATGAAGGCCGAACCTCCATCGGTCGTGATAGTTTGGGAATCCGAATCTATGGATGACATGTTCTTTCATAAAACTGATAACATCCTTGAGTTCTTGACTTCATCGGGACAGCCTCCACCCATTTAGTGAAGTAGTCGGTGATGGCCAAAATCCACATGTGGCCTTTGCTTGATGGAGGATTGATTTTGCCGATCATGTCCATGCCCCAACCTCGGAATGGCCAAGGCTTGATGATGGGGTTCATTCTTGTGGTACCATCTGAATTTTCCCAAATTTCTGACATGCTTGACACCCTTTGTAGTACTTGAAACAGTCCTCAAGCATGGTGGGCCAATAAAACCCTGATCGCCTGATCAACCATTTCATCTTATGAGCTGATTGGTGAGTTCCACAGGCGCCTTCGTGTACCTCGTGTAGGAGCCGATTGGCCTCGGCTGTCCCCAGGCATTTGAGCAATAGCCCTTCCAGAGTCCTGTAAAACATGTCATCGCCAATAAGCACGTACTTCATGGCCTTGTATCTTATCCGTTTAGGTGCCCCCCGAGCCGAATCCTTCAAGTAATTGAAGATATCGGCTCTCCAGTCGTCTGCTTCCAAGAACTGTACCTGAACATCGGATCCTTCTGCAACGTCCTTGTAGACTGAAGCCATCTGCGCAAGATCGTTCGCCTCGGTATTCTGCGATCGTGGGATCCAAGTGAAGTTTATGTACCGGAATTGCGCCATCAGCTCGCGGCAGTGCAGCCATAATGGGAAGAGGGACTCGCTCTCGCACTTGTAGTCCTCCGTGAGTTGGGAAATCACCAACTTGGAGTCTCCAAAAATTTCCACTGCTTCTGCTCCGGCTTCGAGGAGTAACTCCATTCCCTTGCGTATCGCCTCGTACTCGGCTACATTGTTGGTGCGAGAGGTAGACAATCTGATGGAGAATGAAAATGTTGCCCCCCGGGGCGACACGAGTAAAATGCCGATGCCGCAGCCATCGTCACAAACTGATCCGTCGAAAAACATAGCCCACGCTCTTATGGACAGTGCTGCTATGTTAGTGTTGATCCTTTCAGCGATAAGATCGGCCGGCCTTTGTCCCTTAAGCGCTTTCGCGGGTTGATACCGGATGTCAAACTCGATAATGCAAACATCCATTTGCCCGTCGGCCTTTTAACATAGGAGCCGGCGGCATGTGCTTTATGACGCGTCGATTTGCATATGATGATGATCTCTGGCGATAGCAAAATGTGGCGCAAGTGCGGTGAAAAAACAGGCGAGGCACAACTTATCGATATCGGGATACCTTGTCTCCGTCCGGCATCATACCTTATGTAAAATATGACTCGCTCCAGCCCATCATAAACTTGCACCACCACCGAGGCGATGGATGTGTCTCTTGACAAGTAAATGTAGAGCGATGTCGGTGGGGTGGAACCAACACTGGCGGCTTCGTCAGATATTCTTTGATTTCGTCAAAGGCTCGTTGTTGTTCTCCCCCCCAGCGGAATTCCTCGTCAGATTTAATTTTCACTAGTCCCATGAATGGCTCTATTCTTCCTGACATATTGGAGATGAATCTTCTGACGAAGTTCATCTTGCCGATGAGAGACTGCAGTTCTTTCTTTGTAGTGGGTGGCTTCATTGTTCGCCTTGCCTCGACTTTTCAGCCGATCTCAATTCGCGTTCATGGACCAAAAACCCAAGAACCGCGGACGTCACCCGAAGGCACACTTCTTTGGATTCATCCGTAGGCGAATTTTCTTGTTCGGTCCAGACACGTCGTAGATCGTCTAAGTGTCCTTATTTGAAGCAGACTTGACCACCACGTCATCGATGTAGATTTCCACCAGCTTGCCGATCGGATCATGAAAAATATAATTCATGGCTCTTTGTGCGTGGCGGCGGCATTCTTGATCAAACGTCATGACTACATACCGAACAACCCCACCGAACACAGGACTCTGAATGCGGTCTTGTGTATGTCTTCGAGCCATAAAATTTGGTTGTAACCGGCATTGCCATCCATGAAGCTCAAGATCTTATGACCAGCCGCTGCGTTGATTAACGCGTTTACGCCACGGCATCGGATACTCATCCTTTGGGGTAGCTCTGTTGAGATCCGAAAATCTATGGCAACACGCCACCGGCCATCCTTTTTCTCTGATGCGATACTAGAAATCCACTCGGCATACCCGCATGGCCGATTAACTTGGTCAACATTTTCTCGACCTCTTTCTTGACTTCTTCCATTTCGCCTTCATCATCGTGCTCGCTCTTTGAAATGGCGAAATCCTTTTTAAGCGGAGTCGATGCTCAATGATGCTCTGTCTAACCCGTGCATTTCTATGTAGTCCCGGTGCGATGGATATTGTTTCAACAGGCTATCATCGGGCCCGGATTCGGATCTAACTTCTGCGATAAATGTTGGTCGTGGCTTATCCCGGGACCAATGTCGATTTCTTCTAGTTCATCGGCGGATGTGAACCCGTACCCTAGCTTCCGTCACTGTCAAATCGATGCTAAACACAGGGCAAGCGGTAGGTGAGGATAACAAAAATAATTTGGGCGATTGCTTGAATCGGCCCCTTGCATTAGTCAAGGACGGTTTACACCTTATTGTTTCACGGTGGCAGAGCATCTCTCTGCTACGACTACATGAGCTGCTTGTCGTATGATCGCTGCTTCTTATTTTTTGTGGCCGATCGCAGGGATCGGCCGTACCACGGATGATCGTGGGCTTTTCTACTCTGTAAGGCCAGTGGATAAGACCAGCCTCACCCCGTTTTTTGTAGCTTCAATACGCTCACAGCCGTCTAGACTGATTCCAGAGATCGGCTCTTGGTCTTCTTCTTCCCAGACGTTCATGCCAGCTATGGAGATCTCGATAGAATCATCTGCGTGGATGACCTCCACTTCATCTCCGTCCCACTGTATTAGGCATTGGTGCATCGTGGATGGAATGCAGCAATTAGCGTGAATCCAGTCTCTACCTAGCAAGACAGCGTAGGTACTTTTGTCATCCTGACGAAAAATGACGTGGGTATGGTTTTCCTGCCTTGTCGGATCCACGTTCGATCGCCTTGCGTTTCCAGACCGACCGTTGAAGTCGCTTAACGTGGCGTTGGTTTTAATCGGATCTGCGGTGGGCGTCCCAAAGCGTCGTAGCATGGAGTACGGCATGATATTGTTGCCGCTCGGTGTCCACCAACATCTTCTGACAGGTTGCCCATTGATGTAACCTCGCAGTGCAGGCTTTCGGATGTTTGTAACCCTTCTCACGTGGCTTCTCAAAGATAACCGGCCGTGGACGCGGTCAAGCTGTGCCGGTAGCTCATTGGATCTTGGCGCGAATTACGGCGATACGAACACCATGTTTGTGCCAGCCGATGTCTGTGCATCGGCTTTTACTGGTTTGGGGCGCCATTCTTTCCTTGTCGGGCGGTCTTCCGTTTCCAGGGTCTGCCTAATTTTGACGGCCAGATCGGGCCGTGCTTTCTTTAAAGCGTGGAGATACTGCGCTTCAGCTTCCTCCAAGTTACGCAGCCGCTGCACTCTACGCTTTTGGGTGTGTCTGAGTCCGTCGGGACACCACCTTGGACGGTGATATCTGTCTTCGTCTTTGTCATTCTTTGGCTTCTCGAGGTCTTCTGCTCGAGCGGACTCCCTGTAACGGCTCTGGGGTGGAAGAGGCCCTAGACGTTTGAACACTGACACTGGCCTCGTGTCCTCCTTCTGCTGACCGCATTCCGGGCAGTTGTCGACTGTAGGCAATCGGCTCATTCCCGCGTCCCAGCAATACTTGAAGAAAGGACAATCCCAGTGCTTGTCTGCGCCTTCCTTTTCTTTAGACGGTCCCTTAGCGAGGTGCTCATATCCTTCATCGTCTCCATCGGCGGCGGCGTTGGTCATCTTGGCGCTCATACTTGTTAAGGAGATGGGCGGAATGTGGCCTCTGATACCGCACTCTCCTCACCTGTTCCTCTGTCACGTACCGCCTATCATTGTGGCTGGGCCGGTCGCCGGGAACAGCCTCCTTTCTTTCTTTGCCCCGAGAGTGGACACCTCCTCCTTGTTGTCATGGTGGTACCCAGACCTGCCATATTAACACCGAACAAAAATCCAGTTGACGCCTCAGAGCTGATCGAGTTCTACCATGTTGACGCGGAAATGGGTTCGTGTCCACTTTCATGGCGAACTGCCCAAGGATCGACGGCCTTGTTCTATCGCCATTTGGATTTGGCGTGAGCTCTTTGCACTCATTGGTGGTGTGGGTGAGCGAGTGATGCCACTTGCGGTATGGTCTCCGTTCATTTCTGGTAGGGATTTTGTGGCCTTGGGTAACCTCACCGCTTCTCCTTCGACAAATCGAATATCTGCTCGGCTTTGCTCACATCAGTCGAACCCTTTTGCAGGCCCTTGATGTTTCACCCATTTGCGAGCTACACGATCGCCCCGAGCCCATTCAGCTGGCCACTTCACGGTCCTGTGTAGGATCATCTTCTTCTGCATCGACCAGGCCTATCGGACGTTTGAACTTGTCTTGGTACAACTCGGGGTGGCGCTGTTCATACATTGTCAGCTTCTGGGCCATGTGCGCCAACGAGTTGTACTCTACCTGGAAAGCCAGGTCCTTGATGGTGCCGAGAGACCTTTGCTAGCTCGATTGCTTCCTTCTCGATTAAACGAGATGAGTAACATCGGTTCTTGACGGTCTGGCTGGATGTACTGCTACAGTTTCTCCCGCTTCGCACTTTCGCCAGTGCGCAATGCCAGCCTCGGTAGCCTCCGAGTTATACCGAGTGTGGGCGGTCTTCCAATTGTTTCAGTCTGAATTGAATCGGTGGTAGCGAGGTGTACCATCCAAAAGCTGGTCTGTCGGTGATTGCGCAAGAACCTTACGCGGTGATTCGATCTGAAACCACACCCAAGCTGTGCGGTATCGGCTCACGTGCTCGATCGAGCTCGATCCTTCCGATCCGTGAACCTTGAGAACTCGGAGCCGATACTTGGGTGGCGGGAATCAGATCAAACTCGTTGAAGCGGCTTTGAATAGCCGATTGTCCTTCTCTTGACGAAGCCGAACGTCTCTCGGGATGGTACGGATTTGCTCTCTTGTTGGAGCTGCGGGGCTAGATTCTCATGACTTGTTCGGTGGCATACTTGGCTAGCCACTTTGTTTGTCGGCGTCTATCCGGACATATCGCTCGTAAACGCCTGCTCCTGAAGATCCTGCCCCAGGAACCCCTGCCGCAGAAACTCCCGCGGTTGCAATCTGGTTGGTGCGTGTCAGGTTATTGCAGTCCAGCATGTAGGTGCAGATATATCCGTGTGGGATTTCCTTAGGTGGCTCAAACAGGAATTGGCAATCGCCTGGGTCGCCTCCAGCCTTGTAGATGACGTAAGCCGCTGCTCCTGGCGGCTCTGGAGCCACAAGTGTGAATGGCAGCTGTGGCCTGGTTTGGAGCGGTCTTTCTCCCTGGTGAGTCCCTAAAGTAGGCCCCGACGGAGAGTACTGATGTTTCATGATCTCCTGAACTACGCGAACCGCGACCGCTCAGCGTTCACGGGCTCTCAGAATGGCGGTGCAGAGAATGAGCCACCATGTAGTTGACTTCCTGTCGTAGAGCTCTGGTGCGCTCCTCCGAAGGAATAGACAGATCTACCTCATCAAGAGCACCCTCGGGGGAGAACCCCCTCCACTTGATGCCATGCTTACGGGTCCTCTCAAAAGAGCCGATGAGATCGGCTTCGAAGAGATTTCTGATCTCATCATACTTCACCTTGTGCTCTTCAGGCAGCTCGTCGTACGTGACTGGTCTGCTCTCCATCGCATCGTCGGATGTTGATGTAGACGTTGTTGAATGTCCCACCGGGCGTGCCAGAATGTGTTGCCTGCCAAAACTCACCGGCGAGCAGCGACGAGCAACACGAAGAGCCGGGAGGCTCAGGCTCTGGTGGGCCCTGGTCCCTCGGGCAGCCCGCAAAACTCCGGCACACGTCTGGCTTGGTTCGAGGCGTGCCACTGACCTATACCTGGCGGAAGGTGAAGGATTGCTCGATTGATTTCTGCATGGTAAACAAGTGTCGTAAAATTCGAGCCGTGGCTCCGGTTTCCATAAATCGGCTCCTAGAGCCGATTGCCCCATGGTTACGCATCGATTTACGATAACATGGGGTTTTGCTTGATCACTACAAGTTAAATCGATCTCTGACGGTTTAATGTTTTCACCACGTAATGGAACGTCCTACGTAATTGAGCCTGGTATGTACAAAAGATGAAGAATATTAACCCTAGAGGAGGCCTAATAACCAACGTAAAGTCAATTACCGAACAACTTCTCTAGAACGAATAAGCCACGTCCTCGTACTCTTTGGATCGTTCAACCCGTTTGTAAGGCCTGACTACGTAGATATCAAACTAAACCTTGGCGAGCAAGGCACAACCATAACAGATCGAAACAGCTAAATAAAGATCAAGCAAGGTGCTACCCTTGCACTTGGGAAGAGATGCAAAGGTAGCGAGGTAACTTAGAGGTAGCAAAATCAAACGATTATAACGAAGAACACCGATGCTAACCTCAACAGATCTATGATAATAATGTTACTCGCCATCAACAAGGCTTCAGTACGAGTAACACCAAATAACGCATAAGTAAAAATCGCCTAGATCGCAAGATGCATCTAGGCAATGACACTTACCGAAAGAAACCCTAGAAACAAGGGTGGCGATGCTTGAGATTGTGTTGTTGTGAACGTGATTGTCCTCCTTTTCTTGATAACCTTAGGTACATATTTATAGTCCGGAGACTCTCTACTTTTGGAATAACTCTACAACTCTATCTTTACCTAAACTGAAACGGAACCTAAACTGAAACGAAACCTACTATGATACAAGATACACGGGCAGTTTAGCCCAATTCTACGTACTAGGCCGATCCAACAACACGTTGAATATACGCATCTTCCAAGCCCATCTTGATCACGGCCCATCTCCTTCGTTGGCCAAAATATGGCGATAACACCTCTACCAGCACCTTTTGCCTGGTTTCTTCTAACTCTGCCTGAGCATTTGCCGGATCAAGTATCGGCGCTACAGGTGTATGTAGGGGTTCGTAGCATGGAAAACAAAAATTTTCTATCGCATACAAACAAACAAGCCAAGATCTATCTACTAGATTGTAGCAACGAGTCGATGGAATAACTTACCCTCGAAGATTCCAAAGTGTTTAACGAGAGCGGATTCTCGTGGGTGATGTAGTCGTACTCTTTCCGATCTCAAGATCGTGTGGACGATCCTTCCGGCGCTGCGTCCCGGCAGCGCTTCCGCAGTCGGTCACACGTTCGGTACTCGATGAAGACCTTCCTCTCCCTTGTTCCAGCAGGCAGCGGAGGTTGTAGCACTCTCGCGATTCCGCAGACCTGGCGTGGTACCGGAAGTAGAGGGGAGATCCCACAGGGCTTCGCCTTAAGCCGGAGCGAGTATGGTGGATTATGAGATAGGGCTATTAGTGGTCTAGATATTAGACACACCAATTAGAAGGCTCTAAACCGCAGGCTAAAGCAATTAGAAGCTCTAAACCAAACGGCTCTAAACCTGAGATTAGAGGTGGAAACATGTGTGTCTCTAGGAGGAGCCCTGCCCCTCCTTATATAGGTGGAGGGGCCTTGGCGCGCCAGGGGAGGGAGGGAGTCCCTCCCCAACTCGGCCTAGGGCTGGGCGCCGGCCTGGAGGAGTCCAACTCCTCCTCCAGGTTGGTTCCAACTCCTCTTGCTTGTTTCCAGCTTTCTTCCCCTGTTTCTGTTTTAGCCGCTTGACTTTCAAACGGCAATTTGACTTTCATGTTTTGGAACAGCAAGAACACTTAGTACATGATGCAATCATTCAATGACACACTCATGTACCCTCCCCGAGTGCTTGGGACAATCCGGAACCTTCTAGAACATTCCGATGAAAACACCTAATCATTCCCGAACTCAAAGCGGGACTTTCCTTATATGAATCTTATTCTCGGACCATTCCGGATCACCTCGTGATATCCGGATCCCATCGAGACTCGAACAACATTCGGTCTCTTTCTCATAATACCATAACTACTCAAAACAACGTCGAATCCTTAAGTGTGTCTCCCTACGGTTCGTGAATTATGCGTACATGATCGAGACACTTCTCGAACAATAACCAATAGAGGAATCTGGAAATTCATATGGCTCCCACATATTTCTACGATTACTTTGCGATCGAATGAACCACTTACATACGATACCAATTTCCCTTTGTCTCACGATATGTTACTTATCCGAGGTTATGATCGTCGGTATCTCTGCATACCTAGTTCAAACTCGTTACTGATAAGTACTCTTTTCTCGTTCCCGTGATATGTGATCCCCTGTGACCAAGTCACATGCTTGCAAGCCAATTGGATGACATTCCACCGAGAGGGCCCAGAGTATATCTATCCGTCATGTGGATGGACAAATCCCACTCTTGATCCATGTGTTTCAACCAATACTTTCCGAACACTTAATGCCACCTTTATAGCCACCCAGTTACGGTGTGGTGTTTGATGTCATCAAAGCATCCATCCGGTAAAGGTGATATGCATGATCTCATGGTCGAAGGAATTAGGTTACTATGTATCAGAAAGCATATAGCAATTGAACTATTGAAATGACTTGATCTTTATGCGCTTATCAATAGGAGTATGTCCACCATATCATTCTCCTAACGATATGATCTTGTTGTTGATAACATCTCAATGTTCATGATATGGAAACCACAATCATTTAATCAACCAACAAGCTAGTGAAGTATAGAGGCTATACTAGGGACTTCAATTTAAGTTTACAATTCACACAAGTATTAATGTTTCCTTGTTAATACTATTATAGCATGAATATAAACATTTATCATAAACACAAAGATATAATAATAACTATATTTATTATTGCCTCTAGGGCATATCTCCAACAGTCTCCCACTTGCACTAGAGTCATCTAATCTAGATTACATGGTAATATACCGAACACCCATGGCAGTTTGGTGTTGGTCATGTTTTGCCCTCGGAGAGGTTTAGTCAACGGATCCGCCACATTCGGATCTGTGTGTACTTTGCAAATCTTTATATCCCCATCCCGGATATGTTCTCGAATAGCGTGAAAACGCAGCCATATGCTTGACTTCTTGTGTGACCTTGGTTCTTGCGCATTGGCTATGGCGCCCATGTTATCACGATGAATAGACATTGGGTCCAAGCACTTGGAACCACACCCACTCTGTAATGAACTCTTTCATCCATATCGCTTCTTGTGAAGCTCAAGCGACCATGTATTCCGATTCAGTTGAAGATCTCGCCACAACGCTTTGCTTTGCACTCCTCCATTAAGCTGCACCATTCAAAATAAATACGTGCAGTTGTGATTTAGAATCATCCGGATCGGTGTTCCAACTAGCATCGGTGTAACCATTAACAACGAAGTGTTCATCACCTCCATAAGAAAGAACCATATCCTTAGTTCTTCTCAAGTACTTAAGGATGTTTTGATCATTGTCCAATGATCCACTCTGGATCACTTTGATATCTGCTAGTTAAACTAACGTAATATGCAATGTCGGGTCTAGTACATAGCATGGCATACATTAGAGATCCTATGGCTGAGGCATAGGGAGTCTTACTCATCCTTTCTCTATCTTACGCCGATGTTGGACTTTGAGTTTTACTCAAGGTCGTATTAGCAACATGGGCAAGAACCCTTTCTTGCTTTCTTCCATTCCAAACTTCTTTAGAACTTTGTCCAAATATGTACTACTGTGACAATGATATTTGGCGTTTGATCTATCTCTATAAATCTTTATGCCTAATATGTAAGCTTCTTCGCCAAGATCCTTCATTGAAAAACTATTATTCAAATATTCCTTGACACTATTAAGAAGGTCTACATCATTCCCAATCAACAATATGTCATCCACATACAGTATTAAGAATGCTACAGAGTTCCCACTCACTTTCTTGTAAATACAAGCTTCTCCATAAGTTTGTATAAAACCAAAACTTTTGATTACCTTATCAAAACGTTGATTCCAACTTCGGGATGCTTGCTTCAATCCATAGATGGACCTTTGAAGTTTGCATACCTTGTTAGCATCTTTAGGATCGACAAAACCTTTGGGTTGCATCATATACAACTCTTCATCAATATCTCCATTGAGGAATGCTGTTTTGACATCCATCTGCCATATCTCATAATCATAATATGCAGCGATTGCTAACATAATACTCACAGACTTTAGCTTCGCTACTGGTGAGAAAGTCTCATCGTAGTCAACTCCTTGAATTTGTCGAAACCCTTTTTGCGACAAGTCGAGCTTTATAGACGATAACATTACCATCAAGACATCTGTTTTCTTCTTGAAAATCCATTTGTTCTCGACTGACCTTCCTACCATCCGGTAAGACCACCAAAGTCCATACTTGGTTTTCGTACATGGATCCAATCTCGGATTTCATGGCTTCTTGCCATTTATTGGAATCTGGGCTCATCTTCGCTTCCTCATATGTCTCGGGGTCATCGGTGTTGTCCACCAACATGACACTCATAACGGAATCATACCAATGCAGGGTGATGCAGTTCTCGTTGACCTCGAGGCTCTAGTAACTTCAACCGAAGTTTCATGATCATCATCATTAGCTTCCTTTCTAATTGGTGCAGCACCACGGAACTTCTTCCGGTCTTGCGCTACTCGCAATTCGAGAGAAGGTTCGACAACCTCGTCGAGTTCTACTTTCCTTCAGTCACTTCTTTGAGAGAAATTCCTTCTCTAGAAAAGATCCATTCTTAACGAAGATTTTGCCTTCGGATCTATGATAGAATGTATACCCAATAGTTTCCTTGGTATCCTATGAAGACGCATTTTTCCGCTTTGGGTTCAAGATTGTCATTTGTAACTTCTTTACATAAAGATCCCCAAACTTTAAGGAACGACAATTTAGGTTTCTTCCCAAACCATAATTCATATGGTGTCGTTTCAACGGATTTAGGCGGTACCCTATTTAAAGTGAATGCGGCTGTTTCTAATGCATAACCCCAAAATGATAGCGGTAAATCTGTAAGTGACATCATAGAGCGAACCATATCTAAGAGAGTTCGATTACGACGTTCGGACACACCATTACGCTGTGGTGTTCCGGTGTCAATTGTGAAAGTATTCCGCACTTCTTTAAATGCTCGCCAAACTCGTAACAGATATTCACCTCCACGATCGTAACGTAGAAATTTAATCTTCTTGTTACGTTGATTCTCTACCTCACTTTGAAACTCCTTAAACTTCTCGAAAGTTTGGACTTATGTTTCATGAAATAGATATACCCATATCTACTCAAGTCATCTGTGAAGGTAAGAACATAACGATAACCACCGCGTGATGCTACACTCATTGGACCACACACATCGGTATGTATGATTTCCAATAAGTCCGTAGCTCGCTCCATCATACCGAAAATGGAGTCTTAGTCATTTTCCCATCGACATGCTTCGCATCTTTCAAGTGATTCAAAATCAAGTGATTCAAGAAGTCCATCGGAATGGAGTTTCTTCATACGCTTCACTCCAATGTGACCAAGACGACAGTGCCACATATAGGTCGAATTATCGCTTGATTTCAAACATTTAGCCTCAATATTGTTGATATGTGTATTTCCACTATCGAGATTCAATAAGAATAGACCATCTATCAAAGGTGCATGTGCGTAAAACATATTACTCATATAAATCGAACAACCATTATTCTCGACTTAAACAAGTAACCGTCTACAATAAACAAGATCCGATATAATGTTCATGCTCAACGCAGCACTAAATAACAATTATTTAAGTATAAAACTAATCCCGATGGTAGATGAAGAGGTAGCGTGCCGACGCGATCACATCAACCTTTGATCCGCTTCCCAGCGCATCGTCACCTCGTTCTTCGCTAGCTTCCGCTTATTCTGCAGCACTGCTTTGAGTTACAAATATGAGCAACCGAACTAGTATCAAATACCCGTGCACTACTACGGTACTAGTGAGATACACATCAATAACATGTATATCATATATACCTTTCTTCTTGATGTTGCCGTTCTTGAATCCGCAAGTACTTTGGGCAATTCCGCTTCGGTGACCTTCTCCCTTGCGTAAAAGCACTCAGTTTCGTGCTTTGGTCCAGCCTTGGTTTTCTTTCGGCGTGGTAACTTTCTTACCACCCTTCTTGAAGTGTCCCTTTGCTTAGACTTGCCTTTCTTGAGTTTGGTGGTCTTATTGACCATCAACACTTGGTGCTCTTTCTTAATCTCCACTTCGCAGACTTTAACATAGCAGTTACGGCAACTCTTTGTTCATGTGCTGCATGTTGTAGTTCATCACAAAGTTCCTGTAACTTGGTGGCAGTGACTGGAGGACGCGGTAAATCCCCAAAGCATTAGGAATCACTATACCCAAGCTTTGAAGTTTGTTTGCGTGCCCAGACATCTTAAGCACATGCTCACTAACGGAGCTGCGCTCTTCCATCTTGCAGTTAAAGAACTTTTCAGAAGCCTCATAGCTTTCAATTGCCGCATGAGTCTCAAAAATCAATTTGAGATCCTCGACAATATCATATGGTCGACTCTTCAAACCTTTTAAGCTCGATTCTAAACCATACAAGATAGCACACTGAACTATGGAGTCTTGATTCTTCCGAGCGAGGTAAACATTCTTTACTTCATCGGAAGCATTGGCTGGTGGGTCACCAGTGCATCCAAAGACATAGGTCAAATTACCAATGTGAGGACAATCCTCAAATTGCGGAACCAATCCATGAAGTTGCTTCCATTGTTTTTCAACTTTTCTTTCTCTAGGAGCATTAAAATTGATGGTAGGGGCTGCCATTGATCTACAACATATTTGCAATAGTTTACACTAAGTTTATGACAAATTGAGTTCAAATTAATTAATGAAATTAAACTAGGTGAACTCCCACTCAAAACAACATCCCTCACATTGTTTTAGTGATCACGAACCAAATCCACTACATCAACACCGATCATCACGAGTTGATATAGTTTCAATGGCGAACAATCATGTTCATCATATCTACTATATGATTCATGCTTTACCTTCGGTAATCCGTGTTCGAGACCATGTGCAGACATGCTAGGCTCGTCAAGATCAAACCTTAGTTTCTGCATGAGAAAATCTGGCTTGATCACGTTGTATACACTTGCAGAATCTAACACACCCGATCATCACGTGGTGCTTCGAAACAACAAGCTTTAGCAACGGTGCTAACTAAGGATGAACACTATATGATTTGAAATTCATGTGCATGAGGGATCATCTTATAATGCTACCGTCGTCTACTAAGCAATACAAGATGCATAAAGGATTAACATCACATGCAATTCATAATGTGTGATATGATATGGCCTTTCTTCTTTGTGCTTCCGATCTCCATCTTCAAGCACGAACATGATCTCCATCATCACCGGCATTGCATCAAGGTCAATGACGCATCACCATGGTTGTCGTCCACCGGCTTTAACTATTACAACTACTTTGAATAGACATGCGGGTCTTAACATAAATTAAAGACAACCATATGGCTCCTGCCGGTTGCCAACTTACAATAAGGAACATTGCATACATCAAATATAATCACAATCATGGCCATATCACATCACAGCACACCGCAAAACAAAGTTAGACGCCTCTACTTTCTTTGCATATTTTACGTGGTTTGGGGCTTTCAATAAGTGTCGTTCTAACTTACGAACAAGAACCACAACATTGATACTAGCATTGTTGATTACCCGTTGTAAATTGGATCTTAACTATGCTAGGAGAAACAGCACCATAAAGCCACTTATGCAATACAAGTTGCATGTCAAGCGTGGAGCAAGTCTCATGAACGATGTCATGTAAGGTTAGCGGGCGCTTCATCCCAACATACCGCAAGATGCAAAGTACACAAAAAGCAATCTACAATAAAAGCATCAACGCCCACAATGACCATTGTGTTCTACTCGTGCAACAGATCTACATATAGACACGGCTCTGATACCACTGTAGGGGTTCGTAGCATGGAAAACAAAATTTTTCTATCGCATACAAACAAACAAGCCAAGATCTATCTACTAGATTGTAGCAACGAGTCGATGGAATAACTTACCCTCGAAGATTCCAAAGTGTTTAACAAGAGCGGATTCTCGTGGGTGATGTAGTCGTACTCTTTCCAATCTCAAGATCGTGTGGACGATCCTTCCGGCTCTACGTTAAGGCGCTTCATGATCGTCACACGTTCGTACTCGACGAAGACCTTCCTCTCCTTGTTCCAAAGAGGCGGAGGTTGTAGCACTCTCCTCGCGATTCCGTGACAAAGACAATGGCGTGGTACCGTAAGTAGAGGGAGATCCATGAGGCTTCGCCTTAAGCCGAGGCAGTATGGTGGATTATGAGAGGGCTATTAGTGGTATAGAGATTACGACACACCAATTAGAAGGCTCTAAACCGCAGGCTAAAGCAATTAGAAGCTCTAAACCAAACGGCTCTAAACCAGAGATTAGAGGTGGAAACTTGTGTGTCTCTAGGAGGAGCCCTGCCCCTCCTTATATAGGTGGAGGGCCTTGGCCAGGAGGGAGGAGTCCCTCCCAACTCGGCCTAGGGCTGGGCGCCGAGGAGTCCAACTCCTCCTCCAGTTGGTTCCAACTCCTCTTGCTTGTTTCCCACAGTTTCTGTTTCCCACAGTTTCTGTTTAGCCGCTTGACTTTCAAACGGCAATTTGACTTTCATGTTTTGGAACAGCAAGAACACTTAGTACATGATGCAATCATTCAATGACACACTCATGTACCCTCCCCAGTGCTTGGGACAATCCGAACCTTCTAGAACATGCCCGATGAAAACACCGGAATCATTCCCGAACTCCGAAACGGGACTTTCCTTATATGAATCTTATTCTCCGGACCATTCCGGATCACCTCGTGATATCCCGGATCCCATCCGAGACTCCGAACAACATTCGGTCTCTTTCTCATAATACCATAACTACTCAAAACAACGTCAATCCTTAAGTGTGTCTCCCTACGGTTCGTGAATTATGCGGACATGATCGAGACACTTATCCGAACAATAACCAATAGAGGAATCTGGAAATTCATATGGCTCCACATATTTCTACGATTACTTTGCGATCGAATGAACCACTTACATACGATACCAATTTCCCTTTGTCTCACGATAGTTTACTTATCCGAGGTTATGATCGTCGGTATCTCTGCATACCTAGTTCAACCTCGTTGATAAGTACTCTTTTCTCGTTCGTGATATGTGATCCTTGTGACCAAGTCACATGCTTGCAAGCCAATTGGATGACATTCCACCGAGAGGGCCCAGAGTATATCTATCCGTCATGTGGATGGACAAATCCACTCTTGATCCATGTGTTTCAACCAATACTTTCCAAACACTTAATGCCACCTTTATAGCCACCCGAAGAACGGTGTGGTGTTTGATGTCATCAAAGCATCCATCCGGTAAAGGTGATATGCATGATCTCATGGTCGAAGGAATTAGGTTACTATGTATCAGAAAGCATATAGCAATTGAACTATTGAAATGACTTGATCTTTATGCTACGCTTATCAATAGGAGTATGTCCACCATATCATTCTCCTAACGATATGATCTTTTTGTTGATAACATCTCAATGTTCATGATATGGAAACCACAATCATTTAATCAACCAACAAGCTAGTGAAGTATAGAGGCTATACTAGGGACTTCAATTTAAGTTTACAATTCACACAAGTATTAATGTTTCCTTGTTAATACTATTATAGCATGAATATAAACATTTATCATAAACACAAAGATATAATAATAACTATATTTATTATTGCCTCTAGGGCATATCTCCAACAGTGTAGTCAAGTTTTCTATGGTTGCCTGAAGAATGTTATCTGGCCTTTACAGAGGTGGCCCTCTTTCTCTTGGTGCCTTTGGGGTGGTGTCCTGCAGCTCGGTCGGGTTGGTCACTGGCGGGATTACCTCAGTGGGTTGTGGCGCGGTCTGCCTGGGTGCGCCTTGTACGCCTGTTGCGGGTTCTCTGCTTGACCCGGCTACTGCTGCTCCAGCTTGCGCTCCGGCAGCGACCATCACCTCGACGCCTCCTGCAGGACGTGCTCTGGACGGACGGCTTGCTGCGTTAAGAGGTGGATCTCCTGCAACAATAACTTGGTGAGGGTAAATGCCGGTGATGTCGACGCCGACGTAGACCTTGTGCTCGCCCAGGCTGATGAAGACACCATTACGCGGGGGAGCTTTCCCCTTGAAGCTCCCTGCATTGTCACGACATAGTCGAGACCAAATCTCGGACCAAGCTGAAACAACGCTGCCGTGTTGATGAAGTTTCCCGTCCGGATCATAACTCCAGCTAGCACCGCTGCTGGCCCCACGGTGGGCGCCAACTGTCGTGGTGGTCTCATGGCAGATGCCATGGGTAGGCTAAAGTATGGGGCCAATGGATGCTAGTGGGATCTAGGGAGGGAAGATGTAGCTAGTTCTACACACAGAAGATTAAGGCCAAGGTCTTTATTTCTTCTTCCTTGGACTACAAGTGCTCCTTGAGCTGTATACAAGGAGAAGAGAAGAACTTTTCCAGCCTAACGGCTCTAACTCTAGTCGATGCCCCTCTCTGAGTCTAGGTCTCTCCTTATAAAGGAGAGCCCTGGGTTCCTTTAGGGCTGACGGGGCAAGCATATTCGAGGAATATGCTTGTCCCAATATAGTAGTTCGGCGCCTCTCTTTCCCTGTCGCCCCTCTAACGACGGCAAGGTTCTAGAGGGCCCCTCCTGTGCGCCTTGGTCTTCTAGACTGTCACCTCCGTGATCTCCTCTTGCCTCTCTGTCGCTCTGTGCCTTTGTCCGTAGCGCTTGGCACTGCTTAGATTCTCCCTAGCTTGCTGCTAGGGTTTGACTTCAGGCTTCTCCTTCTCCTGCAAGCCTCGTACATTCGACCCTCCCCTGCGTAGCTCGGATCGTCCTTTACCTGCATCAAGAATACTCAGGCTAATCCGGCCGACTCATGCAGTATCTCGGTCGGGTAACGCCTTAATATACATATACGGGCCTCTCGCCTCCGTATGTCGGCCGACTTATTCATGATTCGGCCGACCTAGACTGTAACTCAGAAACCAGACGGGGATCGTACCTCTGTCTTTCCCCGTCTTTGACCTACCCGAGGTCAACCCCCCGACATTAGTGCTCACCCCCACTTGTAGATGCTAGTGCTAAGCATAAAACTGGATCAACTTTAGATGGGATTACTTGGTGAAAATGGTTATGAAAACCTTAGAATGATGGATCATTCTACTGAGATGTCTTGACATGTGTTTCCGAACACCAGATGAGTATGGTAATGAAAATGTTGAGGCATGAGCCTTAGCCCTTTATAAAATTGATGGTTGTCTGAATGCGATACCATTCCAATTTTATCGTACAACCACAATACCCGAAGATTGGGTAGGGCTTGACTGGAAACTTATGTACCATAGTATTAGCTCCCTCGCGACCAAGGTCTGAGATGAGGCTACCTTGTGAAGATTGTCCACCTGTGCAGTACCCAAGATGACAGTTGGTCATGGTTGGGAGGCCAAACTCACAGGAGAGGTGCTTATACTAGGGCGTGTAATTGAAAGGTTAGGATTGATTATCCATCTTGAGTATGGTGAATTCAGGATTTGTTCTGGCGGATGTATCGAATGTTGTGGTGAAAGTGTACAATCTCTGCAGAGTGTCAAACTATTGAATAAGCGTCATGTTATGGACAGTTGGAGTGGCCATATTGTTCCCCCGTCAGACTTTTCGAAATGACTTGTGAAAAGAATTGAGACTTTGACTTGACCACAACAGGGTTGTGATATGAGTTACAAGATCCCACTTAGGAGTTATAAAATTTTGACTAGCTTTAGAACGTAGTAGAGATAAATCCGGCTTTTGCAAAACAACCCTAGAGCCTAGTGTCCTATTATCCAAAAACCCCTTTACCTGTTAGTATTATTTTGCGAGTACTTAAAGAGTACTCATGGATTTGTCCCTGGCTATTCCCATGGCCAGACTATGAAGAGGAGTACCTGGAAGACGGACCCTAGGAAGGTTACGACAACTAGGATCATCTCCCATCGTCAGCATTGCCTGTGAACCCGAAGATGGAGCTTCGCCTACGCTACCGTTATTATTACGTATTCCGCTGCTTGATGTTGTATTAAGAACTAGATCATGAGATCCCTATTTGTGTAAGAACTTATGTATCGTTTTAATGGATGATTTACTATGGTATCCAATTCTATTATGTCTCGCAAAAATGGTAATCCTGGGATTGTAGGGTTCGCAGCATAGAAAACAAAAAATTTCCTACGATGGGAACCATGTACCAAGATCTATCTACTAGATACAAACAACGGGCGGATGTATATCCGTAGAGAACATACCCTTGAAGACCGACAAAGCTTAACGAGTTCAACTCGTGGTTGATGTAGACGATCTCTTGCCGATCTCAAGATCGAGAGGAAGTCCTAAGCGCATAAGCGTTAGCGCATCCTTGCTCGCACACATACAAGACACGGGCAACCTCGCCTCCTCGCTCCGGTGATGCAGCGGAAGCACAACCCTTTCTTGCCGAATAGCCACGGAACATGTATCTCGCTAGTCCGAGACCATGGGGATAAATTCTAGAGGAGAGAGATCCTTCACGAGGAGGTGTGAGAGACAAGTGAGAGGAGGGCTCCTTTTATAGGAGGAGGGAACCCCAAGGGGTGGCTTGGCATGGGGTTGCCCCTTGCCCTCCCTCTTCATGTGGGTGGACACTCCACTCACAAAATTCCTTTAAATTCCTCCACTCAAAGTCCACTCAAATTCCCATTAAATTTCCACCAAATTTAATGCAAACTCTCATTAAATAAAACTCTTTTATTTTTATTCAGAATTTTGTCAATTACTTTAATGACAAACATTCACAAATAACCCCTTGCTAGAATTCCATTTCACATGCATAACCACTTTATGCAATTTCACCCGAAAACCTGTTTCGGTATCTAGTGAAATAAATTCCTGCGCTTGTTTATTCTTTTGGCATGAAACATTTGCTCCAACTGGATGCCAGTGTCCCTTAAGTGTGTCACCCTAAGGTCCGCGAATAATGCGGACATGATCGAGACCCTTCTCCGATCAATAATCAGTAGCGTGACCTGGAGATCCATACTGACTCCCACACATTCAACGATGACTTTTCCTGTGATCGTTGGAACCTTTTACGCTTGTATCTTAATCCCTTTGTTTCACGATATATTACATGTCTGAGATTCGATCATTGGTATCTCCATACCTAGTTTGATCTCGTTACGGACATGCACTCTTTTCTTGTTCCCGTGATATAACATTCTAGTGATCAAATCACTTGCTTGCAAGCTAACCAATGTGATATCACCGAGAGGGCCCAGAGCATATCTATCCGTCATTGGGATGAACAAATTCCACTCTTGATCCATGATTCTCAACATAACACTTTAGTATCTTCGAAGCCATCTTTATAATCACCCAGTTACGGAGTGACGTTTGATGTGAACAAGAAACTCTTCCGGTGTTAGTGATTGGCATGATCTCATGGTCTAAGGATTAGGACTACTTCGTAGTTTGTTTATAGCAATATAAACTCAATGACTTTGATCGTAATGCTATACTTCGGATGAATGCTCATCACACCATTACACTAATGTTGTGATCTCGTTATTAACAACATCCAATGTCTATGATCAGGAAACCATGATCATCTTGTTAATCAACGAACTAGTTTATGAGAGAGGCATAACTAGGAACTTTCTGTTTGTTTATTAAACACACATGGATTAACGTTTCCGTATTAATACAATTATAGCATGCAAAATAAACATCTATCATATACTTGGAATACACATAATAAACATTTTATTATTACCTCTCAGGGCATATTTCCTTCAGTCTCCCACTTGCACTAGAGACAATAATCTAGTTACATTGTGATGTATCTAACACCCATGGAGTTCTGGTGTAGATCATGTTTTGCTCTAGGGAGATTTTTAGTCAACGGATCTGCTACATTGAGATCCGTATGTACTTTACAAATCTTTATATCTCCATCCTTGACATGCTCGCGGATGGAGTGAAACCGGCGCTTAATATGCTTGGAATGCTTGTGAGACCTTGGCTCTTTGGCATTGGCAATGGCACCATTGTTGTCACAATAGATCACCATTGGGTCCAACGCGTTTGCAACCACACCTAGTTTGGATATGGACGCCTTCATCCAAACTGCTTCCTGAGCCGCTCAAGCAAAGAACATATTCGGCCTCCGTTGTTGATCCCGCCACCACAGGTTGTTTGGAGCTCCTCCAACTAACCGCTCCGCCATTCATGAGAAATACGTATCCAGATTGAGACTTAGAGTCATCCGGATCGGTGTCAAAGCTAGCGTCGACATAACACTTAGCGACGAGCTCTTCTTCACCTCCGTATACAAGAAACATATCCTTAGTTCTTCGCAAGTACTTAAGGATATTCTTGACCGCTTTCTAGTGTTCTGAACCTGGATCCGATTGGTACCTACTAGTCAAACTAATAGCATGTGCCACATCCGGTCTTGTACATAGCATGGCGTACATTATACAGCCTATGGCTGAAGCATAGGGGACCTTGTCCATTATCTCTCTTTCTTCCGCCGAAGCCGGACTTTGAGTCTTACTCAATGTCGTGCCTTGTGTCATAGGTAAGAACCCCTTCTTACTATTTTCCATTTTAAACTTCTTTAAAATCTTATCAAGGTATGTACTTTGCGATAGCCCTATTAGGCGCCTAGATCTATATCTATAGATCTTTATGCCTAATATGTATGACACTTCACCTAGGTCCTTCATTGAAAATTTTCTGTTTAGATAACTTTTAACACCGTTTAAAAGATCTATATCATTTCCGATCAATAATATGTCATCCACATATAATATCAGAAATGCCACATTGCTCCCACTCACTTTCTTGTAAATACAAGCTTCTCCATAAGTTTGGACAAATCCAAACTCTTTGATCACCTCATCAAAGCGGAGATTCCAACTTCGTGATGCTTGCTTCAATCCATAGATGGATCGCTGAAGCTTGCACACCTTGTTAGGATCCTTAGGATCGACAAAACCCTTTGGTTGTATCATATACAACTCTTCTTCAATATTACCATTGAGAAACGCGGTTTTGACATCCATCTGCCATATCTCATAATCGAAATATGTAGCAATTGCTAACATAATCCTAACTGACTTTAGCATCGCCACGGGAGAGAAAGTCTCATCGTAGTCAACTCCTTGAATTTGTCGAAACCCCTTTGCGACAAGTCGAGCTTTATAGACGGTCACATTACCATCAGCATCAGTTTTCCTTTTGAAAATCCATTTGTTCTCCACGGCCTTTCGGTCGTGAGGTAATTCCACCAAGTTCCAAACTTGATTTTCATACATGGATTCCATCTCGGATTTCATGGCTTCTAACCATTTGTTGGAATCCGGGCTCATCATCGCTTCTTCATACGTCGCAGGGTCATCATTTTCATCAACCATGAAATTCATGAGGATTTCCGTCTGACTCGGGGGCTGCGCGTCTGCTTGACCTGCGAGGTTCGGTAGTACTCTCTTTCGGAGTTTCATGATCATTATCATTAGTTCCCTCTTCAACAGGTGGAGCAAACTCCGGAACAACTTCCGGCGCTGCGCTACTCGCCATACTTTGAAGAGAAGTTTCAATAACCTCTTCGAGTTCTACCTTCCGACTACTCACACCTTTCGCGAGAAACTCTTTCTCTAGAAAGGATCCATTCTTGGAAACAAAAACCTTGCCCTCGGATCTTTGATAGAAGGAATACCCAATAGTTTCCTTAGGGTATCCAATGAAGACGCATTTTTCCGCTTTGGGTTCGAATTTATCCGGTTGAAGTTTCTTCACATAAACATCGCATCCCCAAACTTTAAGAAATGACAGCTTAGGTTTGTTTCCAAACCACAATTCATACGGTGTCTTTTCAACGGATTTAGATGGTGCCCGATTTAAAGTGAATGCAGCAGTTTCTAGTGCATAGCCCCAAAATGAAAACGGCAAGTCCGTCAGAGACATCATAGATCGAACCATATCTAATAAAGTATGATTACGACGTTCCGACACACCATTTTGCTGTGGTGTTCCGGCAGGTGTGAGTTGTGAAACAATTCCACACTCTTTCATGTGAGTGCTAAACTCGTAACTTAGATACTCACCTCCGCGGTCGGACCGTAGAAATTTGATCTTTCTATTATGATGATTTTCCACTTCATTCTGAAATTCCTTGAATTTTTCAAAGGTTTCAGACTTGTGTTTCATCAAGTAGATATAACCGTATCTACTCAAATCATCCGTGAAAGTAACAAAATAACGATATCCACCTCGGCGAGACACACTCATTGGACCACATACATCGTAATGTATGATTTCCAATAAATCATCGCCGCTCCATTGAACCGAAAACGGCGTTCTAGTCATCTTTCCCATAAGGCATGGCTCACATGTATCAAATGATTCATAATCAAGTGATTCCAAAAGTCCATCCGAATGGAGCTTCTTCATGCGTTTAACGCAATATGACCTGACGGCAGCGGTACACATATATGCGGATATATCATCATTTAGTTTAATCCTTTTAGCATCAACATTATGAATATGTGTAACATTATTATCGAGATCCAAAAGAAATAAACCATTCATCATCGGTGCATGACCATAAAAGATTTCATTCATATAAATGGGACAACCATTGTTCTCGGATTTAAATGAATAACCACTTCGCATCAAACACGATCCAGATACAATGTTCATGCTCAGTGCATGCACCAGATAACAATTATTCAAGTTTATAACTAATCCCGACGGCAAGTGGAGAGGAAGCGTTCCGATGGAGATCACATCAACGCTTGATCCATTGCCGACACGCATCTTGACCTCACCCCTTGCTAGCGGTCGGTTGTTCCGCAGCCCCTGATTCGAGTTACAAATATTAGCAACTAAACCGGTATCAAATACCCAGGTGCTACTGCGAGCACTAGTCAAGTACACATCAATAACATGTATATCATATATACCTTTGTTTGCCTTGCCGCTTTCTTGTGCCCAAATACTTGGGGCATTCGCTTCGATGGCGGTCCCTTACAATAGTAGAACTCAGATTAGAATTAGGTCCAACTCGGGGTTTCTTTTCAGCACGGCAACAGGCTTGCCCTTACTTCCCTTCTTTTCCTTCTTGTCTTTCTTGAAACCGGTGTTCCTATTGATCATCAACACTTGATGTTCCTTTTGATCTCCACTTCAGCTTTAAGCATTGATAGAAGCTCGGAGAGACTTCTTCATGCCTTGCATATTATAGTTCATCACGAAGCTCTTATAGCTAGGTGGCGAGATCATAACACGATGGATGCCTAAGTCAATGGGAATCGATATTCCCAAGGACACAAGCTTATCGGTAACCCGACATCTTGAGTACATGCTCACTAATGGAGTTGTGCTCTTCCATCATGCAACTAAAGACCCTTTTTCGAGCGTTGTAGCTCTCTCAAAGACATGTGTGTCGAAAATCATTTTCAACTCACCCATTTTATCAAAAGCATTGCCATTTTCGAAACGCTTTCGAAGTTCCGGCTCTAGCCCATACAATATGCCGCAATGAACTAAGTTGTGGTCCTCTTGACGAGTCTGATAGACATTCTTCTCCTCGTCAGGGGCATCATCTAAAGGTGGGGGGCCTAACGGCGCTTCTAGCACATATTGCTTTTGTGCAGCAGAGAGGAGAATCCTCAAATTCATGTCCCATTCGGTAAAGTTGCTACCGTTCGTTGCAAGTTTCTCTTTCTCCATGAACACATTGAAATTAAAAGCAGGTGGTGCCATCTACAACATAATTTGTAAAGTTTAGACTAAGTGTATGATAGATTGAGTTCAACTAATCCATATTAAAAATGAACTCCCACTCAAAAACGACATCCCTCGTGCCTTTTTGGTGATTACATGAACCAAATCCAGTACACCAAGTCCGATCATCACGTGAGTCGGTGTATCTTCAAAGGTGAGCATCAAATGGGCATCATATCAACTATATGACTCATGCTTAACCTTTCAGTCCGTGTTTCGAGGCCATGTCTGTACATGCTAGGATCGCCAAGTTAGAACCTTAGTATTCGCGTGTGTAACTGTTTTACACCCGAAATATGGCCGTGGATCCAAGAACACCCGACCATCACGTGATATCTTGGAGCGACAAAAACATAATCGGTGCATACTAAAGGAAGAACACATTCTTATCTTGATATTTAAATGAGGGATCATCTTATTATGCTAACAAAGCGCTAAACAAGCAATATAAGATGCTATCAAACATCACATGTTTATTAGTGAAATGATATGGTTCCCGCATATGATCTCTATCATGTGCACCGTGGTATGATCACTATCATACCTATATGTGTAAGTCCAAGGTCTATAGAGATTACACGTTATGTATGTTGTAAGAGTATCATCTCATACTTCTACTTACAACATCACCATATCATAACACTAGCCCAGCAACAATCTAAACTAGACGCCTCTAATTTATCCATTGCAAGTTTTACGTGGCTTAGGGCTTTCGAGATAGAACCATTCTTACCTACGAACATGAACCACAACGAGGATAACCAAATTGTTGACAACTCATTTGCAAAATAGATATTGACTATAGTAGGAGAGACAGACACCCGCTAGCCACTTATGCAAACTAGTTGCATGTCAAGCGTGGAACAGGTCTCATGTGCGAGGACATGTAAAGTTTGTCCGGGCCGCTTCATCCCACTATGCCACCAATATCCAAAATTACAACAAAGGAGCAAAAACATGATCATCATCGCCCACATACTCATATGTCTACTACCCGTGTAAAGTATCTACGCATAGATCCGGCTCGATACCCTTTGTAGGGTTCGCAAGATAGAAAACAAAAAATTTCCTCGATGGGAACTATGTACCAAGATCTATCTACTAGATACAAACAACGGGCGGATGTATATCCGTGAGAACATACCCTTGAAGACCGACAAAGCTTAACGAGTTCAACTCGTGGTTGATGTAGACGATCTCTTGCCGATCTCAAGATCGAGAGGAAGTCCTAAGCGCCAAAGCGGCGCATCCGTGCTCGCACACACGCATAAGACACTGGGCAACCTCCGCCTCCTCGCTCCAGTGATGCAGGAAGCACAACCCTTTCTTGCCGAATAGCCACGGGAACATGTATCTCGCTAGTCCGAGACCATGGGGATAAATTCTAGAGGAGAGAGATCCTTCACGAGGAGGTGTGAGATACAAGTGAGAGGAGGGCTCCTTTTATAGGAGGAGGGGCACCCAAGGGGTGGCCATGGGGCTGCCCCCTCCCCTCCTTCATTCATGTGGGTGGACACTCCACTCACAAAATGTCCCTTCAATTTTCTCCACTCAAAACTCCACTCAAATTCCCATTAAATTTCCACCAAATTTAATGCAAACTCTCATTAAATAAAACTCTTTTATTTTTATTCAGAATTCTGTCAATTACTTTAATGACAAACATTCACAAATAACCCCTTGCTAGAATTCCATTTCACATGCATAACCACTTTATGCAATTTCACCCGAACACCTGTTTCGGCATCTAGTGAAATAAATTCCTGTGCTTGTTTATTCTTTCGGCATGAAACATTTGCTCCAACTGGATGCCAGTGTCCCTTAAGTGTGTCACCCTATGGTTCGCGAATAATGCGGACATGATCGAGACCCTTCTCCGATCAATAATCAGTAGCGGGACCTAGAGATCCATACTGACTCCCACACATTCAACGATGACTTTTCCTGTGATCGTCGGAACCTTTTACGCTTTTATCTTAATCCCTTTGTTTCACGATATATTACATGTACGAGATTCGATCATTGGTATCTCCATACCTAGTTTGATCTCGTTACTGACATGCACTCTTTTCTTGTTCCCGTGATATAACATTCTAGTGATCAAATCACTTGCTTGCAAGCTAACCAATGTGTTATCACCGAGAGGGCCCAGAGCATATCTATCCGTCATCGGGATGAACAAATTCCACTCTTGATCCATGATTCTCAACATAACACTTTAGTAGCTTCGAAGCCATCTTTATAATCACCCAGTTACGGAGTGACGTTTGATGTCAACAAGAAACTCTTCCGGTGTTAGTGATTGGCATGATCTCATGGTCTAAGGATTAGGACTACTTGTAGTTTGTTTATAGCAATATAAACTCAATGACTTTGATCGTAATGCTATACTTCGGATGAATGCTCATCACACCATTACACTAATGTTGTGATCTCATTATTAATAACATCCAATGTCTATGATCAGGAAACCGTGATCATCTTGTTAATCAACGAACTAGTTTATGAGAGAGGCATAACTAGGAACTTTTTGTTTGTTTATTAAACACACATGTATTAACGTTTCCGTATTAATACAATTATAGCATGCAAAATAAACATCTATCATATACTTGGAATACACATAATAAACATTTTATTATTGCCTCTTAGGGCATATTCCCTTCAGGGATTGTGATGTATGGCATAACAGGCATCTAGGATTGAAAAATCCGGGTGTTGACAAGTTGGTATCAGAGCCATCCTGAACATAGGAGACCCTAGTTAGAACGGACGTTTGAACCCAAAAACTTAGTTTCAAAACCAAAGAAAAACAAATATTTACAAAAACTTATTCTCATTCTTATCTCTTTGATTCTTTCATAAAATTCATGTTCCTCAAAAACTCTTGCAAAATACATAAAATTTTGACACACTGGATCACTCTGCTAACCTACTCATCCTCTATTTTTATAGATGGACTCGAAGTACAGCAAGTTTTACCAACTTGGGAATGGAGGAGACCTTATCTTTGAGAGGGATTTGGACCAGCTTTCGGAACTTCTGGAGCATCCGCACCCCGAGTTCTTCAGAGCTCAGCTCAATGATCAAGGAGGATAAGACCTGCAGTGTCTAATTGTTGCAAGTCTTCGAGGAAAGATTGAACCTCCCACTGCAGAAGGAATTCAGTTTACCTTGAGGGAAAACAACTGGCTCGATGGACTTGCCAGAGCAATGCAAGAAGCTCTTTCCCGTCTATGTGGGCAGAGCATCAATCAGATCAAGGGTAGTCGCTTTGAGTTTTTCCCAAGGCGTGATGCAAATGGACAACCACTGGAAGCCCCATACCACCCCGAGCTGAAGACTCAATTGGACCACCTTAGCTTCATGATGTACGATCATCAGTAGGAATTGGACAACTGTCGTGACTACTGCAACCACAAGTCTGCCATCATCAAGACGAAGGATCAGACCATCGCCATGCTAGCAAAGGATCGCAAGTCTCGCCGCTGTCAGCTCGACAAGAAGGAGCGCATCATTTCCTGTCTTCGCCACCGCATCTCATCTTTGGAGGAGACCATCCACGAGAGAGACATGCAATTGGAAGAAAGGGAGAATGCCGGAGAGGATCTTCGTGGAGACCCTTACTCCTATCTCAGCGATGACTATGATTTTCTGGAGGATCAGGCCAATGGACTTCTTCACCGATGAGGATGATTTCGCCTTCATCTATGATGATGAAGATGATGAAGCCACAGACTCCTAGGAGTAGTAGCACTTGAGCACTAGCGTAGTGAAAATTATTCGGTCCCACTGTATCGTAGTTCTCAGAATGGTTCTTAAAACCATCTGCTTTTCTTTGTTGTGGTGTGTGTTGTACTGTGTGCTATGAATGAATGAATGAATGAATGAATGAAAAAGAAAGTTGCTAGAAAAATCTGAGTCAAACTTTAAAAACTTTTCAAAGACCCGAAACCTTAGAAATTTCCCTCTTTTCTCAAGATCTATCTCAATCTTCAGATGCCACGTGGAGAAAGTGGTTTAGCCCCGGACCCGATGTTGCAGATTCTGCAAATGTTGACTTCTGACCGTGAAGCTGAAAGAGCGGAACGTCAAGCCAACCTAGCCACCCTGTAGCAGATAGCCCAACTTGCCCACAACAACCAAGGCCACGGAAATCAGGACAACCATGGATCTAAGCTCAAGAATTTCCAGAACACCAACCCACCTGTTTTCACTAAGTCGGAAGAGCCCCTAGACGCCGATGATTGGCTGCAAACCATGGAAAATAACCTAGAAGTCGCTGGAGTGGAAGCCAACGAGAAAGTTCTATTTGCCACCCATTATCTACTCGGAGATGCCAAAGCATGGTGGAACAGTGTTCGTGCAATGACCGGAGGCCAGATGATGACCTGGGAGGAATTCAAGGTCAAGTTTAGCAGAACCCATGTGCCACCGGGTTTGATCAAGAGAATGAGAGACGAGTTCAGAGAGCTGAAGCAAGGAAGGATGTCGGTAGTGGAATACCGTGAAATTTTTTTGTCACTAGCTAGGTATGCCCCGGACGAGATAGACATGGAAACCAAGAAGAAAGAAAGATTCCTGAATGGTCTGCATGACGAGATGCAGACAGTGTTAGTCAATATCCCCTTTGCGGATATTGAAGCCCTTGTCGACTCTGCTATCCAGATGGAAGGAAAGATCAACAAAGCAAATGACAACCGCAAGCGTCGCATGATGCATCAGCCAGGAACCCATCAGACCCCAAAGTATCGCCCCAACCCATCTCCAGGATTGTAAGGTTCCCAACCTTTAATAAGGTAGAGATCCCTGTGTTTACAATGCTAGTCCCTGGATCAATAGCTAGCATCCACAGTTAAGATGTAATATCAAGAAACAAAGGTCATAATACAACTTTATAACTAGGAATAAAATAAGTTATTACATCTTACATAGCTCATTTGGCTATTACATTACATTGCAGCAGAATATCTATAAACATGGGGACCTTCATCTTCAAAGGGCCACAGGTAGACATGTTGGTTGTAGACTTTGTAATCCTAATCATTTAACTTCACTAATATCAAACAAACCTGCAACATAACAAGTTACAGCCACAAGGGTCAATACATTTGAATTGTATTGGCAAGTGATACTATGGTAGTATAGTGGAGTCTATCATCTATATGCATTTGGCAAAGTGGAGTTGAGGCTTGCATTGCTCAAAAATAGATTTTTCCTTATCATTTGAAAACACTAAGTTTTTGTTTGGCAAAATCACCCAAGGCATCTACCAATCAAAGATTGAAGATCCTTTAACCCTTGTTCAATCCACAAGTTTTTAACTTAGAAATTTGGATGATGAGATTCTTGATAGCTTCCATGTCTTGAAGCTCAAATTGTCCTTTGCCAGGGACATGGCTAAGTACTTAGATTTTACACTCTACAGAGGTGGTGCACTTTCCGCACAAGACTTGGTTTCCCAAGACAAGATCTTTCAGAAGCCTTCCCTTAGACCAGAATGGACGCGTTCCAACCTATCATTCCCCTACCACCAACTGTCCATTTGGCTAAGTTCTTGCAACCTATATGATCCAGGCAGAGCCCATAATGCCAAGTGGTTGCACTTGAAGCTTCTCAACATTTGACATCTCAAATCTCTTTGTTCCTGGGTGGCCATCCACAAGTGAGATACACAAGGTTCACCAGTCCCCTGGCCTTGCGTAACCACTCAACACAAACCATTCCTTCCATTCCACCCAGGTGATTCATTCACTTAGTTGTTTTATTAATCAAAACATAAGTCCTCAGACTTAGAAATTTTCCACGGCATGAATATATATTCCACCCTTGTTTTCTATTAGCTAAGCTAAGCATGATAGTAGTAGGAATCTTAACTTAGGAAATTTTCCACTAAGGTTTCATCTACTAGGATTTCCCATAGCAAGGTTTATACTTAGCAAAAATTCCATGCAAGTCCTACTTAGAAATATCACTAATGCATAGTGAAAAATAATAGGACAAAGTATGAAGCATCACTTGCATTTTTGGTAGAGAGTATGAGTTCTCTCCTTGTCCTTGCTACAATCACATTCTTCAATTCACTACAATTCAATCAAGCAAGGCACAAGTTCAATCTACCATTCAAGCAATTCATCACATAAAATGATAAAATCAAAGTAATGCATGCAAGCATGCAATAGGTTTTTTTATTTGTAAAAGTGGTTTCTAGTAGGTTGTAAACATTTGGAATAACCTATTGGTCATTTTATAAAGTGGCAAAGTCATTTGCAATAGGTTTCACTTTATAAACCATTTTCTAAAACAAGGTGTTATTTTATGTGGTGTAGAAATTTTTTTAATAGGGCATTAATCTATAGGGTTCAAAAAATATGTTTTCAAACCATAAAATCTTGTGTTTAGGGTCAGAGAGTTTATTTCCAAAACATTTCTCAAAGGTTTTCTTCCAAAACCATTTTTAATAATTAACCCATATTTTTTTATTTGACTAGAAATGGTTTAAATCAAAGATTCATTCTTTTGTTTCACCAAATACATTTTTGAACCCACAAAGTGATTCCTATGGTCAGTAGGTTCAAAACACACCATTTGCAAAATATTTTATCCCCAAAACATTTTAGAACAATTTTTATAATCTAAACAAGCATACATAAGTTTTTGCAAAAACCAACATTTTACCAGAAGCTTTTTACTAAACAAAGTGTATGGTTGGCTAGGTCTTGTTTTTCTGAATCCGTTGATATAAAGTGTGCAAAAATTCGACGTGTAGAATAAAAGTTATGCAATTTACAAAATCACATATCTAATAGATCAAATCTGTTCTAATTCAAATCGACAGACACGTGGCGCGTTCTTACTCGTTGATAACGTTTTGTCTGGATCACGCGCTGTAGGCCGTTGGATCTAACTGACATCGCATGGCGCAGGTTCATCCTTACTCCTTCAGTTAGTCAACCTATCCAAGCCATCAGATGCAGATCTAACGGTCCCTATTGCTTTGACCAATAAGTAGCGACGCTGGCGGCGGCGACTGGCGGCGGCGCGGTCAGACGATGGCGGAGCCGGCGATTTAGGAAGCAAGGGTGATGGGGGAGGGCTTTACCAGGTTTGCCTTTCTTCACTGATGCTCAACGTGGTCGTCACTCGTCGAGGGGCGCTCGGAACCACCGGTGATTCCTCGCCGTAGTTGTCGCCGACGTCTGGCGACTCTGTTCGTCGTCGGAGGCAAGTGTACGGTTCACGCTAAGGCACGGAAAAGGGTGCGTTAGCTGCGCACAGAAGCGGCGAGTACGAGTGCATCCAGGAGACGGGGAGGCGCGGTCGAACTTTACCTGGGAGCGTCGCCGGAGCGGTTGCAGACGGTGGTGTAGTCAGTCGTGGTCGCCGGCGATGTAGAACCTGCGAGTGAGCTGAGGAGACAGGGAGATGCGCCAGGGCCTGGAGGTCGCGTCCGTGCGCTCGAGGAGGCAAGGGGTGGCGCGGGACTGCCGGAATTCGGTTGCGAGCTCGTCGGAGCAGGGCGGGGTCTAGGCACTAATTGGAGCGGCCTGGGGGCGTATAGGTTCTGGCGACAGAGGGGAAATGGAGAGGGGGCGTGGGCATTTAAGCGTGCGTGATCACAGCGAGTAATGGCTGCAGCGTTAAGGTGAATTAAGCCGCGGAATCATAGCCAGAAACGGCGACGAGGGGAGGGAGAAGGGGTCGTCGCGGGTAGGGGAGAAGCCTAACTGGTGGGGCGTGTCTGTCTGCGTGAGAGAGAGAGGGGGAGTGGGGTCCATCTGCCAGCGTCTGTGTCGGTCGATTCGCGAGTGAGGAAAACGTTTCGGCAGAGAGGTTGCAGGTGGGCTGCGAGTTGGGCTTAGTGGGCTCGCTGTCTGGTTCCAGTTTTTTTTGTTCCTGATTCTTTTTCTTTTTCTCATTTGAATTTTCTGTTTTGATTTTGAATAAGCAATTCAAACCCTCATTTGATTTCAAACCTTTGTCAAAGTTTGTGTAGGTTCAAATACTGATTAGTATTGTATTCTGGTATCAATTTTTGAATAAAACCTTATTCATTTTGGGGTCTTTTTAAATAATAAAAAGGGCCCTTGTTTTAAATAAATATAGGATTTAATAATGTTTTTAATTTCCATTTGATTTATAAATTCTTCCAAAACCTTTCAGTAAGTTTTGATTACTTAAAAGGGTGTCAGGGAAGTTTTTAATAAGATTTAATAATCATTTAAAATTTGGGTTTGTCTTTATTCCAAATAAGATTTGGTTTAAGCCATTTGATTTTATTTTGGAAATTCTTTATCCAGTGTTTTATTTGGATTTGGGTTATAATCAATCCATTTGCTTAATAGATTTGGCCAAGATTTGATTTGGTCTTTAAATATTATTTATTTAATATTTCTTTCTTTATCTTATAAAATCCATAACTTTTTATTTAGAGATCCAAACTTGGTGATTCCAATTTGTGAAATCTTATTTTAATTTGTTTATCCTTTTAAATCTCTTTTTGGATTATTTGCTCACCAATTGGTATGGGTTTCTAGATAAGGGTTTTATTAGTTTTGGGAATTCAATTCCTTTATCTTGTTAAATTCATAGGATTTTATTTATGGTTCCAATTTAAGTGAAACCAATTTATATGGTCTTTTAATATTTCTATTTGTCTTTCTTGATCATTTGTGAATGTTTGTTGAATTTTTTTTATATGGATCAAATCCATAGGCTTGGAGAATGCAATTCCCTTGATTTGGATTTTGTTGAGTTCAAACTTTTACCAAAGTTTGTTCAAGATGGGATTTTAAGTTTCCTTTTTGAAACAAAAAGTTTCTTTTCACCCTGATTTTCAACAAAAATTTATTTTGTTTATTTTATTTTTCACATTACAAGATTTGGAAAATCTTGGGTTGTGACAAGGATTTGCCCCAAGAACCAACAAACCCCCGATGAACTGTCCAACCTATCCCAACCGTGGAAACCCTAGACCCGGAGGAAATCACAACAACCCCGGCAACTCTAGCAATTTCAACCGTGCCCCAACCAAGTTCAACAACAACAATGCTACCGCCAACACCAACCCTGCCCCTAGGACTGGAAGTAATGTTGTGTCTGTCGCGGCCAAGGACAAGTCGCAAGTGACTTGTTATGACTGTGGAAATAAAGACCACTATTCCAACGAGTGCCCCAACAAGAAGAATGCTACAGGCCCCAATGCCAATGCCCCAGCTCAGCAGCAGCGTCGTGTTCAGCCTGGAAGAAGATTTTCCCCAGGGAATTCACTCAACCGCAATGGTTGTCTTTTTCTCATGCATGCTGAAGAAGCTTAGGAAGCGCCAGACGTCGTGTTGGGTATGTTTTCTATTAATTCAGTACTTGCACGAGTGTTGTTTGACTCTGGTGCATCGCATTCATTTGTCACCGAAGAATTTGCATGCACTTGTAAAATTCAACCAACCAAATTGAAGCATGTGATGATTGTTCAAATTCCTGGATCAACCACCAAGGCTAGGCAAATTTGCAAAGCCGTCCCTATCCGAATCCATGGCATAGATTTTTATGCAAATCTGATAGTACTCAGAACTAAAGGTTTGGAAGTAGTACTAGGAATGGATTGGATGTCCAAACATAAAGGATTGATTGACTGTGCCAAGAAAGCCATCACTATGACCAGTACCGCCGGAATATCAGTCGAGCATATATCTGAAACCTTACCTCGTAAATTCAAATGTAACAAGAGTATAGCCCAACCTACCCTTGACCAAGTCCGGATAGTCTGTGAATACCCCGATGTATTTCCAGATGTTTTGCCCGGTATGCCCCCAGATCGGGATATCGAGTTCATCATTGAACTAATCCCCGGAACAGGACCCATAGCCCAGAGACCCTATAGTATGAACCCGTCGGAACTAGAAGAATTGAAGAAGCAACTAGATTCCATGCTAGAAATTGGATTGATTCAACCAAGTGCGTCACCATGGAGATCACCTGTCTTGTTTGTGGACAAGAAGGATGGAGGTAACCGTTTGTGTATGGATTATCGGAAGTTGAATGATGTCACCATCAAGAACAAGTACCCCTTGCCCAAGATCGAAGATTTGTTTGATCAGTTGACCGGTGCCAAAGTATTTTCTAAGATTGATCTTAGAACTGGCTATCACCAACTCAAAATTCGTGCGGAGGATATTCCAAAGACTGCCTTTACCACCAGATATGGATTATACGAGTATACAGTCATGTCTTTCGGAATAACCAACGCCCCCGCTAATTTCATGAACCCCATGAATAAGATTTTTATGGACTTCCTGGATAAGTTTGTCGTTGTTTTCATCGATGACATTCTGATTTATTCCAAATCAGAAGAAGAACATGAGCTACACCTAAGGACCATTCTTGGAACCCTTAGAGAGCACCAGTCGTATGCCAAGTTTAGCAAATGTGAATTCTGGTTACAGGAGGTAGGATTCCTCGGTCACATTGTATCAGTCGGAGGAATTGCCGTTGACCCTGCCAAAGTGAAAGATGTAGAAGATTGGCAAGCCCCAACCACTCAAACCCAAGTTCGTGCATTTCTCGGATTGGCGGGATATTACCGCAAATTCGTAGAAGGATTCTCGAGTATCGCCCGACCCATGACCCAATTGCTGAAGAAGGACAAGAAGTTTGAATGGACAGACAAGTGTGAAGCGAGTTTTCAAGAACTCAAGAGGAGATTGATATCAGCCCCAATCTTAATCATGCCGGATATCACGAAGCCCTTCGATGTGTATTGTGACGCATCCAAGATTGGTCTCGGATGTGTGCTAATGCAAGAAGGCAAAGTTATATCTTATCTATCCCGACAATTGAAGCAACATGAGCAAAATTACCCAACCCATGACCTCGAACTCGCAGCCGTAGTTCTAGCCCTAAAAACATGGAGACATTACCTGATGGGAAATCGTTGTGAGATTTATTCGGATCACAAGAGCCTAAAGTATATATTCACTCAGAAGGAGCTGAATATGAGGCAGAGAAGATGGATTGAGCTAATCAAGGACTATGATCTGGACATTCACTATCACCCTTAGCAGATTGCCGTGCCGCTTGAACTCCATGATTTTGAAGGAGCAACCAAGTTTGCACAAAGAGATGGAAGATTTTCGAATGGAATTAGTAAGTGAAGGATTTTTGGCTAGCATAGAACTCCAGCCCACTTTGATCAGTCAGATCAAAGAGGCGCAGAAAGGAAATGCTACTATCGACGGAATCAAGCGTCGTATCGGTACAGGCAAAGTACCCAGATTCACCGAAGACGAAGGAGTTTTGTGGTACAAAGGATGCCTTTGTGTACCATCAGATTCTGAGTTGAAAGAAGTTATTTTGAAGGAGGCTCATGATACTCTTTATTCTATCCATCCCGGAGGAACTAAGATGTATCAAGATTTAAAAGAGCAATTTTGGTGGCATAAGATGAAGAGAGAAATAGGAAGCTATATCGCCAAGTGTGATATATGTCGGCGAGTCAAGGCAGGACATCAAAGACCCGCTGGATTGTTGCAACCTTTGCAGATTCCGGAATGGAAATGAGATTCTGTAGGAATGGATTTTATCACTGGACTACCTACTTCTAGTAGGGGAAATGACTCTATCTGGGTCATAGTGGACAGATTGTCCAAAGTCGCCCATTTCTTGCCCGTCAAAACCACATATCAGAGTTCGAAGCTAGCAGAGTTGTACATCGCTAGAATCGTTAGTTTGCACGGAGTCCCCAAGAACATAGTATCGGATCGAGGAACGCAGTTTACCTCGAGATTCTGGAAGAAAGTTCAAGAAGGTTTAGGAACCCGCCTAGATTTCAGTACCGCGTATCACCCTCAGACCGATGGACAAACAGAGCGAGTAAATCAAATACTCGAAGATATGCTTAGAGCATGTGTGTTAGAATATGGATCCAAGTGGGAAGACTGTCTACCGTTTGCAGAATTTTCCTATAACAACAGTTACCAAGCCAGTTTGCAAATGGCCCCATTTGAGTTCATGTACAGAAGGAAGTGTCGTACCCCTTTGAACTGGTCGGAAGTAGGAGAGAGTCAGATTTTCGGACCCGACATCCTACGAGCAGCAGAAGAGAAGGTTCACAAGATTCGTGAGCACCTCAAGACCGCCCAATCCCGACAGAAGAGTTATGCCGACAAGATATGTAGAGACCTCGCCTTCCACATAGGAGATTTTGTTTATCTGAAAGTGTCGCCATTGAAGGAAATGTAGCGTTTCCAACTCAAAGGAAAGTTAGCCCCTAGATATATCGGACCTTTCAAAATTCTGAACCGTCGAGGAGAAGTATCATATCAATTGGAGCTACCCGAAGAGATGTCAGCATTACACAATGTGTTCCATATCTCGTTACTTCGCAAGTGTCTCGAAGTCCCCGAGAAGACCGAAGTGTTCAAGAATATCGAACATCGGACCATAGAGATAAACGATGACCTGACCTATCCCGAAGTATCCATCCGTATTTTGGAAGAAGCCTTTCTAACTACCCGAACCCGAAGCATCAAGTTTCTCAAGATTCAGTGGAGCAACCACACAGAAGAGGAAGCTACCTGGGAGCGCGAAGATCACATCAGGACGGAGTTTCCCGATCTCTTCAAATCCTAAGTAATCTTTTCGTCCCTTTTCAAATCTCGGGACGAGATTTTGTTTAAGGGGGTAAGGTTTGTAACATCCCAAAAATACTAAGCTTGGATCATCAAGCATTAGTCACCAACATTTAGGGTTAACAAAAACTTTTCTAAATAAAATTATGAATCCATGCATATGAGTATGCATGGATTTTGAAATTCTTTGGAACCACCTTGTTTGATTGTTTCATTGCTTGTAAAATGTTTCTTAGGTGAAATAAACATCATCTAAAACATTTCCCACACTTTTCCTAAAGACAAGTAAATCAAAACACATATATTAAAGGAATGGTCACTTTGACCAATTTAACTCCCATGCCTACTTTGGCTGTCTCAAACTTTCAGAACCTAACAGAAACTTTTCTGGATCTTTGCACCCCTTGAATGTACTCATAACAAAGTATCAAGGCCCACTTTGTGATCATCCAGAAACTTTCAAATGCATAGTTTAAATGACAATTCAAAATTGAATCTTCATCATATGGGAAGATCCCACTTTTTCAAAAAAACCACTCAAACACGCTGAACTTTCAAAACCCAAGCATCTGCAGACTCACCAGCACCAACCTAGCAAACCCACCAAAAATCTTTTCAAAATTCAAAACTTGAATTCATGCGGCCATTTCATCAAACAGGTTGTAGATACAAATCAAACAAACATCAAACACTATAGTGTGCAGTAAAATTGGCCTAACTTGTTCCCTATTTAGCTCAAAACCAGCTCAGTAGATCATCTAGGAAGATTAACCAAGCACTAGCACCACTGTGAGCTTGCCATTGCCATCAATGGTGAACAGCCGAGCACACCCATGTCACCCCCATGTCGACATCAAGCTAGGAGACACAAGCCTAGCCAGCATGTCCGGAGGCAAGCCCACCGCCACTCCTGTCCACCGCTCGAACCTTTCCAACCATCGACCAGACGCGCACGGACCGCGCCGCACCCATGCCGACTGCGTGCGCCAGAGCACCACCTCGACCGAAGCCCACATGGCCGCGCTCGCCAAGGCATACACAATCCCCACCAACCCAGAGACCGCCAGACATCCCGTTACGCCGCCGTGACGTCATAGCCACCGCCGCCGAAGACGCCGCCTACCAGCAGAGGCCGCATGTTCCAGACCAAACCGCACCGCCCCACGCCTCGAAACCATGTCGTTGAGCATCGCTAGG
This sequence comes from Avena longiglumis, assembly GCA_030063025.1. NCBI lineage: Eukaryota > Viridiplantae > Streptophyta > Magnoliopsida > Poales > Poaceae > Avena > Avena longiglumis. The sequence continues at coordinate 461,102,306 of CP125975.1, read as the reverse complement.
GAACACCGCAACGTCCCCTACCATAGCTCATGTCAATAGCCGCCTGTAACATCGCCCCCGACGAGCTCACCTTGCGCCCCGTCGGTCCCCTCGCTCGACTATAAATAGAGGCCACCCCCGCTCGATTTCTTCACACCATCTCACTCCCCTCTCGTCACTGATCGTGCCACACCGTTCCCAGAGCAAGGCGAGCACCACCTCGCCGGAATTTCACCGGAGCCCGCCGCCTCTGGAGAAGAAGGGAGCCATCGATTTAAATCCACCCAGAGCCGCGACCACCCCGAGTTCGCCACCGTCGACTTTGTCGCTCGCCGACCTCGCCAAAGACCCCGGTGAGCCCCAAAGACCTCACCGCGCTAGGTTTCTTTTCGCCGGCGTTGTCTCGCCGACAATGACTCCTAGCCGTTGGATTAGAATCGATCGAGCGACCCACGTTGCCCGTCGCCGCCTCCCTGTCTCACAGCGACAAGTGGGGACACCCACTTAAGCCAAGGAGCAAGCGCTTAGCAGGCCGGCCCAGTAACTTTTCCCGCGCAGCCCAGTGATTTGAATTAAATCTTTTTCTTTTTAATTCAAACACACTTCTGTACCCATTTTCAAAAATCAATCCAAATCAATTCGGTGAACCAATTTGAATGAAACCAATTTTGTTGGAAAGGTCTGTGAATGCTGAATCCAAGCCCGTTGGATTCAAGTCATTTGGATCTATAGATCATCCTTAGTAAAAATAACAAGGCAGAAGCTTTTTTGCATTCAAACATTTTTCAAATTTAAACCATACTAGCTTTTGAGTTGATTCCAACTCTCAAAAATCACATTTAACCATACCTTTCAGAATATATAAAAATATATAGGTTTACCTGCAGAAATAATGTTCAAGTAATTAAAGAATGCTACATAGGCATTTCTAGTCATTTTATTTAAATAAAATAAAAGGGTAAAACCTTATTAAATTGTGACACAATTTTAAATCACATTCCATTGGACCACAATATATGGTGATGACATGTGTCAACATGATCCCTTGTTTGGTTTGGAGAATATTAAATCTTAAGTAGTTTTTCAATGAGTAGAAATTACTTTTCTAAACATAAAAGGGATTAAACCAAGCCTTAACCTTGTAATGTTAGAGATGATGCTAGATCATCTATAGGACCCTTGTGTGTGATGATTGCAAGTAGTTAAGTATTGTTTGGTGATTGTGTACATCGTATTTATTTATAGACGCTAGTACCGACCAAGGATACGAGGAGGAAGGAGGATACTACGAACAGGAAGCCGAGGAGAACTTCAACCACTTCTCTACACAAGGCAAGCTAACACTTGCAATTTAGCAAGCCTAATACTACTAGTGAATGTGCAAGCTAACCCTTGCAAGATATTCTACTGATGCAAACAAATCCTTACTTGTTACCATGACAACTATATGCCTTAAGCATATGTGTTCATACCCACTTGATAACCAAATCCTAGTTTTATTTGCAAGCTTTCTACTTTATTTCTTTATCAAAGCTACTTCCTTAGAGAGTACTCAAGTGACTTGTAGATTCTAAGGAGATATTTGAAGGTTGCATAAAGAGCATAAAATTTGGCCTAAGCTAGATAATCTTGATGTCATCCTGAGGCATGAGATTGAACTTAGTTGAAACTCCACTAGTTTATCACCACTCATTAGTGCTCACCCCCACTTGTAGATGCTAGTGCTAAGCATAAAACTGGATCAACTTTAGATGGGATTACTTGGTGAAAATGGTTATGAAAACCTTAGAATGATGGATCATTCTACTGAGATGTTTTGACATGTGTTTCCGAACACCAGATGAGTATGGTAATGAAAATGTTGAGGCATGATCCTTAGCCCTTTATAAAACTGATGGTTGTCTGAATGCGATACCATTCCAATTTTATCGTACAACCACAATACCCGAAGATTGGGTAGGGCTTGACTAGAAACTTATGTACCTTAGTATTAGCTCCCTCACGGCCAAGGTCTGAGCTGAGGCTACCTTGTGAAGATTGTCCACCTGTACAGTACCCAAGATGACAGTTGGTCATGGTTGGGAGGCCAAACTCACAGGAGAGGTGCTTATACTAGGGCGTGTAATTGAAAGGTTAGGATTGATTATCCGCATACTGAGTATGGTGAATTCGGGATTTGTTCCTGACGGATGTATCAAATGTTGCGGTGAAAGTGTACAATCTCTGCAGAGTGTCAAACTATTCGAATAGCCGCGTCCGTGGTTATGGACAGTTGGAGTGGCCATACTGTTCCCCCGTTAGACTTTTCAAAATGACTTGTGAAATGAATTGAGACTTTGAGTTGACCACAACAGGGTTGTGACATGAGTTACAAGATCCCACTTAGGAGTTATAAAATTTTGACTAGCTTTAGAACGTAGTAGAGATAAATCTGGATTTTGCAAAACAACCCTAGAGTCTAGTGTCCTATTATCCAAAAACCCATTTACCTGTTAGTATTAGTTTGCGAGTACTTAAAGAGTACTCATGGCTTTGTCCCTGGCTATTCCCATGGCCAGACTATGAAGAGGAGTACCTGGAAGACGGACCCCAGGAAGGTTACGACAACTAGGATCATCTCCCATCGTCAGCATTGCCTGTGAACCCGAAGATGGAGCTTCGCCTACGCTACCGTTATTATTACGTATTCCGCTGCTTGATGTTGTATTAAGAACTGGATCATGAGATCCCTATTTGTGTAAGAACTTATGTATCGTTTGTAATGGATCATGTACTATGGTACCCAATTCTGTTATGTCTCGCAAAAATGGTAATCCTGGGATTGCGATGTATGGCATAATAGGCATCTAGGGTTGAAAAATCCGGGTGTTGACAGATATGCAGCATATGGGTGGGAACCCTCAACGTCCCACGATAGTTCTGGCATCTAACGGTTTGTACAAACCATTGCCGTAATTCATTATGTGGGCATGGTGTACACCAAGGAGGCATGCGAGGTCGCGAAGGGGGCAGTGATTGGCTTGGATCATCTTCTGGGCCCCACATCATGGAATTGTGGACGGGAATAAGCTGCCCGGTTGTGCAACAAAGAGTTGATCTCTCATGGGTAAAGTGACACACCTCTGCAGAGTGTAAGAACTGTAACTTGTTACTCCCTATTCCGGGAAGGAGTTGCGAACGCGGCGGGAAAGGAACTCCATAAAAATTCTGGTAAACCCGTGAAGGTTGACGGACATAGCTTTTCAGAATAAAAGCAACCTTTGAAGAAATGTTTATGAAAACTTGCATTGCCTACGACCTACGGTCTGTGGATGTAGTTATAGTGCATCAAACACTTCTTTTCTAGTGAATCTGCTGAGTACACTCGTACTCAAAGTATCTTCTTAACCCTTGCTAGATTCTTAAGACGGAATAGACAACAACCACATCAAGTTATGCTCTAGGATTTATCATGCAAAGCTAAAGCTCTTCAATGAAGTCAACATATACATCAACTCAAGTGAAGACAAAGTTACTAATTAGATAGGAATATTATTTCTAGCCAAAGAACCTAATTCTATAGTGTATTGCAATAGCAGCAATGCCAATTCCTTAGTTAAATACTAGTGTTAATAGTATAATAGTTTTGCGTTATTTATCTTTGATTCTTCTTCGTAAGAAGTTCTTTCCATCTCTTTAACCTAGAGTGTTCTCTGGATCTTGTGTAAAGAGTGAGTTGTAACCTTTAGCCATGTATTGGACCCGCTGTGTTTCTGTTGTGCCATTCTGAGGGATGTAATACTAGTGAACGGTGTTTCATTGGTGTTATGTCAACGACTATAGTGTACTACATCATGCAGTGGTATGCTGGGTCACCGCAGGCACCGTCGGCGGTGGCGCCGCACCTCCAGCCCTACCACGCCATCTCCAGGTCACTTGCTAGTACGTGAGCCTCCTCCATGGCTTTCAGTTACATACTCACAGTCTAGAACAGAGGCCCTTTCCCTTCTTCTTCCTCTCTTCGTCATCCTCCATGGAGCGCCACGCCGTTCGATGTAGCCTTTCACTCTTCGCGGCACGAGCCTCCTTAGCAAGGCACTCCTCTTCCTCCTCTTTCTTGCGGCGCTCGTCCTCACGTTGCTTGCGCTTCTTTGCCATCTCCTCGTTACGCAGCGCTTCCTGGTAGCGCCTTATTATTATTGCACGATCGATCTCTTGGATATTCTTCATGGATTGAGGTTGCTCGAGATCTATCCAAGTGTAGTACATGCATACCGGATGGGGAGACTACAAGATAATATCGCATGTTAGTATGATAAGGTATAGTTGGGATACATGAAAAACTAAATAGCTTTGTGCATACCGGTGGAGTCTCGTACGGGTTGCGGCTACGCACGGGAGATCGAGAGTAGTTGGCACACATGAAGAACTTCCTTCCCCAAGTAACAGAATTATAGTCTTGGGACTCCTTAACAATGCAATCGGTTTCGCACCAACAAATATGAACCTCCTTTCCATGGCCACCGTCAGTACAATACGCCTTCCGTGGTCTTTCCTCTTGGTCGGCGCAAGGTGTCCTAGCATTGGCCCTCCTCTCCCTCTCTTCATCTTCCTTCTCTTTTTTCCTTTTCCTCTTCCTTCTCTTTTTTCCTATTCCTCTACTCCTCTTCCTTATTCCTCTTCACCTCGTCCTCTTCATCCTTCTTTTTGGCCAAGTCACGGGCAAGTTGAACAACCAAATCGAATGCATTCCTCTTCCTCTCTTCCTCAACTTCCTTCCTCTTCCTCTTCCTCAGCTTCCTTCCTCTTCCTCACAACCTCCATAACATCCGCCCAGTACTTCGAGTAGTTCACACCTTCCCCATCATTGTCCTTGTTGGGTTGAGTCTCCATACCTACAATAAGAGTGAAAGGTAAAAGTTAGTAAAGTAAGCATGAAGGTGAACATTTTGAACATGTCATTATATAAGAATATACATACGGGAATGGTCCATTTAGGTATGTAAACATGCTTGTGCAATTAGGAGCTTGTTGCCTAGGAACTTGTTGTGAACGACCTCTTGTAAGCCCAAGTTGCCTCCCTCTTTGTTGCCTAGGCACTTGTTGTCTACTTCTTGGTTGGCTAGAAATTTGCTGGCTTGGACCACTTTGTTGGCTACTTCTTGGTTGGCTAGGAATTTGTTGGCTTGGACCACTTTGTTGGCTACTTCTTGGTTGGCTAGAAATTTGTTGGCTTGGACCATTTTGGTGGCTTGGACCACTTGTGCTTGCTTCATTTCCTTTTGCCCTCTTCCTTTGTGTTCAGGGCCGGTCCTGAGATTTCAGGGGCCCGGGGCAAAACTAAAATTTTAGGCCCCTTTCTAAATTTTTTTGATATACAAGAATGAAATGACGAAGAATACTTCAAGTATACCCATTTGCAATATTCATATAAAAATGACAATGTTTACATAATATCTTAAAAAATTCTTCGTGTATTCCTAGAAGCGAAGTTGTGATAATAAAATCAATATCAATCTCGTTCAATAACTTCTCGATGCCGGATCATAAATAACCACACTAATTGCTTCCTCATCAACACTAGCAGATTTTGTAGGAGATGAATCAAATGTGATATCATGATCACTTACATTGTTATTACCCGCATTGATGTCATAATTCTCCTCTGTACCGATATCATCCTCTAGATCAATATTACTATGTTCCTCAACAAGAACTACTACCTCCATTTTGGTTTACAAGTCTTGCGCGTACTTCTATGTCGCCAAATTGAGCAACTTAGTATCAAGTATATATTATAAAACGTATATCATCGAAAACTTTAGGCTTTGTATTTTACTTTTCTTAGCACCGAAATAAGGTGCCATAACCAATTAACCACACTAAAAATATAAAGAAGAACAACTAATTAGAACAAAAAATAGGGGAAACGTTAGACTGTAAAAGACTGAGATCAGAAATTCAGAATTCGAACTTATAGACGTTGAACGACCAAAGCGAGACGAGAGGCAGGCCATAGACAGAGGCATAGGGCGAGGGGGCGATAGGCGACAATCGGCCGATAGGTGGCGGCTTGCTGCTTTCCGCGTGCGGGCCTTCCTACAATCGATAGCGTAGTGTTGAGTCGAGGTTGATGCAGGAACCGGGGTGCGGCGTGCCTTCATACGATACAATCAAAGAGGATAGCTGATCTAATCGCAGGTTAGGTACGTGATGCCGTGATGGATTCCAAATCAGAAACGTATGTGTATGTCCAGCAAAGTAGAGCGTTCAATCTAGCCCAATAGAAAACTCAAAACTTCTATTTTTTATATCTTTTCTAAGATCTATTATAGCCTATATATACAACACATATCTGGGGAGGGCCCCCCAAAATTTTGGGCCCGGGGCGGCTTCCCCTCCGGTCCCCCCCCCAAGGGCCGGCCCTGTTTGTGTTGTACAACTCCGTGCAATGTGCCCTTCACCACTACACTTCCCACAACGAGATATCTCACGAGGCTCTTGAAATTGGTCGTTTCCTGATTCCCGCACACCAACACGTCTCCATCCATCCATGTCACTTCTAAAATGCTTTGTCTTGCGTCTACCATGTTTAACAACCTTCCATTCCGGATGGGGCCATAGTTGGAGTCCATGGTACTCCGGCCATTGTGATTGTTCAAGGTATGGATGAAATCTAGGAGCCCATGTATCTTTTGTCTTCATGATAGAGAACTCGGACTCTCTAACGGCGCTCGTGATTATAATCCACATGGCATTTTCGAGACGCACATAGCAAGTGAGAACAAGCGAGATGAAGCAACAATGGCCTTCCGCATGTGCAGTCACAATCCCTTAGGGAGACTCTAAAGGCTCGGCCTCTGTGTTGGACACCATTCGAAGTGGTTCCTCTAGGATCGACCACTTGGTAAATGCGCTCGTCATTATCAAAAACTGTGGCAACTTGGGAGTCTGCTTTCCATGACTGAAATGTCCTCCAATCGTCAACCCTCGGTGGGAACTCGTACTTGTACTCCTTGTTGTTCTGTCCCACAATTTTCTTATCCGTTTCAAGTAAGTAGTTCAAAAAATACCCATTCAACTTGCCGAATGTGTATCGAACTATTGCAGTGACGGGCAATGCACGGACACCCTTAAGAACCTTGTTGATCGCCTCTGCCATGTTGCTTGTGATTTGACCATACCTCCGACCATCCTCATCATAAGCCCGTGCCAACTTGTCCCGGAGTTGAATGTGCCTATTGAGAAACTCTTGACCCTTGGAATCGAGTTTTTTTCTTGTTCAGCAATCTGAGATATAAATTTGTGAAACGTCGGTCCGTGAAAGCAAGACAACAATCTTGAAGATCATCAGCCAAATCCTTGCTCTTACATGCCCTATAGAAGTTGGAACAAAAATTTCTCTTGCACCACCGGTGGTGTAAAGGAGGATGCTCGGGAATTTCAATCGTCACCGCGTTGATAATGAAGGGAATATGCCCTGAGAGGCAATAATAAAGTGTTTATTATATGTATTCCAAGTATATGATAGATGTTTATTTTGCATGCTATAATTGTATTAATACGGAAACGTTAATACATGTGTGTTTAATAAACAAACAGAAAGTTCCTAGTTATGCCTCTCTCATAAACTAGCTCGTTGATTAACAAGATGATCAAGGTTTCCTGATCATGGACATTGGATGTTGTTAATAACGGGATCACAACATTAGTGTAATGGTGTGATGAACATTCATCCGAAGTATAGCATTACAATCAAATTCATTGAGTTTATATTGCTATAACAACTTACGAAGTGATCCTAATCCTTAGACCATGAGATCATGTCAATCACTAACACCGGAAGAGTTTCTTGATAACATCAAACGTCACACCGTAACAGGGTGATTATAAAGATGGATTCGGAACTAATAAAGTGTTATGTTGAGGCTCATGGATCGAGAGTGGAATTTGTTCATCCCGATGACGGATAGATATACTCTGGGCCCTCTCGGTGATATCACATTGATTAGCTTGCAAGCAAGTGATTTGATCACTAGAATGTTATATCACAGGAACGAGAAAAGAGTGCATGTCGGTAACGAGATCAAACTAGGTATGGAGATACCGATGATCGAATCTCGGACATGTAATATATCGTGAAACAAAGGCCATAAGATACTAGCGTAAAAGGTTATGACGATCACAAGAAAGTCATCGTTGAATGTGTGGGAGTCAGTATGGGTCTCCAGATCCCGCTTCTGATTATTGATCCGAGAGGGGTCTCGATCATGTCCGCATTATTCACGAACCGTAGGGTGACACACTTAAGAGACACCGACACCCAATTGGAGCAAATGTTTCATGCCGAAAGAATGAACAAGCGCAGGAATTTATTTCACTAGATCTGAAACAAAGTTTTCGGTGAAATTGCATAAAGTGGTTATGCATGTGAAATAGAATTCTAGCAAGGTTATTTGTGAATGTTTGTCATTAAAGTAATTGACAAAATTCTGAATGAAATAAAAGAGTTTTATTTAATGAGAGTTTGTATTAAATTTGGTGGAAATTTAATGGGAATTTGAGTGGACTTTTGAGTGGAGGGAATTTAAAGGAGATTTGTGAGTGGAGTGTCCACCCACATGAAGAGGGAGGCAAGGGCAGCCCCATGCGCCGCCACCCCTTGGGGTTCGCCTCCTCCTATAAAAGGAGCCCTCCTCACTTGTCTCTCACACCTCCTCGTGAAGGATCTCTCCCCTCTAGAATTTATCCCCATGGTCTCGGACTAGCGAGATACATGTTCCCGGTGGCTATTCGGCAAGAAAGAGTTGTGCTTCCGCTGCATCGCTGGAGCGAGGAGGCGGAGGTTGCTCGGTGCCTCGAATGTGTGTGCGAGCACGGATGCGCTGCTGATTTGCGGCGCTAGGACTTCCTCTCGATCTTGAGATCGTCTACATCAACCACGAGTTGAACTCGTTAAGCTTTGTCGGTCTTCAATGGTATGTTCTCTACGGATATACATCCGCCCGTTGTTTGTATCTAGTAGATAGATCTTGGTATATAGTTCACATCGTAGGAAAATTTTTGTTTTCTATGCTGCAAACCCTACAGTGGTATCAGAGCCGGATCTATGCGTAGATACTTTACACGGGTAGTACACATATGAGTATGTGGGCGATGATGATCATTTTATTTCTCCTTTGTTGTAATTTTGGATATTGGTGGCATAGTGGGATGAAGCGGCCCGGACAAACTTTACATGTCCTCGCACATGAGACCTGTTCCACGCTTGACATGCAACTAGTTTGCATAAGTGGCTAGCGGGTGTCTGTCTCTCCTACTATAGTCAATATCTATTTTTCAAGCGAGTTATCAACAATTTTATTATCCTCGTTGTGGTTCATGTTCGTAGGTAAGAACGGTTCTATCTCGAAATCCCTAAGCCACGTAAAACTTGCAATGGATAAATTAGAGGCGTCTAGTTTAGATTGTTGCTGGGCTAGTGTTATGATATGGTAGTATTGTAAGTAGAAGTATGAGATGATACTCTTACAACACACATAGCGTGTAAAATCCATAGACCTTGGATTTACACATATAGGTATGATAGTGATCATACCACGATGCACATGATAGAGATCATCTGCGGGAACCATATCATTTCACTAATACACATATGATGTTTTGATAGCATCTTATATTGCTTGTTTAGTGCTTTGTTAGCATAATAAGATGATCCCTCATTTAAATATCAAGATAAGAATGTGTTCTTCCTTTAGTATGCACCGATTATGTTTTCATCGCTCCAAGACATCACGTGATGATCGGGTGTTCTTGGATCCACGACCATATTTCGGGTGTAAAACAGTTACACACGAGAATACTAAGGTTCTAACTTGGCGAGCCTATCATGTACAGACATGACCTCGGAACACGGACCGAAAGGTTAAGCATGAGTCATATAGTTGATATGATGCCCATTTGATGCTCGCCTTTGAAGCTATACCGACTCACGTGATGATCGGACTTGGTCTAGTGGATTTGGTTCATGTAATCACCAAAAAGGCACGAGGGATGTCGTTTTTGAGTGGGAGTTCATTCGTAATATAGATTAGTTGAACTCAATCTATCATACACTTAGTCTAAACTTTACAAATTCTGTTGTAGATGGCACCACCTGCTTTTAATTTCAATGTGTTCATGGAGAAAGAGAAACTAGCAACGAACGGTAGCAACTTTACCGAATGGGCCATGAATTTGAGGATTCTCCTCTCACGCACAAAATCAATATGTGCTAGAAGTGCCGTTCCCCCACCTTTTGATGATGCCCCGACGAGGAGAAGAATGTCTATCGACTCGGGAGGACCACAACTTAGTTCATTGCGGCATATTGTATGGGCTAGAGGAACTTCAAAGCGTTTGAAACGGCAATGCATTTGATACAATGGGTGAGTTGAAAATAATTTTCACACACATGTAGTGAGAGAGCTACATCGCTGTAAAAGTTCTTTAGCTACATGATGGAAGAGCACTCGTTAGTGAGCATGTACTCAAGATGTCGGATTACGCCGATAATCTTGTGTCCTTGGGAATATCGATTCCCATTGACTTAGGCATCCATCGTGTTCTGGTCTACGCCACCTAGCTATAAGAGCTGTGATGAACTATAATATGCAAGGCATGAAGAAGTCTCTCCCCGAGCTTCTGTCAATGCTTAAAACTGCAGAAGTGGAGATCAAAAAGGAACATCAAGTGTTGATGATGAATAGGAACACTGGTTTCAAGAAAGACAAGAAGGGAAAATGGAAGGAAAGTAAGGGCGGCAAGCCTGTTGCCGCGCCTGAAAAGAAACCCCGAGTTGGACCTAAGTCTGATTCCGAGTGCTACTATTGTAAGGGATCGCCACTAGAAGCAATCGCCCAAGTATCCGCGCATAAGAAGGCCGGCAAGGCAAACAAAGGTATATATGATATACATGTTATTGATGTGTACTTGACTAGTGCTCGCAGAGCACCGGGTATTTGATACCGTTCGGTTGCTAATATTTGTAACTCGAATCGGGGCTGCGGAACAAGCGACCGCTAGCAAGGGTGAGGTCAAGATGCGTGTCGAATGGATCAAGCGTTGATGTGATCGCCGTCGGAACGCTGCCTCTCCACTTGCCATCGGGATTAGTTATAAACTTGAATAAATGTTATCTGGTGCATGCACTGAGCATGAACATTGTATCTGGATCGTGTTTGATGCGAAGTGGTTATTCATTTAAATCCGAGAACAATGGTTGTTCCATTTATATGAATGAAATCTTTTATGGTCATGCACCGATGATGAATGGTTTATTTCTATTAGATCTCGATGATAATGTTACACATATTCATAATGTTGATGCTAAAAGGATTAAACTTAATGATGATATATCCGCATATATGTGGCACCGCCGTCTAGGTCATATTGGCGTTAAACGCATGAAGAAGCTCCATTCGGATGGACTTTTGGAATCACTTGATTATGAATCATTTGATACATGTGAGCCATGCCTTATGGGCAAGATGACTAGAACGCCGTTTTCGGTTCAATGGAGCAGGCGGATTTATTGGAAATCATACATTCTGATGTATGTGGTCCAATGAGTGTCTCGGCGCGAGGTGGATATCGTTATTTTGTTACTTTCACGGATGATTTGAGTAGATACGGTTATATCTACTTGATGAAACACAAGTCTGAAACCTTTGAAAAGTTCAAGGAATTTCAGAATGAAGTGGAAAATCATTGTAATAGAAAGATCAAATTTCTACGGTCCGACCGTGGAGGTGAGTATCTAAGTTACGAGTTTAGCACTCACATGAAAGAGTGTGGAATTGTTTCACAACTCACACTGCCGAATACCACAAATAAATGGTGTGTCGAACATCGTAATCGTACTTTATTAGATATGGTTCGATCTATGATGTCTCTGGCGGACTTTCCGCGTTGTCATTTTGGGGTTATGCACTAGAAACTGCTGCATTCACTTTAAATCGGCACCATCTAAATCCGTTGAAAAGACACCGTATGAATTGTGGTTTGGAAACAAACCTAAGTCATCATTTCTTAAAGTTTGGGGATGCGATGTTTATGTGAAGAAACTTCAATGGATAAACTCGAACCCAAAGCGGAAAATGCGTCTTCATAGGATACCCTAAAGAAACTATTGGGTATTCCTTCTATCAGATCCGAGGGCAAGGTTTTTGTTGCCAAGAATGGATCCTTTCTAGAGAAAGAGTTTCCCGAAAGGTGTGAGTAGTCAAGGTAGAACTCAAGAGGTTGGAACCTTATCTTCAAAGTATGGCGAGTAGCGCATCATGGAAGTTGTTCTGGAGTTGGCTCCACTGTTGAAGAGGGAACTAATGATAATGATCATGAAATTCGAAGAGAGTACTACCGAACCTCGCAGGTCAAACAGACGCAGCTCCCGAACAGACGGAAATCCTGTCATGAATTTCATGTTTGATGAAAATGATGACCTGCGACGTATGAAGAAGCGATGATGAGCCCGGATTCCAACAAATGGTTAGAAGCCATGAAATCCGAGATGGAATCCATGTATGAAAATCAAGTTTGGAACTTGGTGGAATTACCTCACGACCGAAAGGCCGTGGAGAACAAATGGATTTTCAAAAGGAAAACTGATGATGATGGTAATGTGACCGTCTATAAAGCTCGACTTGTCGCAAAGGGGTTTCGACAAATTCAAGGAGTTGACTACGATGAGACTTTCTCTCCCGTGGCGATGCTAAAGTCAGTTAGGATTATGTTAGCAATTGCTGCATATTTCGATTATGAGATATGGCAGATGGATGTCAAAACCGCGTTTCTCAATGGTAATATTGAAGAAGAGTTGTATGTGATACAACCAAAGGGTTTTGTCGATCCTAAGGATGCTAACAAGGTGTGCAAGCTTCAGCGATCCATCTATGGATTGAAGCAAGCATCACGAAGTTGGAATCTCCGCTTTGATGAGGTGATCAAAGAGTTCGGATTTGTCCAAACTTATGGAGAATCTTGTATTTACAAGAAAGTGAGTGGGAGCAATGTGGCATTTCTGATATTATATGTGGATGACATATTATTGATCGGAAATGATATAGATCTTTAAAAGTGTTAAAAGTTATCTAAACAAATTTTCAATGAAGGACCTAGGTGAGCGTCATACATATTAGGCATAAAGATCTATAGAGATAGATCTAGGCGCCTAATAGGGCTATCGCAAAGTACATACCTTGATAAGATTTTAAAGAAGTTTAAAATGGATGTAAGTAAGAAGGGTTCTTACCTATGTTGCAAGGCAAGACATTGAGTAAGACTCAAAGTCCGCTTTGGCGGAAGAAAGAGAGATAATTGACAAAGTCCCTATGCTTGACCATAGGCTCTATAATGTACGCCATGCTATGTACAAGACCGGATGTGGAACATGCTATTAGTTTGACTAGTAGGTACCAATCGGATCCGAGTTCTAACATTGGATAGCGGTCAAGAATATCCTTAAGTACTTACGAAGAACTAAGGATATGTTTCTTGTATACGGAGGTGAAGAAGAGCTCGTCAGTAAGTGTTATGTCGACGCTAGCTTTGACACCGATCCGGATGACTCTAAGTCTCAATCCGGATACGTATTTCTCATGAATGGCGGAGCGTTAGTTGGAGGATCTCCAAACAACTGTGGTAGCGGATCAACAACGGAGGCCGAATATGTTCTTTGCTTGAGCGGCTCAGAAGCGATTTGGATGAAGGAGTTCATATCCGAACTAGGAGTGGTGGCAAGCGTTGGACCCAATGGTGATCTATTGTGACAACAATGGTGCCATTTCAATGCCAAAGAGCCAAGGTCTCACAAGCATTCCAAGCATATTAAGCGCCGTTTCACTCCATCCATGAGCATGTCAAGGATGGAGATATAAAGATTTAAAGTACATACGGATCTCAATGTAGAAGATCCGTTGACTAAAACTCTCCTAGAGCAAAACATGATCAACACCGAACTCAATGGGTGTTAGATTTATCACTATGTAACTAGATTATTGTCTCTAGTGCAAGTGGGAGGCAAGGAATATGCCCGAGAGGCAATAATAAAGTGTTTATTATGTGTATTCCAAGTATATGATAGATGTTTATTTTGCATGCTATAATTCTATTAATACGAAACGTTAATACATGTGTGTTTAATAAACAAGCAGAAAGTTCCTAGTTATGCCTCTCTCATAAACTAGCTCGTTGATTAACAAGATGATCAAGGTTTCCTGATCATGGACATTGGATGTTGTTAATAACGGGATCACAACATTAGTGTAATGGTGTGATGAACATTCATCTGAAGTATAGAATTACGATCAAAGTCATTGAGTTTATATTGCTATAACAACTTACGAAGTGATCCTAATCCTTAGACCATGAGATCATGTCAATCACTAACACCGGAAGAGTTTCTTGATAACATCAAACGTCACACCGTAACAGGGTGATTATAAAGATGGATTCAGAACTAATAAAGTGTTATGTTGAGGCTCAAGGATCGAGAGTGGAATTTGTTCATCCCGGTGACGGATAGATATACTCTGGGCCCTCTCGGTGATATCACATTGATTAGCTTGCAAGCAAGTGATTTGATCACTAGAGTGTTATATCACAGGAACGAGAAAAGAGTGCATGTCGGTAACGAGATCAAACTAGGTATGGAGATACCGATGATCGAATCTCGGACATGTAATATATCGTGAAACAAAGGCCATAAGATACTAGCGTAAAAGGTTCTGACGATCACAAGAAAGTCATCGTTGAATGTGTGGGAGTTAGTATGGGTCTCCAGATCCCGCTTCTGATTATTGATCCGAGAGGGGTCTCGATCATGTCCGCATTATTCACGAACCGTAGGGTGACACACTTAAGAGACACCGACATCCAATTGGAGCAAATGTTTCATGCCGAAAGAATGAACAAGCGCAGGAATTTATTTCACTAGATACCAAACAGTTTTCGGTGAAATTGCATAAAGTGGTTATGCATGTGAAATAGAATTCTAGCAAGGTTATTTGTGAATGTTTGTCATTAAAGTAATTGACAAAATTCTGAATAAAATAAAAGAGTTTTATTTAATGAGAGTTTGCATTAAATTTGGTGGAAATTTAATGGGAATTTGAGGACTTTTGAGTGGAGGAATTTAAAGGAGATTTGTGAGTGGAGTGTCCACCCACATGAAGAGGGAGGGCAAGGGGCAGCCCCATGCGGACACCCCCTTGGGGTTCCCCCCTCCTCCTATAAAAGGAGCCCCCCTCCTCACTTGTCTCTCACACCTCCTCGTGAAGGATCTCTCTTCCCCTCTAGAATTTATCCCCCATGGTCTCGGACTAGCGAGATACATGTTCCCGGTGGCTATTCGGCAAGAAAGAGTTGTGCTTCCGCTGCATCGCTGGAGCGAGGGGGCGGAGGTTGCTCGGTGACTCGAATGTGTGTGCGAGCACGGATGCGCTGCTGATTTGCGGCGCTAGGACTTCCTCTCGATCTTGAGATCGGCAAGAGATCGTCTACATCAACCATGAGTTGAACTCGTTAAGCTTTGTCGGTCTTCAAGGGTATGTTCTCTACGGATATACATCCGCCCGTTGTTTGTATCTAGTAGATAGATCTTGGTATATAGTTCACATCGTAGGAAAATTTTTGTTTTCTATGCTGCGAACCCTACAGATAATTCCTTGATGGCGATCCGAGATGACACATATTTCCCTATCAAGAGGCAATACCTTCATTCTCAAAAGACGGAAGAACCACTCCCAATTAACATTGTTCTCCGCCTCTACCAATGCAAAAGCCAAGGGAAGCAACTGATTATTTGCATCATTTGTTATTGCAATCAAGAGAGTGCCACGGAACTGCCCGGTCAAGAAGGTGCCATCCACGGAGATGACCGGACTACAATGTTCGAAGCCCCTCACACATTGCTCGAATGCCCAAAAAGCAGGCCCAAATATTCAAACATTTATTTCATTACGAACCATCGTTTCGGCACCATATGGCTCAACCACATGAACCATGCCTGGGTTAGCATCGTCCATTGCTATCAACAACCTAGGGATTCGACTGTATGATTCTTACCAACCACCGTACAACATCCTGAATGCAGCTTGCTTCTCCTTCCATGCCTTCCCATACTTCACCTCATAGTGAAAGAGAGCTTCCACGATCTCCATGACCATCTTGATGGTCATTGTTGTAAGTGAAGAAATTTGTTTTGAAAGCCTAAAGGCGAGGAACTAAGAGGTCAGCTGTCGGTGCTCGTGCTTCACATCTTTGCCATCCACCCTTTTGACATGGCACATGTGTGTTGACACACAGCTTGAAATGTGCCAATCGGGCCCCCCTTGTATGGTCTTGATCGCACAATCCAAGGACAACCATCATCCTCGCATTTAACCGTGTAACGCTTCTTCACGTCTGAGTGAACCACCGTGAAAGAACGATGATACCTAATAGAGAAGTCCTTGATTCATTTCTTAAGTTCCAACATTGTGTCAAACCTCTGTCCTTTTGAAATCCCATTCTTCTCGTGACTAACATCCCGGTAGGAAGTTGGCCTTGGTCCAAGCACTACACCCTTGCTGCCATAAACCTTGGCTTCATTCGCTAGACTAAGATCACGAAACAAGGGTACCTGAGGATCCCTGGCCAATACCTTCTCATGCACTTAGACCTCATCCTTAGTGAACCCCTCCTCATCAACTTATTCATCGGGACCATCCTCATCCGAGTCCTATGCATACATTCGAGAATACAGGATGTCATGATTCATGTTCTCTTGTGTATGATATAAGTCCAAATTTCTAACAGTGTTGTCATAGAGCTCAACCTCGCTCTTACTATCCCCATACTCATCATTATCCTCTTCCAATGCTTCATCTTGGTTCTTTGAAATGGGGCTCAGAGATGTCCTCAATTCATATTGTTGGGTCAAAGGAGGCTCAGTCAATTCCTCTTGGTTCATGGGTGGAGGACTCCGAGCTTCATATGGGGAGGCAACCGGTATGATACTCCTTTGCAAATTAGCACCAACCTTTTTCGTGGCAAATAACTCAAGAGCTTTGTATTGTGATTCGGCCACCACTTCCGTGTATGCAAACCAACATTGCTCTGAGCTAATACGCATTGTCTTCCAATGGTTGTGCAACCCAAATACCATATCATGCCTACCCTCCAACTCAACAACATCACTAGGGTCCATCCAATTCAAATATATTCGAACTTGTTGCAACACCTCGGCATAGTTTGGACTACGATCGAACACCAAGTCAATCTCATCCAGGTCCGGCTCAATATTGCCTCTCAAAAAAGCTTCCTTGTCCATATGATGAACATGGACAATTCCAGCCATCCCTAAAATAAGTATAAGAACACAATGGTAGATGAATTCAATAAGTATCTATTATGCCAAAATTTACACTGACAACATGCTTATACAACCATAAAGTTACCCTAACCCTAACCCTAACCCTAACAATCTTATCTATACACATGAAGGTTTGCTATAGCAATCCTAACTCTATATATCAACCAAACAACTCATTGCTCCATACAATTTTACATATCCAATTGGATTTTAGATTTGGATGAATTTCTCAATATAGGGATAAATAACTTGAAATTTTCGGATGAAATTGAGGGGAGTAGAGGAGAATACCTTGGTGCAGCGATTGGGGAAGAAATCCCCTAAGTTTTCCTTCAAATCTTGGGCTTTTGGGTGGAGATTAGACTAGGGGAGAGAGATGAGCCGTCGCCATCGTCTTGATGAAAATGGGGGAAGAAGCGGGGTTGGGTCGGGCTGGGGAAGGCAGCGCGTGGCTAAGTGGTGCCGTTTGTGCGGCGCGGCAGGCGTGGGTGTGGCACCAGCTCGGGTGGCGCAACACTTACGAGCACGGGTCCAGAGAGCGGTGTGCAAGGCATCTGTGGCCTTGGCGGCTTGCGCCATGCTAGCCGGCGCTGCACATGCGGCTGGCGTGGCTGGATTGCTGCACCGGGCCCGACCGCTCCAGCGTGACAGTCGTGCGGCGTCGGCCGATGTGGAGCCGCAGGGCGCCGGCCGATGTGGAGCCGTAGATGTGCGTGTAGTGCCGCGCGTACGGAAGTGACGTAAAAAGTTACTCGTTGTGAATTTCTTTGCAGATAGGCTTAAGGCTTTAAATTATTTTTATTTAAATTGCCGGATAGCTCACCTATGCAGCCAAGAGAAATCCGGACAACCAAAAACCATTTAATCATGAAAAGGCACTATGGCACCCAATTCAATTGGCAAATTATTATCGACCACCACAGTATGGATCTCTTTATTATGCAAACAGCTGGACTGCGTGGACCATTCGTTTTACCCAGCAGGCAGCAGCAGCAGAGAGGTGTGCATTGTTCTTTAGCTGTGGTCTGTTCTCCCACGAGCCACGACATCCATATTCCATACCAGTTGAAGGAGACGAAATGGAGTCGGTTTGCTTTAGAACAAAAAGATCATATTATACACGAAAGAATAGCTCTCGAGAATTGCCTATTGGTATTGTTTTATCACATGGGGTGCATGGTGTGCAGATACACGCACCGCAGGGTGGGGCTCCGCTTCGGAACTCTCGCTGCCCGTGCATGCGCACCACATAACGTTTGGCGTGGAACACCAGGGACACGCATCGCTGCTACGCTGTCGTCTACGCCTGCATGTCAGCAGTGTGGCGTCTGCTACGTGTGCTCGTGGTCTCTCGCCTCGTGCCGACACCCCGTGGATCATTAGCTCACCTAATTAAAGAGAAGAAAAACCAGATGATTTTCTTTGGTTCGGTTTGCCAACTTTAAACAAGGTTTTCTAAGGTACGAAAACGATGCGTGCATGTTTGATCACTCAACTCTGTCTGATGCGTGCACCTGAAGGCGCATCATTCGCACACGGGATAAAGCACGATCCGCGATCCGGATGGACCCGCGTCCGTCGGTAAAAGCTAGTATCGGCCTTCGTCTCCAACCAAGGGTAAGGCTGGTCACAGTAAATTAACTTAAAATACCAATCGTGTGTATGTTATTAGCTAAGTTACTCCTTCGATACATATTAGTTGATTTTGATTTGTCTGATTGAATCTGAGCGTGTTTTAGTCTTGAGATCATTGAATCTGAGCAATTCAAGTCAACTAATATAATCGAGAAAATATATTTATAGTGCTAAATAATATATGTATGATATCATGTAAAACCTCGTTTATTATTAATATAGACTCATTTTGCCTAAAAATATGTGATGTTATGATAACATACTGGTACCACAAAACTTTCTTATCATTTAATTGCATGTCATGTCATTTAAATTGCTAGTTGACAATATATTTAAACTATGTTATTATTTAAATTACTTCCACTGTAGCTAGCCAAGTCACGAACCGACGATACGCACAGCAAGCTCAGGCGGACAGGGTCACCTTTAACAAGGAACTTGAAGCAGGAAATGGAAAAACATTCCAGGTCCATATTCCTACCTGTTCTCGTTTTTCCCTTTTTTTTCGAATATCTTTCCTTTTTCTGCTCTCGAATACTACTTTGATTCTTGTGTGCACATCTCCCACCGGGAAGTGGGAACAGTGCTGATTTACCGTGCCGACCCGACGGACGGTGGGGTAAAAGGCGAGGGTGTGGATAAGATCGTAAGATTCTCATCTCGCTCAACCACGCGGTTGTACTGCCATGGCCCATGGCGCGGCGTGTCTCTTGAGCCCAGAACATTCGTACAGCACCCATGCTTTCACTTTCTCCTTTTCTGATCACCGCACGTACTCGTCGCCTCGTTCGGCACACCTAAAGTCCAACTGCTGCGAAAAAAAATAAAGTCCAACTGCTGCGATCTGTAAAGACAGCAGAGCAAACATCAGCATGATTTGTATGTGATAAAGATCTGGACCGCGATCAGTTAACTTCAAATCCATGTTACGTGTTTGGTGTTCTCGATGGTTAACACCACCACACACATTCATCCCAGAGACAGGGAAAGTGACCTTCGGTGGAAGTGCGATTTCAGGAAAAAATTCTCTAGCCGCTTCTCAGGGACTCGATGAATACCACCAAACTCACTCGGCCGGCATCCACTTGAATATACTATTTGGCGTCTTCGAATATCAAAACACCTACTCCATCCCTCCGTAGACTTTATTTCTCTAGATTCATATTCATATTTACGTAGACATTTTTTAGTGTATAGATACGTGTGAATCTATAATATCTATAAAGTTCATCCCCACTACCTGCATTTAATGTTTGCAAGCTCAAAGCTGGTGCATCCACGTCACCCCAATTACCTCAATCCATTGGATTTCCAAGATGTGGCTGTAATCTGTCACACCATTAGTCTCACGCGGCACCTGTTGTATCGCTCGAAAAAATAAAGTGTGTTACCTTCAGCCGTCACTGTTGCGCCATAAGTCGATCTGCCCATTCTTTTGATCGACCCGCCCCAATGCCTCTTGATCTTCCATGTAGTTGTTGTTTTTACTCCTCACATTATTGGGTGGTAACGCCCGTTGTAGAACGATGGCTCAATGATGCATTTGAACCCCTCGGTTCCCTCTCGAGAAACATGGTCGATGTGTCCTTTGTGTGTGTTTCCTGGTGTTGCCATTGAGCTCTACTCCAAGCAGCCAGGGCACCACAAAGCGGAGAAATTGAAACATCAGTGAGCCGCCCCTCTTTCTGCTCTCTTCCTAGCTATATTCTTCTCCTCTCCATCTCTCTCTGTCTTTCCGGTGGGTGGAGGTTTATTGTCCTTCATTGAATACTGTGGAAACTGTCCTATTTCCAGGTTCACCAAACAAGGCTGGACGCACTGTGTCGAATCTTTCTCTTTTTTTTTGAACGGGGAAAGGTCCCGAAGGACCGAGATGCTGCTATTAGTCAAAGCGGTGAGTACAAATTACAATAAGACCCAAAAGAAAACAAGATAACAACTGGGTCCCTCAAGTTTACACATTGCACCATGCAGGAAAGATCAGAAAGCAATTGAGCCCTGCATGCCGCTTGACACTCGCCTCCAGCCGCGGCCGCCGTCGTCGGAACCGGGGACGAACCACTTGGCCCAACGTCGACGCAGGGAGCCGTGAGGAGGGAGAGAAAAGGCCGCCGGAGGCGGTTGAAGTAGCTCAGGCACAGAGGCCTCTCGAGCTCGGCGAGGCCATCCTCTTGGCCAAAGATAGCGGTTGGCTTTTTGCTTCCGCTTGGAGATCGCCGGAGAAAACGCAGCATCGCCGCCTGGGAACAGGCGGCCCCGCCCATCGCAAGTATCAGCAGCAGCAAGCCAACCCTCCTTCCTTCCCTCGCCACCATGGCAGGCCGAGATCTGGAGAGGTAGCTAGTCGCCGACAACACCACGAAGGCACACCCGAGCTTTATGGTCGAGCCACTGAGTCCGCAACCTCCGCTGGCAACTGCAACCACTGCAGCGCCACAAAGAGGGAGACCCGGTGACCTCCTGGCGCCGCTCGAAAGCGCCAAGGAGTAGCTCGATGATGCGAAGAAGCGTAGCCGCTGCCCACAACCAGACCATCTCCCCCCGCCGCCACGGCCGGCCAGAGAGGGCCCCAGATCTGGGCACAACCACACAACACCCGCAACAAGAACAGCTTTATTCCGGAGCACGGTGTTCGTCGTCGTCTTCCTCCCTCCACCATGGACGAAGAGAAAAGCAGCGAGGAACCCTAAAAGGCTAAGGATCTGGCTGCACAGAACCTTAGCGCCGCCTCCACCTACGGGCATCATGCCCAAGACCGGCGCAGGGCCAAACCACCTACATCTACCACTATACAACGGCCAACCTCTCCCATCCCATCCTCTCCAGCCGGAGCCGAAGAAGAAGGGAAGGGGGGCCGACACCGCTGGGGTGACTCTCAAGGGGGAGGGAGGAGAGGGGAGGAGAGAGGAGAGGTGTCGAATCTTTCTCTGAAACTATCTTCTGCCGTCAGGTTCACAGAATCACAGGTGATTATCGATTCATTTGACCACACTGTTCATTGCTAATGTGTATTTTGAACAATGTTTTTTCGCTAATGTCAGTGTTGTCCCATGAAGAATCATTGTCTCCTTTTCCTTACCCACACTGCTAGCACGTTACAACAGTTTTTTGATTATTTGCATGTATAGTTTCTTCACTTCTTGATGACCGATTGAGCGACGCCTTTTTTTTTAATATAGACGCCTTTTGTTGTTACAACCGACAGACAACATTGTCATTGTGCTGTGCTGCTTTGGTTAAAATTGTTTGTTCCAGCAAGCATCCATCGGCTCATTTATTGTCCTTTTTTTCTATTTCCTGTCTTTGTTCCAGATCTAAAGGATACATAATAATCACTTGCTGGTGAGTCTCTTCTATGTTCCTTCCTTCTATTCATTCTTACTTGAAATTCCTCTGTGGGAAATCTGAATTGTCAGGCAAATATAAATCTCTTGCAGCTTGGAACAAAGTCAACAAGTCCAAAAAAATAGTGGTTTAGGCATCACCAATCTTTCAGTCTAGAATTATTTTCTCCGGATGAAATTCCTCTTTTGCCTAGCGGTTGTTCAACGGTAGACATGCTTCACATGACCATCTGTTCTGGAATTGCACCTTCGATACCTAATGTTGGGACTCCATTGGACATGTGGGCACGCTTTGGATGTTAGTTTAGATACTGATCACCTTAACTAGAAGAGGCCAAGTATAATTGTTTTCTCCCTTGACGAGAGAATTTCATACGCACGAGCAACTGCATGTCATTGGACCGAAGGATTTCGTTATTTATCTCAACCAACATGGTTTCTATCTGATACTGATCTTATCGGATTATCAATTTGCTCATACCATCTGTTAAAATAAAGCGACTCAATGTCCCGTTCGTGCTATCTTTTTTTTCATATATGATCCCCACAACGTGCAACCAAAGGCACGTAATTAAATAGCTATCTCCTTCCACTTCATAACAATATATATGTCAAGTGAACATTATTTTTATGGACTGTTCATGCCAGTTTTTGGAATGCAAGAATATCATCTCGAATGGCTGTCGCAACGCGCGGGGTATCAACTAGTTTAAATAAATCCAAGTCACTTATTTCTGGACAAAAGCAGTTCATAAGAGCTTCTTTATTGGCGCATCCCAAATCATGTTCGGCAGAAGTGTTGGACAAGGCCTTTACATATCTCCAGCGACGCGACCTATTCTGTACACCCAAAAGTCCGTTTCTATCCAAATGGAATGGTGCACAGAAGGAAATTGGGTCATGTCCTGTTTAGATTGTGTCGCGTGTCCAGTGGACCGACACAATGACCACCTAGTCTGCTGTCAAGGACCTCTAATGGTGATGGGACGTTAATAATGGCGATGAGACGTCGCTAATGCTCACCCGGCTTCCCGCGCGGCCGATAGGTTCCCGCCATCATGCACACTGTTGTCGTTTCCCGCTCATGGCCGAAAAAATCCCATGCCGAGCCAGGGTGGTTCCCGTCTAGTCCGCTATCTTTAAACAGGGCTGCTGAAGCGGCAAGGAGCAATATTCCAAGCGCCACCAAAACACCGAACACTAAGCAGCCATGCCTCGCCGTAAGATCATCAACTGGGCCGCCCTTAGGCAGATGTGCCGCAATCGCTACTCGCAGCCCTTCGAGGAGGATGTAGAGTTGCAGGCCCTTGAGCTGGCCTGACATTTCTCCAAGGAGGATGTGGGCGGTTTTCAGAGGAAAGGCGAGGGGGCGCAGAAGGCGATGGGGGAGGTGGTTGAGACGGTGGCGCTCTAGGCCGCTCAATTCACCGTGCGTGAGATTCACCACGCAGTGGCCAGGGAAGTTGAAAGTGTAAGATGGTTAACCTAGAGGGAGGGGTGAATAGGTTTTTACAAAATTCTTTATAATCTTTTGCAAGTTTTAGGCTTTGCGGAATATAAGTGAGCCTAAATGAAACTAGGTGAGGCAACCTAGATGATGTACAAGATACTTCAAACTCGAAGGCTATCACAAGATAAGCAACACAAGTAAGAGATCGGTTAAGTAATAACCGAGGCACGCGGAGACGAAGATGTATTCCCGTGTTCACCACCTTTGGAAAAGGGGCTACGTCATGTTGGAGAGGTGTGAGGTTCCACGAAGGATTCCTCACACGCCACGGAAGCTCACCTTCTTCTCCGAGCCTATCCCACGAAGGAATAGCTCACTTGCTCGTGGTAGACTTTAAGGTAGTCTCCAAACCCTCACAAACTTTCCACGGAGCAAATCACAAGCCGAATGCCTTCGGGCGGCCCTAGCCGCCTAGGTGTTGGGGATATGCTATATGGGTATCCTCATAGCATGTCTCCTATCCGGATAACCCGGGTGGCCCACAGTTGGTAGCATGGCCCATGGCTTGCTGGGCGGCCCAGTTAGATGGATCTATAAGGGAGGCCCATGCCGGATAAAGGAAGGCTACGGTTGGAGTCACCGACGTACCCGGAGCCTTGGAGTGCAAGATACACAAGACTAGTAATAGACGGTGTAGGACTCTGTGACCTGTCCGGCTAGGAATTTTCCCTGTAACCCTAGGACATAGCGACTATATAAGTCGGGCCTATGGGAGCCTTTAGGGCACGAGAACTTACAATCTCAGACAACCTCGCACAACGAACCTATCTCTATAACTCGGCGTATTGCCCTTATAGTGATTTATAGTAGGAGTAGGATTCCGCCACCGTCGTGGGATCTGAACCTGGGTAAGCTGTGTTAACTCGTACCCGTCAACCGTCTGACTTCCCCCACGTCTCTAAACACGCACTATGAGGACCCCTCAATGGCGTACTCGTCGGCAATACCATGACAGTTGGCGCCCACCGTGGGGCAAGAGGCGCTTCAGGCTCTTCAGCGGGCGAGGACCAAGATCTTCACGGGAATCGGCGAAACCATAGCCATCGGTCGCGTTCTCTTCTCTGGCAATATTCCGATCGTCCCTCCCGACGAGTTCTGGATCCCGACGAAGACGAACTCTACGCGGTGTTCGATCGTTCCTATCGGAGACATCCACCTCTTCATCGGCGAAACCGACTCAGGCACTAGTTCCCTGGGAGTCGGAGGAGCATCAAGGCCCGCACAGACCGCCTACGGGCAGGATATGTTCGCGGAAGGATCGATGTCGGATCTCTCTTCGGAGTTTGCCGGCAAAGATCGGAAAAATTCAAGGCCCACCCAAACCGCCCCTGTGCAGGATATAAAGGTGGAAGATCGCTGCAAATCCGTCGGCTTCGCCCGTGCGTCTGGACAGCAGAGATCCAAGTTCGTAGGAGTCATTACCATCTTCGATCTGGCGCGTTGCATTCAGAGAGAGGGCGAAAACCCCCGCGATTATCTTGCCAGGTGGCTCCATATACGAGCCGATCTGGCCCACTACCCCGATGATAATGCTATTTATCACTTCGTGGAAGGACTGGACCGTGGCACGCTTCTCCGGCATTCTCTAAGACGGAAGCATGCAACAGGACGCCTTACCCTTGAAGAGATGGTGAGCACCGTCAACAACTACGTGGAGGCTGATGCGGCAGCCCAGAAAGCGCTTTGCGCTCATTGACGGAGATCCTCCGATTCAGCCACCGCCTCCGGCCGCCATTATCGCAGCCGCGCCGCCACCTCCAGTCATCGTCGCTGCTGTTGCACCTCCACCGCCCGTCATCGAGGAAGTCCTGGCACCCTCCGACTCTGTCATTGACGCGCTTTATGCTGACTTCAGTGCAGATTCAGAGGAGATAGATTTCAGTCTAGAAGAGCTAGACTCCCCCATGCAGGAGATGGAGGAGGAATATACGCGCGACGAGCAAGCCAACAATGCCGTCATGTCTCGAGGGGTGTTCGTCACCATTGGGACGACGATGGATGAAGATCAACCTGGACGAGCTCCGCCTACAGCGCTG
Organism: Avena longiglumis; assembly: GCA_030063025.1. Lineage (NCBI taxonomy): Eukaryota > Viridiplantae > Streptophyta > Magnoliopsida > Poales > Poaceae > Avena > Avena longiglumis. Next base: position 461,076,431 of record CP125975.1, on the reverse strand, counting down.
GAGAAGGGGAAGGGGCCACTTATTGCTGCTGACGATGATCGTGCAAAGGTCATGCCTTCTCCGCCTAACCCAGTGCAGCAGCCGCAGGAACTCGGCACTAGCCCGAGCAACAACAACACCGCAAACTTGCCGCCTTCGGCATCTACGTCTACAACAGCCCAAGTTACTCCAGCTGATAGAGTGATGTATGGCAATCTCCTCATCGAGCCACTGACCGTTGCTCATATCAGGAACGTGACCCAGCTTGACGAGAAGCGCCAGCAGCTGCTGGAGGAAGCACAGGCCATCGTGGAGCAAGGCGCTAAGCTAGATTAAGATCTGGTCAACGCACAGAAGTCCATAGAGAAAGCTAGAGCAATGGAGGCCGAGTACAAGACTTTGCTGCAGCAGCATAAGGCCAAGAAAGCTCCGGCTCGCGTCATCAACGATCCTGGTGTAAGGCGGAACCTAGGATGGGCTCCCTCGAAGCCGGCACAGGCCAAGCCATACATTGACAGTGAAGGCAAGCAGGTGATGCCCACTCCGCTCCTTAACCTCGCCATCGCCAAGACCCTTCTGGAGCAGGATAGATCGCCCGAGGTAGTGGAACAGGTCTATGACCTAGTGGCCCAGGCAGTGAAGCAGCAGGAAAAGGCCACCTCCCAGAGGCTTGAGTCCGACCCAGTGCTTTGCCAGTCTAGCCAGTATAAGCCGCCAAGGGACAGATCTCCTCTTGATGTCGGGTCCCAGACGGGTTCATTAGAACGAAGACGGAGGGATGCGCGCAACAGGAAGGATGATATCCCCATATCCTCCGACCACGGAGAAAAGTCCCGACCTTGTCGCTCATCGCCACCGCCCCGGTCCCCCCGACATTGCGAAGATTACAAGGCTCACCATCGTACTAATATGCCCCCACCAAAGCAGTGCGACATCGTCATCCGCGACAACGCGGAGCAGACCCGTCACGACGGAGAGCGCAACCAAGGACACATGAGAAGGTCACACCATGACCCTCCATGTCCGACAAGCAACCGTGACAGGCATGAGGCGTCGCAGGAGGGTTACAGCAAGAAGGCTAACCCACCGCCACCTCTGCCTCCGTCAGCACCAAGCAGTCACCATGGCGGAGGAGGCCCACGTCGTTCACGCAGCCCATCCCCTGTTGACAAGAAGAAGAAGAACCCGGAGCCGTACGATGCATGTTCGCGGATCGATAAGATCCACGAGGCCCGGGAAGGACCATACCTGGGACCACGTTGCTTTGGACCTGCAATACAGTCCGCAACTTACCCCAAAGGTTTCCGGATTGACAAGACCATCAATCCCTATGACGGCACCGCCAAACCATCCACATGGTTGCAGGACTATGGCAATGCGGTGGAGATTGCCGGAGGCAACCCCAACATCGTCGTCAAGTACCTCCCATTAATGTTGGCGGGCACGGCCCGTCAATGGATCGACGACTTGCCGGAGAAATCTATCTACAACTGGTTGGACATGCAAGAAGCGTTCACCAAGAACTTTGAGGGTACATACAAGCGTCCCTGCACTGTGGGCGATCTACAGTGGTGCATGCAAGAGAAAGACAAGACATCTCGCGCCTACCTCTCCCGCTGGCTAGACATGAAGAATTCCTGCGCAGGAGTGCACGCTCAGACCGCCATGGCCGCCTTCATCGATGGGTTGGAAAGGGGCACGTTGCTCCGACATAAGCTAAAGCGCTTGTAGGACAATCACCAGCTTGACTTGAATTAGATGATCCAGTTGGCCAGCGAGTTCGTGGCTGCCGACGACGATGCTCGCGGCTCCTTGCCGGCAACGGCCGTTCCAACTCAAGCTCGGAGGAACAGCAGCACAAAGCGGAAAACCTCTCCAGAAGAAAAGCAATCTACCGACATGGTCGCTATGACTTTTGCAGGACGAGGCGATGGCGGACAACGTGGCCGAGGAAGGGGAGCTGGTCGTGGGAAGCAACGAGGAAGTGAAACTACCTCGGCGCCGCTCCGCGTTCCCCTAACCTACGAGGAGTACCGCGATATGCCGTGCCTCGTACACCTCGACGTCAACAGCAAGGCCACCCATACCAATCGACACTGCAAGTTCGTCAACGACCTCAAGGAAGACCCGGAGTCCGGTTACAAGCAAAGTTGGAAGAACAGACCGCGAGGCAAGGGCAAGGGAAAGAATAAGGAGGAGGATTCCAAGGATTCAAGTGACATGGACGAGGACGTTGACCCCAAGCACGCCACCAAGAGCGAAGACAAGGGCAAGAACCCCTTCGCGAAGAAGGCTCCGGTCTACCACACTTTCCTTGGCACCCCCACCGTCCGAAAACAGAAGACCTCTCTGAGGATACTGATGGCCACTCTCCCCCAGTTCCCCAGTACCTGCGCCTGTCAGAGGTTCCAATTACTTGGGACAGGACGGACCACCCAGACCTCATACCTACGGAGAACTAGTACGCCATGGTCATGAACCCCTTGATTGACGGCGTGGAGTTCACCAAGTGTATGGTGGATAGTGGAAGCACATCAACATCATGTACCTGGATACACTGCAGAATATGAACTTGACGGAGGAAAACCTAAGGCGGACCAACACCATCTTCCATGGCGTAGTTCTTGGTCGGGAGGCTCGGTCCCTTGGGTGCATTATACTTCAAGTGCCTTTGGTGATGTTAACAATTACCGCCAAGAGCGCATGACCTTCGAGGTGGTCCTCTTCAATAGAGTGTACCACGTCATATTCGGCCGCGACATATTCCACACGTTCATGGCCAAGCAATGCTTCGTCTACAACAAACTCAAGATACCCGGACCAAACGGTGACATCACCGTATCCAGAAGCTTTACCAAGGCAAGGGACTGCGAGATCAATGAAGCAGCCATTGCAGAAGCTGTCCTCTACAGCGAAGAATTCAAAGAGATCCAGGGCAAGGTCGATGACTCAGAGATGCCCGCGTCGAAGAAGCAGATCTCCGACTCCGGTCATGCGTTCAAGGCCGCCATCGATACCAAGTCGGTGGAACTTGTGGTAGGCGATGCCTCCAAGGTCACCGCCATTGGGATGAACCTGGATCCCAAATAGGAAAGCGCGCTCGTCGAGTTCCTCCGTGAGAATAGGGACATCTTTGCCTGGCAACCTGCCGACATGACAGGTGTACCTGGGGAACTTGCCGAGCACAACCTAAACATTGATCCAAAATCCAAACCAGTGAAACAACCTATACGACGCTTTGGAGATGAGAAGAGACGCGCCATTGGCAAAGAGATAGCTAGGTTACTTAAGGCTAGATTTGTCCGAGAATTCCTTCACACCCAATGGGTGGCCAATCATGTACTTGTCCCCAAAAAGGGAACCAATGAATTAAGAATGTGTGTTGATTACACCGGCTTGAACAAAGTATGTCCCAAAGGTCCGTTTGCTTTGCCTCGCATTGACCAAGTCATTGACTCGACGGCTGGCTCAGAACTTTTGTGTTTTCTTGATGCATACTCAGGATACCACCAGATCAAGATGAGGAAGTCGGACCAATTGGCCACTTCGTTCACTACCCCATACTGCACGTTTTGCTATGTTACGATGACCTTTGCGCTGAAAAACACAGGTGCTATGTACCAGCGGACAATGCAACGTTGCCTTCACGACCAAATTGTGCGGAACGTTCACGCCTATGTGGACGATATCGCGGGGATGTCCAAAAAGTCAAACGACTTAATCTCTGACTTAAAAGAAACCTTTGATAATCTCCGGAAATACAACATGATGCTTAACCCTAAGAAGTGCGTCTTCGGGGTACCAGCTGGAAAATTGTTGGGCTTCATCGTTTCCCATCGCGGAATCAAGGTCAACCCAGAGAAAATCAAGGACATCTTAAACATAAACCGTCCGACATGCCTAAAGGACATTCAACGACTAACAGGTTGTGTTGTAGTAGTTAGTCGGTTCGTCAGCCGACTTGGAGAGAAGGCTCTGCTGTTGTACAAGTTGCTGAAGAAGGCGGACAAATTCACATGGACAGACAAGGCAGATGCAGCATTTAAGCAGCTCAAGGAGATTCTTTCCTCAGCGCCTATCCTTGCAGCACCCAAGCCTGGAGAGCCCCTGTTAATCTACATGGCGGCAACCAACCGGGTAATCAACATTGTCGTCGTGGTAGAGAAGAAGGAACCAGGCTATGAGCACGGAGTTCAGCGACCAGTTTACTATGTGAGCGAGATCTTGACGGAGTCCAAGAAGCGTTACCCGCACTACCAGAAGATATCTTATGGAGTATTCCTTGCTTCTCGGAAGCTGAGGCATCCTTTCAGGACCACCTAATCACAGTGGTGAGCAATACTCCACTGTCCAACATTATTAACAACAGCGACGCTACAGGAAGGGTCACGAAGTGGGACATTGAACTTGCCGCCTTCGAGATCACTTACAAGAGACGCGACACTATCAAGTCACAAGCCTTGGCGGATTTTGTTGCAGATTGGACGGAGATGCCAGACGCTACTCCGTTGCCGGAACCAGAGTACTGGGTGATGCACTTTGACGGATCAAAGCTGCTCAATGGCTCGGGGGCTGGTGTATTGCTACAGTCACCAACAGGAGACAAGCTACACTATGTTCTGCAGATCCACTTCAAGGCTACAAACAACATGGCGGAGTATGAAACACTCATTCACGGACTACGTGTAGCCAAGGATATTGGCATCAAGCGCATAGTTTGCTGTGGTGATTCCGACTTGGTTGCCCAGTAGGTGGCTGGCACCTGGAATGCGTGGAACCCTGTGATGGCGGCATATCGAGACGAAGTGGACGAGATAGCCAAGAGCTTCTTGGGCTACAAAGTCAAGTATGTACCTAGGGAGAAAAATGAGGCGGCTGATCTGCTGTCTAAGCTTGGATCAGGGCACAAGCAAATTCTGCCAGGAATTTTTCTAGAGCACCTGCGCACACCATCTGTGAAGGGAGACGACATCAACAACCCGGATAGAGCTGAATCTTTCGTCAACATGGTGACCAAGGTGTCTCCGGCTTGGACAAAACCGTTCATGGAATATCTCGAACACGGAACTTTGCCCGACGACGAAGTCGAAAGATGACAAATAGTACGACGAGCAAAGGGTTATACCATAACCAATGGGCAACTCTACAAAACGAGCACTACTGGTGTATACCTAAAGTGTGTTTCCCAGCTAGAAGGTATGGAAATCCTACGCGAAATCCATCTCGGAGATTGCGGGCATCACGCCGCTCCTCGATCGTTGGTCGCGAAGCCTTCGAAGGATTCTCCGGTCAACGCGAAGGCGGACGCCGACAAGATGGTTGAGACATGCATGGGATGCCAGTATTATGCCCCACAACCACATGTTCCTGCTGAAGAATTGCGAACAATACCAATAACTTGGCCATTCGCAGTCTGGGGGCTAGACATGGTGGGACCGTTACAGACGGCACCTTGTGGGTTTACGCATCTGCTTGTAGCAGTTGATAAATTCACTAAATGGATAGAAGCTAAACCCATTAGAAAGCTTGATGGGGCAACTGCCCTCAGGTTTGTCCAAGATCTAGTGGTGAGATTTGGTCTCCCACATAGCATTATCACCGACACCGGCATCAATTTGTCACTCGGAGAAGTGGAGGCTTATTATTGGGAGAAAGGCATCCGACTTGACCTTGCATCTGTGGCACATCCACAATTCAATTGTCAGGTTGAGCGAGCCAATGGATTAATTCTGCAGTGAATCAAGCCACGTCTTGAGGCACCGCTACATAGAGCAGCTGGAGCCTGGGTGGAAGAATTTCCATCTGTGCTGTGGAGTTTATGAACTACACCCAACAGATCCATCGGCTATACCCCTTACTTCATGGTATATGTTGCAGAAGCCATCCTACCTTCCGACATCCTTCACGATGCACCAAGAGTTGCCGCCTACGGCGAAGATGACGCTGAAGAATCCAAACGCCTAGATGTGGACCTTCTCGAGGAGGAGCGCATTTTGGCATGCCAAAGATCTGCCATCTACCAGCAGAAGCTACGCAGCTACCATAGTCACCGCATTTGGCATCACTCGTTTAAAGAGGGGGATTTGGTGCTCCGACTTAAGCAGAAGAAGCCACACAAATTATCCCCGCCATGGTAAGGACCGTTCATCATAAGTAAGGCGCTACTCAATGGGTCTTACTACCTCATTGACAATCGTGAATTGAAGGATAGACCCAACGAGGATCATAAGCATAAGCGACGTGACCCGGATGATGACTACCCGGAGCTTCATCGGGCATGGAACATAGCACAGCTACGTCCTTTTTACACTTAGCATTTTTATCTAATTGTGTACCTCTTATATGATCAATGAAATAAAGCTCTCTGGTTCACTCATATTTCTGAGTCTTTTACCTCCTTTAGTGTTCATTTTTGGATGATGTAAAACCTTTTATGCACAAGCTTTGCGATTGCACTTGTGAAAATTCCTCCTACGGGCGTTAGCTTAAGTTTTCTGGTCTACACGTTCTTTGTTGTTTTTATGTGGATTCTGGAGTAGTGACTTTCGACACTTATTGTCGGTGATTTTGTGCTTAGGTTATTGACGGCGCCATTGGGAATCATCACCTGGGTGCATGGTTCCGACAACGAGTCTTCCGACCTTTGGCGCAGGTAATGGATAAGCCAGCACTTGCTTAAAAATATATACATGTTGGAAACTAGTTCTTGAGCAGCAGGAAATAACAACCATTGTTTTCCGCCTTAAGTTACATAAACAAGTTTTTTTTCGCATATGCACCAAAGGTGAAACAAATATTACAAAGTTGTTCTTCATTCCTTTGGCGCAGGTGACTTGGAAGCAGCGTCATCACCAGCCGGAGAACCACCCTCGAAGTCGGCGCTGTGGAGGGACTCAGAGGAACCTTGCTTGCCGCTGTCGATGGTGTTCATTGGCACAAAGACGTTGACGTCTACCAACTCGGCGACTCTGGTGTCATAGCCCGCGAGCGACGACAAGATGTATTCATGGTTAATCTCTTTGCCATCGTCGTCTACGTCAGGAATGCCAGAGGTCACCATGTCGATGTCGTCATCTTCGTAGTGTGCCTTCACCATTGACAGCGCCATCCTTGCGCCAGCCCGTGCACATGAAGCTTTCCAGCTTGTGATACACTCGGGGGCTCGGTGCAGAATCTCCGAGTACTTCATCACGGAGTCTGATGCCTTGATATTTATCTAGAGGGGCTTGGCGATCTCCTTGGCTTGCTTGATGGCGGTGTTGATGAAGTTGCCAGCAAGAACCATGCATTCCTTGGTTGGAGGAGGCGACCGGGTTAAACCCATAGGAGCTGAAAAATCCGACAAGGAACACATGAGTTCAACAATTCAGAGTACCCAAACTACAGAAATCCAAGACGGAGAAAACTTACTGAAAATGTTGGCCTCAGCTTGCCAGAGGGTGTTCGCCAAGGATTCTTTCTCTTGTTGGAGGAGATTATACGCCTCGCTATGGCGTTGATTCTGCTCATCAGCATCTTGCTTCTGATCTTTTAAGATCGCAATCTCCTCCTTCAAGCGATTGATTTCCTCGGTGGTTGAGTCCTGCAGGGCCTTCATCGACTCCTCATGCATTTTCAGCATGTCTTTCCTCTCTTGCTTAAGAATTTTTTTCTCGCTATCCAACTCTTGAATGTGCCTGGATTGCTCGACAATATTCTTGGCCTTGGCGATGGTTTCTGCAAGTCGGAGAAAGTAAAGTACACAGTGAGTACTCGGAGAATATGGACACAAAACCAAGTCGGAATGCGAAAAAGAAAACAGATGCTTGCTCTTGGTGATCTGTTCCTTCAAGAAGGTAGTTTTACCCTTTTCAGCTTCCAGGTCTGCGCGCATCTTCTGGTACTTGTCATTGGCCATACCCCTCCGAGCACTCTCGTTCTATGGAAAAAAGGTCAAAGTTAAAACGTTGTTTGGTATGCTTGGAGCATCTAGCCGGAAATTTTACACCTAGACGCTCGGGGGCTACAACGAGATTTTTTGACTTAGCATTATGCTTAGCTTTTCTTTAAGCATCTAGTCGGAACTAATTCAGTTTTCGATTAGAGGCTTGGGGGCTACAACATAAAGTTTTTAACTCGGATATATGCTTATCTTTTCTTTAAGCATCTAGTCGGAACTAATTCAGTTACAACTAGAGGCTTGGGAGCTACAGTATGGAAATTTATAAATACTGCGTATGCTACTCTTAAAGCATCTAGTCGGAATATTTCATTCCACCTATATGCTTGGGGGCTACAGTGAGAGGTTTTCTAACTTAGTCACTCTTAGATCATATAGATGCAAAAACCTATGGTTTTTCCGTCTACATCCTCGGGGTCTACAGTGGGATACTCATATGAAATGCAAAAGGAAAATAAAACTTACAGGTGCAATGATCTTGAGGTTTGTAGAACTCTTGGCCAACAGCTTGCCAAAGGATCCGCTGTTTCCTTGCAAGATTTCTGCTTGTCAGCGGAGCTCCTCTAGACCACACGTCGGAGATGTCGGTGCCACACCAGGGACCAAAGCAGTGCTACCCAGTGTAAGTACCGGATAGACTATATTTGGATAGGCTATGGTTTTCTTGGGTGCGGGGGCGCCGCCAACGACAGAGGTACCTGCTTCCACCACCGTGTTACCGCCACCGATGGCATCCTTAGCCGGAGCTTCAGCCATTTGGTGGGCAGCACTTTCCTGCGTTGCCTGCTCGCCGACGATAACAACCTCGGTAGAGGCACCTGAGTCCACTTCCATGGCGGAAGGGCCAGATGCCTCCTTAGCTTGTGAGCTTGTCGGGGCAGACGAAGGCTTGACGGAGGGAGTGGTAGGGGCGATGGCGGGAGATGCGTTGCGATGCAGCATGTCCTTGATGGTTCTAGAAGCCCCCAATTTGGAGGTCTTCTAGAAGCCCCCAAAATGCATAAGTACAGGAGCAAGACAGATAAATAGACAATGTCGGAGGAAGAGAAGCTTACACAAGTGGAGGTGCTTTAGCAAAGGGGATCCCGGTAACTTTTCTCTTTTCCGCCTCCAGGGCGGCGGTAGTCTTCTTGGAGGCTCCACCCTCCGTCTTCTTCTTCTTGCCTCCGTCGACAGCGTCAGAGGTGGAGCTCTTCCGCTTTCGCGCCAACGGAGCATCGTCGTCGGACATGACCGTGACTTCCTTCATCTTTGGATCGTAGATTTGGGCAGCCAGGTTGTCCTCCTCTAGATCGCTAAGCTGTTAAGCGAGAAGTCACCATGTTAGATGAGGTGACATTTGCAAGATGGAAGAACTGGAGTATATGTCATACACGGAAAATAAATACCTAACTTTGGGCACTTGCCGTCTACGAACATGTCGTAGGTGATGGTGAAGCCACGCTTCTTATCCTTCACCTTAACGATGTCCTTAAGGCGGAGCTTGACGGAGTCGCTCGAGAAGTTGTCCACGGAGATGCGGAGGCTATCCCTTCTATCACTGGTATACTTGTGCATGAGCTTCGCGCGGTGCTGCAGAGGTTGGATTTGCCTGATGAACCAACACATGGCTAGGTCCAAGCCGGTAAAACCCGTCTCTATGAACCATTCTATCCGCCTTATGGCGCAGGAAGCATCAAGGTCGGAGGGAAGGGAGGCCTATGATCTCCATGACGAGGCTTCAGCAGCGGCTCCGTCAACGAAGTCCGGGTACGTTACTTGTCGGCCAGCCACAGGAATGTCTGGGCCGTAGAAGTACGTCCGTTGCCAATTTTTGCAGGACTCGTGGCCAACGATGTCGGGGAACCACCGGCCAGGTCGGATCTTGAAGCTTACGGTGCCGTAGTTCCTAAGTTATTCCTTACTAGCTCCGGCTTCACGTTTGACGGTGAAGAAGTACACGAAGAGGTCTAGCCTAGGCTTTATCCCTAAGTAACCCTCGCAGAGCGCTGCGTAGTTGCTAAGCGCTAAGATACTGTTGGGAGAAAGATTGGGACTGACTCAGAGTAGTGGACGAGAGAGAAGGAAGAAGTTGGAGATGGGTAGGGAGACGCCGCTTACCAGTTGGGCTTTGGGGTACACCTTTTCTCCGTCTTGGGGAGAAGGTGTCACCTCGCCGGTCGGCGATGCCCGCCAGGCAAGCCCTCCGTCGCAGGGAGGTAGCCCTCGGCGATCAGCTCCTGGATATCACGGTCCGTGATATCTGAGCCGCGCAAGTCGCCCTTGTGCGAGTCTAGCTCCTCCTCCAATGGCTCCAGCGCCGCCAGATTCTAGTCGCTGCCGGTGGACTCAATCACCGCCGATGCGGGGATGACCAGGCCATCTGGGGGCACGACGATAGAGCTCGCCGGCTTTGCCGCGACTTCGCTCGACGCTGCCATGGAAGGAGACGTGCTGCTGCTGGCCATGGAGAGAGGTTGGATGTGACTGGTGCGGATTGAGGCTAGGGTTTTTTGCGAGTTAGGCGCGGAGAGCTCGAGGAGGCACGCGCTAGAGGAAGAAGATGACACGAGGAGATAATGAGGTAAAAGGTATAAATTCCACCACAGTTACTATTTATCATCTCCAATGTCAAGATTCGTGCAGCTTGATCGGACGGTTGATGCATAGACGACGTTTTCTCGAACGTGCGCAGAAATTTCACCACGTCTCCAACTGTCGCCGCCAACGGTTCGTATCGCTCGCGCGGGAAAATCGGACATGATTGCATTCTCTGCATGTGTGAGTTACGAGGCGTCGCTGACCTAAGACTACGCCGTCCTAGCTGACATAGGCAGATGAGCCGTTGCATCAGAAGATTCCGGCATGGACGGATCCAGTCCGGCTATGGAAGAGTACGATGGAAGATTCAGCATTTCTCCGACTTACGTGTTAAAGACGGAGAAAACCTTGCAGGGTTCTTTGGGAGGACTACAAGATATTTCTTGAAGGTTTGCCGACATTCATCTAGACGGAGCATTCCACACGAAGAGGCAAGACGGCGCAAGATCTCGGAGTTCTCCGGGGGCTACTGTTGGGGATATGCTATATGGGTATCCTCATAGCATGTCTCCTATCCGGATAACCCGGGTGGCCCATAGTTGGTAGCATGGCCCATGGCCTGCTGGGCGGCCCAATTAGATGGATCTAGAAGGGAGGCCCATGCCGGATAAAGGAAGGCTACGGTTGGAGTCACCGACGTACCCGGAGCCTTGGAGTGCAAGATACACAAGACTAGTAATAGACGGTGTAGGACTCTGTGACCTGTCCGGCTAGGACTTTTCCCTGTAACCCTAGGACCTAGCGACTATATAAGTCGGGCCTATGGGAGCCTTTAGGGCACGATAACTTACAATCTCAGACAACCTCGCACAGGGAACCTATCGCTGTAACTCGGCACATTGCCCTTATAGTGATTTATAGCAGGAGTAGGATTCCGCCATCGTCGTGGGATCTGAACCTGGGTAAGCTATGTTACCTCGTACTCGTCAACCGTCCGCCTTCCCCCACATCTCTAAACACGCAATGTGAGTAACCCTCCATGGCATACTCGTCGGCAATACCACGACACTAGGGTTTCCCACAAACCCAAGAGTAACAAGCTAACTCGATGAACTCAAGGGGGAATGAACTTTGGCTTGGTGGAAACGTAGATCAGGACCTCCTCTTCCTTTCTACCAAAGGGATTTGGATTTGGTTGGGTATAATGGGAGATCCTCAAGCTTTTGTGTTTCAACAATGGGGGAGAGAGAGAGAGCTTCAAGAAATGATATAAACTGAATGCCTAACCTGCTCAAGCTAGAAGAAGGGATATTTATACTCAAGGAAAAAACAATCCGTTTTAAGCCAAAAACGCAAGGTCCAGTTTTAAGTTCGGTTGGACCGGTTCACATCGATACCCGCCTCATCCTCAAAACGGATCAAACCGAATCGCTCTCATCAGACTCAGATAGATTCGAGTGAGTAAACCGGAAAACCGGTTTGAGTTCGATTTCGATCCGACACCGACGGTCCGGTCAGGAGCGGTCCAACCGTCCGAAACCGGATATGCAGAAAAGGGCTTTGATGGATAGGATTTCTTCTCTTCTCTTTTTGGTGATGGATTAGGTAGGAGAAAGGGATGTGTATATGGCTTAGGTGATCATCCCCAACAAGCTCATCGAGAGAACCCCTCTTAATAGTGCGGAGCTCCTAAGCGGACTCAAATTACATAAAAGGGGAAAACTCCGGTGCGAAGCTTGGTTATCAAAATGGGGGGGGGGGCTCTCCGATAACCTTTCATCACAACATCAGACTAGAACCTGTGTAAGACACTAGAAATAGCATTAGTCCACTCTAACCACGGTGTCATTATCAACCAAAAATAGTATAGGGTAAAATACCCTTTCAATCTCCCCCTTTTTGGTTGGCGATGACAAACCAAGCTAGAGTTCTCAAGGATATTATAAACAACAATAGACATAGTCACAGCATAATATAAATATCCATGGTTCACACACATAGCACAAACTTGTCCAACAGACAGAAATAAAGCAAATAGTTCATACATAAAGCGAAGGGGAAAGCACAATGCCATAAGAAGCAATGAGAAAGCAAGGGGCATTGTGCTAACTGCGAACCCCGGAAACCCCCGGCAAGGAACCCGTAGATAACTAATAGAACTCTACTCTTCTCCTCCACTGGCATCGAGACACCAAAAAGGAAGAGGAGGAGAGCGATGCTAACGCAGCCCAACTAGAAGAACGACGGAGGAGGAGGCCGAGGTGGGACATCTTCCTCTTCAGAGTACTCGTCACTATCAACAGCATCATCATTGTACTCATCATCATGACCCTGAGCAGAGGGACCACCGGGACCACTGGGAGAAAAATGACCGGGTAAGTAGCCATAGAACATAGCATCATCAAGAGGCGACATCTCATAGTTGACATTGTTGGAGATATGCCCTAGAGGCAATAATAAATGTAGTTATTATTATATCTTTGTGTTTATGATAAATGTTTACATTCATGCTATAATAGTATTAACAAGGAAACATTAATACTTGTGTGATTTGTAAACTTAATTTGAAAGTCCCTAGTATAGCCTCTATACTTCACTAGCTTGTTGGTTGATTAATGATTGTGGTTTCCCTATCATGAACATTAAGATGTTATCAACAACAAGATCATATAGTTAGGAGAATGATATGGTGGACATACTCCTATAGATAAGCATAGCATAAAGATCAAGTCATTTCAATAGTTCAATTGCTATATGCTTTCTGATACATAGTAACCTAATTCCTTCGACCATGAGATCATGCATATCACCTTTACCGGATGGATGCTTTGATAACATCAAACACCACACCGTAACTGGGTGGCTATAAAGGTGGCATTGAGTGTTCGGAAAGTATTGGTTGAAACACATGGATCAAGAGTGGGATTTGTCCATCCATATGACGGATAGATATACTGGCCCCTCTCGGAATGTCATCCAATTAGCTTGCAAGCATGTGACTGGCTCACAAGGGATCACATATCACGGGAACAAGAAAAGAGTACTTATCGGTAACAAGGTTGAACTAGGTATGCAGAGATACCGACGATCATAACCTCGGATAAGTAAACTATCATGAGACAAAGGGAAATTGGTATCGTATGTAAGTGGTTCATTCGATCGCAAAGTAATCGTAGAAATATGTGGGAGCCATATGAATTTCCAGATTCCTCTATTGGTTATTGTTCGGAGAAGTGTCTCGATCATGTCCGCATAATTCACGAACCGTAGGGAGACACACTTAAGGATTCGACGTTGTTTGAGTAGTTATGGTATTATGAGAAAGAGACCGAATGTTGTTCGGAGTCTCGGATGGGATCCAGGATATCAAGAGGTGATCTAGAATGGTCCGGAGAATAAGATTCATATAAGGAAAGTCCTGCTGAGTTCGGGAATGATTCCTGTTTTCATCGAATGTTCTAGAAGGTTCCGATTGTCCCAAGACTCAGGGGAGGGTACGTGAATATGTCATTACATATTGAATTATTGCATCATGTACTAAGTGTTCTTGCTGTTCCAAAACTGAAAAGTCAAACTGCCAGTTTGAAAGTCAAACGGCTAAAACAGAAAACCTGGGAAACAGAAACTGAAACAAGCAAGAGGTGGTTGGAACCGACTTGGGAGGAGTCCTCCAAGCCGCGCCAACCAAGGCCGACTGGGAGGACTCCTCCCTTGGCCGCCCTCCCACCTATAAAAGGAGGTGGCCTCCTCTAGACACACAAGTTCCTATCCTCTAATCTCCGGTTTAGAGCCGTTTTGGTTTAGAGCTTCTAATTGCTCTAGCTCATGTTTAGAGCCTTCTAATTGGTGTGTCTAATCCCTAGACCACTAATAGCTCTCTCATACTCCACCATACTCGCTCCAGCTTAAGGCTCATGATCTCCTCTACTTCCTGCACCACGCCAGGCCGAATCGCGAGGAGAGTGCTACAACCTCCGTCACCGGCTGAACAAGGGAGAGGAAGGTCTTCGCCGAAAATCAACGCAGTGACGACCCGGAAGCGCCGAACGCAGCGCGGAAGGATCGCACACGACCTTGAGATCGGAAGAGTACTACATCACCCACGAGAATCCGCTCTCGTTAAACACTTTGGAATCTTCGAGGGTAAGTTATTCCATCGACTCGTTGCTACAATCTAGTAGATAAATCTTGGCTTGTTTGTTTGTATGCGATAGAAAATTTTTATTTTCCATGCTACGAACCCCTATAGTGGTATCAGAGCCGTGTCTATATGTAGATCTGTTGCACGAGTAGAACACAATGGTCATTGTGGGCGTTGATGCTTTTATTGTCGATTGCTTCTTGTGTACTTTGCATCTTGCGGTATGTTGGGATGAAGCGGCCCGGGCTAACCTTACATGACATCGTTCATGAGACTTGCTCCACGCTTGACATGCAACTTGTATTGCATAAGTGGATTTGCGGGTGCCTGTTTCTCCTAGCATAGTTAAGATCCAATTTACAACGGGTGATCAACAATGCTAGTATCAATGTTGTGGTTCTTGTTCTTAAGTTAGAACGACACTTATTGAAAGCCCCAAACCACGTAAAATATGCAAAGAAAGTAGAGGCGTCTAACTTTGTTTTGCAGGTGTGCGTGATGTGATATGGCCATGATTGTGATTATATTTGATGTATGCAATGTTCCTTATTGTAAGTTGGCAACCGCGTGAGCCATATGGTTGTCTTTAATTTATGTTAAGACCCGCGTGTCTATTCAAAGTAGTTGTAATAGTTGAAGCCGGTGGACGAGAACCATGGAGAAGCGTCATTGACCTTGATGCAATGCCGATGATGATGGAGATCATGTTCGTGCTTGAAGATGGAGATCGGAAGCACAAAGAAGAAAGGCCATATCATATCACATATTATTGAATTGCATGTGATGTTAATCCTTTATGCATCTTGTATTGCTTGGTAGACGACGGTAGCATTATAAGATGATCCCTCATGCACATCAATTTCAAGTCATAAAGTGTTCGCCCTTAGTTAGCACCGTTGCTAAAGCTTGTTGTTTCGAAGCACCACGTGATGATCGGGTGTGTTAGATTCTGCAAGTGTATACAACGTGAGCAAGCCAGATTTGCTCATGTAGAAACTAAGGTTTGATCTTGACGAGCCTAGAATGTACATACATGGTCTCGGAACACGGATCACCGAAAGGTAAAGCATGAATCGTATAGTAGATATGATGAACATGACGATTGTTCGCCATTGAAACTATATCAACTCACGTGATGATATGTGTTGATGTAGTGGATTTGGTTCGTGTGATCACTAAAACAATATGAGGGATGTTGTTTTGAGTGGGAGTTCACCTAGTTTAATTTCATTAATTAATTTGAACTCAATTTGTCATAAACTTAGTCTAAACTATTGCAAATATGTTGTAGATCAATGGCAGCCCCTACCATCAATTTTAATGCTCAGAGAAAGAAAAGTTGAAAAGCAATGGAAGCAACTTGGATTGGTTCCGCAATTTGAGGATTGTCCTCACAATGGTAATTTGACCTATGTGTCGGATGCATCATGGTGACCCACCGGTGATGCTCCCGATGAAGTAAAGAATGTTTACCTCGCTCTAAGAATCAAGACTCCATAGTTCAAAGTGTGCTATCTTGTATGGTTTAGAATCGAGCTTGTAAAAGGTTTGAAGAGTCGACCCATATGATATTGTCGAGGATCTCAAATTGATTTTTGAGACTCATGCAATTGAAAGCTATGAGGCTTCTGAAAAGTTCTTTAACTGCAAGATGGAAGAGGGCAGCTCCGTCAGTGAGCATGTGCTTAAGATGTCTGGGCACGCAAACAAACTTCAAAGCTTGGGTATAGTGATTCCTAATGCTTTGGGGATTTACCGTGTCCTCCAGTCATTACCACCAAGTTACAGGAACTTTGTGATGAACTACAACATGCAGAACATGAACAAAGAGTTGCCAGAACTGTTTGCTATGTTAAAATCTACAGAAGTGGAGATCAAGAAAGAGCACCAAGTGTTGTTGGTCAATAAGACCACCAAATTCAAGAAAGGCAAGTCTAAGCAAAAGGGACACTTCAAGAAGGGTGGTAAGAAAGTTACGACGCCGGCGAAGAAGACCAAGGCTGGACCCAAGCCTGATACTGAGTGCTTTTACTGCAAGGGAGAAGGTCACTGGAAGCGTAATTGCCCAAAGTACTTGGCGGATCTGAAGAACGGCAACATCAAGAAGAAAGGTATATCTGATATACATGTTATTGATGTGTATCTCACTAGTACTCGTAGTAGTTCCTGGGTATTTGATACTGGTTCGGTTGCTCATATTTGTAACTCAAAACAGCTTTGCAGAATAAACGCTAGCGAAGAACGAGGTGACGGCGCGCTGGGAAACAGATCAAAGGTTGATGTGATCGGCACGCTACCCCTTCATCTACCATCGGGATTAGTTTTATACTTAAATAATTGTTATTTAGTGCCTGTGTTGAGCATGAACATTATATCGGGATCTTGTTTATTGCGAGACGGTTACTTGTTTAAGTCAGAGAATAATGGTTGTTCGATTTATATGAGTAATATGTTTTACGCACATGCACCTTTGATAGATGGTCTATTCTTATTGAATCTCGATAGTGGAAATACACATATCAACAACATTGAGGCTAAACGTTTGAAATCAAGCGATAATTCGACCTATATGTGGCACTGTCGTCTTGGTCACATTGGAGTGAAGCGTATGAAGAAACTCCATTCCGATGGACTTCTTGAATCACTTGATTTTGAATCACTTGAAAGATGCGAAGCATGTCTGATGGGAAAAATGACTAAGACTCCATTTATCAGATGTCGGAGCGAGCTACGGACTTATTGGAAATCATACATACCGATGTGTGTGGTCCAATGAGTGTAGCATCGCCGGTGGTTATCAAGTTATGTTCTTACCTTCACGGATGACTTGAGTAGATATGGGTATATCTATTTCATGAAACATAAGTCCGAAACTTTCGAGAAGTTTAAGGAGTTTCAAAGTGAGGTAGAGAATCAACGTAAGAAGATTAAATTTCTACGCTCGATCGTGGAGGTGAATATCTAAGTTACGAGTTTGGCGAGCATTTAAAGAAATGCGGAATACTTTCACAGCTGACACCGCCGAACACCACACAGAATGGTGTGTCCGAACGTCGTAATCGAACTCTCTTAGATATGGTTCATTCTATGATGTCACTTACAGATTTACCGCTATCATTTTGGGGTTATGCATTAGAAACAACCGCATTCACTTTAAATAGGGCACCGTCTAAATCCGTTGAAACGACACCGTATGAATTATGGTTTGGGAAGAAACCTAGATTGTCGTTCTTTAAAGTTTGGGGATGCGAAGCCTATGTAAGGAAGTTACAAATGACAAGCTTGAACCCAAAGCGGAAAAATGCGTCTTCATAGGATACCCGAAGGAAACTATTGGGTATACCTTCTATCATAGATCCGAAGGCAAAATCTTCGTTGCCAAGAATGGATGCTTTCTAGAGAAAGAATTTCTCTCGAAAGAAGTGACTGGAAGGAAAGTAGAACTCGACGAGGTTGTCGAACCTTCTATCGAAATTGCGAGTAGCGCAGCACCGGAAGAAGTTCATGTGGTGCCTGCACCAATAAGAGAGGAAGCTAATGATGGTGATCATGAAACTTCGGTTGAAGTAGCTACAGAGCCTCGGAGGTCAACGAGAACTTGTACCACTCCAGATTGGTATGATCCCGTTATGAGTGTCATGTTGGTAGACAACACCGATGACCACGAGACATATGAGGAAGCGATGATGAGACCAGATTCCAATAAATGGCAAGAAGCCATGAAATCCGAGATTGGATCCATGTACGAAAACCATGTATGGACTTTGGTGGACTTACCGGATGGCCGAAAGGCTGTCGAGAACAAATGGATTTTCAAGAAGAAAACAAATGCTGATGGTAATTGTCGTGGGAATGGCCACGGCAGACGCTGCAATCGGCAGCGAGTAGTAGAACGAGGGGCAAGGCCACCATTCACATGCGAGATGAGGGCAAAGACATTGGTTTTACCTGTGTTCGCCCCCGAGGGTAAAGACCTACCCTGCTAGATTGTATTATGGAGGTGTTTACAATGGGCGAGCTCGGCTAGGCGGCGAGTCACTTGGGTGTATGAGGGAACGTGTTCTACTCACCCTATCGGGAGGTTTATAGGCTCACCTCCCTAGGGTTTACATATCTCAACCGATTCGTTACAGCTTCGAATCGCTTAACCTAGTCCGACTGGGCCTATCTACCGCCTGGCCTTCACTTCCAATCGCTTGGTACCTTGCTGGGCTTTGATCCACTCGCCGTTCTGCAGCCCACTCGCCACTTGGGCTGCCGAACGCCCCGAGTATACCCCAAAGAGGCGATCCCCATCAAGAGTCCCCGAGACCGCCGCTGATTAGGCGTAAGTGGCTCACGGCAATGGAGTATACGGCTTCAAAGTAGGCATCCAAATAATCGGCGGGCTCTGATGAAGGAGAAAATCCGTGAATCGAGTCGCGCTTTGGAAGTCGAGCTAACGGACGCGGTCGCGCGAGTGACCTAGCGAGCCGAGTGGCTGGAGTTGGACCGTCAGCGTGGTCAAACTAGCCGCTAAGGTAACTCAACGGTAACTTTTGGCGTAATCATCGCTACTCAGAACGGCCCGATTTGGCGGGCAACTCGCTATATAAGAGGAATGGTAGGCTATCGCAGAGCCAACCGCCCACCATTTCTTCCGAAAGCGCGATCTTCCTTCCTTGCTCCGTGATTCAATCGACCAAATCCTCCGATCTCCAACCAACCTCTCGCCATGGCCCTCCACAACCTGGGCAGATCCAAGTGCACAGTGAGCGTGGCCTCCTTCGAGGAGGCCGGAATCGCGAGCCGGTTGGCGATCCTCACAGGAGAAACGACCCCAAACCCGCGAGAGAGGGAGTTCGTCGCTTTACCACCATCTCGAGCGGGGTTAGGGTTTCCCACGCCTTTGTTCTTCCGGCGTTTTGCGCTACCACTACGGATCCAGCCTCGATGGGTCCCCACAAAGCAGCGCGCTCGCCATCTTCGTATGCTCATGAGTGCTACTTGGGGCCGGCCCTACTTTCCTTGTGGCAAGATCTGCTCCATGGACGGTCACCGAGGAGGCGGGCGTCAATGCTAGCCGCGGGCGGCCCGACGCTCCAGCTCAAGTCCAAAGCTTCTTCGATCCGATGTGCCGCCAGCAAGAAAGCGATCGAAGAAGTCATGGTTCTACGTGACCGAGGCGACCGAGGACGAGGCGGCGATCCCGCGGTACTCGGCCAACCGCTCCGAGCCACGCCATCTCCGTGTCGGCAAGCTTCCGACGACCAGCGGATGGTCGCGACGAGATGCTCCAGCCATCCGTGGTCCGAAGAAGAAGGGCTCAGACGATAAACTTGTACAATTGTTGGCTCGGGGCGGCTCGCTCCGCCGCCCTAACGCGACCATTACATGTATCAAGACATCGGGCCGAGGAGACTCGACGAAGCCTGCCTCGACGAGTGGAAGCCGGAGGACTATCTCCCAGCGTTGAAGAAGATCACCCAGCGGTGTATGCGCGGATGCGCAGGCCGGGTCCTCTACACCGCTGCCGTCCGGCCCGACGGTAATTTCTTTATCTTGTTCGCATAGCCAGATGCGCAACGCGTAATTCTAACTCGCTTCAGATTCATCGCAGCTGTTCCAAGTGGTGGAAGGGTGGCTCCCACCGCCGATGACGAGAGCCCGGGTCATCCGCCAGATACAAGCGAATCGCCACCGCCAAGGGCAACGAGGACGACGAGGACGAGTCCGAAGAGGAAATTGCCCCGCTGGTCCGAAGACCCGCGGCAACGCCACAAATCGGGCGAGCAGAGCCTCGAGCGTCATGATGATGACGACGAGCTCCACGAGACCACCTCGCGCCGCCAGGACACTCCTTCGAAGAAGAAGAAGAAGGAAAAGGAGGCGAGGGCCCCCCGAGGAGGAAAACGAAGCCACCGAAGATGGCCTCGCCACCGCACTCGACGAGCAGCTCTGGCGGCAACCGCCGGTGACGGCGCTGCCCCGCGACAACCGCGCTAGATGCGCCATCTGTGGAAGTGCCGCTGGCCTCGATGCCTCCGCCATTCGCCGGGTCTGGCTAGGAAGGCTCCGGCCAGGCGACTTCGCCGCAAGGAGGTCCCGAAGGCGGTTCGCCCGCAGGAGGCTCCGCCGCAGCTCCACCGCGAGGAGGCCCCGCAAGGTGTCCCCTGGAGGCGCCAGCCGCCTCAACGACGAAGAAGCCCCGTGTCTTGGGCCCACGACGCCCTGAACCGGGCTTAGTCGCCAACCGGGCCCCGAGGAAAAACCGCCGCCTTCAGACAGGCTACGTTCATCCTGGCCGCCAAGTGAGTGCATTCGCCTTCCCTACCTTTCGTAAATACTTCATTGTCTTTATTGATTTGATTGATATGCAGGACCGAGTGAAAAAGATGGGCCACCCGACTGCGGCTCGTGTACCTCCGCCGCTAGCGAGGAAGATCCTTCGTAAGAGGAAAGCGGACGAGGTCGCCGCCTCGGAGGGCAGCAAGAAGGCTAAGGGCGACGCATCGCCGCTGTTTCGACGACATACGGCCGCACCGCCGACCGCAGTGGAAGCAACCGCTTACGGGAGGGCGCTTCCTTGCCTAGACCGGAGGAAGCGATTCCTTTGAGCGGGTGCCTCGATCGCTACCTTCCCCGCTTGCAGGAAGGCCACGGCGAAGCGGGCTGCGCCGAGCTCGCCTGTGGTCCGCCGACGCTGAAGCCGACCAACGTCAAGGAACACGCTGGCGCTGCTATGCCGTGGACGCATACAACCCATGGCATGCTTGCAGCCATCCGTACCTCCACCCCGAGGATCAGGCGGTGCTTAGCAGGCTTGATTCTTATAATTTCGCTTTTACTTCATCCCCCCCGAGCGCACGCCGCTAAATTTTAGCGGTGTGCACCGAGGAATTTTTGTGATCGCTAGCCCCGAAAAGCGCACGCTAAATTTTAGCGGTGGGCAATCGAGTAATTTCGTGATCGCCAGTCCGAAAGCGCACGCTAAATTTTAGCGGTGGGCACCGAGTAATTTTCGTGATCGCCACCCCGAGTGCGCACGCCGCTAAATTTTAGCGGTGGGCACCGAGTAATTCGTGTTTACTAACTTTGATGATGTGCGGTCTGCAATGGAGTCGGCGGAGCGATTGGCTGCAAACAACAGGCCGAAGGAGCCGCCACCATCCAAGAAGCGAATAAGGAGCTGTTGCCGCTGTCAAGGCGCAGGGAGCTCGCCATGAGCTTGTCCCCGCCGGTGAGTTGGTGGCGGCGATCTGCGTTGAGTGCGCTGAGCAGCGGTCGCCGACCGAGCGTGAATCGCGGAGGCGAGAAGAAGCAAGCTCGCGAACGGCGAGCTAAGGCCGCCATTGCGCGGAGGAAGACCGCAGGTGTCGGAAGCCCTCATTGCTGGGCTTCAGACGACCACACGCCGCTCGTTGCTTCATCACGGACTCGCCCGCTGCTTGGTGAGCGCCTTCCTTTCTGCCGCTTTAGTGTTTGTGGTGTCCGTGGTACTCATCATTGTCTCCTTCTCACAGGTCGTGTTATTGGTAGCCAAGAAGAAGCAAGCTCGCTTGACGCGAGGGAGTGCGTAGCATGCTCGTCGACCGGCGACGTTGTCGGCGACGTGCATCCGCCGCCATCTTCAAGAAATATCGCCACGAGGTTATTCCCCGACCTTGTCAAGGTGTGGAATATTTGGAGAAGGCGCCACCGTCGTCGAGTTCATGACGCTGGGCGCCGCGTGGCGCGCCTACCGAGCCTTGACTCGCCCACTTCCCGAGGATTTCGACGACCTCGATGTGACGAGTGGGTATCCTTCGCCGATCGGGCGCGGTGGACCTGTCCGAGGTTCTCGTTGCGGAGCGTCGCCGCCACTCGAGCGTGTTCGGGCGATGGGCGCCTCCTTCTACCAGAAACGGTCGTCACCGAACGACCCGAGCCGCCGATCGTGACTTCAAGGTCGAGCAACCTTTTCGCCGACGATGGAGGGTGAGCCGACGACGATCCGCCAAACCGACACCGCTCATCCGTAGGCGCCGGATTCGCGAAGTCGCCGCCAAGCCTCGCATAGGGTAGTTTGCTCGGATGTGTTAGCAGCAGTTCTGCCACGCGGGCATAATTTGTAATATAAGACAATGCAATATGCGATTGAATGGGACGTCGTGTCCATTTTGCTATTTGTTTGTGTGTTTTGGATTGATTTTGGACGAGTCCCCGAGCGCGTCCGCCCTTTTGTGGGGTTCACCTCGTATATGATGTTTGTTGTTATCATGTGTTTGTTAGTTTAGTCGACTCGCCTGTGGCATCCCGCAAAACCACTACCAGAAAATCGCGTTGAATTTGTGCATTGCATCGTCATCATCATGCATTGTTTGCCCAAAACTATGTTTGCAAAGCCCGTGTTGTTTTCTAAACGCCCCTCTTTATTCAAACCTCAAAACCGGTCCCGAATATTTTGGTTTGCCCGATATCGGTTTGGTAAAAACTTTGTTTGAAATAAATAAAATATTTAATTTATTTTAATATAGGTATGAACGGGTCGATTGACCCGATCGACCACCCCAGGAAATAATAAACGGTCCACCTGGACACCCCCAACAAAATCCTAAGTGCACCAACTATTCTACCCACACACCCCAGCCACATCACCCTGGCCAATAGCCCCTCGCCACCTCACCCTCTTCCCTCACCCCCTCCACTCACATGCTGCCACGTGGCCTCTCTCCCTCTCTCTCTCTCCCACACCACACACACCAGCCCACACAGCGCGCATGCAGCCAACCCCCTCCACCTGCCGCTGCCCTGGGCCCCGCCTGGGCCCCACACACGCACACGACGCACGCTACACGCCACGACCCCCACGCACCCTGTTCATCTCCCACCTCGCGACCCGCCTCCTGAACGCCTCCTCAAGGCGCTGTCCTCCCAAGACGGCGCCCGCCGCCCCGTGCTCCTCCGCAGACTCGCCGGCCATGGCCGCACTGGCCGACCTGGCCAAGGTGGTTCCGGCCACACGCACTCACCTCTCCGCCCTCGCCCGCCTCCCCACCATCTCTCCGCCAAGTCTGCCAAGATCACTGCGCCAAGATGCGCCTCACCACCGCTGCCTCCATCTCCAACGCTCACCATCAGCCTAGCCTGCGCCCGTCACGACTCGGTCGGTAGCCTCATCAAGACGCTGGCTGCGCTTTCTCCGCCGCCCGCCAACCTCCCGAGCGCCCTCCTACCCGCAGACGCCTTACCCGCGCCACGCCCCGATGTAGCCCCCCTGGCCATAAGCAGCCTGCCTCCGCTGCCCGCCGCGCCATCGCCGCCACCACGACGCCAGCCATCAAGCTTTCCACGCCGCTGGCCTCCTCCTGGTCGACAAGGGCCACCGCCCGCTTCCTCGTCCTCCTCCTCGCCTCCCTTTCACCCCGAGCCGGCCGCCGCCTTCCGCCTGCGCCTCAGGGCTTCGCCATCAAGACGCTGACCCGCCTGACCTCCCCTGCTGCGTCGCTTCCCCGTCCGACCAGCGCCGGTCGCTCGCCGGTCTCGCGTGCTCGTGGCACATACCAAGCGTGGGGCCACATGATCCACCCGCCAGATCAGAAGAGTTTGAAACCGAGCCGCAAGGCCAAGATGATCTCTGGTGGTAATGACAATCGGACAAAGATCAACAAGAACAATCGTCGCCAAGCCCTTCCTCATGGATCACCGAGCACGCCTACATGGAATCGCAAGACCTACCGGCGACCCAACCAAGACTCAAAAGCAAGCACCGATGCAGACGCCAAGTTCGTCGAACCTCAACGCCAATGTCGCCGATGCGAGAACGACTAGCACTTCTACCCGAGCATAAGACCCGAGGAATCGCCGACAAGGACCGCCCCTACATCAAGATCTCCCTGAGGCGACGAAGTTCTCCGTCTTGCTATGACATCAGAACACCTCGATCGACCTATGCAAGTTTGAGCAAACCGCCAAACCCGCATAGAAACGATTCAAAGGTGCTCACCAGCACTTTCGCGGGTGGAAAACGGCAATAACATTACACAAAGAAGCCTCGATGGGACCCACGTAAGATATATATAACAAATCAAGAGTCAAGAATACGATATAATATACAAAGATCCAAATCACCTTGAATGATCGAGCGTCCGACTACGGACAAGATGCAAATGGGGCTAAGAGCCCTCAAGAATAACCAATGGCGCCCATAACCCCGCCTGTGCCAAGCCGGAAGGGTAACCCCGCTAACGCCGATCTCAAAACCTGCTTAAACAAAAGGTGCCGACAAAGGGCAAAGGAAAAGAAGGAGCGCAAGATCGAGGCCAAGACACGGCGAGGCTAGAATTCGCGTCCTCGCCACATAGGTATGGTGGATCAAGCGCAATGCAAAGATGCACTAAACAACCTATAGAGACTCGATACAACCAAGGTTATCGAGAGGGTAAGATAGACCTATTCGATCCAACTCAAGCTAACACCAAACAAACCCATCCCGTGTTTTCCTCGAGACCAACGAGGAAGTCAACCGAGGAACTCACACGTTGGCGCTTTTACTTATTCAGTTATAGTTATGCACTTTACTAGTCGTTTAGATAATCGCCCGATAAAGTAAAAGGCACTTTTAGTTAACCATTCCGCTAGAAGTTGCAAGAATTACTAATCGACATGATAGCATGAGATAAACCCAAAACCCAAGAGCTTGTTGGTACTTTTATTCAGCCATTTCGCTAGAAGGTAATACTTACTAGTCAGTACAATTGTCGCAAGCGACCCAAACAAGCAATTGTGGGTGATTAATTAGCCATTCCATTATAGTGAAGCTGATTACTAGTCATTATAAGTCAAATTTATAGCAGAACTTTAGTTATGCTTGTCTATGATCGAGATATCAGGTTCAAGTCGCCCATATCCGCGACACGGCCGTAAAGTTTTTACCCGCCGGGTGCACCAATAGCAACACACACCGATCAACCTCGAAAACCAAATCAAACCCAACGAGGCTTTCACGACCGAACAATCACAGGATTCAGAATATTTCAGGGGCCACCCTTAGAGTAGAATCCAACGGAGTAAGCAAGCTCCGAGACGGCCTCAAGGTTTAAGGCCAATGGTCAGGAGATCGGGAACCCCAAACGGGCTTGTCGACACCGCTGTAATCACTCCGCCTAAAATAAAGACAGGTGCACTCGCACAATCGTAATAAAGCAAAGAAACATGGCATAAGTACAGATCGTAAATAAAACCTCAAACTAGTTTGTGGCCCCAAGAAATAAGTCCGATTCAAGCTCGCTCGTGGGGTCCCATATACCCGGATGTGGATAGCGCGAAAATCAAGGAACAGTATCAAGTACTGGGTCTTACGGACACAAGTATGCTCGAAACCAAATATTATCTATCACCCACCGATGCCTCTCGCTTATTCAATTTTAGTTGTTAAACAGAAATTAAAGTGACGATAAGTAAAACTAGCATCATCTCCAACATCAACATGCGGCAATTCATCAAGAATCGTGGTATATGGCGACACATCAAGACTTGAGCAGCAACTACGCAAGTCCAACTATCTACCAACAACAGCAATAGGGTGTCCAAGGCAATATAGGCTGCACGGTATATCATGTACGGAAATCTAAAGCATCGCAACACGTATAGCAATAGATCAACAGGAGGGAATAAAGACTATAAAAGTAAGATAGGTAGAAAGGGGAGATGCTCACCGAAAACATTGTCGAAAAGGTTCATCCAAGATCGGGCGAAGCTCACATCAACTCAACGGCCTTATCCGCTAAGAAGCAAAACACTAGAATAAACACCGGATGCAATATTTAATACAACGTAAGATCGGCATGATGCATGTATGCCGTATGGCGTGGCAAAGATGCAATTAGGTCAAATTAAGCGAACCGGGTCCCGGCAGCTAATTAAATGGTTCGTTATTTAGAAGCCCCGCAATTTAAGTGTTGTAATAGCATGGCAAAAGATAGCACCGTTCGCTACACAAATTTAAATGAGGCCGATATGAGACTAGATTTGCCCGCATATGGGCCCCATATTTAATTATTAGGTGAATCGCCTAAGGCCCCCAACCACATGAGATGCAGAGATGACACCAAGATGCAACAAGTTGTGATTATGTTATCAAATAGGGTTCGAGGAAAAAGGGTCACACATTAGGTTCTCGACGATCTTGGGGGTTCCGGGTTCGTCAGTGACCAGGTCCGTCTCGGGTCCAGGGTTCGACGGTTCGGTCTTCGCGGAGCGCCTTGATAACTAGGGTAGACCTTGTCGCTATGCAGGTTCTTGTGCCGTCCCCGAGTCGGGCGGTCTTGGCCCGGGAAGTTCTCGTGTCCTTGAGGTAGACCTAGTCGCGCTTAGAGTAGATCTTGGGAAGGTTCGGGTTCCACGGGTTCGCCGACAACCGGACTCCGAGAGCGATTCTTGGTGAACTTGGCGGTCGAGGTGTGGTCTTAGGGTTCGTGTCGGCGCACTCAGTGTTCCGGGTTGGCGATCATGGCGTTCCGGGAAGGCGATCATGACTCGGGCGGCGGATCCTCGAGTTCGGGGTTTCCGGATCCGTGACGTAGGCCTTGGCGTGTCGAGGGTCCGTTTGATGCTCGGTAGAAGTACTTGTCGCCATGTTGGAGGCCTAGGGTACTGTGCGTCAGCGCTACCATAGCACCCTAAGATCTTGTCGAGACAGAATTGAACGCTAGGCACGACAACACCATCGGTGCAACATGCACAACAACACATCACCACCGCTTGTTCCTTAACCAAAACTAGCAACATCAAGACGAACGCATGCCATCGCGCGTCAGCAGCAGAGGCCTTCCGGCCGGAGACGAGGACGGGTCCAGACCGCGGCGCGCAGGCAGGTGGACGACTCGGCGGAAGGCTCGAACCCATGTCACGCGACGGTCCACGGCGAGGGGAGGACCGGGCGGAGGCAGCAGCAGAGGATGATGGGGCGCTACGGAGAGCTGCCGGGCGGCTCGACGGTGGGGATGTTTCGGTTGGCGACCGACGCTGGCGGCGGGCGCGGCTTCCGTCACAAGGCGGGCTCGGGCCTGGCCGGAAGGCGGGCGACGGCAGGCGGTGGCGTGAGGCGAGGCGGCGGAAGAGCCGCCGTCGAGCGCTGCTGCTGAGGCGGCGAGCGCGCTGGCCGGGGGGGCGGCGGAGCGTCAGCGAGGGAGGACGAGCGCGACTGGTGGCGGGCGAGGTCCGGCGAAGGGCCGACGCGCGACGGGCGGCGAAAGGGCGGCGGGAGGAGCGGGGCCAAGGAGACGCTGGGAGGTGGCTGTGAGGCGAGGGGCGCGGACGCGTGAAGGGGAAGGAGGCGCCGCGAGCGCAGAGGGCGGCGGCTGGCCAGAGCGACGGGCGAGGCGGGGCGACGCGGGAGCGGGCTCCGGCAGGAGCTTGCAGAGGAGCAGCTCGAGGCGTGGGACGCCGGGGAGAGGAGGACGCTGGGGCGGGAGCCGAGGGACGCGATGGGCGGGCGGGGATTTTGGACTTGAGGCGGCGGGCGAGCCAAAAGCCGGCGGGGCTCAGCCAAGGCAGAGAGAGAGGAAGCGAGCGAGGGGTGGAGGAGCGGGGACGCGTGCGCGGGGTCAGGGGTGAGCACGGGGCGATGGGGTGGGGGGCCCAAGGGGGAAGAATCTGGGAGGTGGGGTCCACGCGTTGGCGGGAAGGTGGGTGGTGGCCCACGGGCAGGGGCCAGCCAGCTGCAGGCGTGTGTGGTCTTGGATGAGGGGGGTGTGTGGTGGAGGAGAGATGAGGGGTGAGGAGTGGGTGATTGGTGGAGGGGAGAGGTGTGCGAGGTGGCGATGGGGATTGGAGGATGAGGTGGAGAGGGGGCGGGTAAGTTAATTGGTAGGTTTAGGATTTAGAGGGGCAGGACGGGACCGCTTAGAAAATGGGGGTGGTCGTCAATGTCGAGTTGGCCTGCTCGATCGCCCTACTAAAATAAATAAATATTTTATTTGATTTAAACGGGTCATTCGCAAACCGATAGCTAAAACAAAATATTCGGGACCCGGTTTTGATGTTTGAATCGAGAGGGGCGCTTGAAAACAACACGGGCTTTGCAAACATATTTTAAGCAAACAATGCATGATGATGACGATGCAATGCACAAATTCAACGCGATTTTCTAGTAGTGGTTTTATGGGATGCCACACCGACACCACTAACAATGGATCTCGCCGAGATCCGCCTCATGGTACCGGAAGGAAGATCGCCGATCAAGGCTCTTCTAGCTTTGTGTAGATCCTCGCGACACCACTAACAAGGGTTGTTGTCCGTGATCGCCGAGAGAACTCTCCGAACAAAAGGTCGAAGGTAGAGGTATCAACAATTAAAGCCACCCTAACTTCCGTGAACGGAGTAAACCGGATCCACCGATTCGATGTACAAGAGCGAATGATAAGAGTAGTGGTATGGTAGCTACCCATCCCGCACCCAAACCATTACCGCATAATAATAGGCGGATTATGCAACCAACTCTCGGAATCAGATCAAGATCTCGACAAGCGAGGTTCGAACAACGGCGATGCGCATCAGATCGGATCGTGGAGGATGTCGTCGCCGGAAAACACCGAAGGCACAAACAAGGAACAGATAATGGTAACACCGGACGGATTCATCGGGCAGTGGAACACCGTGGCGTAACACCGCTATCAAAGAAGGAAGCGAAACTCAAGGTAACGAAACCCAACCACTTAGAATTCCCGGACTCAAGAGGAAGGAGAGAGCGATTCAAAACACGCCGAGATAAGAGGAGAATAGCAGAGGGGTAAGGAGTAAAATCAGACCTAATCGTAACTATCCAACCGATTTTCAAAATAGTTTTGACACTCTACTTCCGTTAGCTAGGTTATCCCACAGTCGGACTTGGGGTATCGCAATCACGAGCTCGACACCACTCAGAACACCTCGATCGACCTATGCAAGTTTGAGCAAAATCCGCCAAACCCGCATAGAAACGATTCAAAGGTGCTCACCAGCACTTTCATGGGTGGAAAACGGCGTAATAACATTACACAGCAGCCCTCGATGGGACCCATGTAATGTATATATATATAATGATCAAGAGTCAAGAATACAGATATAATATACAAATATCCAAATCACCTTGAAAATGATCGAGTCCGATCACTACAAGATGCAAATGGGGCAGAGCCTCAAGAATAACCAATGGCGCCCATAACCCCGCCTGTGCCAAGCCGGAAGGGTAACCTCGCTAACGACGCCGATCTCAAAACCCGCTTAAACAAAAAGGGTGCCGGCTAAAGGGCAAAGGAAAAGAAGGAGCGCCAAGATCGAGGCCAAGACACGACGAGGCTAGAATTGCGTCCTCGCCACATAGGTATGGTGCATCAAGCGCAGCGCAAGATGCACTAAACAACCTATAGAGACTGATACAACCGGGCGGTTATCGAGAGGGTAAGATAGACCTATTCGGATCCAACCTCAAGCTAACACCAAACAAACCCATCCTGGTGTTTTCCTCGAGACCAAACGAGGAAGTCAACCGAGGAACTCACACTGCTGGCAGTTTTACTTATTCAGCTTATAGTTGGCACTTTACTAGTCGTTTAGATAATCATTCCGATAAAGTAAACAAGGCACTTTTAGTTAACCATTCCGCTAGAAGTTGCAATTACTAATCGACATGATAGCATGAGATAAACCCAAAACCCAAAGTAGCTTGTTGGTACTTTTATTCAGCCATTTCGCTAGAAGGCAATACTTACTAGTCAGTACAATTGTCGCAAGCGACGGCCAAACAAGCAATTGTGGGCAGTATTAATTAGCCATTCCATTATAGTGAAGCTGATTACTAGTCATTATAAGTCAAATTTATAGCAAAGAACTTTAGTTATGCTTGTCTATGATCGAGATATCGCGGCTCCAAGTCGCCCATATCCGCGACACGGCTTTCGTAAAGTTTTTACCCGCCGGGTGCACCAATAGCAACACACACCGATCAACCTCGAAAACCAAATCAAAACCCAACGAGGCTTTCACGACCGAACAATCACAGATTCGTAAATATTTCGTGGGCCACCCTTAGAGTAGAACTGCAACGGAGTAAGCAAGCTCCGAGACGGCCTCAAGGTTTAAGGCCAATGGTCAGAGCGATCGGGAACCCCAAACGGGCTTGTCGACACCGCTGTAATCACTCCGCCTAACAAAGCAAAGCAAAGACTGCACAATCGTAATAAAGCAAGAAACATGGCATAAGCACAGATCGTAAA